>OX101816.2:29648439-30848439 GCA_944452925.2 Chrysolina oricalcia
GAGAGTGGGGTCACAGAGAGTCAGATCCAGAACAGATGATTCTCCAGTGTGTGCATTGAAACGGGTCTTCGTCCCATCATTGAGGAGGTTGAAGTGGTAATATTCTATTGTTTTTTCTAGAATTTTTCCCCTCGGCGTTGTGTGCTTGGAACCCCATATAATATTATGCCCGTTGAAATCGCCAACAACGAGGAGACGGTATCTGATCTAAAACGGATAAAAGATCAATTTGGTCGACTTCAGCATTTGGAGGAATATATTCTGTGGCTTGGTGCTAAAAGGGCCAATGTCAAAATTTTGCCGTTTTGAGTTACGCATTGCATGAAGTTCCTCTCATTGATATCATTGATGTGCTAAAGCGGCCAATGTCTAGGTCCAACAATAGTTGAACTGTGCGTGTTTCAACGGCCAATGTCGCTGCAAATGCCCAACAACTTAGTAATAGCTAAAAGGGCCAATATGTACTTTGGCCCTTTTAGCAGAACTTCAAATCATGTAAATAATAAAAAAAAAGACCAATGTCAACTTTGGCCGTTGTAGTTTCAACTGCATTCATGGTGACATTGGCCAGGCGACCGTAGTGTGAGATCGAGTCTCAACAGGTCTACGCCTGCATTCTCCCTCGATATTTCACGAATGCAACACGTGAATGAATAATTTTGGTTTGAAAGTGTTGAGTGTATTCGTTAAATGCAGACAATGAGTTCAAGAACAATGGCAATTTTGCAAATGTGTAAAATTGATAATGGTAAGTAACACATTTTTGTATTTGAGAGGAATATTAGATTTTGCCTATTTGAAGGTTATGATTCATATAGAGGTTATTGGGTATTCTGCGATAACACGTATGTTTAGTTCGTAGCTAGTTTTTAGTGTATTAATGTTAGTATTAGACATGTTGGATGAGATATTTTGATTGAAATCGTTTTATTTTTTTGTTTAGTTGTAAGAAAAAAACAAATTGTACAAATTATGTTATTTTTGCAGATTCAGCATCAGTCAGCGACAGTAATAATTCAACTATTCTGTCTAGTCCAGCGCCTATTGTGGGAAATGGAGGAGAAGCGGTTGTTGAAGTAACAAGGCAATATACAGGGTCAGAGGAAACTTCTGCTTCAGAAGAAGAACCATTTGAAGATAGTGGTGATGAATATATACCGACGGGTGATGCTGCCGACACTGACACAAACGAAGAAGAGTTTGAAAATGATACTCCATTGGTCGTTTCTGCAACAAAAATATTGAGTAAATCAGGCAGGGGAAGAAAAAAACAAAACAAAGAAGAGGCTACAAGGAAACGAAAGAGAAATTCTTCTACGTGGACACGAAATGTACGGAAGTTGTTGAGAACTCAAGGCAAAGAATATTTGTCGGTATCTGGAAATAAAGTCATACGTGCTAAGGAATTGAAAGCAGCATGCATCTGTCGAAAGAAGTGCTTCGAAAAATTTACACAAAGTTTGTTCACAAGTTTCTATAAATTATCCAGCTCTGGACAGAACCAGTTTATTGCACATTCCATAGACGAAGAAGAAAAGAGTGTACAACGATTAAGACATAATGTCCGCAACAGAAGTAGACGAAAATTCACCAGAAGGTATTTTATGACAAACTCGAATGGCACAAAAATAGAAGTATGTCAAGTTATGTTTTTAAATACATTTGATGTAACCCTAAAAAAAGCAACTACTCTTGCTTTGTTGAAAAAAAACGGTCTAGTGGTAGTAAGATATGTTCAGAGGATAAACGGGGAAAACAAGGGAATCATCCCAAAATTCCCGAAAATGACAAACTTTCAATAAAGGAACATATTAACCTATTTCCGGCTTATGAAAGTCACTATTCCCGCTCCCACACGCAGAAAAAATACTTGGCATCCGACTTATCGATTTCTCACATGTATCGACTATATACACAGTTTTGTCAAGAAAGAAATATGGTACCGAAAAGTGTCTCACTGTATAGAAAAATATTTGTTGAGGACTTCAATTTGTCATTCCATAAGCATAAAAATGATACTTGTGCAAAATGCGACCAGTTTGTCGTTAAGTTAAAATGTTGTGAAAACGAGACGGAACGCATATCGATTGAAGCAGAAAAAAACGAACACTTACGTTTGGCAGACACCGCATATGCATCAAAGAGAGAAGATAAGGAGAAATGCCCGAGAACTCCAGGTTATGTTACAGTATCGTTCGACTTACAACAATGCCTACCAACTCCCTACCTTCGAAGTGGATTGAGTTTTTATAAACGTCAGCTATGGACATTCAATCTTACCATTTATCAAACCATGGGAAAAGAGTCTTCTGCTTTGTGTTATTTATGGAACGAGACTATAGCTGGTCGTGGAGGTCAGGAAATCGCTTCTTGCATTTACCATTACTTGCATGATCTAGTAAATAACCGTAACATACACACGGTAGTTTTGTACAGCGACTCATGCGGAGGACAAAACCGAAATATTTATTTTACTACAATGTTATTACAAACTGTTTGTGAATTGAAAGCCAGAGGTAAAAACCTAACTATTCATCATAAATTTCTTGAGGCAGGTCACACGCATCTGGAAGCAGATACGATCCATGCGGCAATAGAAAAAGTGAAAAAACACACAACTGCAGAGATTGAGTTACCTCGTGATTGGGCAAATTTAATTCGGTCGATCTCCAGAAAAACTTCAATAAGGGTAATTGAATTGGAACAACATCAATTTTTGGACTTCAGGTCATGTTTGAAGACTTATTATGTACATCGCAAAAAAAACATCCTGAATGAACCTATTCAATGGCTGAAGATAAAATGGATGCAGTATTCAACCAATACTGAGAATATTTTGTATAAACACTCATTTGACGGAAATTTCAAAATGTTCAATATATCGAGAAATGCCAATAAAACACGACAGGCTCACCTACCGACACTTCAACCATTGAACAATGAACTACTTGCATTGAGTCGGGAGAAATTACAGGACTTACGGGCACTCTTGCCGTACATTAACAAAAATAGCCGTCCATATTACAATTACTTTCTTGAACAATTAACCGCAGATGATAACACCGTGGAGCTGGAGCAAGGAGCTGTTGGACCTTGACGTTGGTGGGGGGGCTCAGTACCTATAGTGATCCTGCGAGCAAGGCCGGCGGGAGATTATTTTCCTGGTAGGGTCACCCATGCCGGCAAGGTCAAAGGTGAATGGCGAAGCTAAGGACAGCTCAACGGAGGAGTGAACCTCAAAAAAAAAAACCGTAATCTCAAGGTCCATGCTGAAGGGATGAATGGCTCGAGCGTAAATGAGTCTTGAATGGAAGCGAACAGGTCAGTACCTTACTCCCACATGCGGGGCTCTGTGGGAATGGACTTTTTGTATCCCTAGCTACTCGTGGGAATCAAATGTCAGAAAAACCCCATATAAATACGGAGCAGTCCACTCCTCAAATGGACAGAACACCAATGGTTTCCGCGTCCACCCTTAAGGACGTCGGCGCGACTGTGGAGAAGGTGGTAGTTCCCCGGTTCCTGGTTGTGAAAAAAATTGATGGAGATTTCTCCAAAGTTAGTCCGTTTGTTATAGAAAAAACACTATATGGTTTGGTAGGTGAGCTAAAAAGCCTGAGAAAAATGAAAGATGGTCTCCTAGTGGAAACAGTATCAGTCGCTCAGTCAAATAGATTGATGGGTATCAAAAAAATGGGACAATTCGATATCGAAGTTATCGCTCACAAAACGATGAACACCGCGAAAGGTGTTATTTACCATAGAGATTTACTCAACTGTTCAATCGAAGAAATAACAGAGAATCTGAAAGATCAAGGAGTAATTGAAGTAAGACGAATTCGCACTAGGAAAAACGGTGAAATGATAGACACTGCTAATCACATCTTAACTTTTGGAAGTCCTGTTCTACCGAAGAAGGTTAAAGTAGCTTTTTACCAGCTGAATGTTCGATTATATATACCATCCCCAATGCGCTGTTTTAGATGTCAAAATTTCGGTCATACATCATTGAGGTGTAATAATGAACAGAAATGTGTTTGTGGTAAACCCTCACATGAAGGATTCCCATGTGAAGAACCACTAACTTGCGTGAACTGTGGAGGAAATCACTCAACCCTTTCACGCAATTGTCCCATTTTCAAGACAGAAACTGCAATCCAGGAGATCAAAGCGAAAGAGAACATCTCATATTTTGAAGCGAAGAAAAAAGTTGTCATTCAGACACCTGTTACGGGTGTATCATATGCAAATGCCGCATCGACTCCAAAACCTGATATCCAGACACTTATAAAAGAATTAATACCTGCACTGGTGGCTACTTTGAAAGACGTTTTTGTAGTTAAAAGTGTTAGCAGAAAACCTGCATACCAATCATCTTCCTTTCCCCCACCCCCTAACTCTAGACAAAACGTGGAATCTGACAATAGCCAATTCCCTGGTTTTTCTGATACAGCATCCGATAAACGTAAAAGGGATCAATCGAAGGAAGTATCCTCATCAGAAGAGGAATCCCTAGGCTCTCAAAGTCAGAAAAAGAAAAAGAAACCAACGAGAGGCAGAACCCGAAAGGGATCTGGTTGATGACTTACGACATATCTGTGATAAAATTTACACTACTAGTCATTTACTTTTTAGTTAATTTAATCTTTACTGTATTTTAATTTTCCTTATTTATTTTATCTATTGTTCCAATTGACTTTATCTATTTCACCTATTCATTTTATATATTTTACCTATATAATTTCAATGAACTCTATACTTCAATGGAATTGTAATGGCTGTATAAGTCACTTCTGCGAACTTAAGCTACTTCTATCAGAAATAGAGCCAATTTGTTTCTGTCTTCAGGAGACTCACTTTAAACCAAATCAACCGTACTCCATCAGAGGATACAAAATCCACCGAAAGGATGTAGAACCCGTATTTCGGGCAAAAGGTGGTGTGGCCCTCCTTATAAGGAATGACATAAGTCACTCTGAAGTTCATTTAAATACTGCCTTACAGGCGGTTGCTGTCCAAATTTTTGCCCCCATTTCGGTTACCATATGCAATATTTATCTACCTGATGCAAACTGGCGAAAGGAAGATTTGGAGGAACTGATATCACTACTACCAGTTCCATTTCTGCTAGTAGGAGATATGAACTCCCACAATCCTATCTGGGGTTCTAATCGACGTGATACTCGCGGTCTTATTTTTGAGAAATTGCTAGAGAGAGATGATCTAGTTTTATTGAACTCTGGTGCGATGACGTACTTCAATGCAAGATCCAGAGATTTCTCTGCGATTGACCTATCATTTGCATCCCCAAGAATTGCTTCCCGTCTGTCCTGGAAAGTTATTGACGATCTCCATAATAGCGATCATTTTCCGATCGTTATATCCACTGATACTCCAAGAATTCAACTGCCTTCGCCTCCCAAATGGCTCATCGACAGAGCTCAGTGGCCTGTCTTCGAACAACACCTCGAACTTCCAGATGAATCTGATGACGTGAACCAACAGGTTGATAAGATTACGGATAGCATCAAAGTAGCAGCTGAAAAAGCAATACCCATTAGAACTCAGCTCCCTAGCAGACGCGTTGTTCCCTGGTGGAACCCTCAAGTGAGAAATGCCATACAGGCAAAGAAGAGAGCCTTCAATAAGTTCAAAAGATATCCATCTACAGAAAATCTTGTCTCATTTAAAAAAGCTAGAGCTGTTGCTCGCCGCATAACGTTACAGAGTAAGCGATCCTCATGGACCACATATGTATCGACTATGACTCCAAATACATCTGTATCAGAGGTCTGGCGCAGGGTTAGAGCGGTGGCAGGTAGTAGCTACACGCCACCGCTTAGATATTTACGCACAGAAAATGGTATCGTCTCTGACTCCCCACCTATAATCGCCGAATGTATGGCAAGTCATTACTATGCTGCAAGCAGTACTCAAAACTATGAACCAGAGTTTATACAGTCCAAAACACAATTAGAGATACCTCTGGACTTCTCTTCAATTGAACAATTTGACTATAACTTACCATTCACTCAAGTAGAATTCGATCATGCGATTTCCTGTACTAAGCCATCTTCACCCGGTCCAGATTCATTGAACTATGAAATAATCAAACATCTCAGCTCTGAATTCAAAATATCCCTACTTGAATTGTTTAATAAAATCTGGCACTCACATAATTATCCATCCCAGTGGAAAGAAGCTATAATCGTTCCCATACTTAAAGAAGGCAAAGACCCTCTGCTGCCTTCTAGTTACAGGCCCATTAGCCTCACTTGCTGCATGGGCAAAACCTTGGAAAAAATGGTCAACAATAGATTAATATGGCTGCTTGAATCAAGAGGATATCTCGTGGAACATCAAGCAGGTTTCAGAAAGCACCGTTCTGCGATTGATCAACTGGTTTATCTTGAACATATCATACAAGAATCTTTCAGGAATCGACAACATACTGTTGCAGTGTTTTTTGACCTCGAAAAGGCCTACGACATGACCTGGCGTTATGGGATTTTGAGGAAGCTTCATGACTGGGGTCTTCGTGGCAACTTACCTTTATATATAGCTTCCTTTTTGAGTGAGAGAACATTTAGGGTGAGGGTGGGAAATACGTTATCTCCACCTAAGCTTTTGGAAAACGGAGTTCCACAAGGTTCCACTTTGAGTGTCACGCTGTTTGCTATGGCAGTGAACGACATAGCTGCAAAAGTAGACGAAACGGTTGGACTGTGCTTGTATGTGGACGACCTGGCGATAGTTGCTTCGGCACCCACCGTCGGAACCGCAACTCGAAAGCTCCAAAAATCCATAGACCAAATTGTTCAGAATGCTTGCAAGGTAGGCTACAAGTTTTCTAAAGAAAAAACGAGATGTGTCCATTTCTGCAGACTAAGAAGGCCCCACTATGATCCAAAATTATATATAAATAATTCTTTAATTGATTGCAAAGAATCTATAAAATTTCTCGGACTCATATTCGATACAAAGCTGACATGGCGCAAACATATAGAAAACTTGGTGTTGCAGTGTAAACGGAGATTGAACATTATAAAATGTCTTGCTCACACAAGATGGGGCGCTGATGCTGACACTCTTTTGAATGTGTATCGGTCCCTCATACTCTCAAAGATAGATTATGGTGTAATAGCTTACTCCTCAGCTCGGAAATCTACTCTGCAGCTACTCGACCCCGTTCATCATGCTGGATTGAGATATTCGATAGGAGCTTTCCATACAACGCCAATAGTAAGTATATGTAGTGAAACAGGTTTCCCACCTTTGCGAATACACCGTCTTAAGCTACTGGCAAATTATATATCCAATATACGAACGCAACCCAACCACCGGAATTTCCAAATTTTGCTAGGGGATCATGATGGATATGTTAATAGACCTACTATAACGAGGCCGGTCGGAGTAAGAGCACGGGAACTATTACCGCCACTTGAATGCAATCATCTGAACGTGCTAGCCGTGAACATTTTTGAATCTCCCCCTTGGCAGGTTCCGAAAGTTGCCATGCGTCTGGATTTGACTGCCCTACCAAAGAATTGCACTGCCCCGGTGATTTATCAACAGCGTTTTCTAGAGATGAAGAGCGACTTTCCTCTTTCCACGTTTCTATACACAGATGGATCAAAAACTGAAAGCGGGACTGGATGTGCCTTGTTTGTCGATAATGTAAGCCACTCTTGGTCACTTTCCCCATACGCATCCATATATACAGCTGAGCTCTATGCTATCTGGCAAGCCCTACTACTATGCAATATTATAGGAAACACTCATGGAAGCATAATCGTCTCTGATTCCCTCAGTTCTCTCCAGGCAATTTCCAATCCATTCTCTGAAGATCCGCTGGTAAAAATGATTCTATCCCTAATAAATCATCTTCATATTCATAATGAGAAGGCGATAACATTTATATGGGCACCCAGCCATATGGGAATAGTAGGCAATGAAATGGCTGACTCAGCAGCACGTAACGCTGCAGGGAGTGACATTACTGAAGCAAGAATTATAAGGGCGGATGATATCAAAATAAAATACAAGTCGGAGCTGCTGATGATCTGGCAAGAACAATGGAACCAGGTTGATAACAACATGAAATCTCTGAAACCGTTTGTGCAATCGTGGCGACCCCCTGCAATTATGCCAAGAGCTGACAGGGTCAGGATACATCGGTTGAGGTTTGGTCATACAAAACTAACACATACATTCCTTCTAGAGGGCATAGACCCTCCAATTTGTGACCAGTGCGACGAGCGAATAACCATACGGCACATCATTTGCTTATGCCCAAAATACCAGAATATGCGCCAGCTTTATGACCTACCAGAACACCTATCAGAAAACTTCAGAAACTCTTCAGCGATTGAAAATCTACTAAACTTCCTGAAAGCAATAGACCTCCTTAACAAGATTTAATATCTACCAGTATCTGAGTCGATATACTGTGGTGCTAATGATCTGAGTAATCGATGCACCAAAAAAAAAAAAAAAAAAAAAAAAAAAAAAAAAAAAAAAAAAAAAAAAAAAAAAAAAAACACCGTGGACACCTTTTCGGTTGAAGTTATTGAGGAAGATAGTGAAGAGTTTTCAGAATAACATTACCTCATCATCCTATTATTTCTGTACTTACTTCAGTAAAATATTTTGAGTAACTTTGTGCTTTGTTTTTCAACTTATGTGAATTATCACATTTATTAAAACTGTTGAAAATAAAATTTATTCTTGTTACCTTCATAACTGCAATAACGGCCAATGTCAGAAAAAAATCAAAAAAATTTAAAAAATATTTTACAAAAAAGGCCAAAGTCAATATTTTTCAAAAATTTGTAATTTTTTCAAAACACGAAATAAACAGTCAGACGCTACATAAGTAAATGTATAATGATGCCAAAGATGGTACATCCAACTTGTACGACGTAAAAGTTACAAATAAAATAATTTGTAGTAAAAACTTTAAACTCGTTTTTCTCAAATGTGGCATTTTAGACATTGGCCCTTTTAGCACCAAACCACAGAATATATTGCAGAGATTTATTCTGAACTCTCCTAATATAGTTACAGCTACCGCTTCCAGATTTGTGTTAATTGGGATTATTTCTGCGTTTAAGTTTTTCTTAACAAAAATTGCTACTCCTCCACTTGCTCGTTCCACATTGGTTCTATTTTTATTGAAACATAGTTTGTCAGGCCATGTACATTATCATCCCGAAAGTTCGTTTCTTGTATGCATATTACTTCTGACTTTTGTTCAGAAAGAATTTTTTGTAGTGATGGTAGGTTGTGATAGAAACCGTTGATATTCCATTGTATTATAGAGTTAAAAGATAATTTAGCCATTTTTATAACGATTTTTTTTTCGCCGCTTACGCGGTTAATACATATCCTGTGACGAATCACTGCCAGTGTCAGTGAGTAAGTGTGGAACTTTCATTCCTAGATATGTCTGAAGTTTTTTCTTTAGTTTTGAGCATCGCATTTTGATGCTTCTATCCTTAAAGTATGGATAGATCATCGTTAGCATATCCATCAGTCCAGCAAAATCATCGGTGTAGTTCTTGATTACGCTTATTGGATCGGGAGATCCATAAACGTTTTCGAAAAGGTCTTTGATTTGTTCATAGTTCAGGATAAGTTCTTTTGAGTGCTCGATGATGAAATTTTCAATGGGTTTCATGAGAGTTTCAGTGTTAGATTTCTTGGACTTTTTAGTAATTTCGATTGGTTTTTGGAAGAGATTCAGAGGTGACTCTTGTGTTGTTTCTCCTGTTGGGGAAAGTATTTCGTTGATTGAACGTTTGCCTGAGTTACTGGTTTGTGTTTCCAAAGTCGATAGTGCGTCTGGTTTATTTTTTAATGGGAAGTTTTCTATTATAACAGGTGTTTTTAAAGAGTCAGTTACATTTTCCTCATTTTGAATAGATTCTTCGATTACTGCAGCGGTCTCATTTGTTGATTGTATTTGACGGGGTAAATCTTTGGTTTGTCTGCACTGAGATGCAATATGGCCGACCCTTCTGCAGTTGTAGCAAGTGAGACCATCTTGAGAAAGAAAAATGCGGTAGGGTGTGTTATCAAATTCGATCAGGATGGATTCAGGAATAGTTAGGTCATTAGAATTGATATAGACTTGCCTCCTGAAACTTAGGATGTGACTATACTCAGGGTTAGTTGCGTTTATTTTCAGGAAGGTTATTGGGGAAACAAGAGTGAGACCTATGTTTTGTAATTCTTGGATAAGGAAGTCATGAGGTATGGTTGGAGAAACATTAGACAGAACTAGCCTTTCTGTTGGAGTAATTAGCTTTCGGGCTTTTATAACTTCTCCGTGGATTTCTATGAGTCCACCTTCATTTATAAATTTATCCACAATTTCTTTACTTGATAAGTACATGCATACTCTACTGTTGGATAATCTAGATGAAAAAATAATATTTTTGGGTTGGATTTTCTCGCCTAATTGTAGAAGATAATCTTGTATTGGTACTCCTTCCATTGCGTTGAATATTATGGCCTGTTCTTTAGTGGGAAATTGTGGTTTGGATAAGACAGCTGAATAAGTTTGGTTATTGGCATTTCTGTTTTGGGAACTCCTGTACTCAGAAGACCCGGCAGTTGGATTTGAAATCATGCTTCCGTTCGAACGCCGCCAGTCACTGGATACGGATCTGGTTTCCCAGCCGCACTTGACATGCCCGACGGTCGACTCCAATACGAGCTTACTGTTTTGTTTCGTGTACGTATTTAATATTCGTTTGTTTATCACAAAAATGGATGAATTGATCTGTACTTACAGACTAAGTAATTCAGAAGTTCTTCCTTGAAGCACTTATGATCAGTTCAGAATACTTTGTTAACGGATTACTAAGTAAATTAGGTTTAATTCAAAGTTAGTTCTCTGGTGCGTGTTTGTCACTTGCTCCAGAGAGGGACTCTAGGTATATGTATTGTTTTCCTTGAATTTGATAAAAATAATTGTGAACCTTCTTCAACATAGAATCATAAATGAAAATAATAAAACGGAGTGAATACATTTGAATGATTACGATTCTCGATTTAAATGCCGCCAAAGAAACAAAAAAAGCCGTAACAATCACCTGGTATCAAGTCAATATGTTTCGATTGTTTACCTTGCTGCGCTGCCCCATTGGAACATTCCGCTGTAGCTTTTCTTCAAAAACGCCGCGCCGCCCAAATAAACCGTTGTATTGGAAACCAATGCTGAACGGAGTTGCCGATATGGGAGTCACAAGAACAAGTTATTAGGTAATACGCGTAAAAATTTGCCACTAACTCCGAAATTCTCGCTACATAGCCCTGACGAAGTGGAGAGTTTATTTCCTGATAAATATAAAAAAAATGTTTTTAAGACAAGATTGTATTCAAATGCACGAATATTTTCTTTAGATCATTCGTAATTATGTCATATTGAATTATTTAGTTTCGAAAAACTCATCTCCTATTCCAAAAACTCCTAGAAACAAATTTGGAATAGTATGTGACCTTAAATCTTGAATTTTTTTATTTTGACAATAAAAGTCAAAATCACCGATCTAAAGAACCCCTACATTCTTATTTTGAACGTAATCGGACAATCATAATTCGTCCACCGTTTTGTAGCTGTCATTTCGAATTATCAAACATTGACAAAAAAATCATGATCTCCGACCACAAAAATCCCTACACCTATACCAACTCAAAATAGAATCAGGCCGAGAATCAGAAATTTCGTCCGCTATTTTGTAGCCACTACGTTGAATTATCAAAAAAAAAATATTATGACATCCCAAACCCAACAGCTTCTATATACCAATTTTGAATGGAATCGTATCAGAAATCACGAAACTCGTACAACATTCTGGTTTTTCCTAATATAAAAATGTTATGGAGTATTGTCCCCCAAGTGATAAACACATGTTGTTGAAAAAAGCTATTAATTGTAAAAGTTATAATATTCCGTAGTTTCGATCGACCCGAATAATAACAATAATCGCTTTTATTGACAGATAATGGTGAACATGTGACATTATTTGTCAAAAGGCAGAATGAGTTTTCTTTTTTTCCATTCCCGATCCGACCCTGTGCCAGATGTCATACTAGCTATATGATACTCTCTCTTTTCCTCACCAGTCGTGTGGGAGGAGCAACCTGAGGGGCGTGTCATTTAAAAGAAATTCAGTTACATTTCTGAATCCAGAATTGTAAATAATAATTAGTTTTCACTGGTCGACGGCTGAACCAAAAACCTTTAGTAGTTGAGTTTGACAAAGCTGGATATTTCTCATTTCAAATGGGATAAAAGCAAGGAAACCCATTTCGCGAAAACAACATATTTTTGTAAAATTATTCCCAAAAAAAATGAACATCTAGGAGAAAAATTATAGAGTCGTTTAACTGGGCGAATGATAGACTTTGATACTGAAAAGAAACAACATTTTGATGGTGGAATTGAACGAAAATGCACAAAAATGGGGGAAAATATCCTTTTCATTCATTTAAAAGTCAAAAAATATGTTTTCATTATTTTTATCTTTATACAATCAAACGCCTTGTCTACTCAGAAAAAAAATCGTTTCTGATTCCCCATATTTTCAGGGATGAAGACCCTTAAATCAGGACTGTTTGGGAAACTTTTTTTGGGTCTGTGAGACAATAACAGAACTGCAATTGTAGGAATCCCACTCCGGTTCAATTCCAATTAATGTATCTGAAACTATATCATTCTGGTACTGAAAACTGTGAGGCTGATCCTGATTCTGTTTTATTACAACTGAAGGACATTTCTTCGTACACAATATATCCCCCATCCCCCCCTCCATTCACAAATCAACTTATACGTTAAAAAAAAGACTAGCGGGCTGTAAAAGCTGAGTTCTAATGTTTTTTTGTGAATATAAATTTATGTACCGATCAATGGCAATTCTTAAATACAAAATGTTGACTAACCTCTTGTAACTTCGTCATCTTCACTTCTGTGCACAGAATTTCCTCCTCAGTTCTTCCGTCTTCGAAACACACATGAGTTCTGCTCTCAGAAAAAATGGGTAGCACTCGCGAATTCGAGATACCGATTCAAAAATATGGAAAATGAAAAATTATAAAAACAACAACGGTCCGTACTGCCACTCGAGGTCGACCCACTCGTGTCGATAGTACCAAGATATACCATTGAAATAAAACAACGCGAGAGACCACTTTTTTACTTGAATGAATAAACTCAAATCGAGTTCCGTACATATACCGTGTGTAACAATTGTTACGAAGATGAAACATACCGCCCACTCAAAATTATAAATTTTGCCTAAAATGAGAGCGATATCAATAAGCACACCATTACTGTGATTGGTATACCAGAACATTAAATGAAAAGAGAAACAAAAAAATTAATTATTGGGTAAGGGACAAACCTTACTTGTAGGCCGCCTGTAAGTTCCTTTCGCGGTTCTTACAGTGACTACTCTGGTCACACCGTCTTTTCCAGGATGAATGCATTCAATCCTTCCTATGTTCCATTTCGGTCGTTTCGGGTATTCCTGGATTTTCCAAAGTATTAGAAGGCCACTGATATGAAGGAAGACTTAACCATGGGGGTCCCGCCCACCATAACTCACTGTCAATTAAGTCACAGGGCAACAATCACCGCGAAGCGGGGTCAGCAGGGTTAAATTCACTCTTCACATGAAACCAATTCATGGGAGATATTTTCTCCTGGATTAGAGTAATTCTGTTACTCACAAACGTGTTCCACTTGTGTGGGGCAGACTTCAACCATGAAAGTACTATAGTTGAGTCCGTCCAGGCGAATAGACATGAAATATCAATTCTACTGGTAAATGCTTCAATAACGTAATGAAGCAACTTAGCTAACAAAAGGGCACCACAAAGTTCTAACTTTGGTATACTAATTTTATTCAAAGGTGCTACTTTCGATTTTGCACAAACTAGACTAATTTTGATATGATCAAGGGGGTTGACGTTTCGGAGATAAATTACTGCTGAATAGCCCTTTTCCGAAGCATCGCAAAACCCATGTAGCTCACACGAGCTGATATGAGCACGATCAAAGAGCATATGACGCGGTAAACTTAAATTTGCAAGAGATGGTAAATCATATATAAACTGGTTCCAGGTGTTCACTACACTCAGAGGAGGGTTGGCATCCCAATCAATGCCCAAACTCCAAAGAGTTTGTATCATTACTTTTAGGTTAAGGGTGAGAGGAGAGAGAAATCCAAGGGGGTCATAGATACGTGCTAACTGACTCAGGATATTGCGTTTTTTACAAAATTTTTCTACAGGAAGAACACTGTATGAGAAATTATCTGAAATTGGATTCCATTGAAGGCCGAGTATTTTTATGGTAGTTTCACAACCCGAGTCAAAGGAGAGTGGGTTATGTTGAAGATGTGAGGCTGGTAAATGAGATATCACTTCAGGCTCATTACATGCCCATTTGCGCAACTCAAAGCCTGCTTTACTTACCAGTGATATCAATTCCTTTTGAGTCGCCAGAGCTTCAGACACATTTTTGCAACTTGAGACTATGTCATCTACAAAAATATCTGACTCTAGAACTTTACAGGCTAATGGGTATTGAGACTTGTATTCAATTGTGACTTGTTTGACCACCCTAAGAGCTTGGTAAGGAGATGAATTTACTCCAAAGCTGACAACTCGCAATCTGTAGTCCCGAATAGGGTCTTTTGTGGAGAAACGCCACAGCAATCGTTGATAATCACGGTGTTTCTCATGAATTAGAATTTGTCTGAACATTTTACAAAAATCTATGGTGTAAGCAACTTTGTCTATCCTGAACCTGAGCAAAATCGCCACAATGTCCTGCTGCAATTTGGCACCAGTCAAAAGGGTCTGATTTAGAGATATATTATTAAGGCAACGACTAGAAGCGTCGAATACCACTCGAAGCTTTGTGGATACACTCTCTGGACGAACCACGCACAGATGGGGGATGTAGTAGGATGGGCATTCCAGTTGATCAACAGGAACAATTTCCATATGATTACAATCCAGATAGTCTTGCATGAATTATTTATACTGTTCATAGAGCTTGGCATTACAATTTAATCTGCGCTCCAATTTCAACAACCTTCTAAGGGCTATATCACGGGAACCAAGGAATACTGGGTTTGACAATTTGAATGGGAGTTGTAGCACAAAACGTCTAGAATCGAGTCGCGAGAAGGTTTCAAGAAAATGTTTTTCCGCCATAATATCGTCGGGAGACATGGAGTTGACACTTGGCACTTGTTCTAGCTCCCAAAATCGTTTCACTGCTTTCCAATGAAAATTCAGTTGATGTGAAAAATGAATTCACTATCTGAGGTGAGGGAGGTGAATAATTCACTTTTCCCAAAATCACCCAACCAAAAATGGTGTCTATAGCAACAGGATGATTGAGAGAACTTTTGAGAGTATTTCCTTTTATCAAAAAACCAAAAATTTCTGCACCTAGAAGCATATCTATAGGCTGAGAGATATTGAATTTAGGATCAGCAAGTTTGAGATTTGAAAAACAATTTAGTTGTTCTGTATTGACATCTATGCTCGGCAAATTAGAACACAATTTCGGTAATACAATGAAATCCAATGCAAATGTTGGTTGACTTTCGGAAATAGGCTTTAAAGTACAACAAACCGCATGAGACGATTCGGAGCTTACCTGACCTATGCCAGAAATAGAAATTTTCAGACTGGAATGTGAAAGTCCTAAACGGCCCAAACATTTACTGGAAATAAAATTTGACTCACTGGCACTATCCAGGACTACCCTGGCAACTTGAAAGTTGCCTGTATTATCCATAACCTCAACTAAGGCTGTAGATAACAAAACAGTACTGCTATCATTGGACAGTAAACTGACTCGGGGGGCATCAGTTGGAACTTGGGGTATGTGACCGCTGGAGACCATAGACCAATAGACCATAGATCAAAATGTAACATCGAGTGATGCTTCTGAGAGCATTTTTTGCAACGTACATTAGATGGACATTTTGATGAAAAATATTTGGTACCTATACAGTTGGTACACCATTTCTTTTCTTTTATGAGAGTAAACCTTTCGCTAGCAGATTTAGCAATAAAGGTCGGGCAGTTATATATAAGATGCCCTTCTTGGCAAAGAGGGCAAGAGGGATTACCATTATTCTCAATATTAGAGTGTGTAAACAAAACAGAGCTTGAAAAATTCTTATTAGTACGATTATTAGGTGAAAATGTATTCCCTGCATCGTTCTTAGAATGTGACAATTTTTTATTTTGAGTTCTTGTATAGCACACGGTATCTAGGGCTTTACATTGTTTATTTATAAAATCAACCAGAGTTTCATAGTATTAATCCTTAACGAGAGTTTCAGAATGTTCAACCTCAAACCTAGTAGCGGTTACAGAATCAAAACGATCCATGAGCATATTGAAAAGAATGAAGTCCCAGGCATCAACATTATAGCCCAAGTTTCTCAATATTGAGGTATTTTCATTGAAAATATCGATCAAGTGATGTAATGCTTGTGGATCGTCTGCTGAGGTTATTTTTTTACTGCGCTCTATTGCATGCCAATTTGACGTAGCAATGAGACGTTTATTGTCATAACGCTTGATTAGATTATTATAAGCTACATGGTAGTTAGAACTTGTCAGAGGAGTTCTTTTTACTAGGGCCAATGGAGAACCTTCTAGAGAACTGAGAAGATAATTAAATTTATCAATATCTGAAAGAGAGTCATTGTCATGAATCAAAGATGAAAACATGTCATGATAGGTTTGCCACTTTGCAAGCTCACCTCCAAATTTGGGTAATTCCAGTTTTGGCAATCTTACGTTTTGTTCCCTGGGGGTATGCATTGTACTATTTATAGGGAGAGAGACATTATTTGGATCATCAAACAACTGGGAGTAAACTGCTAAACAGTGAAAATAATTATCTTGAAAATTAATAAAAGTGTAATTTTCGACTGCCAAGGTATTATGCTCCTGGTTCGCTAATATCACATTATGATACTTATCGAATGCTTCTTTGATAACTTCAATGTGCCGATATCGACATTTGAAGTTGCCGTGAACAGTTTTATCTGTAAGGGATTGATCAGCAAATTTTCCTAATTCTGACATTTTTATAATTTCAGTACCCCTCTGGGCATTGGCTTGTTTCAATTTTTTTTATATCTCTGCCATAATTACAAATGTATAAAATAATAACTAGCACGCCACTGGTGAATAACAAACTGGAAAAGACAGAAAAAAACAATCTATTTTTTCAGAACTAGGAATTATATAGGTATGAGTAATCACAGTAAAGGTAAACCAAATTGAAATGCGAAATAAATTTATTCACAAATGCTTGTGATTCTTATTGAAAGTAAACACAAATTTTTTGCAGGAGTTCTTTCGTTAATTTCGGAGAACTGCTTAGCAAGAGAGTGAAATATTGTAAACGAAGACAGAATTTAACACCTTCAGTAGGATATGCGCATAAAAACATCGAAAGAACAAAATTCCGATGGATTTATCTTTAGAAAAAATGAGTATAATGTACGGTAATCGAAATGAGAATTTAATAATCCGGCTCGAAGGACCACTTTATGGGCGTTAAAAAAAAGACTAGCGGACTGTAAAAGCTGAGTTCTAATGTTTTTTTTGTGAATATAAATTTATGTACCGATCAATGGCAATTCTTAAATACAAAATGTTGACTAACCTCTTGTAACTTCGTCATCTTCACTTCTGTGCACAGAATTTCCTCCTCAGTTCTTCCGTCTTCGAAACACACATGAGTTCTGCTCTCACAAAAAATGGGTAGCACTCGCGAATTCGAGATACCGATTCAAAAATATGGAAAATGAAAAATTATAAAAACAACAACGGTCCGTACTGCCGCTCGGGGTCGACCCACTCGTGTCGATAGTACCAAGATATGCCATTGAAATAAAACAGCGCGAGAGACCACTTTTTTACTTGAATGAATAAACTCAAATCGAGTTCCGTACATATACCGTGTGTAACAATTGTTACGAAGATGAAACATACCGCCCAATCAAAATGATATATTTTGCCTAAAATGAGAGAGATATCAAAATATCTCCGAAAAAAAAATGAATTTTATCAAAATGAAATATTTATATCAATAAGCACACCAATACTGTGATTGGTATACCAGAACATTAAATGAAAAGAGAAACAAAAAAATTAATTATTGGGTAAGGGACAAACCTTACTTGTAGGCCGCCTGTAAGTTCCTTTCGCGGTTCTTACAGTGACTACTCTGGTCACACCGTCTTTTCCAGGATGAATGCATTCAATCCTTCCTATGTTCCATTTCAAAGGGGGAGCGCCGTCCTCTTTGAGGATAACTAAAGTGTTTGGTTCAATGGGAGTAGATGGGGCAGTCTATTTACTCCTTTGCAGTAATGTGTGAAGGTATTCCTGGTGCCACCTTTGCCAGAAAGATTGATGCATTTGATTTAGGAGTTGCCATCTTGATAATCGCCCCAACTTGATATCGCCAAGGTCGGGATCAGGTAATGCATTCAAAGTCTCTAGCGTCAAGAAATGGACCGGCGTTAATGCCTGCAAATCATGGGGGTCCGAACTTAATAAACATAAAGGCCTAGAGTTCAATACGGCCTCGATTTGTACCAGAACAGTATATAGTTCCTCGAAGGTAAGAATTTGAGTGCCAATCACCCTGTATAAATGGGACTTGGCGGATTTTATTCCTGATTCCCAAAGACCTCCAAAATTAGGGGCTTTGGGGCAATTTATGTGAAACTCAATATGCTCTGTAATGGCGGCAGATTTCACTATTGAGGAAATGTAGTTGGAAGCACCTATGAAGTTGCTTCCCGAATCACAATACAAATGAGAGTATCTGCCTCTTCGTGCTATGAACCGGCGAAACGCTGCAAGAAAAGCCTCTGTAGACATGTCAGATACCAATTCAATATGAATCGCCTTGGTTGACATGCATAAGAAAAGGCACATATATGATTTGAAACGTTTAGCCCCTCTTGCCCTCCGTGCAGTTATTAGAAACGGCCCTGCCATGTCCATTCCTGCATGTGAAAAGGGTTTTATTTGAGAAATACGCACGGAAGGCAAATCACCCATTATCGGTTGTTGTGATACAGGGTTTGCTCGAAAACATTTGAAGCATTTCGAAATAACGGAGCGAATGGCACGTTTTGCCGAGAATATCCAATATTTTTGAATAATTAAATTTTGCAGTGTCTGCAAACCAGGGTGGAGAAATCGTTTGTGAGTGTACTCAATAATGAGCTGGGAGAGGCGATGTGAATGGGGCAAAAGTATAGGATGTTTGGCTTCAAAAGAGAGAGCCGAATGAGCGAGACGTCCGCCCACTCTGAGCACTCCATCAGAATCCAAGAAAGGAGTCAATTTTCTGAAACATTTAGGAAGAGGTTTCTTATTTTTTAGAAGGCAAATTTCTTTCGAAAATTCTTCCGCTTGCATTAATTTAATTAACTGAGTCAAAGAGTTTTCCAACTCTGACTCTGAAAAAGGTCCATCTGGTGCCTTTTTTCGCTTTTTTGCATAGTGAAAAAACCTGAATAAATATGCTACAATTCTTTGAATTTTCAGAAGAGAACTGAATTTATTGCAAAGGTCGAGTAGCGAATCAGCTTGTTTTACTGATACTGTTAAAACGACATTTCTTTTTTCTTCGGTCGTTTCGGGAATTCCTGGATTTTCCAAAGTATTAGAAGGCCATTGATATGAAGGAAGACTTAACCATGGGGGTCCCGCCCACCATAACTCACTGTCAATTAAGTCACAGGGCAACAATCCCCGCGAAGCGGGGTCAGCAGGGTTAAATTCACTCTTCACATGAAACCAATTCATGGGAGATATTTTCTCCTGGATTAGAGTAATTCTGTTACTCACAAACGTGTTCAACCATGAAAGTACTATAGTTGAGTCCGTCCAGGCGAATATACATGAAATATCAATTCTACTGGTAAATGTTTCAATAACGTAATGAAGCAACTTAGCTAACAAAAGGGCACCACAAAGTTCTAACTTTGGTATACTAATTTTTTTCAAAGGTGCTACTTTCGATTTTGCACAAACTAGACTAATTTTGATATGATCAAGGGGGTTGACGTTTCGGAGATAAATTACTGCTGAATAGCCCTTTTCCGAAGCATCGCAAAACCCATGTAGCTCACACGAGCTGATATGAGCACGATCAAAGAGCATATAAGTAAACTTAAATTTGCAAGAGAGGGTAAATCATATACAAACTGGTTCCAGGTGTTCACTACACTCAGAGGAGGGTTGGCATCCCAATCAATGCCCAAACTCCAAAGAGTTTGTATCATTACTTTTGGGTTAAGGGTGAGAGGAGAGAGAAATCCAAGGGGGTCATAGATACGTGTTAACTGACTCAGGATATTGCGTTTTTTACAAAAATTTTCTACAGGAAGAACACTGTATGAGAAATTATCTGAAATTGGATTCCATTGAAGGCCTAGTATTTTTATGGTAGTTTCACAACCCGAGTCAAAGGAGAGTGGGTTATGTTGAAGATGTGAGGCTGGTAAATGAGATATCACTTCAGGCTCATTACATGCCCATTTGCGCATCTCAAAGCCTGCTTTACTTACCAGTGATATCAATTCCTTTTGAGTCGCCAGAGCTTCAGACACATTTTTGCAACTTGAGACTATGTCTTCTACAAAAATATCTGGCTCTAGAACTTTACAGGCTAATGGGTATTGAGACTTGTATTCAATTGCGACTTGTTTGACCACCCTAAGAGCTTGGTAAGGAGATGAATTTACTCCAAAGCTGACAACTCGCAATCTGTAGTCCCGAATAGGGTCTTTTGTAGAGAAACGCCACAGCAATCGTTGATAATCACGGTGTTTCTCATGAATTAGAATTTGTCTGAACATTTTACAAAAATCTATGGTGTAAGCAACTTTTTCTATCCTGAACCTGAGCAAAATCGCCACAATGTCCTGCTGCAATTTGGCACCAGTCAAAAGGGTCTGATTTAGAGATATATTATTAAGGCAACGACTAGAAGCGTCGAATACCACTCGAAGCTTTGTGGATACACTCTCTGGACGAACCACGCACAGATGGGGGATGTAGTAGGATGGGCATTCCAGTTGATCAACAGGAACAATTTCCATATGATTACAATCCAGATAGTCTTGCATGAATTATTTATACTGTTCATAGAGCTTGGCATTACAATTTAATCTGCGCTCCAATTTCAACAACCTTCTAAGGGCTATATCACGGGAACCAAGGAATAGTGGGTTTGACAATTTGAATGGGAGTTGTAGCACAAAACGTCCAGAATCGAGTCGCGAGAAGGTTTCATGAAAATGTTTTTCCGCCATAATATCGTCGGGAGACATGGAGTTGACACTTGGCACTTGTTCCAGCTCCCAAAATCGTTTCACTGCACTTTCCAATGAAAATTCAGTTGATGTGAAAAATGAATTCACTATCTGAGGCGAGGGAGGTGAATTATTCACTTTTCCCAAAATCACCCAACCAAAAATGGTGTCTATAGCGACAGGATGATTGAGAGAACTTTTGAGAGTATTTCCTTTTATCAAAAAACCAAAAATTTCTGCACCTAGAAGCATATCTATAGGCTGAGAGATATTGAATTTAGGATCAACAAGTTTGAGATTTGAAAAACAATTTAATTGTTCTGTATTGACATCTATGCTCGGCAAATTAGAACACAATTTCGCTAATACAATGAAATCCAATGCAAATGTTGGTTGACTTTCGGAAATAGGCTTTAAAGTACAAGAAACCGCATGAGACGATTCGGAGCTTACCTGACCTATGCCAGAAATAGAAATTTTCAAACTGGAATGTGAAAGTCCTAAACGGCCCAAACATTTACTGGAAATAAAATTTGACTCACTGGCACTATCCAGGACTACCCTGGCAACTTGAAAGTTGCCTGTATTATCCATAACCTCAACTAAGGCTGTAGATAACAAAACAGTACTGCTATCATTGGACAGTAAACTGACTCGGGGGGCATCAGTTGGAACTTGGGGTATGTAATCGCTGGAGACCATAGACGGGGGGTTCTGATGGGTATTGCTATCTAATGTTGCCTTATTTGGGGGGGAGTGAGACTGATCAAAATGTAACATCGAGTGATGCTACTGAGAGCATTTTTTGCAACGTACATTAGATGGACATTTTGATGAAAAATGTTTGGTACCTATACAGTTGGTACACCATTTCTTTTCTTTTATGAGAGTAAACCTTTCGCTAGCAGATTTAGCAATAAAGGTCGGGCAGTTATATATAAGATGCCCTTCTTGGCAAAGAGGGCAAGAGGGATTACCATTATTCTCAATATTAGAGTGTGTAAACAAAACAGAGCTTGAAAAATTCTTATTAGTACGATTATTAGGTGAAAATGTATTCCCTGCACCATAAATTATTATGGTCAATGGTGCCAGTTGTCTCAACCTGTTGTAATTGGATACTGTATATATATTGTAGCAACAAAGGGCTATATTATCTGCCACACATTTGCTCATATCCAATCATTCTAAAGGATAATCAATGAAAACGTTCAATTTTCCTTCGCATGTTTCTCTTGGAGAAAATCGGTTCAAATGGATAACATTTTGGGAAATTTATGGATCAATTGGGATTTTGTTCGCTTCCTACTCTCTTTGCACTCACTTCAGTCGTATCCAGTTTCTTCCATAGTGAAGGAATTCAAACACAGACAATCTCAGTTAGCCTATTTCCATTTAAAAATCAAATGGAGAAGTTATTCAGTATCTTTCATATAAAATATAAATATATGTGCTATTTAACCTCAGTACTTCTGAATATACATAATTTATTTGAATAAAAAAATAAAGGTACATTATAAATCACAATGAGACACATTTTTGTCAATATTATACAACGAAATAGTCAACAAAACTGAATGAACTTATTCCAAGTATTTCACATACTTTAAAAACATTTTTAAGGATTCAAATAACATTATTATGTGAAAATAAATTAAATTTAATTGTAATGATTCAATGAAGATTTGATTGAATGGGTCAAATAGCGGACCGCTCAAAGAAACTGATTTTACTTTTATCATTTATAAAACAAGAATAGCTCTCTAGCTAGTAATTTTATTGTACCTAATGACAGTATTTATAAACAAATATTTAAAAAAATACACAAAAATGCTAATTTCTATAATATCACCGAGACATTACACTTTCATGTCATGCTACCATACTTTTGACCAGGAGGCCATACCGGAACTTCCGAAGAACCAGGACTAGGTCCTCGGGAGAAAGCATATGCAAACGAGTCTCGAAGTCTTTCCCGAAAAGTCTTGTATTCCATGTCACTATATTGTTGGCCAAAATGAAAATCAGCAACTTCTATAATGAATCTGAAACATAAATATGAATTAAATCAAAGTTGCCAATGATGCTGAATTTTTAAAATAAGTTCTAACAATAGTATTAGTTTGATAATGTCCATATAGGATGAAACTTCAGTAATATTATTGTTACAAATAAAAGTGGTATAAAAACATAAAAAGTTTTATTTTCCATTTTCTTATGATGATTTCCTACCACGCAGTAACGGCTACATCGACTTATTATAAAGTATTATACAGAATTTGATGTTACTTCAGTTATAAAAGAACCCATAATATATTTTCCACAATTTTTCACTTTTCAACAGTTCATAGTTAGCCGTGGAAAAGTGATACTGGGTTACATTTTGCAGTGTTAATGGAATATTTCTGGTCAATTTGTGACAAGAGAAGACATTTTCGGAATCAGCCAGGCATTATGGATGAAAAAGTTGATATTGCCTGCTACAGGTGATATTTTCATGTTTTAATGATTCAAGCACTGACATCGGGAGTTTTGGGGTGTTCGAAGCCAGGATTTGAAATAATCTAATTTAATAAAAAAATCAATATATTTTTCACTTTTCAGGTGGCCTAGTTTGCCATGGAATAGAGTAATCCAAGATGCTGTCAAAATAAATTCAAGATGGTTGCTGGACCAAAACACATCCACAGAACACAAACATTTCTGTGAAAACATCTGCCTGCTGATTAATGTTTCAGTGTTTTGTCCTGAGTTTCATTGGTTTTTTTCAAGTTTTGAAGTGTTGAATAGTGGTTTTGATATTTTTTGTATTGTGGTTCTGATTTTGTAAAGATATCGCTGGACAGTATCGATACCAGCGGTGCGATTACGAACACTCGATCCGCATTGAGTCTGACATTTATCGAATTTCAGCAATTATGAAAACCAATACAATTCAAAATACATTGCAGCTTTAGTCGATATCAGTTGTCTATAGAGTAGATATAATTCCATTCTATCTTACACACCACTGATATCGACCCAAATCACATTATATGTTTTGAATAATATTGAAACCAATGAATATCAAACGCGCTACTGATCGAATGTTCATGATCCGACCCCAGAACTTTCCTATGCCACCAAATAATCACTGTTCCCTGCAAAATACGTAATTCAATATACCTAATCGAAATTATAAGAATACACGTCACAATGCTAAGAAAAAGGCCCGGCTGGTTCTATGACTTCTATGTTCTAATACGAAATATTTATATATCTGAATTTGTAATTAGGAAACCGCTTATACCGACTGATAATAATCTAATGTGATCTAATTGTCAACTGATAAATAAAATGATCAGAATCCAAAAATTAATCAAAACCCATATATTATGACCACAGGTATTCCTGGGTTTGTTATTATTATGGTCCAGCGGCCATTTTTAGGGCGGTGGTCACGTGTTCTGGATTTGTCTAAGGTAATATTTGGTTATTTTTCACAGTTTTAAGTGAACATTTTTGGGAATTTTGTGAGAAGAGAAGAAATTTTTATTCATCCGGCATTTTTTGTATAACTCAATGCTGTATCAATTAGAATTGACAACAATATTTCAGCATCAATGAAGTCTCTATATGTCAAAAATAGTCACAAATAATATTGCCTTGGAAAAATCTGCAACGGACACATTAATGCTTTTATAGTAATATGAACAATTTGAGGGCTATACCCAATAACTTTTCTATTTATATTTTCATATATTGCCCCTCGATAAATCCATCCTGATTCATATTTTCCTGGGTAGGATTGTCACGCTGGTAGCTATAGCTGCCTCCGTGGCGACGTTAGTTGTTGCCTTGAAATCTCAAGGTCTTCTAACCGAAGCCACAAATGTGTGGTTGGCTTCCTGTTGTTGACTTCTTTTGTTTCCATTTTTACATCCAAGTGTTGTACATCTTCGCACTTGATTTTACCGTACTGATGAGAGCTTAAGCTCGAAACACGTATCGAATCCTTGCCTACGATAGTCGTTCCCGAGCGTATGGTTGCACAACAATTTGAGGGCTATACCCAATAATTTTTCTATTTAAACCACTTTATATATACAGGGTGAGTCAGAATGAGACCGACAAACTCCGAATACAGATTCACCACCTCATTTCTAGATGAAAATTTTCAATCAAGGTATATCCTGAAATGCATCCTCTCTGAGATACAGGGAGTCGAAAGTACGAAAAAAATCAAGATTTATTTATTTTTCTACAAAAACCCTGAAGGAAAAAGTTCAAAACTTGGTACACTCATCAAAGTTTATCAACGTGATAATTTGAAGTTATAATTTTTCATTTCCGTAAACCAGTGGCGTAGTTACGATATGTGGCCATATTTTCCTTCTTATTTTCTTTAGACAAATGAATGGACAAATGAGTGTTTTGCATCAGTTAGGTTCATCACTACTAAACCTAAAAGTCTTTACATTCTATGTGCCTAAAAGTGAACGTTTCTGAGATAATTGAGAAAAACTGAAGATATGTCCTGAGTTGCGATGTAACTTCCTATGTACAATAATCGCATAATGCTAATTTCTCACGACATATCGAAATATTTGTCAACCTCCTTAACATTTTTATATGTTGGGATAATCGAAATCATTGTACTTGTGAGTCAGAGCGCCGTTTTTTCAGTCATTATATTATTTGATCGAAACGACGTCGTGGATTCACTGATTAAAACCATACTTTCTTCCATATGATTGTTATGACAGATCGACTTTCAAACAAACCCAACCTCAAGTAAAAGTCAAGGTCTGAAAGTTTTGAGAAAAACTGAAGATAAGTACTATTAATTTTGTTATTTTATGCTGATGAGGCATTTATTTATCCATGAAAATATTATCCAATCAACATATTTTTAGTGAAGAACAATGTTTTATACGTTGATCAGTGGTGTACTGAGCAGCCTACCTCAAACTATTCTGAAAGGTTCGACTATGGAATTAGTTACAAACAGTCGTTGCCGACTGATGATGAACCCTTTACTCCCATATACACCTACTACGTAGGCTTAGTATGGCAAGTACCTGTCAGAAAACAACTACTCCCCTGGCTAAGACCACGACGGGTATTGAATTAAATCCAACAGATACTTGTGCAACGTTCCTCAAAGCATCAGAGGACGCAGTTGCAAGTGCCCTCTATGACCAAGTAGCAGAATTATGTTTTGATTTGGACAGGGTGACCACCTGCAGACTAGTTTCGAGGTTGTTGCCTCTCTTCAGTGCAAGGGTAGGTCAACACAGACAGCACTGAAGCCATCTGTTCCCCGTCCAAATCATTACACACTCCGCTGGTTTGGTCAACTCTGGCTCACGTGGTGAAGCGGTTTCTAGGCCGCTACACCTAGCGAGCAGAGGGAGAACACTCCGAATCTCCAGGTTAAGAGATTTAATCGAAGAAAACAGAGTTCTTTGGGAGATCGTTTAATAACGAACAGTCGTTACCGACCGATGATGAACCCTTTACTCCCATATACACCTACTACGTAGGCTTAGTATGGCAAGTACCTGTCAGAAAACAACTACTCCCCTGGCTAAGACCACGACGGGTATTGAATTAGATGCAACTAAATCCAATTAAATGTAATACCCGTCGTGGTCTTAGCCAGGGGAGTAGTTGTTTTCTGACAGGTACTTGCCATACTAAGCCTACGTAGTAGGTGTATATGGGAGTAAAGGGTTTATCATCGGTCGGTAACGACTGTTCGTTATTAAACGATCTCCCAAAGAACTTCTTCGATGGAATTAGTTATCACGAATCGAAAGAAAAAATTTCGGGAGAGTATAGTCACATACCAGCGTATCTACGACACTAATTCATGAGTATTGAGAATAAATATCCAAAATCCTAAAAAAAGATAAGGAGGTTTTATTCGAAATGAGTTAAGGCCGATTCTCACTAGAGCGGTGCCGAGTTGCTTGCAATTCTTTGCATGTAATTGAGTGATCCCGTCCTACCTGAGCAGAGCGGCGCGGAGCAGAGCGTCGCGTTCGTAGGCAGCAAAGTTCTAACGCCTCCGGGAGCATTGGCTCGCGGCACTGCCGCTTTGAAACGCTCCCTCCCGCCTGTTGACGGACAAGTGGGAATCACGTCGCGTCACAAGCAAGCTGCGACTTGTAGAAATTAACACAATTTCAGAGACACACCAAACAAATATGGACGCGGAAAAAATAGAAATATTAATTGTATTAGTGAATGATTATCCTGAACAATATTGTCGCTTCTTTTTTCGTCTATTTTCGTATTCATGACATATTGCCGATACAAAAACAAAATCGTCTGATGATGACGATGTAGGATCCTCTTCTGTGATTCCCAAACTCATATCACTTTTTTTACAAAACTCAAAATACCTACCTACTTATATAGATTTTACTATTTCGCACACCGCTGCTGCTACAAAATGCCGCTCAGGTGAGAATAGCCTGCACAAAAACTGCTTCGTCCAGTGCCGCGCCGCGCGGCACCGCGCCGCTCGGCACCGCCCTAGTGAGAATCGGCCTTTAGGGATTTCTTTCAACGTATTTCCTAAAATGCATCCCCTCGGAGATACAGGGTGTCAACATTGCGAAAAAAATTAAGATGTAAGTAATTTTTGTTATGAAAAACTCATAAAGGAAAAAAATTGAAACTCGGCACATTAATCTACGTTAATTTTCGTATACCAGTGGCGTTTCGGTGGTATGTTGCAATACTTTCCTTAATATTTTTTTTAACAAGTGATTGGACAAATGAGTGCTTGACATCCGTAAAGTTTATGGATATTCAACCTAATCATAATATTCCATATACCCAAATGTAGAGGTTTCTGAGATATTTACAAAAAACTCGTGTAAAGCCATAATTTCTCGTATCGAATAAATTAATATTTAGAGCCTTCGGAGTGAATACTCCAGAAAAAGAAATTTCGCAGACACCAAAACTACGTCAATTGACATTCGCCGACATAGTTAGCATCTTCAAAAGCCTGCACGTTCGTCGGATTCAACCATAGATTATAGAAAGAGGAGATAGAACATGTATCGATGAAAAGATGCGCTTCGGCTGCTACTTTCGGTTCGTTGGGTTTGATGAGAGGGGGGACTAGACAGGGGCGGATTTGGATTTAGGATAAGAAACGCCATTCTTCACCTATTCATTAATGTAAATGTTTCACAATATATGTATTTTGCAGCGATTTTCTTATACTTATAATTTGAAATAAACTTGCGGGGAAATAAATATACCAAAATAACTGAAATAGTTCATTTTAATAATAACTAATATTCATTCACAAAAAACTATGAATTTATAACTATGAACCCACACATATTTTCAAATATATAAACACTGACTATATAATAAAAACCAGAGATAAACGTAAGTTTGTTATAAACCGCCTTTTTGCTATTGCTTTTATCTAATAAAGTTTTATTATAATGGTGAATTCTGATATTAATATAATTGGAAGCAACTAATTTTATTAAATTCGTGAGATGGGAATCCAAAACAGTTTGTTCCTCAAAATGGTGTGTCAATTTTTTCAACAGATTTTTATGTAAAAAATGATGTAATACTTGTATGAGTAACTTTTCGATGTTAATGTATTCTTTTTTGCTTATGTTATGCTGTAAAAGTTTATCTGTAGCCCTGCATATCACGATTACATCCTCTGAGGGATGCTTTTTGGTTGATAAACGATATCAAATAATCAGCTTTATCACCAACAAGACCATCAATGCATTCTTCACATTTTAGATTTTTCATGATTTTATACACAACAAACCCTGACATATATATATTACTACTTTTTCTTTATATGCACACAAATTTGTAGACAACTTTTGAGTAAATTTGTCAACATGTTTTAACATATTTTCTTCTTCTTTAACGATCGTCTCCTTGCCACATGATTTATTAATTACATCACAGGGTTTCATGGCAGCAATCATTTCTAACAGTTACCCATGAAAGAATCCCTTAATATTCCAAATGTAGTATAATTTTTTTTTCTTTGGTGTCTTGGCATCGACTGCTATGGTCGCCAAATATGCAGTTTTGAACTGTTTGGCTGTAGGATTATTGTTATAACCTCCCATAGATCTACTCAAACCAAAAAACAATTCTACATGATCCTGACTGAGTTTATACGTTGGGATGTACACTAATTCATTCTTTATGATTAATTGTGAGTATAAATGTTTCAAACTCTCAATGCAAAATATAAATCCCAGAATACCCATTTTTCTTTTACTTTCAATGAAAAGGGTGCCATCCGTTAATTTCAAACATTTGAAGTACAGTGAGGTTTCTGTTAAAAACTTTTTAATATAATTATCACCATTCAAAGGCAAATTATTCACGATCCTAATAAATTTAACCGTAGCTTCGGAATCTTTGAATTGTTGGATATGCAATGTTTCATTTAAAAATTCTATAGCATGTGCTACAGAACTACTAAGTAGTTGGGTAGCCAGCCTTACCTTCATTTTTTGATTTTTTAATAGTACCTACATGTGATTTTCTCAACTTGTTACTTCTTGAATTTCATTTAATTTTATTATATATTCCCATTTGATATTATCACCATTTTCATCAATTAAAACTAAGTTATCCCCTAATGTGTTGCGTATCAATTTAATCATGTGGCAGTGGTCAAAAAACAGCTATTTCTCGTTGTGAACTAGGATCGATAAAAGTCAATTTCAAATTGTTGAGTACAAACTTACAACCCAGTTTTTTTTGCCATTGTAACATTATTTGCTGCCCATCAAATGTTACTGAAACTACATAAATACCTGTTTCATGCAAAAAATTCAGGCACTGAACTAGTAAATTCTGTTTTTGTACACCTGTCAAACTGTCAACTAAAAAATATCCCAAAGAAAGTTTCAAGGAATGATTTATACATACTAGCATGAAATATATGCCTCTTTAGCAACTATATTGCAGTCAGTTTGAGTTTCAACTCCAAAACCCGCGTAACCGTAATGTCGACGTATTGCCATCTCATCCATAGTTAAATTACATAGCAGCTTATGGTTTGTGTTTTTAACTTTTATTTTTAGTAAATTAAACACTTCAGATGTGAAACCTGCCTCTCCGTTCAAATTTTTATACCATCTTGAGAGTGTCTTGGGGTGTGGAAGTGCAGAATTAAAAGTTCTTCTTATGAAACGTATGCTTTTGCTGAATAAGAGCAAATGTTTTAAGGTCACTGCCATATTTCAGTTTATTATGAAGCTGCCTGTGAAGAAATTCTTCATTTGGTCCTATATGGTTTAGCATCTCCAAAGTTTCATCTGAAACCTTTCCTTTCAATGACTGGATAATTGCTTGTAGGGTAGCAACTTTTTTCTTATAGTGGTGAAGACTCACTCTGAGCCTTTTAATTGTTTTTCTATAGCTTTCGTTAAATGCTTTTATAATTTTTGTTTTCTAGGTGTATTTTCCTTCAAATATTTCACAAAATTAGTTGAGTACATAGAAAGCTACAAAAAAGATAAAATTATATATCTAATAAATGACAGAAATTAATTAAATTAACTTTTATTGTCATATCGCCACGATTTCTCGAAATATTGAAATTTTGGGAAATGTTTTAACGAATGTTCTTTTGGGAAACCCTGTATATGGCAACAGCGGAACTTCTAAAGGGAAGAAAAAACTGAATGCTGTTGCTGTCAAAAACTTTTGGAAAAAGTTTTAACAACATATAAACTGGTTTTTGAAATTTATAATACCTGGTTTTGAAACGAAAACTATACGTCTGTTGAAGTTATGATATCTCAAAATATCGTATCTTACTCGTTCATTCCTTAAAGTAGGTGAATTTGAAGGAGTGTTTATTTTATAATTTCCCATGTTCGAAAGTAACGTTGGTGCCAGGTCAACACAAATGTTTTCATTGATTCCTTCATATACATCAGTACTGGTTGAAGGTCCGGCATTGTCTAGAGTAACATTCTATAAAGATAAAAATCGTGAATTTAGGGGATAATACACTTAATAGACCATTTATGAAATGATCATTTATTACCTACAATTTCACCATAACTAAAGGAAACATCTTTCCATCAGTCTTAGTTATACATACCATGAAAAATAAACAATATTAATGAAAAAACATTATCACCTTACTTGGTGTGGCATCATTCTTCAAATGTAACATAAAAGGTGATTTTTCGAAATCGTATGCATCTTTACTAAAGTGAAAATTACAAACACGAGAGTTTGTAAAAATGTTTTCCATTTCAAGATTTATTGCAATCCTCCACTGCTCTCGCCTTCTTTCATTCCGGGGAAAACTGAAATATAAATTACCTTATTTCATTGGAACTAACAGGGCTGCACAATAAACACATCGTACAATCTTGAAAACCTACCAGAATAAGTGAACTGCTTTTCTAACGGGCATATAAACTGCACTACTATAATACATAGTCTTTTACGACACACCGTGGCATTTTTACCGTGTCACTTTTCACACACAATAGTCCAAATCGAAATAGTTTCTAACCTTTTCCAACAGAGACACTCTAAAATGGCACAAAACCCAAACCGATCTGAAACATGCTCTGAACACGTCTTATTTCATTGGAAAATCTGCGCAACCCCCAACTACTATCTGCCTTTCTCAGTTTTGGGAAAACTATATACCTATAAAGAACTCATTTCAACAATTCACAACAGTAAATTGATTTTAAAACCTAACCTCCTAAAATTGCATCATTTCATTAGATGGCATTTTCGAAAATTACAGAATTCGGTCCTGTCATCATCTCTCTAATTCAACAGAGGAATTCAGAAATGGCCCGAACCGAGCCGAAAAACGCCGAAAACGTCGTCACAAAGCCATTTCAGAGCGGTTGGAGGGAGACTCAAGCAAATTGTTGAATTTATTGGTGGACGTGATGGGTGGGGATAAAGGGGAAAATGGTTAGTGTGCGCACTGGTCTATGTTACATGTCTTCTTTCTATAATCTAAGGATTCAACTTCACTAGCCTTTTTGTTGTGGGGATACTTTAAATCCTTGGTGTATTCAACACCTGTAGAATCTGCGGAAGAAATAACGGCAAGAATTTCAGCAGCATGTACGTTAATACAGGATACACCAGGAATATTCCAAATCGTGCGACAGTCGATGATACGGAGATGCCATTTGTGTATTCAGCAAAATGATGATCGATTTGAACATTTGCTCTAATGCCTTTTTTGTTTCTATGTAGGATACCTAATGAACCGTGTCTATTATTCAAGTAGATATAATATTTGTTTTTCTTCATCAACAACATGTTGATTGGATAATATTTCTTAGATAATTCAATCAGAAACGTCTTTAAAAATGATATATACTCCAACATAAACTTCACCAAATTGAAAGTCCTTATTTTCAGGTCTTTCGCAAACATTATTTCAGGCCTTAACTCTCATCTAAGAGAATTATGAATTTGAGACTGGGTCTGTTTATCAGTTGATCTTTCAACCAATCTTTATGCACATATCGGTGAATTTACTACATCGATTCTATCAAATAATATGACGAATGAAAAAAACCTAGTTTGTCGGTCACATTATGACTTACCTATACTATGTTTTGAATACTCACAACTTTAAATAATGTTCAAGGGGTTGACAATCATTCCTATATGTCGTAAGAAAGTTGAATTATGCGATTATTGCACACAGGAAATTATGTCTGTACTCAGGGCAAATCTTCAGTTTTTTGCAAATATCTCAGAACCATCAAATTTTAGGAATATGAAATGTTATGACTTTTAGGATGAGTATCGATGAGCCTAACTGATGTCAAACAATCATTATATTCACTTGCCTAAACAAAATATGAAGGAAAGTATGGCCACTTACCACCGTAACTACGCCACTGGTTTACGAAAATTATAAATTCAAATGATCACATTGCTGAATATGACCTCTTCTTTTGTTGTTAAAATTATTGAATTGTTATAAAAATTATAGAGAAGAGTCATTGCGAACGGCAGCTTTACGTCGTAGAACACTATGGGTTCAACAAAATTCAAACTTCTTTACAATATGGAAATTAAACAGTTTGGTTGGGCACCACACAGCTTGAAAATAGACTGTAGATAATTTACCTAGTAAGCTGTGATAATAAATATTAACAATGTCTTGCTAAAAATAAGAAAGTCAGTAGAAAATTGGCTGGTTATGTGGTGGTAGGTTGAGGAAATAAAATACATGTATCCCAAATACTCTATAATAATAATAAAAAATTTTAGTTGTAGACCAAGAAAAGTTTAAACAATAAGTGAAAAGTTCAAACAGTGTATGAAAAATTTAGATTAGATTTATTATTATGCCATAAGAACTCCTGCTAGCTGTGCATTTAAATTGTTAAAATTTTGAGATTCTAGATTTCTAAGAAAATTTCCAGTAATTACTGACCTTTCAATTGAAATTTCATAAAGAAAGCAAGTGAACTACCTACTAGTAGCGCTTCTTCATATCATTCTATGTGTCAACGTACTTACATAAGTTTAAATGTGTGAAATTTTGTATAATCTTAACTAAAACACAATAAGGTTGTCTGACGTTTGTTTGAAAGTGGTTGACAATGTTTCACTTTGAGTAAGGTTATTCTGAACTTTCATTGTCTAAAAAAGAACAAAGAAAAAATTCAATTCTCTGCAATTTTTATTCACGACGTTTCAACTGTTAATCGTTAATCGTTAAAGTCGTTATCAAGTGTATAAATGCGAAAATCTCAAGGATGCTTCTTACATATGATATGGCTAATTTTGTGTCATTAGCCCAGGGGTAATTTGCCGGTGTACAGGTAAGCTTGTTAATTACAGTGCCGGGCCCCTCCGGTACAGCATTGTTAATTCTTATCGCAATTTCAATTGATCCATGCCACTAATTGAGGGTTTCCACACATTACGGATTTTTATGCTAGCTTGGCTGAAAAAATGCGGTCATGTTTCAAGTCAGGTAACACCATACGCAGCCATCTCACAAAGACGAGACCACGTAACGCTGACATTGACTCCAAAAACTGCATCTACCGCATCCCTTGTGAATGCGGTGAAGCTTATCTTGGAGAAACTAAGAGACCGCATAGAGTTAGACTCGCTGAACACAAGAGAAACACTCAACGAGGAGAAACATCAAAGTCAGGGATAGCGGATCATGTCTGGACGACCCAACACAATATAAAAAGGACTGAAGTGGAAGTCATCCATAAAGAAGAGGGCTGGTATAGAAGGAAGTTTAAAGAGAGTGCATATATTATGAACAACAAAGTCTTCAGTCAAGCTAGCATAGAAATCCGTAATGTGTGAAAGTCCTTAATTAGTGGCATGGATCAATTGAAATTGCGATAAGAATTAACAATGCTGTACCGGAGGGGCCCGGCACTGTAATTAACAAGCTTACCGGAACATCTAGGCTAATGACACAAAATTAGCAATATCATATTATAAGAAGTATCCTTGAGAATGTCGCATTTATACACTTGATAACGACTGTAGATTTTAACAGTTGAAACGCCGTGAATAAAAATTGCACAGAATTGAATTTTCTTCGTTCTTTTTTAAACAATGAAAGTCCGGAATAACCTTACTCAAGGTTGTCTGACTCGTCTTATGCAGCTGTAGGCTTCATCAGTTCCGTACTTGTTGAGATGGTTGGTGTCAACAATGCACTGGGACACTAGTTATATCTATCCTGTTGAAATGGTATCAAAAAGGCAATGGAAGAGTAGGTATATCTATCCTGTTGAAATGATAGGTTTCATAAATGCACTGGAACATTTTGAAAACTGTCACTGGAGAGTAGATCGGGGAAAGTTCTGGGTTAACCAGCCAGGACCCATATCAAAGGATGGCAGTCAGAAAAACTTTTCAAATTCCACTTCCATAAATAAAATAAGTGGTAGGAGCTAACAACGGCTCGCCATTACGTAAAACCCCATCGAAAACCCTAAAATAAGTCAGTACTGCTGTACTATTTTTACAAAACCTACAATGTGATATTCACTTAAAACGAAATCTCCCAGCACGGAAAGGAACACTGCCAATCATAGTAAAAATTTGCTTTTTTGTAAGCTTGCTTACCTTATATTGAAGGGTTCTCCAAAATATAAATCCAAAATTTAAATGTGCCACAACCAACGCCAAAACGTCAGAATTTCAAATCTGTAATCATCCTTATAATAGGTCTTGGTCTCTCAGAGGAGCAGTAATCAAAAACGCCTGCAGCACATTTCCAATCTGATATTTCACTATCCACTAGGGATTTAATTTTCAACTGGGTCGAAAAAGTTGACTACACGACACTGACTCTTCAAGAGATGACCGGAGAGTGAGCATAAAATGGCTTTCCCGCTCATCCTGTCCTTTCTGTCACGTGATTTGTCAGACCGAGTCATCTTGGGCTGTTCATGGAGTCACTGAACAAGAATTAGAGATGCGATAGAACGATTTCGTAACTAACGGCTTCACATGAATCAGGTTATGTGTTGGTTGACAACCATAGTATATGATCTTCAAAACAAAAAAACACTACAAAGATTACCGGAATCCACTTAGTGTGGACCAATCCTACCTGAACCAGAACCAACTATTCATTTACAACAGGTATTCGACATGTTCAGACCCAAACTTACACGAAGATGACGGTTCACTAGGAACTTACGAAGTGAATTTGTTCCAACGGAACGCATCGACACAAAGGCGTCAGTAGCGTCAGTATCGTGCAAGCGAGAAAGGTCCCAGAAACTCGCTTCAACAAACTGTTACCCCTGCTCAAGTGATCACAGTCACACACACACACAGGTACAGGTATAGGTGGTTGCCTACATCGCTGGGGCAATTCGATCCGGGAAGGAAAGAATGCCAACCGAAGACAGACTCTAGCTTATCTCACTATCAAAAAAGAAAAATACAGCAGGGAGAAAAAAACAGTTTTGAAGAAAATAAATAAAATCTTGATTTTTTCGTACATTCGACAACCTGTATCTCACAAAGAATGCATTTTAGAAAAGCTCTTACAAGACACATCTTTCAAAGATTTCGATGGTCTCCTCTTGAAGGCAACTGCGCTAGAGGCATCCCGTTATGAATCAGGTCAGTTAGGCAAACTCTCTGACAAGTCATCAGAAGGACTCACTGACACTTACAAACTATGTGGACGTTCTAAATCTCAGAAAGACAATCGTTACAGTCACAATCAATACAAGTCAAATAGTAATAGTCGTCAGTCTAGTCCTCATCAACGTCGGTATCCCCAGTCCCGAAGACAAGGCCGTGTCGATTATAAATCATTACGATTAGATGGCCTTTGCCTGAATTGTGGCCGTTCAAATCATAAGTCACGTGAGAGCAGAACTAATCGTAATTCTCTGAAGTGCTCCTCCTGCGGCAAAACCGTTCACATCACCAAGGTCTGCATAACCACTTTGTTACAGAAATCCAAAAACTCATAACCTTTCGTTCCAACACCCTCAAGATGAGAATAGTCATTCGAACCATGAGTTAGGTATCGGTCGGATTGAACCCACTGAGGATTTGTATGAAGTTGGACCAGACACCGATAAGTATGTTGTTATAGTCACTCTCAACAACAAGCCGCAATCTTTTGAAGTTGATTCAGGCGCACGTTTCTCCCTGCTTTCAGACACAGATTTCAACAAGCTTAGCCTCAATGTACCTCTTCAACCGACCTAAGGCTCATCCCGTTCTTACTCGGCTCACGTTATAAAGCCCAAGGGTAAAGTTACTATTTTTGTCGTTTATGGACAAAATTCAATGGATGCTGATCTATTCTGTCCTACCGGACGTAATGCATTGCTTGGACGGATGTGGATTCGTGGACTCGGGATCAGCCTCAATGAAATAGATAGTCACAAGCGTCCAGCTCTCAATCCAATTGTTGTCAACTCAGTTACTTCACTTGAGGACATTTTTCAGAATTACTCACTTATTTTTGAAGAAACGATTGGATGTGTCCCCAATGTAGAAGTCAAGTTGCAACTCAGAGAAGGTGTGAAGCCAGTATTTATCCGTGAACACGATGTTCCTTTTGCATTGACAGAACGAGTCGAAAAAGAGGATGCTTCTTTGGAGCCTCGAGGAGTCATCAGTCCTACAGCATCGAGCAATTGGGGCTCACCACTAGTCGTTATAGCAAAGCCTGATGGTGGTGTAAGGTTAGGTGTTGATTATAAATGTGGCGTGAATCAAAAACTTGTCGCAGCTAATCACCCTATCCGCCGTATAGACGAAGTTCTTCACAGTCTCCGAGGTTCTAAATTCTTTTGCAAGTTGGATGTCCACAAAGCCTATTTGCATTGCAAGGTGGATAAAGAATGAAGGAAGATACAGACAATAACAACTCATAAAGGCACGTTCCGGATGAATCGTCTAAGTTTCGGAATGAAGACTGTCCCACTAAACATGTAATGTTACAAAACATTGCCACAATATTATGTATGGCTTGCCATCGTAAAATGAAAATATAATATTGCATAAAGCTCATTGCTATATTTAAGTTTTTAACATAACAGAATAAACTACAAACAAGTTGTTTGTAAGTTATAAAGTAAGCTATTGATTGAGTTTCAAGTGCAATGTTACATGATCCATGAAAGTTCATTGTAAATGCAACAATACAGAAACTATCTACGAACAATGTGAGTGCAAGTTACATTTGGAACTATCGAACAAGTTCAAATCGCAATGTTGCACTGAGTTTGAAATTCCATGATATTTACAACCATACATAAGCTAACTACAAACAATATTGCCAGTATTTAGAAAACACAATACACTTTCAATTTTCGATTGCATCATCGCAGAAATATACAAAATGATACGCTAGGACAATTTTAAATGGTAAGTATAAAGAAACTTGAAATAATAATTCATTTATCAGGAATCCAACCAGTTTTGAATTTCCCGGTCTTGATGAGATGCCACCTAACGGGGCGACCCAGTAACCCAGATCCCAGACAAGCACGCGCCTCGCGCCATTTTGATATTGTAAATTATATTGTTGTTGTGTGTCGTGCCTTTGCGTTAGTTTCGTTTTGGATACTTTCATTCGTTCTTTACCTAGGTACCTAAGTAAAGTACATATTCTTCTGCAATTTTGTTTTTTGATTCACTGAGTGTTGAAGCAGCATAATGGATAATGCTAATAAGTTTAAGGCATCTTCATGTAAGGTAAGGCGATACATCAAATATTATTTTAGGTTAGGATGGTCTGGTATGCTCATTTTGCGTTTATTAGGGGAATGTTTTTTTCTCCTCATATTGCGAATAAATCTGGTAGTAGTGTCAATTTGAAAGGTACTTTTACATCTCGATTTTAGTTGCAGGTTTTTCAATATATTGGTGGCTTGAATGAAAAGTTTTGTGTTGGAACAAGTCTTGAACGTTTTTTCAAAAATCATTGTGCCATGTTTTGCAATTGGATCAACAAAAAAGACCATTTCAGAATCAAAGAATTGAAATCTAAACAAATTTTAAAATTCGAGTCAGTTCAATTTGAATATAAAGCAAATAGTGTCATAATCAAGGACCAGTTCAATTGTACATTCTATATTGAAATAAGAACATAATTTTGTTGAGTTGACTAATTATATATTTATTTATAATATTTTTGTTCCAGATGCAGTGAGAAATTCATCTCCATGCATCAGACATGATGCATTTCAAATAAATGTGATGGCTTGGCTACAATTCGCAAAAACACGTTACTTGTAGGTAGTAGATCGAGATGTCGATATTTAAGCTACACATTCAATTCAATGATTATTTTGTTTCAGGTACCTGATAAGGCCAAACAAATTTTTATTTTAAATATGACATTTCAATATGAGTACTTATTTGTTTTTTTGTGATATTTTAATTAAAGGTTTCAATATCAAATTTTTGTCTTTTTGATCTTCAAGATTTAAATGGAGATTCAAATTGATAGGTATCATTTCAGAAGATTTTTTGGGTTGTCCTTGCTTGTTTCTAAAAGCTAGAAAATGATTAATCTGATTTCCATAGAGGACACATCAATACTGAATGATCTGTCTCCCATGAAGATTGTATTCATTTTCTATCAATATTAGTAGCAAGTAGTGAAAATCTAAAAATTCTTCAGTAGCGAACAAAACTACTGGAACGTAATTTATGAAATCTTACTGTTATGTTATGGAAAGGAATAGGCAAGATTGGTGGTAAGTTGCTGCTATATAAAAATATTGAATATGTTATTTTCCACTAATTTATATTCTGTTGCGGTAACCTTGCTGCAATTACTAATTATGAAAGATTACATCCATCAATCCATTTCAGTAGTTGCTGCAACATTGTCATAAGACGTCATTTTCAATATCACATTTGCAATTTTCCTGTATATTATATGCAATGTTGCAGAAACCTTGCTGGAATAATAGACGAGGAAAGTGTGTCGTCACAAATGTCATACTTGTCAAAAACTGATTCCAAACAAAGAAGTTTAGGTGACATTTATTTGTTGATGATTTGCTGATTTGCTTATCAGTTTGTGTTTGGTTGTTTGGATTTAGTTTTCTCAGGCAAAAGAAGTTGAAAAACTTATCGGACAAGCTGAAACAAATTCGATGGAGGTTTGTTTGGAATCAGTCTTTGACAAGAATGACATTTGTGACGCCATCACTTTCCTCGTCTATTGATAATGGCATATACCATTTGTAATATTGCTGAACGTCCGTTTCAGTAGTTGCTGAACCTTTGCAGTAAGGTAGCAGAAAACTCTGATGTAACATTACACATTACCATGAAAGGTTACTGAAATATTGAATGAATGTTACTTTGCTTAGTGGGGCACCATCAGAATTTAATCGTATTTTGTCACAATTGTTGAATGGCTTGCACAATGTCGTAGCATACTTTGATGACATAATTTACCATGGCGCTACTCTTGATGAGTGTACCAGGAATCTTATCGCATGTTTAGAACGCCTCACAGGTCCTAAAGAGGGCCAAATGCTCTTTCTTCAAGGAAAGCATAAATTACCTTGGATATTTATTATTATTGTCGCATTTTTAAAGTCTAAACGGTTTTAATTTATTTATTTTACATACAAGCTGGGTAATTTACAGCTCAATATTTTATTTAAACTAGACTGTCAATCGATTCGCTAACTCCCTACGTCCGCTGGCACGTTGCTTTTTATATCTACACTTCACTTCGCCGAGTGCTCTCGAACGTTCTTAGATGCGACGCCGAATACCGCAGATTTCTCTCGAATAACGTCGAAACCGCCTGGGCACATCTCCGGCGATGATGAATCAGACGCGTTCAGATCCGGCTTCGGGGGAATAATCGTTACATTGCTCCCGTACAGATATTTCGTCCCGAAATTTCATCCTTGGGGAGTGTCGATATTTGCAGGATTCTCCATATCTGCATCGTGAAGTTCGATGGAAATAACACTCCACAGTCTTCATGTTCGGTCGTGGAACAGGGTTACAGCAAACCAAAATCTTGATGCCGCTGGAGCTGAATATCGTCTCTAACATAATTCTCATAACCCTCCAATCCAGCCCATCAATACCACAGGACAATTTTGGGATTGCCAAGTCCACCAGATTCTGGTCCACCATCGTATCTCTCAGTTGGGTGAGGCTCCCCCAGACATCTTCATAGGACGATTTATCTTGGGAATGTTTCTTGGTCACCAAGTAGTAGATGTTTCTCTGGTCCTTCTTCAATTATAGCACACCTTAAATTTCTGGATTCTGTTTCCATAGTGTTTGGAGTTATTCAAATTTCTTGGAGAACACCACAGCGATGCCCCTAGACATTCGAAGATCTTCTGCGACGTAGTGTGCTAGGGCGTAATCAAATGGTACTTTGAAAAGGTCCCGTGGCTTCTCCCGAGTTACCCCATGTGAAACTTTCTGTCCGTTGGAGTATAGAGCCATGAACTGCTGGAAGGTCATTTCATCTTCTGGGGGTTTGAGGGTACGAACTTGATCGTGATTTCCGGCATAAGGAGCCAACATACTAAAATGGACGACTCTAGGTTTTCCTCGGGGTGGCTTTTGAATTCGGTAGATGAAGTCATTTTTTTTTAATGATCTTGTTTGGGCCTTCCCACGAACTCTGCAACTTCGGTGGAAGCCACGGCGACGCTTGGGGTTGAACAGCCAGACTAGGTCGCCAGTCTTAAATGCTTCAGTTGCGTAGATGTCATAGGCTTTCATCATTCGGTTGCTAGCATTCTCGTGGATTTCGTCCATTCTCTGTCGGAATTTGCTGACATACTCTTCTCTCGCGGTGTCCTGCCCTGGTGGCGTCCCATCAACATCAAGTCACAAGGCAGTCGTAGCTCTCGTCCCATAATAATACTGGCGGAGGTTTGGCCTGTTGACTCGTGCACTGCCGAACGATAAGCCATCAGAAAGAGATAAAGGTAATGGTCCCAGTATCTTTGATGGGCAGAGACAACCTTGGACAGGTGTCGGTTTATTGTCCTATTCTTTCGTTCTACCATCATCCCGTCGGACTGTGGGGAACAAGTTGAATTCGAAGTGTCTGCCTTTGTCCGAATGCAGCTCCAATGGGACACCGAATCGGCATTTCCGCTGCTTAACCAGGACATCTGCGACGGTAACTGCTTCCTGATTGGGTAGGGCGTGGGCTTCTACCATTTGCTGAAATAGTCCATTGCCAAGAGGATGTATTTATTTCCATGATCAGATTCGGGAAACGGGCCAGCGGTATCTATTGCAATCCGTTCAAATGGGCTGCCAACGTTATACTGATGCATCGGGGCCTTAGGCCCATTGTAGGCAGCGCATACGGCACATTTTCTGTACCAGTCCTTAATGTCGGCTTGACAATGAGGAATCGGAATTTTAAAAAAATTATCTTCAAAATCTGTTAACTTGTACTTTGTGACACGCTAAATCAACCTGTAGAATCTATGTAAGAGGTGAACTCTAAATATGTGAATATTCTAGGACAGGTCGGATCGGAGGCATATGAATCATAAATTTGAATCTCTTGGCACAGAACAGAAAACACAGTTTCTAAGTGAAGCTTTTGACAATGGACTCTACATGGTTGGTTTTTCAATTAGAATATTGTTGATAGTAATACTGAGCATGTCGTGGCATGGCGCAGTGGTTAGAGCGTCCGACTTTGGTTCGAAAGGTCCGAAGTTCGAGCCCCAGTTGCGGCTGGGATTTTTTAATTTAATTTGACCCATTAAATTTTTCAAATCTCGTGGCTGAACTGGGGTCAGTCCTGCACGATTCACTGTTGCGTTCGAATTAACAGTGCTGCTCCTGAGGTGGCGCATGGAGTTAGTAACAAGGCCTATCCAGAACACGTGGCTAATGACCATAGCAGTCGATGCCAAAACACCAAAGAAAAGAAAGAAAAAAGTAATACTGAGCATCAAAATGGCTGACTTTGATGGTAGTTGAACAGACATAACTGGGTACTCTCAGATCAGATCTTTTTAGTTAAGGTTCTCTCAATAAAATACTAATTAGAAAAGTTAATTCCAAACTTTGAACTTTTGAGCATTACAATCCCTCAGTCTTTTCAATCAAATTAGACTCATATGTGAAAAATAAAAATTTCAGGTAGGATGTAATCTTCGTGGTGGTAGGAACAGTATTGTGACTATCAATTGAATTATCTTTTCAACAATGTGTAATTTGACCCCCCATGCCATTTGAAATTTTTAAATTGATGTGCCCTCACCCCCTCCATCGGCCAACCACAATGTCTTTTAATTCAAAAAGTAATATCAGTGATACCATTCAAAATAGTTTTTGTTTAATGTCAAACCTTTCAAAAGTTAACAAGGGGGGGAGGGGCTAAAAAAGCCTCATTATTTAATAATGTAGTTCATTTATGATTTTTAATTACAGGAGGGTGCAAACTTTCAATGATGAGAGACCTGGATTTTTTGCTAGAGATCTTCAGTTAACTTCAAGAAGAAGCACTGGAAGAGAATGGACTACCTTACAACAGGTTCATTCTTGGAATTTGTACAGGCTAAGCATATAAGAAGTTCAGTCTTAGCTGATTTAATGCTTGTCTTTGAAATGGTAACAAATAATCTGCTCAATAAGGCAAAGACAATTGTTTGATAGTAGAGTCGAAAGATTTCTGTCAATTTTGTCAGAAGAGAATGAAAGATGTGATCATATTTTGAAAATATTTTCTTTTTCCATTTTTTTATTTTTGTTTAATTCTGGTTCATCATCTAAAACATAAAATGCAACCAAAGAAATTTTACAGTATTATAAGTGAACGAGGGAGATGAGTAAGTGTATCCAGAGTAAAGTAGGAGCATAAGTTTTCATTCAGAAAAAAATTATTTTAAGAAGTTTTCTATAAGCAGAACTCATTTAAAGTAAATAAAAAGGCTTGAGGTTTTTTAGACAAAAGAAAAGTGGAAGATCCATAGTCATCAAAAATCAATCTATTAAGATGTATTAGTTTCACCAGAAAAAGTATAAAAATTGAACTGGCAAACCAGACCCTCTTTGGGTCTTCATTAAATAATTTCTTTAAAAATTAAGTTTGCATCAGAAAAGTTGTAAATTTTTTACAAATTTTGATTTTATCTAGATCAGTTCTGCAACGTTTCTTTGTCACAAATAAGAGTTTGTAAAATTGGATTTTATCTAGATCTGTTCAGCAACATTTGTTTGTCATAAACAAGAGCTCAAAGAATTGAAAAATTACTTCTGACATTTTGGCTGTAGGTATAAATATGTATAGTTCTTCTAAGACAATTCAAGAGTACAAGAATATTCGACATTATCATCTAGAACAAATATCATTGATTCTAGATGTTTTCTAGAATAACTCAAGATGCTTCCATCAAATATAAGGTTCATACATTTTAGAAAATATAATCTTGACTTTATATCCTTAAGTCAGTGTGTTTGCAGTTTAGTAGTCCGTTAAAATTCTCCTGAAGGACAAATGTTTTTACAGTGTAGATGAATATATTGCTGATAAAGCTGGTCATCCATGTTATATTAATTTTAGTATTTTACACTATGTTTGTATGTTTGATTTAGTTGCATATACAAGTGTTGTTCTCAGAAACAATGTGTTCTTTATACTGTATATATAAAAACTTACTTTTACATTGTATGTGAAGGGTTTGACTTCGTCGACAAAATTTTCATTTTCAACAAAGTTCATTTGTCCTGTCTACCTATCATAATATTCTCTCGAAGGAGTAAAATATTATTTTCCACTGTAGTAGAATTTTATGTTTGTTAGATTTTTGTATTGAATATTGAGTATATTGTATTTTTTACATTAAGATTATTGAAATATTTTTATTTTTGTATGTACATAATGTTTTTAATATTTGAGTTTACTTTGATATTGTACAGTTGTGTGCATAAAAAAATCGTAGAAGGTATGACACTAATTGAGGCATTGCACTAGAAAAATGTTAAAAGCGCGTTACTGACCAAAATAGTTTGAATTTTGACACTACATGTCAAAGTCGATAAGAAGTTTAATAATTAAGATTGACAAGCCTGACTCGCAATAGTCTATAACTGCTGTACGACTTGTTTATACCTCAAAACGATGCTCAACTAGTTAATTTCATATACCGTAAGTACCTTTTGAATTGATTAATTGTTATGAAAAACTAACCAACTTCAACCACAAATATTATCTTATGTAAATATTGATTTTAATTTGTACTGTAAATGAATTTTTGTAATGATAGATAAATACATAATACATAGACCACATAGGTGGGCTCTTTGAAGTAGTTGATCGGTTTTAATTTTTTTCTTGTCTCCTGCATTTCAAGGTACACATGACTGAATCATTTTCACATACACACCTATTTTATGAGTGGAGTGTGGAACTTAATTTATGTCAACTCTTTTCATTCAGAATGAAAATACTTGAAAATTATTCATTGTGATTCATAATAGAAATTTGTAATCTCTGTAATGTTGAAACACTAGACAAACTCAAAATAAAAGCTAACATTGTATAAAAAATCTAAATGCATGGATCATACTATTGAAATTTTCAAGAGGTTGGTTATGATTCTTGATAGTTATGTCTATATGTTGAATAATATTCACTTAGACATTTGACTTGTTCTTTATGAAAAATTTACCCTAGTGTTTTAATGACTATATTTTATTTATTGTGTAAGATGATTTCCATTTGTAAACCATTGTTACTAGATAAATTAGATTTGTTTGTGTTGAAGTTTTTATTTGAAGTGATTGAATGAAGGTATTCGTTGATCTCGACAAGTACTAATATTTACTGGAGAGTTGAGATTAACACTGCAAAATACAAAGTGTCTTTGAATTATCAAGACTTGCTGTTGATACTAATGTTAATATTTAACGAAGCTCAGATGGTGATGATACTGCGAAAGTTCCAATAGTAAGATTCATTTCAGATATTTATTTCCATTTATTCCATTGTAAAAGTGGCATTTTAACAATTTTCTAAAAACATGCTAAGTTTTTTTTTGTGGTAACAATTTCAAAATTGTCTTACTATCCTTTGATTTATGAGAATTTTAGAACTCATAACAATTTTTTGATTTTGTGGGGGAAATTCGTATCCTGATCAGTTTTTTGGAATTTTAACCTTCCACAGTTTGAAAATGAAGAAATGTAAAATTAAAAAAATGTATGCAACCGTAGGAGAGGCAATTCAACCCAAGTTAATGCGTTTACAAGACTTATTTTGAAAAAATTATTTCGTTTTGTCAGTAATTTTCAGTTTGCCTTCTATAGTTGTACATATTTCTTTAAAATTTCCATTTTTTTACTTCAAGACTGGAAGGTTAAAATCCGGAAAAAAGTATGAAAAATTGTCTTCTCAAGTGATCGAACACATGATGTTCATTCAAGCTTCTCACAATTCGGAATATTCCCCATAAATGGAATAATAGATATTCTGTAAAAAGGTTTGATTAGTAAATAATTTTTCTCAAATTGACTTTCTTTTGGGAAAATCATTATTTAATTCCAATGTAATGTAATAAATTTCTCAAAAAACTTAACCTCTACCTCTTGAAACTACAAACCTTTCAGAAATCTGCTTGCCTTGTTTGATATTATTTTGAATAAGTAAAATGTACAGAAACTGAGAAATTTATTTTTAACTTCATACATTTTCCTCTCCCATCTATGGTATCCGATTTTCTTCTCACAGTAAAAAAAATATACTTTTTCATATAATGATAATTTGCCAATCCATGGAAATTTTCTTTAATCTGAAAAAGAACATCTATTTTTATTGATTCATTTTGGTAAACAAAACTCGAAAAGTATACAAAACGCTTTGGGAGCTAGATACAATTTTTGAAGAATCTCGATGAGAATTTCTTGGTAAATTTAATATTTAACATAAAAAGAATGTGTTTACTGAGTAAAATATTTATTTGAAATTGAACATTCCAAGAAATTATTTCAATTATATCACTGCTCAAATATTGAATGGAAATCTGGTACATTTACCGAACTAATTGCTATTTATCTAATTGATGAAACGTTAGGAAGAAATTCGAACCAACGAAGCCTCAAAACCCGACAAAAGAGAACTCTAGCTCCCAATCATATTTTAAAACGAATGACAAATTTGAGACAGAATACAAATAGCCTTGCTTTCCTGTTCTCAGTGATTTTTCTATATTTGTTAGTGTTAATTTTGAATGCAACTTACATTAGCAACAGGTTCTCACTATTCAGTTTCCTATCCTGATCAGATCTGCACAGATATTCATCTACTCGACTTCCAAAGATTTTACCCATCCTTTGACTGAAATGAAAAATCGTTTTATTGAAATAGAAGGTCCAGTAAAATCCATGAATAAATGAACAATAAAATTGACCAATATTGGTTGTATTTAAAAATGGAAATTCATTGGCCAAACAAAGCTGGTGTTACTTTTGTAATAAATGAACACCAACATAATGATGTGAAATGACCAGAACTTCGCTATAGCTTATCAAATACAATAATACACTATGATACATTCTGAAATATCATTTAAAATGGGCCTAGCATGGTCACTGGTATCGAGCATGGCATTACACGTTTAAAGGTAAGTGCTACGATTTCCCTAGCTCAAGTCTTTCGAAGACTTCTGAGGATTGCACAAGGGTGCAAGAGGTTGAAGAAAATAACAATTTTAACAACAACAATGGTTCTGGATCTTCATGAACTAATGACAAGCTTCCTTTTTTTTGTGAATCTATGGTCATCCACCAACTCTTCACTTGAGTTTTGCAATGCACATTAATGTGCATAATTATTGTATAAATTATTGGCTTTTCTTCGTTATATAATTTTGTAAATCGGTATACAATAACCTCAAAAATCTAAATTTATGATTCAAGATTCAAAAAGATTCAAAAGTTTTTATTTTTCTTAATATGGCTAACATTGTATACATTCCTCGTCTAGTCACATAATTTTCTTCTTTCTTCTTCTGGGAAGAGGAAATAATAAGGACAGTCAGTTGCATACTGAGCGATGGCTGTCGCAAGCCACCACTCGGTTTCAACGCCAAGTCGATTCCTGGCCCCCCTTGTGGGAGACTCTTGAAACGACACCCCACGGTCTTAGTGGGCAGGTCCGTGACTACTCAGGGAATGGGTGGATATTGTGCAGTATTCACGCCTCCTGCAGAGCTTATGCATGACTTTTGAGTGTATTCAAAATAGAGAATGGATGTCCTTGATCGTTGCAGATGTTAGTATGTAGAGCATCCCGGAAAAGGCTCACTGCAAAAAACCGGGGTTTGAAATTAAATTTATGTTTTGAATTGAATTATACAATGAATATAGGTTTCATAACAGACCGAAAGTTGCTGAAACCCGTGTGAATTCGAACTAAAACAAGAAGTTATTTATGTCCACTACAAATTCAAAGCAATAATAGGCTTGAACAATCTCAAAACTATTCTAAATGGTTTTTATCTTCATTTCTCATTGTAACATGTAATTGTGTGATGAAAAGCATGTTATTTATAAATCAATGAGCAAAATGATCTATGTGGAAAACTCCGACGACGTTAAGTTAAACCTTGCTTTTTTATATACCTACTTCAAATCATCAGGGATGACATAAATGTGAAAATCAGTTTGACTTACAAGCTACAGAAAGTGATAATATTGTCAATTCAATTGATATACTTACATGAAATGATCACTGCATATAAATTTTTATTTGAAATGCACTTGCACATATTAATTATACACACACACAAACTTCTGAATACTTCATAATTTAACTGGAAATAATCAAAAAAATATTCATCTCAACATTCAATATAGTTTTCGATGTCAAATTCCTGGAAATACACATAATTTTCAAGGAATTATCAAAACAAACCTTTTGAAACTGTCAAAAATTGAAAAACATTCAGTATATGTCAATAGTCCATTTATTCAAGGAATTTTGTTGCCAACCTTGTAAAAATTACGTTGGCGTAGCTATGTTCTCTTTGCCATTTTTATGAATGAACTGTGATTCCCGCGCAAAATCAGATTTAATTTTTTTACGGCTCTGTTTCGAAAAGATATATAAGTGTTATACATATTCGGAATCAGCGCGTTGAGCTCTATCCACTGTAAAATTATGATTTTTTTTTGGATTCCGATTCCTCATTGGCCCAATAGAACCGTTGCCTCAATATCTGCAGTCTTCGTCACTCCCCGATGTCCTCCGGTGATTCCGTCATGCACTTCTCGGAGCACTTCCTGTCTCCTGGACTTGGGTACCACTGTCTGGCGTCTTTCCTCTCCGCCATCCTTGGACTCCAATAGGAAAATAGCGTGCGACTTTAGGAAAATAGCGTGCGACTTTCTGCCATGATGGTCTTCGGTTGCCCTCTTTCCAGCCGATGACCAAACCAAGATCTTTCTCTTGGTCTTTCTAGATTTTGTTATCTTTCCAGTCATCATCAACCACTGTGCTCCTACGAACGGATGCGTCCTTCTCCTCGGCTCGACGACAGTGTGAACATGGTCTCCGTGATAGGGCATCGGCGTTCTTGTAACTGCTCCCTGCTCAAAGTCGAAATCAAATTCTTGAAGTTGATCGATCCAGCGTGCTTCCTGTCCTTCGGAGTTCTTAAACTGTGAAAACCATTGATGGCTGCATGGTCAGTCCTGACCAGGGATCTCCTTCCGTAGACGTATTTGTAAAATTGTTCTGCCCCTTTTACTACAGCCAATAGTTCCCGTCTGGTGACGCAATAATTGCGCTCCGGTTTGCTGAGGGTTTTTCTCAAAAACTTAATGACTTTCTCGTCCTTCCTGGGTCTGGGACAGAATGGCTCCAATTCCTACGTTACTGGCGTCAGTATCCAAAATGAACTTTTCATTGGGTAAGGGATAGCTAAGGATTGATGCGTTGATCAAGGCTTCTTTCAGCTTCTTGAATGACTCTTAGCATTCCGGAAACCACTGGAACTGAGTCTGTCCTTCGGTCAGTCTGTTTAGTGGTTTGGCGATGTTGGCAAACCCTAGCACGTATCGATGGTAGTAAGTACACAGACCAAGAAAACTTCGAAGCTGGTGGATGTCTTTTGGAATGGGCCAGTCCCTGACAGCTTTGATTTTCTGGTCGTACACTACTGCTCCTTCCCCAGAGACAATGTGGCCAAGGGACTTTCGTCTGGGACAGATGGCATTTTTTTTTTTTTTTTTGTGATGAGGTGGAGGAAATCTTTTATAGAGAGGAAAGGAGCCTCCGGCTCAAGACTCCAGACCTACTGTGAGACTCCACTGGTCACAGGGTTACTCACTAAAACCTCCACCTCTAGGCCCGTCAGGTTGTTGCCTCCGGTGACACTTAGGCTTATTGGCCCATTGTATCTTGCCTGTGTGTTGTACTTTCACAGTACCCAATCCAGTAATTTCGTGCCTTGTACGAGTTTGTACAAGTCCTTTACTGGGTGCGATCTGTATAGTTCTGGATCGCCAGATGGCTGCCCGAAGATTGCCTGTCTTTTGCGGTCTAGTGCCTCGCAACAGCACAGTATGTGTGTCACTGTTTCTGGATCCTTACCACATAGTCTGCAGGTCAGGTCTCCATGGTACAGTCCCATTTTGTTGAGGTGCTCCTTCACTGGTGCATGACCAGTCAGGAGTCCCGTAACGATTCTAAGCTGGCTCCTGTTCATCGACAACAGGTCTGCCGTTCTTTTCTGGCACGGTCCTTTAATGTATTTCTTCCCGTGTTTGTTTCCTGGTATGCTTTCCCAGTAGTTTTTGTGACTATCCCCAATCCACTCTCTTACAGACGCTCTTACCGTGCACTTCGGTACCCCTAGTGTCTGCCCTTGGTTTGGAGGATTTTCCGAACCTTTTCTCGCTAGTTCGTCTGCTTTTTCATTGCCTGCAATTCCCCGGTGTCCTGGGACCCATATCAGTTTGACTTGATTCCGGTCTGCCAGCACTCCTAGTTCTTCTTTGCAGTCCCATACCAGTTTGGACGTCACTTCCTTGTTGCACAAGGCCTTAAGTGCCGCTTGGCTGTCTGACAGGATGTTGATATGCGCGTTTTCAACGTTTCTCCTGTTGTTCTCCCTCGCGCATTGGAGAATGGCATACACCTCTGCCTGAAAGACAGAGGTGTGTTTGCCCAGTGAGTAGCTGATGCCAGTACTCGGATTCCTGGAGAACACTCCTGAGCCCACCCCATTCCCAGTCTTGGATCCATCTGTGTACCAGATTTTACCCTGTAGAGTGTCCTTGAGCTGCGAGCCGTCCCACTCAGTTCTGTCTGGAATCAGCACTCTGAATTGGTTGTTGAAGCAGTATCGTTTCGGAATGTGGTCCGTTCTCGTTTCCAGCACGTCCCCGATCACGATTCCGACGATGCTCATGTGTCCCGTTCCAACGTTCAAGTTGGGTGTATTCTGCAGTCTGGAGACACCAAGCCTTGCCTCCCCTTGCATCACTAAATGGAGAGGAGGCAGTCCCATAAGTGTCTCCATGGCTGCAGTTGGTGTTGATTTTATTGCCCCTGTGATTCCAAGACAGGCAAGCCTTTGCACCTTGCTTAGTCTTGTTATGGCTCCTCTTTGTTGTGTCTTGGGCCACCACACCAGAGAGGCATATGTGATGGAAGGCATGACCACCGTGCTATACAACCAGTGCAGCATATGTGGTTTCAGCCCCCATTTTTTTCCAAATGATCGTCTGGCCATCACTAGTGAGGTCACCGCTTTTTTTGTTGTTTTTTCTAGATGCTGGTTCCATGTCAACTTGGAGTCGAGAATCACTCCAAGATATTTGACTTCTCCCTTTATCTGTAAGTTCTCTCCTCGAAGTCGTATAGGTTCTAGGCCCTCTGTTTTTCGTCTTCGGGTGAATGCTACTATGGTTGCCTTGTTAGGGTTGACGTTCAACCCCTCCAAGTCCGTCCATCTCGTGACCATGTTAAGAGCCTCCTGCATGCGATCTCTAACCGTTGTGTTAAATTTCCCTTGTGCTAAGACTACTATGTCGTCAGCATATCCAAGGGCTCTATGTCCTGCGTCGTTTAGTGTTTCCAACAGCGAGTCTGCGATCAGATTCCACAGAAGCGGAGATAGTACTCCACCTTGCGGGCATCCTCTGGTCGCCCTTGCTACTATGGTCTCCTCCAATACTGTAATGTGTATCAACCGATTCCTTAGCATTGAATCTATCCAGGCAACACATGGTTCCTCGACATCTCTGTGTCTAAGAGCTCTGGTGATTGAGTTTATAGAGGTATTATCGAAAGCCCCTTCTATGTCTAGAAAGGCCGCTAGCAGTACCTCTTTATTTTCCAGCGTATTTTCCACCCTCGTTACTACTTGGTGAAGTGCTGTTTCCGTTGAACAGCCAGTCCTGTAGGCATATTGTTCACGGTGCAGTGGTCTTTCCACCAGCACGCCGCCCCTAATATGTCTATCCACTAGCTTCTCCAAAGTCTTAAGTACAAATGACATAAGACTGATTGGTCTTAGGGACTTTGCCGAATCCTGTCCAGCTTTTCCAAGTTTCGGTATAAAAGTAACCCTAACGTGCCTCCAAGGTTTTGGTATGTACCCGAGGGCCAGACTGCCTCTGAGCGTATTACAGAGTCTGATTTGCAGTGCTTCGGGACCTTTCTGCAGCATTGCAGGGTAGATCCCGTCTGGTCCCGGTGATTTAAAGGGTTCGAATGTGCCTAATGCCCATTGAACTTTCTCATAGGTCGCGACCTTCTTTGCTATGTCCCAGCCTAGCCTGGAACCTCTCTTCAGAGGCTCCAGTTCCTCTGGGTTTCCCATAGCACGAGTCTGCTCTATCTGGGCTCCAGGGAAGTGAACTCGTAGTAGTTCTTTGATTGTTTCTTCTCCTGTGCTTGTGTGTTCCCCTTGTTCATTTTTCAGGGAATATATTGCTTGTTGTGCATCCTTCGAGAATACTTTCTGAAGTCTGGCACACTCTCGAGAGCCTTCTATCTCCTCGCAGTGCCTCCTCCAGGAGTCTCTTTTGGATTTGTTCAATGCTTTTTTGTAAATGGCCAAAGCGTTCTTGTACACATCCCACCCTCCATTTTTTTTGGCTCTGTTGAATTCTCTCCTGGCTTGCTTTCTCAGTTCTGCAAGTTCTTTGTTCCACCAGGGCACCTTCCTGGTGGTGTTCCTTGTGATGGGTGGGCAATGCTCGTTGAACGAGCATTTCTAAGGGCTCAGTTTTAGTCCAGAATTCCTCAGACGCATGAATACCTCCTCTAAATTGCTCACGTGATCTTCGAACGATCTGCCGACTACGATGATGTCGTCGAGGAATACCAGGCACTCCTTTTCAGGGATTCCTTTCAACACAGTCTATATCAATCTCTTAAAGGTGGCTGGAACGTTACAAATCCCGAATGGCATAACTGTGAACTGCCACGATCCTGAGCCGATAGTGAAGGCTGTTTTTTCTCTATCTTTTGGGGCCAGTTCTACCTGCCAATATCCGCTCTTCAAATCTAGAGTCGAGAAAACTGTTGAGTTAGCTAAGGTGTCTAGGGTATCGTCTATTCTCGGGAGAGGGTAACTGTCCTTCTTCATTACGTTGTTAAGTTGACGATAGTCTACGCAGAAGCGTGTCGATCCGTCCTTCTTCTTTGAGGACTGGTTTCCTTGCGACCGTGACGGCGGCGTTCGACGGTCGCCAACAAACTCGCTGTACTGTTCTCACGTCGCACATAGGGGTATTTGGGTGATCTGAGCGGCTAAAATTATTTCTTGATTTAAAGGCTTAAAAATGTTGATGTCAGTATTTTGATGTGACATTAAAGTAAATAACTGTGTTCGAGTCATAACTTTATATTTTGATGAACCTAAAACAAAATAATAAATACAGTTGGGAGCAGAAAAATTACTATTTTGCTATTTGTACTTTGTAGCCTAACCTAACCTTTGTAACCTAACCTAATGGTTTTGAAGAGATTTTCTTAAAAAATCGCACGTTTCTGCATCTGTTTTCACAAGTTCCCCAAAGAATGATCACTGAGCTAGTCCATAAACATAAAATCAATGCCCGGAAATGCTTGGAAGTACAGCTTATGATCTGAAATAGGTGAAAAATAATCCCATATATTACTAAAAATTACCCTTTTCTAATAATATAGTTTGTCCAGCAATGTAACACCTATCGTAGCCAAAACATATAAAAAGTAAACAAGCTTACCTGCTTCCTCAAATTCCACTATTTGAATTTCTCTACGTACAACACATCAAATAATATACATTGTTCAATAACTGAATGAAAATAGAGATTCCACGAAACAACTCCTGCACTCGAATACTGAAAAGTTTGCGATTGATCACACGTGCGCTGGATTCATGCGAGGACTGGGGGAATCATTTATTGTCATTCTTAGAATGTTTAGGTATTTGTAGACACCTTTTAATTTTTATTAGTGCCAATTTTTATAATCGACTTTTGACCGCCTAGATTGCTCAAATACCCCTATGTGCGTCGGCACGCTCTAAGGAAACCATTTGTACACAAACTAAAATGGTATAGCACATTTGTCAGCGACCGTCGAACGCCGCCGTTACGGTAGCAAGGAAACCAGTCACCAGTACAAATGGAGACGACCAGTGGCTGTCGGACGGTTCAATTATTCCTTCTTTTCCCATATCGTTGACAATATTGTCAGCCTCTTCCTTCTTGGCAAGAGGGAATCCTCTGGATGATTGACAGATTGGTCGGGATTGGTTTCAGTTCTCTCAGGTAACCTTACATCTTCAGCCAACAGGACACTAATAATTTCCTTACTTCTTCCATGAAGCACCATCTCTTCTAAGTCTTTAAAATTCAGCTCGAACCCTTTTGAATTCATGATGTCAATTTCAATGATTGCATCGTCCTCGATATCAGCTACCAACGCCCGATGTTCCAATTTAGTGCTGCCCAGAATCAGCTCAATCAGTAGTTCACCATACACAATGGCCGGTTCCCCTCTTGCTGTGCGTAACTTCCAAGTCGACGGCGACGGTTCAATTCTTGCCGCTGTTTTGGCAAATGAAGGTCCAAAAATAGTCCTAGTCGCACCTGTAACCAGCAGCATGGTGCAAGGCTTGTTGTTGATGAAACCGTATACGTAAAAATTGTGAAAATTATCTGACCATTGAATAATACGGTTTCAAAAAATATTACCTCTCTTCCCCCCTCGAAAGCTAGATAGAGAATTCATCTATCAAACGAGCTATCAACCACTGACAGATCAAGAAATAAGAAAGTTATATCAAAATCAAATTGATTCAGTTTTTTGTGGATTACTTGGCAAATACAGTTTTACTGAATGCGGTCCTGTAGGACAAAACATGTTTCACAGAGGACTTGTGCTAAAAAACAAATGCTGAGATTTTGCAATATTTCTTATTTAATTAAATTCTAATAGGAAATAAAAAATAATGGACTTGAGAACAAAGTGTCTTTGTTTATTTGGCATCTATACTAAATACGACCCTAAGAGCTAAAAAGGGGCCTTTTATCCATAAGGCTGAATAGGCTGAAGCCTCAGGCACCGCATATTTTAGGGGCGCCAGCAGATCCTAGAAAAAAGCCAAAAGTTGGCAGAGCTGAAAACAAAATCGGAGGATTCAACCAGTCGTATTCGTTTACTGAGCAATCACTCAGATTCATAAGAGAACTAAAAATCACATCAACTTTTCCAAATATTGATGTGGCTTTGAGAACTTTCTTATGTTTTCCTGCAACAAACAGGCGAAAGGTCGTTTTCAACTTAGATAAATAAACTTTTAAAAAACTTTTTAGAGAAAATAAATTTGAAAGTGAATTAAACCCATCATTTTGTTACAATATAAAATTTTAAATAAATTAAAAGCTTGTCGCGAGAAGTATCTGTGTATTTCTTATTGTAAATTAAATTTTAAATGACCTCAAAATTTTAGAATGTAACAAAATGATGGGTTTAACTCACTTTAAAATTTATTTTCTTCTTTTCAGTGCATTTCAATAAAAGCGTTTCTCTAAAAAGTTTTTTGTAAGTTTATTTCTTTATTTCTTCGTTAGTTTTTTTTTATGTTTCTTAGTCTGTTCATTTCAATAAATGCGTCATTGCACGGTCGCTTGCCTGGTAATGTACTAAAACCCAGTTCTTCAATGAGACCTTCCAATGAATTGACCCTACTTTCAGCAACATATGCTTGGCCAGCAGCGAAGGTTGGGCCTAGATAGACAACGGCATGGTCAACAGTACTACCCTGCATTTTGTGTACCGTGCAAGCCTAGCATAATATAATTGGCAACAAACAATATTTTCTTTCGTCATTATTCTCTACGCATTCTCAATCTAGATAGGAGGATAAAAATTTTGAAAACTATATTATTCGATGGTTAGCTATTTTTCACTATTTTTACGGATTTTCCGATTTTCTTTTCGCAAGTTTTCGCAACTTTTTTGAAAAGTGAGGAGAGACACCGGCAGACATATTTCTTGTCGTAATTTTCCATGTATGAAACCGATGGAATTTTTTTCGAATTTCTACGCGTTCTCTCTAGCTTTCGAGGTGGGAAGTGGAGTAAATTTTTTTGAAATCGTATTATTCAATGGTCAGATAGTTTTCACTATTTTTACGAATTTTTTCAATTTCTATTTCGCGAGTTTTCCTAATTTTTTTCGTATCAGGAAAGGGGGGCGAGCCCACACGATCGATTTTTTTCATCATTATTTTCCATGTCCAAAACTGTCGAAACACTTTCCGAATTCCTTTAACTAACGTTTGAAAAATTTTAAACCATAATATTCGATGTTCAGCTATTTTTCACTATTTTTATGAATTTATTTTCCAGCTTTTTTCGAGAAAAGGGGGGTGGCGAGACCCCCCTACCTAATATTTTTTTCGCTGTAATTTTCGACGTCCAAATCCATCAAGAAAACTTCCAAAATCCTACGCGTTCTCTATCTAGCTTTCGGGGAGCAGGGAGGGACAATTTCTTCGACATTAATGTTTTGTCATCAGAACTGAACCAAAATGTTGAATTTCAATTCCATAGGATGAGAAGGAACACACAGACAGAGCAAGCTTTTAACTTTTAATTATTTCAAATTATTTTAAAATTATTTGAGGAGCTTATTAGAAGATTCCAGAAATAGCAATCTCTGTTCTCATTTGAGTCAGAGATTTTAGATAAACTCGATTTTTCACAAATAATTGTGAAGTTTGATGTAAGTCAAGAAAAATGTCTTTTTGAATTCAATGATGATAAATACCTATCCAGTGCTACTAACCAAATATTTTTTTTGATTTCCTTCTATGTTTCTTTTTCGTTCTGCATAACCTGTATTGTTTTGTTTCAGATTATGTTGTATGTTTATGGTATAATGGTGGAGTTTGATGCTAGTAAATAAAAAAAAATATTTTGAGTTCAATTACTCAAGTAGTCAAAATGCTACTAACCAAAGAATTTGTTGAATTTATTTTGTTATTTTTGTTCTGTTCTGTGTGTACCTGTTTATATGTAACGAATGTTTATTTTCGCCAACTCAAGGATATGTGTTTATTTTTTGTTTGGGATCATGTTATATGGTTTTGATATTCATTCAGTATTATATTACTTATGAACAAATTTTTTCTGTGTTTCTATTCATAAGTATTAATAAGATATACCTACCATTGCATTTGCTTGTATTAACCTAGTAATCTTTCATGACTTTTTACTTATATTGGATATTTTTCTAATACAAACTGATAGATTTGAAAAAGGATTGAAACGACTATTTCGTGAGACACAAATTCCACTGGCTACAGGCGCCGATTGATTTTTAGCCTCAGGCGCCTGTAACCCTTAAAACGCCCCTAGAGCTAAATCATTGGTCTTAGAGAATTGGGCCCATGAGAACATTTGATCAGAAACTCAATACCAATAACGTAAAAAATCGCATCCTAAAATGTTTCGATACGTTAAACCTGATATTACAAAAAATTCGTGACAGAGTTTTTGTTGTTCATCAAAAAGGGAACTTCAGCTCGTAAAATTACCTTGAATTTTGTTTTGAATGCGCCCACAATACGTAAATACCTGTTTAAAATGTGGAATATCACTATAGAAATCATAAAATAGACTCCACACATCTACGGAAATTGCAGAAATCTGACTCTGGACTAGGGCTAAAACCCAAAAATCGAAAAATTTCTGGGCGAACGATTATTAAGTATTTCGTTATTTTTTATTATCACTCGTGCTCCTTTATGCATTACTTTCAAATCGGAGCTCAATCTTGAAGGTTGGGTTCATTTTCCGAGATTTATCTATATCGCCTTTGGAGCGAAGGGTCGAGGGTTCAAAGCCTCGCATGGTCATCGGTCTCGTGCATGGCATCACACGTTAAAAGGTAATGGCTGCGTCTTCCCTAGCTCACACAAGTCTCTCGAAGACTTACGAATGTTGCGCGGAGGGGTGCAATCGGTTGACGGAAATAACAATTTTATAACAAACAACAACAATAACAACAATTTATATCTAGACTAGACATATTCTGAGCATGTCTAGTGAAATTTTTATTGAAATGCGTAGATCAATTCACATGATTGTGATTTTCAGGTGTTTCGCGCGGAAAATGAACTTTATTCGATGAGGAGTTATTGCAAAAATCATCGGTTTGTAGAAGTCGGTTTAGTGCCTGTGATAAATCATTGACTCACACAAGTTACACTGAAACATTGGGGGAAGAGTCACGTGCAATAATACTGATCAGTTGTGACTCTGTGAAGGGGTGTTGTAGATGCTTAGCAAGTACCATGTAACGATTGAAGTGATCTGTTAGAAGACCATCCCGGTATTTTCCGGACTTTAATTTGAGTTTCACCGTTAATTGCTTCTAATCCATTTGACAAAAAATTAGGAAAGGTCCTACCTTCTGATGATGGAAAGCCTTCAAATAGTGATGTTTAACTACGCCATGAAGTTTCATATTTTCATTTCTTGTTACTGTCCCGTATATCTCGGCTTAGGTTTTTGCTCCGTACCCATTTCCGTATATAAATCCTTAGTGGCCGTTAGTGCGTTGGTCGACAAGTTGCAACGATACTCTCAAATCTCAGGGCTTTTTTGGGGGTTCAACACTAATAGGATTTCTATTCAGGGAAAGGCCGAATTTGATAACAGTTTCACTCCCAATTAGCTGGTTTATCTACAAATTGACATTACAGGCCTTATGATACTCAAATAAATGTATTTAATAGAAGCTTCAAACCAAAGATTCTGTGAAATCTGTATAATAATCCAGTAGAAAATGTCAGTTAGTTTCTGTCAGATCTCATGAATAAATTGAAGTAATCATAGTTCAGTCACGATCGATATTTCAAGGAGCGTATAAAAACAATAACACATTTTTTAGCAAGATTTGAAAAAACCTAGTGCGTTCGAGATCAGTGACGTCTCACGAGGGTTATAGATAGACACGAAAAACTGCAATTTGAGAGTGAACTATTCCGCGATTAACAATTTTGCTACAAAGGACAAAGGCAGATAGAGGATTTCAAGCGGGTGACCTAGTTTGGCTGTACAACCCAAAGCGTCGTCTTGGCGAAGATCCGTACAATTTCATAAAAAGGATAAACGGCCTCGTCTACAGAACCCACAAGCTATCCCGAGGAAAACCCAGGTTCGTTCATTTCAATAGGTTGGCTCCTTACATCGGAAATCACGACCAAGTTCACTCACCGGACGATGAGATGACGTTCCAGAAGTTCACGTCCTTGTGATCAAACGGGCAGAAAGTGCTACACGGAGAACTCGAGAAGAGCCACGAGACCATTTCAAGGTGCCGGCTGGTTACGCATTAGCTCACTGTGTGGCGGAGGATCTTCGAATGTCCAGGGCCATCGCTGTGATGTTTTTCAAGAAATTTAGCAAACTCCAAACACTACGAGAACAGAATCAGAAGTTGGAGGGGTACCACAGTTGAAGAAGGGCCTTAGGAACATCTATTACCTGGTTACCAAGAAATATTCCTGAGATAAACCGTCCTACGAAGATGTCTGGAAGAACCTCACTCAACTGCGAGATACGATGGTGAGTCAGAATCTTGTGGACCTTGCGATGCCTTAATTGTTCTGTGGGATTGATGGGCTGGATTAACGAGTGTGAATGTGGGGTTTTCCCACCGACAATAAAGTATATTTTGACTTTAACATTAGTCGCCTCTTACGACAGATCTTACTTGGGATCTATTCTTTCTAGCCCCGAGTCCCCAGGGGAAGATCCCATGTGTTACTTGGGCTGTGTATTCAAATCATTCAGGCATTGAGATCTGGAGGTTTTAGGGAATTCTAAACCAGAATTTGATGTTAGTTGTGATAAAAAATTCCCTGATGTTTTTCCCAATTTTTCTCTTCTCAGTTAGATATAGTTAACTGTGGAAAATGGATATGAAGTTTCATTAAAATAAAGGTAAAAGAAGTTTTTCAATGAATTTCTTTCTCAAATTGGTACACAGTGTATATATTTATTTCTTCTATGGAATATTATCGTGAACGAGCAATGCCATTTGAATTGTTTTTGTGTATTGATCCATTCACTCTTGTTATTTATTAATTCGATCACGATAGAAGTTCATTGTCATATGAGACCGACATTAAAATTAGCAAAGTCGCGTGACGAGCTAAGCTCGTTGACCGAATGAAAATGTAAACATTTTTCTCATTATATATACAGTGACCGCCAAAAAATAGTTTTAAATAGATGGGAAAATATTTTTAAAAAATTGCTATTTTAATTTTTTTTTTTGAATTATCTCTTGAAACTTCGTTTATGTGTATAAAATTGAATTCTAAGTGACTTTTTCAAATAACTTTTTTTGATATCTTGCCATCTTACCCCTTTTTGCCTTTGCATTGCAATTTTTTTCATTTTGCCGCCATTCTAGCGATCACGTGACATGTGTCAAAATCGATTTTTAGGTTATCGGACATGCACAAACTTTTCCCCAGAATATTTTTTCCAATACTCCAATAATAATGGTACATACTTTTTGGCGGTCACTGTAAATACAATATGAATGAAATGATAATATAGTTAGTATTAGACTCCTATAGAGAAGAGAGTCCTAGCGTTCAGTTAGCCTTATAGGCTAGGCCCTTTTGGCCTTAGCTGTAAGTATTGGTTTAGTGATGGTTTTAGGTAAGAGTTTCATTTGTCCCATATTATATTATTGAATGTCCCTTATTTACGATATGTATATAGCTTTCCCCCCTTATACCAGTTGTCGTAAAATAAATGTTTATTATTCCTTCGATACTATTGAGTTTCTATAGCTATCATCTGTAGCTACAGCCCAAGTAGTACTTTGTATAAAGGGAACAATCCATTACACGACTCAGGACGCTACCCTAGCAGCCCTAGTCGCGACAATATCTTAGGTTATTGGATTCGGACATAATTCAAATAATACTGATGAAGGTGTTTCGTCCCATGCCTAAGAATTCTTCAGTTTATTTCAAGTCGAATCTCCGATAGAAAGTAATTTTTTTATTATTCTTTATTTATGTATTTCATTCTCCGGGCATTTCATTCTCCGGGCCCAATTTCGGGAAAAAATTACTAACTAGTTGACACTTCGTATATCTATTCTTCACATCGAGATGTACAAAAAGCTATTTCCAAAAATTCTCGGTAGCGGAGCGTTTTTTTTTTGGGCCCAGAAAACTTTTGTCGAATACTGTTACCACTAAATTTTGTATAGTTTTATTAAGCGATTTTGAAACAATCATGAGGGTCATAACTGCCGAATCGGCAAGTTAAAGAAATATTTCACTTACCTAGACCTATTCTGGATATAGTAAGCGACTCCAAATACAATTAATACAACTGCAACTAAAGTAAAGGCTACCGGAACCACAATAACAGATAACTGGGCTTGTTTATTGACTGCGAACAAGAGAAACATTAGTTATATACTTTGATAAAATCAATAAAGCAAACCTTTATAAATGTTGACAGTGACTGGCGTAACTATCTTACTAACTTCGTTCTTGATAAGTATGACTATAGTAGTTCTGGGATGCCACAAATAACGTTTTATTCGAAAATCGCAAGTATCGAGGCGAATGTAACTATCACAAGTTTCATTTCCTGTTACGTTATATTCTCCGCTAACATATCTCACACAATAGTCAATGTTTTTCGAGCCGGTGCAACTTATTTTTAATGACAGAAGATCCCCAGGTTGAATCCAATTGTTTCCTATAACGCTAACTCTGGCCAATGGGGCTGAAAAAAACATTGTGTGAAAACATAATTAAGTTGGATTATCTATCATTTTGATTTGAATCAAATCAGTTTCTTTCCACTTTCAAGAAAAGACGAATAATCAAATCCAAAAATTAAAACCAGGATTCATAACTGATCAATTGTTGAGGAAACATGGAAAAAACTGAAATTATATTTATATCTCTGTTCCATTGCATATTGAGTAAAATATTTTGTACTACATTTTTTAATTCATAAAATAGGTGCTGATGCAATTTAAAATTTAAAATATTATGATCTCGTCACTTAATAACATTTAAAATAAATCATTTGTCAACTAACCTTTAACTTCAATTCTCTTGAAAAAATGTCCATAAGTTTTCATCTGATTGGAAGTCAACCATGATCCATTACAAACAAAAGGAAATGAAATATTATATGGTACCAAGTTACCATGAACCCATACCGAAACATTGGAATTCGCATTATTCACTTTGATTGAATTACTGATACTCCTTTTTACAACTGATGTCATTGTAGACGTAGCAGTGACATGAGGTCTGGATATGATTGGTTTAGAGGTAGTACTACTAGGTTTTGTGATAGAATTGTTAGGTTTTATTGTCGTACTGTTTGGTTTTATTGTAGTTGTAGATGGAGTGGTGGTACTGTTAGGTGTTATTGTAGTTGCAGGTGGGGTGATGGTACCGTTAGGTTTTATTGTAGTTGCAGGTGGGGTAGTGGTACTGTTAGGTTTTATAGTTGTAGTACTTGGTGGTATGGTGGTCACAGGAGGGAGTGGTGTGAAATCAGCCATTACTAGTGCTTCAACAAAGTGACTTTTATCTGCTACAGTATAGTTGAATGGGAATTTGAGGTCAGTTGTAATGCCGTAATATATGCAGTCAACAAACCAATAAGTTAAAACAGTAGGAGCGGTACTGATGAACTCTAGGTCCGATTTTTTTAATTCCACTGCGTGTATGACTGTTTCTGTATTTGATACATATTCATCAGTTCTTGTTTCGTTCTTCTGTTCCAATTGCAGAACTCCATTGAGTGTTTCTGTAAGAGACACACACCAATTAGTGAGAAAAAGAAGAATATACAATAGGAGTTATACAGTTATACAGAGCTTTCATATAATATCCTATCCCACTTTAATTAGCCGCTTTGAATTTTTCAATATTTCTGTAAATCTTTTATATTTTATTATTATTATTGCTCGGCGAGGCTGGCTGTCGGCCGAAGTACAGGTAGTTGTGAATAGAACCTTTCTGCTTCCGTGAGTACTCCGGATCTTCTGATGAACTCCTGTGGAATGATATGTTCTGCGAGCCAGGGCTTCGCACTCGAATATTATGTGGAAGGCTATTTCTTCTTCCTCATCACTGAACCTGCAAAGTGTGGAGTCTTGGTATATACCTAGCATGTGCAGGGGTTTTCTCATATGTTAGTGCCCTGTTAGGAGTCCTACCACCTTTCTGAGAGAGTTCCGGCTCAGTTCGAGATGTCTTGGGAGCCGGTGGGTAATTTGGTCGGTCGGATAATCATCATCTTTCCGTGAGTATTACCATATTGCCAAAGGAGGATTGGTGATGGTTATTAACCCATTTTTTCGTGTCATGCTTAATGTTCCCAAACGACTATGGGTTGGTTTCTAGGCACCCCCTTAGAGTCTCTATCGTGCAAACGGAAACGGCAATACCTCGGCTTGGAATATTGAGGCTTGAGTGCCGAGGCTTAGACTAATGTCTCGCTTTTGTCTCTCCCCATATATTCCAGCCACTACTCCATTGCTTGTCATAGAGCCATCCGTGTAACAGATTTGCCCTTTCGACAACATTGTTATTGCGTTTGATGTGATTTCCTTGTCTTGCATAATGGTGGTGGCGGTGGTGTTCCATCAAAGGTGTAGGTTGGAGTCATTCTGTTCGACGGTATCTCAGATGTGTCGATTTTTATGATCTCCATTATGTTGCAGTGGCCTAGGTTATTGCCCCTCCATTGGCCCAGACACTTTAGTCTGGAGGCTTCTATCCACGCCTCCACTGCAATATGCAAATGTCATCATCAGCCAGCCTCCATCTGGTTGTCATTTGTTCAACGTTTGGCTACCACAGCAGGTCTCCATACGTTATCGAGGGCCTCACTATCGCTGCGTATAGCCAGCAGGTCTCCATACGTTATCGAGGGCCTCACTATCGCTGCGTATAACCAAAGGGATTATTTGGGTCTGAGTCCCCAAGTTTTGCCAAAGGAGCGCCTGGCCATCATCAGCTAGCCTCCCTCTGGTTGTCATATTTTCAACGTTTGGCTACCACAGCAGGGCTCCATACGTTATCGAATGCCTCACTTTCGCTGCGTATAGCCAAAGGGATGGTTTGGATCCGAGTCCCCAAGTTTTGCCAAAGGACCACCTGGCCATCTACCCTTGTTAGCACTTTTTTCCAGATGTTTGTTCCAGGTGAGCTTGGAGTCTAGGTTTAACCCCAGATATTTTGTCTCTCCTGACATCTGTAGGCTTTCACCAAAGATTCGAAGAGCTCTGTTGGTCTCTAGGTTTCTCTTCCAGGTGAAAGGGACTATCGTGTTTTTTTGGTTCTCCCTCGTAAACCACGTTTGTACGACTGTGAGTGATGATTGCATCAGATCCATACAGACCCTCTTTTACTTCCCAATAACCATTTTGTCGATCTCGTCAGCATAGCCCAGGGCATACATTCATCTCCAGTTTAGGTCTGTACGGAGGTTATCTACCATGAGTTTCCACAATAGTGGAGAAAGTACTACACCCTGAGGGCATCCTTTTGAATTCATCACCATCCACTTTATTAGAATATATCTTCTCAGAACTCTGGAATAATTTGAAGGTATCTATTATAGGAATTTTTAACCTTCCGAAATACCGCACGTGCAAGATTGGTTGCTTAATTTTTACGATCACGTGGGATATGGGATTAAATGAAAGGTCTGTACAATAAACAATGACACAATATTAAAAAAATTATATAAATATCATTGTCAATGTTTTGATATAATTATATGGTTTGTTGTCTTCTTTAATGCAACTGAAATATTATGAATCATTTCAAATCTAAACAAGCGAAACTTCTCAAAATTAAAATTAAATAATGAGGCTTTTTACCTGTGATTTTGAATTCACTTCTGGCCGAACCAATCGGATAACAGAATTCATCCCATATGACGCATTTACTGATGGCAACTTGAGCGATATATTGTCCAAATGGATTAATACTAGCGTTATAAGTGACTATCCAAGAATCTGTTGCATTCTGATTTTCAACCTACAAAAATATTTATGTTTATCACAAATGGATCAAACCATCTTATTTTTCCTTTGGGGTCAATCGTTACTGGTCTAAATTTCGATATGGAGGAGCATACAATAATATTTATTATTCATTCAATGATAATTTGCAAAGGACCCCGCAATATCCTAATGGAAAATGGCTTTCCACCTTGAGAGGGTTTTTGCTTCTGATACATTTCAATTTTCTCTAGTTTCTTCGGAAACAGGGCTACCAAATGAAAACATTTCATTCACCATGTATATAAGGTATTGCATGATTGGAATAGGTACCGCACTACCGCTCCGCTACTACGAATATTCCCAACAAGAATTGCACAAAATGGACTATTTCGGTCTCCAATGGAGTATATGGGGTGTTGGAAGCATGATCCAATAAAATGTGATCTGTGTTAGATTTAAAAAAGTGCGCGAATCTCGTGTTGACATTTGGACGTATGTGCCCTATACCTGGACAGCGCATGCGAGAGGGTGGAAAACCGCCATTGTTTTAGGCAGTTACGTAATGAACTCGAACCAATTAACATGTCTCTTGAAAGTTGAAGGCATAAGAAATTAATTATTGTTTCCAAAAGCAGAAACTGAAACTAAAAATAATTATTGTATGCTCTGCCTTAGTGGCATCTTACTTGTGTATATTGTGTATAAAAAGTGTAAATAATTTGTATTCATGTGTAATTAAAATAAACAACCAAACAACTACAGTCCACACATATTTCCTTCTTTATGTAGATTTCCTACATAAATTTGGTCACAGCGAGCCGGATATAAACCAGTGATTCTCGTGAATTGATAATCGGTAACAAACATTTTTGTAAAAGGACATTATTTGTGAATTGTGAACAAAGCCACGTCAAACATTCCAACCCACGCCGTGTGAAGTGGGACAAGTGCAACGAAATTACTGGCGCATGTGGTATTTCAAATGGATTGAGAAGTATCTTACAAAGTGACTCCACGACAAAGAACCGTTGAAGTCTACATTCAAATTCAAATCCAGTGAATTCAAATCCAGTGAATTCAAAAATCACGGAAACACCTGCTTTTGTATTCAATAAACGAAAGGGTTGTGTATACTTTCCAACGAGTATAGCGACACCAAGTTTTGGGAAGAGGAACCCGATAGCGCTCAAACTTTCAATTTCAACCGTTAGCCACAACAAGCACCTGAACAACAGATGGCGCTGACTGTCGTAGAATAATTCCAGTTCTAAACGTTCCAGTACGCCACCGGAACGTCGCAAGTTGAGTACGACTGACGCTTTTTGGTGAACACGTGGTACAGACGAAGGACGAAGAGAATATAAGTTAGAATTTCAATTGTGCATTTACTAACACTTCTTCAATACTTTCATTTCTTGGGTATTATCCTCATATTTCAAAAATCTATCGTAAGATATATAGTTTGATTTGACGCTATCATGAGTGCAGGAGCAGGGGGAGGAAAGCATCCCCCCAATAAAAAGTTTTTTGCGGGTGTAGGTAACGCCGAATCGAAAGTGGATGTTACCACTGGTGATAGTAATGATCAGGAAGTAGCAGGATTCTTTGGTTTCGAACGGATAGAAAATGCTAATAATACAGATTTTGCAAGCAATACTGTGCATATAGATGATACGGAAAACTCAAGGCCAACAACACAAGCAAAAGAAACAGGTACAAAAAACATGGATGGGATAGAAGAACAAGGAGAGAAAAGAGGGGTCATTTATTACAAACAAGGAGCTTTAGGCCCATTCTTGGTTATAATAGAAGCAACCGAAAATACAGGGAACATTGGTAGGTTAAACCATCTCAGAATAGCACGAGATATATCGATGTGTTTTTGACAAATCATCGTAAGCGACAAATTCGTCGAAATTTGGATTTTTCAACCAAATTGTTACTTTCGATGATCTACATGTGAATCACCATATTATTTGAACCCATCTGGGTCGTAAGTGCTCAAAATCATTATCGTAAGCTCCAGTTTGATTCCATCCAAATCCCAATATTCCAAATTTTATCGTATACATCAATATGCTACTGACAGATGATCGTAAACGCCACAAAATTTTGTTGGTTACGATTCTGTTTCTGTCGCTTACGATAATAATCTCATTCCCTAATGACAGAAAAACATCGTGAGAACGGTTACTGTAGTGAGGAGTGAAGTGCACTTAACCTAAAAATTACATTATAATATTGCGAGTTATCCTATCAAATTCCATTTGAATAGGGGAATTTTTGATTGAATTAATCAGTTGTGATTGTGAATAAACTAAGCTTCTGGTGAGTTGTGCAATCCAACTTTTATTTCGATGCTAGTCTTGTTGTTTCTATAGATGGCAATCAATGAACAGAATGAAAGCTTTCTGGAAAATGAAGCAAACAATAAGTTAGGCAGTAATATTTCAGTTTCACAGATTAATAATGAGCCGGTTCACTGTTCTGGATTAACGACAAGCACACCAGATGAAAATCAGAATCCATCTGCAATTTCCATGACAAAAAAGCAATATGAAATATCAGACCTACCTAATAATAATGATTCAATATAAATTAAAATCCATTAGACACAACATTGTTCGACATTGATAACATTCCGGTGGTATTTGTTGATGGAAATGATGAAATAATTATTACAGAAGTAGTTGCTGATTTGGATACAAATGATGGTATAATGCAAGGAAATTTGAATGCGACACAAGCAGCCTCGTTGAAAATGAAGTGCCAGTTCATAAAAGACTCGTTAATTATTCAACCAGTTCAGAATCTGAGAATGAGATTGGCTTTTATCATGTAATAAAGAAAAAGAAGTTAAACGAAGACGAATAAATACGGAAAACAGCAGAAGGAATCGAACTTTCAAATACTTAATTACCTGGAATGGAAACGAAAATGAAGTATGTCAGCAGTTCATATTGAAAACGCTTTGCATCTCGCAAATGACTTTGAGATACACAAAGAATAATGCAGGTGATGCAATATTCGCTAAAAATTACCAAAGAGGCAAACATGACCCTACACATAAAACAAGCATTGAAGAGAAAAACCGAATTGATCAGTTCATAAAAAAAATTACCTGCAGTTCCATCACACTACTTATCACTTACTACCACTTACTTTACCAAAAAAATACTTACCTAGTGAACTGGAAAATGTTTGTTTCTTATATAGAATATTTGTTAAGGATCAACTAGAGCTCAATAAAATAAAGACTAAAGCATCCCTGAAAGTATTCAAACAAATTTTTAATAACGATTTCAATATTGGGTTTCACCTTCCGAAAAAGGACAAATGCAATATTTGTGAATGTAGAAATGATGGAGGATTGACATTCAATCAAACAGAAGAACTTAGTTATCAAAACCATATGCTATTTCTTTCAGACCAAAAAATCGCAAAAGAAGATAAAAGTTTTGTCTGCTAAAGTTTTGATCTCCAAAAAGTTCTCAATACTCCTCATGGAAACAACATGCTTCTATATTATTCACGTAAATATGCATTTTACAATGAAACGGTTTACGAAAATGGAACTAGAAACGTGTATTGCTATCTGTGGGGTGAGACAGACGGCTGTCGTGGCTCAAATGAGATCTCCACAAGTAGATGACCGGAGACATGTTAAAACTGTGTCACTGTTTTGTGATAGCTGTAGTGGACAAAACAAGAACAAGGCAATGCTAGCAATGCTGCACACATTTCTGAAGGAATCCAAAAATATTCAAAATATCAAAATAACTTTCCTTCTTCCTGGCCATACATACATGCCTGTGGATTCAGTTCATGCTACAATTGTAAGATTTATACTTAAAAGAGTTGTTTGGGCGCCATCGGAATAGTCAATAGTAATACGTGATGCTAGGGTGAACCCTAAACCTTTTGATGTCGTAAACATTAACATTCGGATTTTATGTCTTGGAATAATATGACACAAAATGAGTTGCTATCAAAAAAAAACATGGATTGTCAAAAATTCTACATAAGCAAACTGAAAACTATTTTTTGAGAAAACTAGAAAATGATATGAAAATCAAGTATTCCTACTCCGAAACAGCCGAAGAATTCGTATTGCCAACGTCGTCTTGTGTATCCAGGAGAGGTTTGTGAACAATATTCCCTCCTTGTGAAAAACTGTACTTTCTTTTATTCCAGGTAAAAGATCAAAAACTACTGCAGCAAGGAAGCTGAAAAATGTGTATCCTCGCCCTCTGCACATTTCCGCTTTGAAATAGCCGATCTCATGGAACTCTGTTATAAACGTGTCATAACCGCACAATTTGTCGGCAAATATAATAATATTCACCGGGAGATTCCTGATACACTAGCTGAAACAGATTCAGAAGACCAAATTGAAGAATCTTCATAATTATTGTATTTCTAGCTCAACTAATATTCATTGAATAAAAATAGTTTCATTTCGAGCAAGTTTTGTTTCTGGACAAAATATCGAAACTGATACCCACAAAACATCTTACGAGCATCTTAAGCGACAGATCTAGATAAAAAAAAAACTGAAATTGTTATGACAAACTATCGTATGCAACAAAATGAAATGAAAATGAAACATTGTACTAAATTTTATTCACATGAACGATTTTTCTGCAAATGAAATGGAACCCTACAAATTGTGATAGTTCCAAGTATTGAAAAATAACAAGTAGAAGGATAACCTCTTCCTGTAAAATTTGACTTTTGCTTACGATGTTTTGTCAAAAACCCATCGATATGTGAGTTAAAACTGAAACACATCATTAGAATTAAGAATAAAGGAAGAAACAAAGTAGGAGTAGAGTTTACCAATGGCAACAGTGCCAATAAATTTGTAGACAATAAAAGATTATCAGATAGCGGGTACCGTGCTTACATTCCTTTTAATAAAGTGACGAGCAAGGGGATTATTAGGGGAATTGATACCACCTTCACAGATGATGACATTAAGTTAATGATTAAAAGTCAATTTAGAATACTAGGAGTAAGAAAGCTAAATAGGAGGACCAAAGTAGACGGAGAAAACAGATATATACCGACAGCAACTATACTTGTAACCTTTGAAGGGGTGGTACTACCACGGCACATTGATATGTGCTACATGACATACGACGTACAGATCTACGTCCCCCCTGTTACTCAATGTTTCAGGTGCCTGATGTACGATCATACTAGGAATCAATGTAAAGGGAAACGGCGTTGCTTTTCATGCGCAGAGGTACACAATTTAGAGGAGTATGATAGCTGTAATGTAATAAAATGTCACAACTGTAATAATAATTTACAAAAATCAATTAGTAGAGATTGTGCCGAAAATGACAGACAGAAAAAAATCAGAGAGATCATGAGCCTGGAGAACAAGTCCTTCTTTGAGGCTGCTCAAGAATTCCCTAAAAATTACCCTCATAATAACCAGAATATTAGAGATTTTCCCGTTTTAAGGAACATCTCAGTGTCACCAGCAAACCGGATTGAAGTTTCCGAGAGAAGAATACTACACAATGAACGAACAGCAAGGACCAAACGAACATATTGTAGTATATTTATAGTCCAATTAACTCTAAAATAATTTATTTAACGAAATACAATGATTCACAGTACTCTAATTTACATTACAATCACTCTACTATTTATATTCGACTTTCACTTCACTGACTGCTCGTCTGTCCGCTGCGTAGTTCTTTTTATATCCGACGTTGACTTCTCCGAATGCTCCAGAATTTTCCGTCGAATCGCCCAGACTCACCGAACCGTCCAGATTCTTCTCGGTGCAAGCGCATCGACAGTCTCCCGCGGTCGGTCGCTAGCTATACGTGAGAGTTCAGGTCCGGCATCGCCCGCGGCTTCGCCACATTGCACCCATCTTAGAGATATTTCGTCCCGAAATGTCATCCTTGGAGTGTGTCGATATTTGCAGGATTCCCCATATCTGCATCGTGAAGTTCGATGGAAATAACACTCCACACTCTTCATGTTAGGTCGTGGAATAGGATTACAACAAACCAAAATCTGGATGCCGCTGGATCGGAATATCGTCTCCAACATACTTCTTATAACTCTCCAATCCAGCCCATCAATACCACAGGATAATTTTGGGATTGCCAAGTCCACCAGATTCTGGTCCACCATCGTATCTCTCAGTCGGGTGAGGCTCCACCAGACATCTTCATAGGACGGTTTGTCTTGGGAATGCTTCTTGGTCACCAAGTAGTAGATGTTCCTCTGGCCCTTCTTCAGCTGTAGCACACCTCCAATTTCTGGATTCTGTTTCCGTAGTGTTTGGAGTTTGCCAAATTTCTTGGAGAACACCACAGCGATGCCCCTGGACATTCGAAGATCTTCTGCAACGCAGTGTGCTAGGGCGTAATCGACTGGCACTTTGAAAAGGTCCTGTGGCTCGTCTCGAGTTACCCCGTGTGACACTTTCTGTCCATTTGAGTATAAGGACATGAATTTCTGGAACGTCATGGCATCCTCTGGTGGTCTGAGGGTGCGGACTTGGTCATGGTTTCCAGCGTAAGGAGCCAACCTGTTGAAATGCACGACCCTGGATTTACCTCTGGGTGGTTTATGGATTCGGTAAAGCAGGTCATTTATCCTCTTGACGATCTTGTACGGACCTTCCCATGAATTCCGTAATTTTGGTGACAGGTCACGGCGACGCATCGGGTTGTACAGCCAAACTAGGTCACCAACCTGAAATCCTCCAGCATCGGCATTGATGTCATAAGTCGCTTTCATTCGGTCGCTGGCACTCTGGATGTTCAAACGGACTCGTTCGTGGATGTCCTCCATTCGCTGCCGGAGTTTGCTGAGTAGTCCTCTCCCGCGGTATCCTGTCCTGGTGGCATCCCAAACTTTAGGTCACAGGGAAGTCGCAGCTCTCGGCCCATTATGATACTTGCAGGGGTTTGGCCGGTCGACTCGTGTACTGCGGAACGGTAGGCCATCAGGAACAAATGGAGATACTGGTCCCAGTCTTTTTGATGGTCAGAGACTACCTTGGACAAGTGGCGATTGATAGTCCTGTTCATCCTCTCAACCATTCCATCGGACTGTGGATGTAGAGCTGTGGTTCTCGTCTTTCGGATGTTCAGCATCTGGCACATTTCTTGGAACAAATTGGATTCAAAATTTCTGCCTTGGTCCGAGTGCAGCTCCAAGGGAACGCCGAATCGACATATCCACTCTTTCACCAAGACGTCTGCGACGGTGATGGCTTCCTGGTTGGGCAGGGCATAGGCTTCGGCCCACTTGCTGAAATAGTCCATTGCCACAAGGATGTATTTATTTCCGTGATCTGATACGGGGAACGGGCCGGCGATGTCAATGGCGATTCTTTCGAATGGATTACCTACGTTATACTGACGCATCGGGGCCTTGGGTCGTGTCCTAGGTCCATTGCTGGCAGCGCAAACAGCACACTTTCTGCACCAGTCATTGACATCAACTTGACAATTGACCCAGTAAAACCGTAGCCTTACTTTCTGCAGGGTCTTCGTCACACCCAGATGTCCTCCAGCAACTCCATCATGGATCTTTCGGAGTACTTCCTGTCTTCTGTTCTTGGGCACCACTATCTGACGTCTGTCTTCCCCACCATCTTCGGCCTCCAATACACGTTTCAGGACCCCATTGTCCAGGGTAAGGGAATTCCATTGGGCCCAGTAAGATTTGACTGCTGGGGAATATCTTGCGATTTCCTGCCATGTCGGTCTTTGATTACTCTTTTTCCAGCCGACGACTAAACCAAGATCTGGTTCGCTTTCTTGGTCTTTCTGGACCTCGTTGTCATTCCAGTTGTTGTCAACTGCCGTGGTTCTACAAATCGCTGCTTCCTTCTCTTCTGCTCGTCGGCAGTGTGAGCAGTCGTCTGGGCATGGTCTCCTTGACAGAGCATCTGCGTTCTTGTGGCCACTCCCTGCTCGATGTTCGATCTCGAAGTCGAATTCTTGGAGTCTTTCGATCCAACGTGCTACTTGGCCCTCGGGGTTTTTGAACTGTAGAAGCCATTTAAGGGCTGCGCGGTCGGTTCTTAACAGGAATCTTCTCCCGTACACGTATTTATAAAAGTGTTCTACTCCCTTGACAACAGCCAACAGTTCTCGTCTGGTGACACAGTAGTTACGCTCCGGTTTACTGAGAGTTTTACTGAAGTATCCGATGACCTTCTCTTGCCCATCCTGGATCTGGGACAAGACAGCTCCAAGTCCCACGTTGCTGGCATCCGTGTCCAAAATGAATTTTCCACTCGGAAGGGGATTACTTAGAATCGGTGCATTGATCAATGCCCCCTTCAGCGTCCTGAACGAGTCTTGGCATTCTTCGGACCATTGAAATTTTGTTTGACCTTCCGTGAGCCTGGTAGAACCGTTGCCTTACTTTCTTCAGGGTCTTCGTCACACCCAGATGTCTTCTAGCAACTCCATCATGGATCTCTCGGAGTACTTCATGTCTTCTGTTCTTGGGTACCACTATCTGACGTCTGTCCTCCCCACCATCTTCGGTCTCCAATACACGTTTCTGGACCCTATTTTCCAAGGTAAGGGGGCTCCATTGGGCCCAGTAGGATTTGACTGCTGGGGAATATCTTGCGATTTCCTGCCATGTCGGTCTTTGATTACTCTTCTTCCAACCCATGACTAAACCAAGATCTGGATCTCTTTCTTGGTCTTTCTGGACCTCGTTGTCATTCCAATTGTTGTCAACTGCCGTGGTTCTACAAATCGATGCTTCCTTCTCTTCTGCTCGTCGGCAATGTGAGCAGTCGTCTGGGCATGGTCTCCTTGACAGGGCATCTGCGTTCTTGTGGCCACTTCCTGCTCGATGTTCGAACTCGAAGTCGAATTCTTGGAGTCTTTCGATCCAACGTGCTACTTGGCCCTCGGGATTTTTGAACTGTAGAAGCCATTTAAGGGCTGCGTGGTCGGTCCTTAACAGGAATCTTCTCCAGTACACGTATTTGTAAAAGTGTTCTACTCCCTTGACAACAGCCAACAGTTCTCGTCTGGTGACGCAGTAGTTACGATCCGGTTCACTGAGAGTTTTACTGAAGTATCCGATGACCTTCTCTTGCCCATCCTGGATCTGGGACAAGACAGCTCCAAGTCCCACGTTGCTGGCATCCGTGTCCAAAATGAATTTTCCACTCGGAAGGGGATTACTTAGAATCGGTGCATTGATCAATGCCCCCTTCAGCGTCCTGAACGAGTCTTGGCATTCTTCGGACCATTGAAATTTTGTTTGACCTTCCGTGAGCCTGGTCAGTGGTTTAGCGATGTTGGCAAACCCCAGCACATATCGGCGATAGTATGTGCACAAACCAAGGAAACTACGTAGTTGATGTATGTCTTTCGGGATAGGCCACTCCTTCACTGCTTTAATCTTCTCGTCATCCACTGCTACTCCCCGCCCAGAGACAACATGACCAAGGTAACGTACTTCTTTTTGGAACAGGTGGCATTTCTTGGGGCTCAGCTTCAATCCAGAGTTTCTCAGTCGCAGGAATACCTCCTCCAGGTTTTTAACGTGGTCTTCGAACGATTTGCCAACTACAATGATGTCATCGAGATATACCAGACACGTCCTCCATGAGAGTCCTTTCAGAACCGTCTCCATTAATCTCTCAAATGTTGCTGGAGCATTACAAAGTCCGAATGGCATGACGGTGAAATGCCACAGTCCTGAGCCGATGGTGAAGGCTGTCTTTTCTCTATCTTCTGGAGCCAGTTCTACCTGCCAGTATCCACTTTTCAGATCGAGGGTCGAGAAAATCGTGGAGCCGACCAACGTGTCTAGGGTGTCTTCTATTCTCGGAAGAGGGTAACTGTCTTTCTTCGTCACGTTGTTCAGTTGACGATAGTCTACGCAAAAGCGTGTTGATCCATCTTTCTTCTTCACCAGAACGACTGGAGAGGACCATGGACTGTCGGACGGTTCAATAACTCCACCTTTCCCCATATCACTGACTATTTTGTCAGCCTCTTCCTTCTTGGCAAGAGGAAGTCTTCTAGCTGATTGTCGGATTGGTCGAGCGTCCCCAGTATCAATTTTATGCTGAAATACATTCGTTCGGCCCCCTTTTCCTTGTCCGATATCGAAGATGTCTTGGTACTTCTTGACTAATTCTCTCAATATGGGCTGTTGGGCTGGTTTAATGCCCTTGGAAGAGAGGGTAACCAATTTTTCCAGTTCCGCTGTCTGGTTGTTGTCTTGACTAACAGTACTGAGTACACTCCTGATCACAGAGGAAATTGACGAGCAGTGCCCCAAAACAGTTCCTTTCTTCAAAGTCACTGGGTAATAATTGACATTCATTACCCTTACTGGCACAATTTTATCAGCACGCAACAAAGTCTTGCCTAGTGCAATCCCTCGTCCAATTTTCTCATCATGAAGTTTGGGCTCGAACATAACCACGCTTCTATTGCTCGCACCTCCATCCAAGCGAGCCTCCAGTATGGTCTCAGCCCTCTCGGGTACACTTACATCTTCAGCCAGCAGAACACGAATCATCTCACTTATTCCATGTAGCACCAGCTCTTCTCCGTTCACACGTAGGACGCCATCTTTGAAGTTCAATTCAAACCCTCTGGAATTCATGATGTCCATTCCAATAATTGCGTCGTCCTCAATGTCCGCTACTAATGCCCGATGTTTCACTTTTGTGCTGCCTAGAATCAGTTCAATCGGTAGCTCACCATGTACAGTGGCCGGCTCTCCTGTTGCTGTGCGTAGCTTCCAGGATGATGGTTCCATTCTCTCTGGTGTTTTAATAAAAGCAGGTCCAAGGATTGTCCTAGTCGCACCTGTATCTAGCAGCATGGTGCAAGGCTCGTTGTTGATGAGACCGTCTGTCGTTGGAGGACAGCGACATATGCATTGTTCACCGGGTCTTTCTGAGTAGTGGCCGACGATTGCCCCTTCTCAACAACCTTCGTTGGTCTCGACCTCTTGAGGGTTGGACATTGACTACGCACGTGTCCAAGTTTCCTACAGTTCCGGCATCTCACTAGTCTTTTCTCAGGCAACATTTCCTTCACGACCTTCCTTATGGCAGCTTCCAGGTCAGCAGGCTCCTGTGGGTCTTCCTCAATAAATCGGACTTTACTTTGGCTTCTGCACGATTGCTTCGCCGCCTCAAATTCCAAAGCACGTGCCAGTGCATCCACGAGATGTGTTGGACGAGCTAGTGTTAATGCTTGTCTCGTTTCCTGGTCACGAAGTCCATCTAAGAATGCCTGAACTGCTAGTCGTTCCATTACCTTTTCTGGTGTAGCTGGGTATGCAAGGCGAACCAAGCGTGCAATGTCGGCTTCAAATTCCTGTAGGGATTCGCTTGACTTCTGGCAGCGGTTTTTGAGCTGTGAGTGGTATACATGTTCTAGATGAGTCTGTCCATACCGTAATTCGAGATGTTTAATCAGCTGCTCGTAGTCCTCTTGTTCTTGTGCCGTGAAGGTTTGTAAAATATTCGTTGCTTCTCCACGCAAGGCCAGTGTTAATGCCACAGCTCTTTCTCCTGCATTCCATCCATTTGCTTTTGCTGCAGCTTCAAATTGTCGGCGGTAATTTGCCCATGGTGTTTTTCCATCGAACTGAGGTGGTTTCATGGAGAGCTTTCCTGTTTCAGGACTGATCTTCACATCTTTCAAACCCTTCTGAACATCATCCAAGTTCAAACTCAGTTCCAGCATTGAATTTTCATTGACAGATTCTGTGGTGTGGGTAGTGTCAATCTGGTTTTCCAATTTGCTGATTTTCTCCTTTATTTTGTTAATTTCCGCCTCGAGTCCGCCTTTGATTTCGTCACTAATTGTTTCCTTCAATTTTCCCATCTCTTCTTCAATTTCATCTTTGATTTTCTCCATCTCTGTCTCGACAGTCCCTATTCTTCCTTCCAGTCGATTCGCCACGCCACAAAGTTCTTCTTTCATGGTATTCGAATTTTCTAGAAGTTTCTCTTGAAGTTCTTCCTTCAAACTATTCGAATTTTCTAGCAGCTTTGCTTCCAAATTCTTCGAACTTTCTTGAAATTCTTCTTTCAGACTATTGGAATTTTCTAGCAGCTTTTCTTCCAGATTTTTCGAACTTTCTTGAAGTTTTTCTTGAAGTTTTTCTTCCAGATTATTAGAATTTTCCAAAAGTTTTTCTTGAAGTTTTTCTTGCAGACTTTTCGAATTTTCTTGAAGTTCTTCTTTCAAAGTACTCATTATGGAAGTCGTATCCATTCCAGAAACTTCGAATAAAAATCGCACTTCTAACACCAAATGTAGTATATTTATAGTCCAATTAACTCTAAAATAATTTATTTAACGAAATACAATGATTCACAGTACTCTAATTTACATTACAATCACTCTACTATTTATATTCGACTTTCACTTCACTGACTGCTCGTCTGTCCGCTGCGTAGTTCTTTTTATATCCGACGTTGACTTCTCCGAATGCTCCAGAATTTTCCGTCGAATCGCCCAGACTCACCGAACCGTCCAGATTCTTCTCGGTGCAAGCGCATCGACAGTCTCCCGCGGTCGGTCGCTAGCTATACGTGAGAGTTCAGGTCCGGCATCGCCCGCGGCTTCGCCACAATATTGTGAAACCACTAAAAGGAATGCTCGAACATCGAGAGTAGGTTTTGATAGTCAACAGTTAAATGAAATATTATTACACCCCAATGGTCAACTGACCCAACCAAGGAATGGTGTGATGTTTAGCAAACAGATTAACAACCCACAGTCTGCTGGGAGTAACATCTGGGAGGGTGCCACTAGTCTGAAACACTCCCGCCCAAGCTTAAATAGGTCCACAGGTGCCATGACGGATTTCAAAGGTAAGGAGGAAAAGGATATCATTAAATGTTTCTATGATTTATTTTACAATATTCCGGAAAAATAAAACCAAAAATAATTGAAGTAATTAATAAGTATAACCAAGATATGAGTAGGGAGAACTTGGAAAATCTAAGTTCTGCCGACGAATATTAGAATATAACTCACTCCACAATGATCAATATATTGCAATGGAACATTCGTAGTGTCATAAGCCAATAAATACAACTTAGTTAATTTCATTAATGAACACAATCCAGATATTGTTTTGTTGAATGAGACCTGGCTTAAATCAGAAGCAACATTACAAATTTCACATTTGTTAGTGCTCTACTTAGACGTACCTCCCAGTATTTATTTATTTGTCACCGGAGTTATAAGGCTGCAAGATAAGTCTATCAGATATTAGTCAGGTGATTATTCATGGTGTTGGGAATTATTAGCTGCGATTATTCATTAAGTTTGTGATGGCGATGAAATAAAGTTGTGTGAGGAGGATTGTCTTTTAATACGTAGTTGTGCCCTAAGTGTAACAATTCAGAAGTGGGATGAAGAACAGGCTTCAGTTATGATTAGTGACAGTGAAGCCAGTAGTGAAAGTTAAAACTACGAAAACAAATCCTCAGAAATGGCTGGACCATTCCGTCATGGCAAAGGAGCAACCCAAGGATTCTCCAAGAACCTCAACGCTGGGGGTGAAGATCCATAGCAAGTAAATGTACCCATTGTAGCCGAAAAGGGCATTTAAAGGAAAATTGTTGGTGTCTAAATCTGGCTATTCTATAGCTACTGAAAAGGCAAGTGAAAAAATTTAGATATTTCATTGATGATCTTGTTTTGGAATGATATATTTTTTTATGTGAAGGATACCTGGATACAGGTAGTCGACCAAATTTTGCAAACGTTTTGCTAGTAAATAAAGTAAACATCATATATTACATTCTTCCGAAATTCTAGTAAATGTTATGGAAAAAAAAAGGAATTGATAATGGAATCAGCACCAACTGTTTTGAATCAGACAAACTTTCTATTGCATCTGACTTACATTTATGGAAACCGATAAAGGTGACATTTAGGCCAAAATTGGCCAACCAATTATATACCACAAAGATATTATGATGAATATTCATGGGGAAAGTAGACGCTGAATAAAGTATACCACATGCGCTCTTTATAGAGAAAATGTCACGATTAATTCACATTCTACCACTACGGTTTTTTCCGAAGTTATAACGAAAAATATTTGTTGATTTCATTAAGAACATTATTCAATTCAAAAGTAAATTTTGGTTCAAAGGTATGCCACGATTCATCTGAAAAATGTTCACTTATGTCTCGACTGCGCTTACAAACAGAACCCTTAAGCACCTATAATAATAATAATAATAATAATAATAATAATAATAATAATAATAATAATAATAATAATAATAATAATAATAATAATAATAATAATAATAATAATAATAATAATAATAATAATAATATTAATAATAATAATCTTTCAAATAGAATGGACGGAGTGTCAGCAATTTGCTTTGTCAACTCAACATTTTAGGTCAGTAGTGTCGGTGGATGATTCTGTTTTGATTTAGCGATAGTCGATCCATTCTTGAAACTTTTATTCTCCCGAATAACATAGACCAGTGAATCAAAAAAAATAAAAATTAACAAAACACATTTTGAGAGACATATTGAGTATATTTGCAGTACCTATATACTAGTGTTTATGAACGACTTTGGGTAACGAATAAGCACGAGTGCAGCGTAGCTGAACGAATGTTTGAAAGACGAGTGTCTAGAATAGTTTATGAACACGTTATATATTATATTATGCCGTACATTGCTACGAATTCATATTGAAACAACAAAATTGAATTATTTTAGTTGATTTCTCTTATGTTATAGTGATAGTTTCAGTTGACAGACAAAGACCTAGTCATTCAGATAGGTTTTCATGAGTCAATGAATCACTGAAATCAACAATAACAATAGTAATGTATTTACGAAAACATGGAGTTACCATGGTGAAGTTTTCAATATTTTGAATGAATCACAGATTTTGATAAATCGATCTCTTAGAACGGTATCCATTTCTAAATACCATTTTAGTTACATGAATATAAAAACGAAATATATCTGATCACAGTAAGGTTTTCACGAGTCAAAGCTTCCTTGGAGTACTCATTTGAACAAATTCATAGCAGGGAAAAGTAAAGGAAAAAAAAGCAGCACAAAAAAATAATCAATAATCCAAAAAATTATTCGATTGGTTGACTCAATGTTTGTATTTGTAAATTATCCAGAAGGTCATTTAGAGTTCTCGTGAATGAAATACCCAGCCAGGATATAATACAATGAAAATGTTGAGCCCCAGTGAGCATAAATAAAATGAAAAGCCTAGTGAGCATGAACAAAATAAAGGGGTGGTGAAAAAAAAAGTTGCTCTATAACATATGTGAATATGTTTAAATATGCGTGGTGGTGGTGGTAATTTTGGTGATTTGTTTAGCATGATAAAACAATCTACTTTGCAGACATTGTTCATTAGATACACATCATATAATACGAATAAAATGGGAAATAAGTGAATACTAATAAACAGGTAAAATTATTGAAAGGTCACCAACTGCCGCCTTAGAGAAGGTTCTAATACTGGGCTCTTCTCAAAGCTAAAACCATTATTTGACTCTTTTAAGTACATGGGGAATCTATTGAATTCATTCAAACCTTGGAAAAATAATGTATAAACAGGTAAATATTTGTGTCTAAGGGAAGTCGCTGCATGTATGACCTGAAATGATATAACTAACGAACATCAACCATGACTCTAATTTCATCAGAGCCCTAGCAAGAGCCCTAGCCCTAGCCAGAGTCAGAGCCAGAGCCCTTGCCAGAGCCAGAGCCCTAGCCGGAGCCCTAGCCAGAGCCGAAGCCCTAGCCAGAGCCGGAGCCCTAGCCAGAGCTAGAGAATAAAAAAAAATGCTTGGGCAGCAAAGTCTGTCTAAATGAGCCAAGAGCGCCAAGCTTTAAAAAAAATATATGTAAAAGAAGTGCTCGTGCAGCAATGATGATAAAAAACAAAAATCAGACCTGCTAGAAGGTACTCATGAGTCCTGTAAGAAGGTAATTATCGGCAAAACTGTAAGTCCTGATAGAAGGAAATTATTGCCAAAACTATATGGCCTGTGAGAAGGCAGAAAAAAAATACAAAAAAAATATGTCAAACACTGTTCAACATAAAAACGGAATTGAAATACTACCGTTTTTCTCTTTTTACAGGCAACCACGATTCCCATCCCCCTAAAGGACGGAAGGGAACGAAACAATCTACAAAACATCTCGCGAGGACGCTCCATGAACAGGATGGCCGAATGTTAGAGTGCTCTACTTAGACGTACCTCCCAGTATTTATTTATTTGTCACCGGAGTTTTAAGGCTAGTTTTGTATTTGAAGTTGAAAAACAGATTTTTAAAAATGAACGAAAATTCAACTAACAATCTAAATAACGTTTATTCGATACAAAGTCCAGACAAAGAATGAATATCTTGAAACATCATCTTATACATGTGTTATCTACAAAGTCTCGAGTTTCCCTGTAGTCGGCATATTCTCGATAGCTGGTATCATGTAACTGGCTGCAAGATAAGTGTATCAGATATTAGTCAGGTGATTATTCATGGTGTTGGGAATTATTAGCTGCGATTATTCATTACGTTTGTGATGGCGATGGAATAAAGTTGTGTGAGGAGGATTGTCTTTTAATACGTAGTTGTGCCCTAAGTGTAACACATTATAACATTGTCAGACAGGACCGAAATGATGGTTATGGAGACATAGCAACCATGATCAAAAATAACTTGAATTTCAACATTATGAACTTACAGACTCAGGTGCAAAGTGAGGAATGTCAGATTATTATAATCAAACTGGGTAATCTGAATATAATAAATATGTATAATACCACGAATAATATATCATTTTCTAGTAAATTGAGGGGAATGATAAGAGAATTGGAGGGCGATACAATATGGATGGGAGATATGAACTCCCATCACCCAGTATGGGGCAGTTCTTACACTAATCATAATGGGAGAACTCTTATATCAGTTTTAGAAAAAGAGGATTCAGTAATAATTAATGATGGGTCAACAACTAGATTGTGTAATCCTGATGAAAATTGTAGCCCCTTGGATTTAACACTAGTAAATAGCTCCATTGCTAGGCACTGTGTATGGAAGGTACTTTCTGATAGTGGTAACAGCGACCATTTTCCCACTCTGTGTTCCTATGGGAATATAAATAATCAAGGCGAAATAGAGGTTCATGTGATTTCAACTCGAAATTTTCACAAGGCTAAATGGTTGGAATATCACAATGTTTTAGAAGCAAGATGCAACCCCAATTACCACTATTCATACGATGAATTAACAGGTCTGATGAATGAAGCCGCGGAAGTATTTATACCTACTAAAATTAAAACAGGTAAACCTAGGAACCCATGGTGGGATGAGGAATGCGAAAGAATGGTAAGAAACAGGAAAGAAGTCATGAACACTTTCAAAAATAATCCTACTCTAGATAATTATATAAAAACAAAAAAAAATGATTGCGGTAACTAAGAAATTTCTGAGTAAAAAAAAAGATTAGGATTCAAACTGTTTTGCTCAACTCTAAACAGAGAATCGAACATATCCTATGTATGGGGCATGTTTAGACAATTTTCCAATCATGTCAGAACTAAATCTAGGATTCCTAGCAGCACTATAGCACTTGGACTATTAGATAAAGTATCAGTGTGCAACATATCACCGCAATTCTCATTTATACCTATCAGGGAGAAATCCCATCCTTTCACTATCACAGAATTGAATAGGGCACTACAAGTCAAAAAGATCACGAAACCCGGTAGAGACGATATTTCATATCAAATGTTTATTAACTTACCAATAAACCTAAGGCATATACTTCTCAAAACTCACAATAATATCTTAGACAACGATAAGATACCAGAGACGTGGAAAGAATACACTACAATAGGTATATATAAAAACAATATAAGTAGGGACGATATCAATAACATACGACCAATTGTACTGTCTTCATGCGGTCTTAAACTAATGGAGAAGCTAATTAAGTTCAGACTGAAATGGTATATAGAGCACAACAATATACTTTCAGAGTACCAAAGTGGGTTTCGAAAGGGAAAGGATACAATGGACAGCATTGCATACCAAACAGTCATTGCAGTTTTCCTAGACATTAAGGGTGCATACGATAACGTAAACATATATATATACAGTGACCGGCAGAAAGTACGCATCATATGGGAATTTTTTTTATTAATAAATTTTGACAAATATTGATATTTGCAATCGCTTCTGCATCAAAAGAAACCCCAAAAGACGTTGTACAGTGCCGTTCGTCTTTTCGAGGTTGGCGGGAAATTTAAAAAAATTGAAAATTATTTCTCAAAACACACTTGTTTGTGAAAATATCGAGAAATGTTAATAAGAAAAGTTGTTCAGATTGACATTTTATAGCTATGTACAAGTTTTGAAAAAGATCTGAGATAAAAAAATAAAAATCAATTTTTTGGCACAAAAAAAAAATCTTTCTGGAAACATACATTTTTGACGAAGAAACTCATTAGTAAAGCCAACACTAATATTTCAAATAATGTTTTGTGAAGATTCGCAAGCTATTCCTATTTTATTCGGAGAAAATTTGAAATCTGTGATTTTGCAGTGTGATCAGCTGCTTCATAAGAAGTCACTGAAATATCTACAGGACAATCGGGTCAATTCTGTTTCTCAGTAGCAAGATTGTTATCATAGCAAGACAATTTTCACAGCAAAATAAACATCGGCCATTCCATAATATCGACCATTTAGAGGAAATAATACGGCAATGTATTTGTAACATTACACCACAAATGCTGCGAAATGTGTCCAGAGAAATGAAATCTCGAACCAGTACATGTATTGAACGTCAGGGTAGACATGTCGAGTAATGAACAATTACAAAGTTTTGAGTATGTATCGAATTGTTTGGTTCACATAATCATTTCAGCTTCCAATTTTATTATAAAATGTATGAAAATTAAAAGTTAAAGTTGTGTAAGTTCTAGTTATTTCAAAATATTAATTAATATTTTGTTCTATTAAGAATTTCAAATTGAAATTGTGTAGATACTTGGTTCTTAATTAATAATAAAAAGTATCGGAATTATAATGTCCTGTAGATATTTCAGTGACTTCTTATGAAGCAGCTGATCACACTGCAAAATCACAGATTTCAAATTTTCTCCGAATAAAATAGGAATAGCTTGCGAATCTTCACAAAACATTATTTGAAATATTAGTGTTGGCTTTACTAATGAGTTTCTTCGTCAAAAATGTATGTTTTCAAAAAGATTTTTTTTTGTGGCAAAAAATTGATTTTTATTTTTTTATCTCAGATCTTTTTCAAAACTTGTACATTGCTATAAAATGTCAATCTGAACAACTTTTCTTATTAACATTTCTCGATATTTTCACAAACAAGTGTGTTTTGAGAAATAATTTTCAATTTTTTTAAATTTCCCGCCAACCTCGAAAAGACGAACGGCACTGTACAACGTCTTTTGGGGTTTCTTTTGATGCAGAAGCGATTGCAAGTATCAATATTTGTCAAAATTATATATATATATATATATATATATACATATACAATTACTTGATCCAATATGGCATAACAGCTGATTTAGCAAATCTAATATTTAGAATAACGGACATCAGGAGAAATTTTATACAGGATAATAATGGGGTGACACATGGTCCACGGATTTCTACAAAAGGTCTGGCTCAGGGATCCCCCCTGAGCCCCACCCTTTTGAATATATATATATATATATATATATATATATATATATATATATATATATATATATATATATATATATATATATATATATATATATATATATATATTTGCTCTCTATTTGAATTGATACCGACTCATAGTAGAGTTCTGGCCTATGCTGATGACATAATAGTTATGGCAAAAGGAAGCGATTTAAAAGATATCGAAAAGAAAATCAACCAAACGCTAGACATTATAAATCAGTGGATGTCTTCCCATGAACTGGAGCTAGCCACGCCTAAATGTGAGGCCATCTAGTTTCGCACTAATAATAAAAAAAGGGTGACCCCTGAAATCAGTATCGGTGATGTTAAAATTAATATGAAAAGTGCGATTAAATATCTGGGTGTAACTTTTACCTATAATCTCAAATGGGATAAGCACATAGAAAATATTTCACAACGAGCACATCGGGGGTTGAATACAATGAAATGTTTTTGTAGAGTCTGGTGGGGGGCTGATCCCAAAACAATGATCATGGCGTTCAACGGATTAGTTAAATCACATCTTGATTACGGAAGTATTTTGTTTAAGCCATCCTCCAAAAAATCACTTAAAAAATTAAATAAGATACATAACCAAGGTATGAGAATTATTACGGGAACTATGAGGTGAACTCCGATAAATGCTCTTCTAGCAGAGACAGGCGAAATCAGACTTGAATATAGGACGCAATGGCTAGCAACAAAATTCATTAATAAGAGATTGGACATACATACGAAGGCGTAGAAGGGCCACGAGCAATTTTTTTTGGAATCCCGACTTTAATCTCGGACCCCCGACTTTAATCTCGGGGGTTCGACTTTAATCTCGGACCCCCGACTTTAATCTCGGGGGTTCGACTTAATTTCGGACCCCCGACTTTAATCTCGGACCCCCGACTTTAATCTCGGACCCCCTTGGAAACATATCTCTTCCAACCCCAACGAATAGATTTAGGGCTGCAAAAACATGATATCCATAACAAGTCTCGATTTTCTCAATTTCTCGCTGAAAATATTGGCGAATATCTCTGTGTATACACTGATGCTTCTAAGAATAATACTAGGGTTGGTTTTGGAATGTATATACCAAACACCAATTACAGTTTCTCTTCTAGACTGCCTGATCTCACTAATATTTGTGATGCAGAGACCATTGCGATCCATCAGGCAATGATGGTCTGCCTTGAAAAACAATTCACTAGAATTTTCATATTCACAGATTCAAAAAGCGCTCTTGAGAAAATCACAGGGATTTCCAATAATTCATATTCCGATTACATCACACTAAAAATCAAACAAATGATATACTTGACTTGTCTTAATGATATAATTTTCAAGTTTGCCTGGATTCCAGGCCATTCGGATATCGAAGAAAATGAAAAGGCTGGCAAACTGGCTAAGATTGGAACTATCTTGAATGTTCCATTGAATATTAGGTTGGATAAAAGCTGCGCCATACCATTGCTGCATAGTAATATCAAACATGAGTTCTATAATCTGTGGCAACAGGACATAAGACGTGCAGGAAGAACTTATATAGCAATCAACTCACATTACCCTAAGGAAACATGGTGGTATAAAATCCCATTTATGACTCGTAGACATATTAGGATAATACATTAATTAGGATAAGAACCGGACATTGTAGAAGTAAATTACATTTACACAACATAGGAATAGAAGAACACCCTTATTGTGAGTGTGGTGGCCTTGAAAATCTGGATCACACCTTTTTGGAATGTCCAATTAACAAGCTACCCAATGATGACATCTATTTTTTATTTGCAAAACAAGGTCTTCTTTTAACTTTACAGAAGTACTTAGAAACCTAAACACTTCTCTTATCAAATTAATAATACAATTTTTAGACTATAACCATATCAAACTATCCTTGCTTTCAAGTCTCCACACCATCCTAACCTTTGTTTGTGATGTTTGTCCGACCTACTAATACTTTTCCAGCACACGACACGGACAGCATCAAACAGAATACTGACGCAACCACACCATATAAGCACGAAAGGATCCCATTGCGAACAAGAATCTGGGCTGTGAGATGATTATGTAATCAGCCAAACTTGCAGCCCCTGAAGTCAAGCTGGTCAAATGCACCAATGAGGAGCAACGACCAAGAGAGAGAGAGAGAGACAGTACGCCATCGAAGAAAACGAATGAACAATTGACAGATGATACAAAAACAAGTTAGAATGAACAGTCAGGTTTTTCTAATTTAATTTTCGTATTAATTTGAAATTCTCATTGTAAAAATTGAAGTGGTATAATGAGAAAGTGAGTTTTCACGCATATAATTTATTTAGTTATTACTAGTTTGTCATAAATTCATCTGTTTTTACTAACTTTTTACTTGTATACTTCTGGGTCTTCTGGTCAACATGTCTACTAAAAGAGATATTGCTAAGTTGAAAGAGAAAAGTAAACAGTGCATTAATACAATTAAGAAAATTGAAAGATTTATCTTGGAGCATAAAGCTGAAACAGATTCAAGTATTTTAATGGAGCAATTGCTCACAAGAAAAGATACTCTCATTGACTGTTACACAAGATATCAAGACATACAAGTTGACATTGCTTGTCTAGACGAAAGCGCATTGCCTGAGTCAGAGACAGAAACAACAGAAGATGATTATCTCAATGTTCTGTCGAACTTGAATAGATTACTTTCAAAATGTAAAGTATCCAACAACAGTTCAAATAGGGAAGATGTAGAAAATACATCATTAAAGGAAAATATATCAACTTCAAAATAACCTCATATAGAAAGTCCTTGTTTTGATGGAAAAAACCTAAATAATTTTTATCCACAATCACCTTATAATTGAAGTTTTATCCACACTTATGAACCTTATTATCTTTATCCACTAGTGGAATAATGAAATTACTTTATTCCACTACTGGAATAATGAAAACTACAATCTTGAATATCAATCACATTTTACTTATTTTCACCAACTTCACAATTTTTTACAAATGGAGTCGACAAACAATCGAAAATACATAGCAACCATTCAACACCTCCCGATATTTTTGTATGTTATTTCAATGATTTTTGAGGTGACCTGTCAGAGAAAAACGTCAAATCATTTTGTGATAAAAAATTTCCGCGATTCTGATTCTAAATGAATGTGATTGTGAATAAAACGTTGTATTGCATGCGTGTTTTAGATACATTTTATTTGCTTCATTCATTCATTCATTGATATATTTAGTGCAGCGATTGACAAAAATGTAACTCTGAAAAATGTAGAAAAATTGTTCTACCTTACAAATTATTTAAAAGGATAAGCTCTTACCTTGATTAGTACTTTCTCATATTTATGCAATTTTAGACATTTCAAGTATGCCAAAAGAAAGTACTGCAGCTTTAAGAGATTTTATTAAAATTAGACAACAAATGGGTTCTTTAAACAATTTGAAGCAACCAGTTGAACAATGGGACATGATTCTCATTTGCATTTTGTCAAGGAAACTTGATCAGTATACAAACCGAGCCTATCAAATAGATAGATATATCTCTAAATTACCAACTCTTGATGCATTTTTATGCTTTCTTGAAAATAGAGCTTCAGCGTTGGAATGGCGAACCCCTCTGAACAGAAGGGTTCTAGGGAAAGGGTACATCATACTCATCTTGTAACAAAAAGTAAGAGTGAGATAAAATACCAGTTCTGCTCAATACCAGGGCATACAATTTATAATTGTAGAAAATTCAAATCCATACCTGTCAATGAACGTATTTCTTTCATCGACAAACAAAATCATTGTAAAGTATGACAAAATAGTCATTTAGGAAAATGTAAATATCCATACAATTGTCAGTTTTGTAAAAAGGGATATAATAGTTTGCTGCACCTTGACAGACAAGATCACCAACAAAGTGATCAAGAAGGCAACAGTTCTTTACAGTTATTTACACAAAACTTTAGCAAAAGATGTGAAGTTATTTTGCCAACTGTCAAGGTTTATGTAAGATCTGCAAATGGAAAGCTTGTATTGGCACGAGCTTTAATTGATAGCGGTTCACAATCATCTCTGATTACAAGTGAGCTCAGTCAAAAGTTAAGTTTAAAAACATTCACCAACAAATTAAGTATTGTTGGTATCTCAGAAAGCCACACAAAGATTCGAGAAGCTGTTGACATTGATGTGCAATCATGTGTTTATGATTACAAAATGAAAGTAAGGCAGTGGTAGACAAAATCACAAATAAGTTACCACAATTCAGCATAGTTACAAATTCTCTTGAAATCCCAAACGACATCCAGCTTTCTGATGAGGATTATAATAAACCAAACAATATTGATATCCTTTTTGATGCAAATATTTTCTTTCAAATATTGTTAACTGAGAAAATAAAACTTGAAAAAGAATGCATTATACTCAAAATACGTAATTTGGGTATGTTGTAAGTGGGTCACTGTCTCCTAGATCAGGTCATGATTCATTTTATAATGCTACAGTAGTAATGTTACATTCTACAAATACAGTTAATAATATAGAAAGTCTCATTTCTCAATTTTGGGAAACTGAAAAGATCTCAGAAATATATTCAGAATATTCAAATGAGCAAGAAGCCTGTGAATCAATTTTTCAGAACACCACCAGAATAGTTGATGATAAATTTCAAGTTTGTTTACCTTTAAAACAAAGGAGAGAAGACATTAAATTAGGAGATTCATTTTCTATTGCTTACAAGAGGTTTGAAAACTTAGAAAAAAGATTTAGAATGAATCCAGAACTATTTGAACAATATAGTTTATTTATAAATGAGTACCTGAAACTCAATCATGCAAAGGTAGTTGATATAAATGATTATGAGCTCACAGGTGACCCAGTTTATTTCATTGCACATCACCCCGTAATCAGAGAGGATAAAAAGACCACAAAGCTACGTGTTGTATTTGATGGAAGCATGAAGACAAAAACTAAAAAGTCATTAAACGACTTCCTTTACAACGGAGCAGTAGTCCAGAATGAACTTTTTGACATTCTGATTCTCTTCAGAACATATAAATATGTAATTTCAACAGATATTAAGCAAATGTTCAGGATGATTTCAGTTCAACCTTGTCATACACCATTGCAAAATATTTTATGGAGAGAAAATCCAAAAATACCTATAAAGTGTCTGCAGTTACAAACTGTAAGTTTTGGTCTGAAAAGTAGTCCATTTCTGGCTACTCGTTGAACTTGCCCATACTCAACAGAACAACGTTCCTCTTGCTTCAAGGGCTTTGCTAAATAATACTTATGTAGATGACATACTCACAGGTGCAGATACCATTGAAGAAACTATTCAGCTAAAAAATGAGTTAATTAATCTTTTAAAAAAGGGTAGTTTTGAGCTTCACAAGTGGTGTACAAACCATCCTTCAATTTTGAGTGACGTTCCATTAAAAAATCAGCATTTTGATGAAGTAGATATAAATAAAAATAATACAGTGGTAAAAACTCTTGGCCTGTCGTATGACAAGAAGTCAGATAATTTTGTAATGTCATCACCAAAAGTTGGGTTCAATGAAAGTGTCACAAAAAGACAAGTACTAAGTTTTATTTGCAAATTTTATGACCCCTTAGGGTTGATGGGACCAGTACTAGTAGCTGCAAAGGTGATAATGCAAGAACTTTGGATTGCCAAATTCAATTGGGATGATATTTTACCCCAAGATTTACTGAAGAGATGGCAAGACTTTGTAACCAATCTTAAAAATATGCCTCCATTAAAATTTGCTCGTGAAATTAATTTTGTTAACTCCAATACCATTGAACTGGTTGGTTATTGTGATTCCTCAAGCTTTGCCTTTGGGGCGATAATTTATGCCAGAACGATCCAAAGTAATAAAGTACATGTAAATTTGCTATGTTCTAAGTCAAGAATTGCTCCAATAAAAAGTAAATTGACAATTCCAGAATTAGAACTAAACAGCGCCTTATTACTATGCAATCTAGTTTGTAAAGTATACGAGTTAATGAAACCAAAAATAACTAATACTTTTTGTATTCTGACTCAAACATTGTTTTTGCCTGGATAAAGACAGATCCTACAAGGTTAAATGCTTATGTGGCCAATAGAATTATAAAAATTAAAAAAATGGACATGAATCCAAAATGGTTACATATTAGTTCAAATCAAATCATGCAGATAGTATTTCTAGGGGCCTAGATCCCCAAGATATAGCTTCAAATAAAATGCGGCTGCGTGGTCCTAAAGAATTGTCTAACATTGATTTTAGTCATGATACAAAAATGACAAAAATTCCAAATCCCCTACCTGAAGAAAAGGTACTTAGCTCTACTCAAGTGATACAGCCTGAAATATCATTTTTTGAAAGATTCTTATTAGATTCTTATACTGGTTTTTTGATAAATCAAGACTAGAGTTGAATCCAATATACTAACTAGTACAATGACATTTTATTAATTCTCTTTTCTTGACAACCATTTGACATCACCAAACTATTCTAACTTATCAAACTAATACAAGGTGAGTTGGGAATATTATATGAACATAAATATTCGTCCACTACATAACTCCCCCCTCAGCAATAGCGTTAATAGCAAAAGTAACTCTTTTCTTTTTTGTAGTGGAGGGTAAAAGGAAAACAGAATCACTTTTTACATACGCGGGCTTGATTATATCTATAGAGACAGTCTTAATATTTCCGTTGGCATTAATAATGAATGTTTTGTCAGACCGACTTTCAACTTTAAATGGACCTTCATACGGTGATTGAAGTGAAGGAATTTGCCTATCAATTCGTACGAATACATGACTGCATGTTTTGAGATCCTCATGAACAAAAATATTTGATTTCAAACATCTTGGACTAGTCATTTGAATTGACCTAAACGTTCTTCGTAGTTGATTGATCAAATTGGCAGGATCTGAAACTGGTGAAGAAAACGAAGTGAAAATCTCTCCGGGTACATGAACAGTCTGACCATAGACCAATTCAGCAGAAGAACATTTTAAATCAGTCTTTACACTGGTGCGAAAACCCAATAAGATGATAGGAAGTTCTTCAAACCAGTTGGTTGTATTGCCTCTTGCTCTTAATGCTGTTTTCAGTTGTCTGTGAAAGCGTTCAACCATACCGTTACTTTGTGGATGATATGTATTAGTATGTATTTTATGAGCTCCTAACATTTTAGTCAATTCTGTAAATAGTCTTGATTCAAATTGTTTTCCTTGATCTGTTGTCAATGTAAGAGGAATACCAAAACGGGAAATATATTGATGAATTGAGGTTTTAGCCACAGTGTTCGCAGAAGTATCGCTCAAAGGATATGCTTCAGGCCACCTCGTGAATCAATCGACAATTGTTAACAGATGAGTACATCCATTTGATGGTGGAAATGGACCAAATAAATCAATATGAATGTGCTCAAATCTACCTGTATTTGCAGGGAATTCACCAACTTCAGACTTTGTATGCCTATGAATTTTAGATTTTTGGCAACTGATACAACTTTTACTCCAAAAATTTATATTTTCATTCATTGATGGCCAAAAATACTTGGAAGTTATTATTTTTCGAGTTGATCGAATGCTAGGATGCGATATTGAATGTAGTGAATCGAAAACTATTCGTCTCAGAGATTTTGGGATGAATGGTCGACTTTTATTTGTAGATATTTCACACCAAATACATTTATCGCAAAGTGGCACATTTATTTTCACTAATTTGAAAGAAGTATTCAGATTATTAGTGCAAATCAGGTTTTTGAGTTCAAAATCGTTTGATTGAGCTTCAGAAAGAATATCAATATCAAATTTATCAGCATTTATTTCATTTTGATCAACTAGTCTAGACAAGGTATCAGCAACAATATTTTCTTTACCTTTCACATACTGAATATCTGTTGTAAACTGTGATATAAAATCTAATTGTCCAGACTGCCTGGGACTCCTTTCTGATTTTGAAAAAATCACTTTGGTAAGAGGCCTATGATCCGTGAAAACTGTAAAATTAATACCTTCTAAGAAATATCGAAAATGCTTAATGGATGAATAAATGGCTAAAAGTTTCCTGTCAAAAGTTGAATATTTACTTTCAGTTTTCATAACTTCTTTGAGAAAAATGCTAAAGGTTCCCATTGATTATAACTTTCATTCATCTGTTGCAAAACAGAACCTACAGCAGATATTGATGCATCTACTGCAATACTGATTTTTGCATTTTGTCTAGGATGAACTAATAATGTAGCTGTTGAAATTGATTTTTTTATATTTTCGAATGCCGAGTTGCATTCTGTAGTCCAAATAAAATATTTCTTATCATTAGCACAATCATTGACTGAGTCATAAATTGGAATTAGCAATTCTGATAAGTTTGAAATGAAACGACTATACCTATAAAACGCTGAGCTTGTTTTAACGTTACAGGAACTGGGAAATTTTTAATAACTTCAACTCTATCCTTACTAGGGAGTATACCATTTTCACTAATTTCATGACTCACAAAATTGATTTTGTTCACCCCCAAAATACATTTGGATGGATTAACATTCAGACCATATTCAAATAATAATTTCAAATGTGACTCGTGCTCATCTTCATCTGTACTGGCAACTAGTATGTCATCAATATATACGAAAACAAAACTAAGACCACTAAGCACTTGATTCATGAAACGTTGAAAAGTTTGGCTTGCATTACGTAATCCAAAGGGCGTGCGAGTAAATTCATATAAACCGAAAGGAGTTGTGACAGCTGTTTTACCAATATCCTCATCAGCAATGGGTATTTGGTGATAAGCTCTAACTAAATCGATCTTTGAAAATATTGTGCATCCACTTAAATTCATATTGAACTCCTGAATGTGTGGTAGCGGGTATCTATCCGGAATTGTTATTACATTCAATCTTCTATAATCTCCACAAGGCCTCCAATCATTTGAATTATTTTTTGGGACCATATGAAGAGCTGAACAAGCGTGTGAAGAAGATGGTCGACAAATACCAACTTCTGTCATGTATTGAAATTCATGTTTAGCTATTTTATGTTTCAGATTATTGAGTCTGCGTGGTTTGCAGAATGGTAAAGGGCCAGTAGTATAGATGTGATGAACAACAGTGTGTTTGAGTGGAATATTATAGTCGGGAGCAGCAATCAAAGAAGGATATCTTTTTAATAGCCTGATATATCTGTTGCAAATAGTGAAAATTTTTGGTGAAATCTCATTTGATTCAGTCGCAGACCCATTCGTTACTAAATTTGTTTGTGAATCTAATAACTGTTTATTTTTTAAATCGACCATCAATCCAAATTTCCATAGAAAATCAGCTCCAATGATAGGACGATTAACATCAGCTAGAGTGAACGGAAAAGCGAATTCGCGTCTCAAATTGATATCTATTTTCAACAATTGAGTTCCATAAGTATTTATAATCGATCCGTTAGCAGCTGACAGTTGGAAATTTATGTATTTTTTTTCTTATTTCTTACAAACAGTCTAAAAGGAATCACCGAAATGTCGGCCCCGGTATCAACTAAAAACTTCAACCGATTTATTTTATCAAAAATAAAAAGACGACGTACTGAAGATGATTCAGTCCCTGTGCTTGACGTCACCGCAAAAGGACCTAATTGTTTAAATTTTGACTTGTGCTTGACTCACGATATTTGCTTTCGAAACAACATGGTGAAATACATTTATCTGCTTTCCTACCAAAATTGGTATGATACCAGCAGAAAATTTTATTTTTATCGTTATTGTTATTAGAACGTGAATGTGTTCTGCTTCTTCGATGAGATGGACGGTCGTTAGAAGTTGATCTGCTCCGAGATTGATTGAAAAGTGTTTCAGTTCTAACAATTCTTGTTTGATATTTTTGTAATCAGATGCCATTGCTTCAAATGAAGTTAGAAATTCCTGTGGCAAGGACTCAGATCAATAAGTAAACATAGATCGGCCCGATGCTACGTAAACATCATATTCACTGAACCGAAGACAACTTTGTTTATTTACGTACACCTCTCATTCCTGATGTTTTCAAACATTGACGCCCTGTTGTCAAATTGGTAAAAAAATATGATTTTGGTAGGAACCTACCAATAAATGCATAATTAATCATATTTTATATTCAGATGTATTATTCTAAAAATTCTAGAAAAATGTTTATGTCCAGAAAGGCGTGAAAAAATTACTAAAAAAGGAAGATAGATGTCATTTTGAACTGATGAAATTTTATGCACTTCGAGCGGTTACTAGAATTATTTTACTCTTGGCAACACCGCTTGTGACACCGGCTGTGGCGGCCATTGTACCTTGTCGTTTTGTGTTGATGAAGTGTTGTTAGAAATTTTCCTGCGTGTTTTCGTGGTTTTTATCTTGCTTAAACAACTTAAAGTTACATTTGGAATATTTTTCAAAATAGTGCAGTGCTTTAGTGAGTCACAATGTCGAAATACTGCTTTGTTTGCAAAACAAATGATAGTAAACAAACATTCCACAGGTGAGGTTCCAGTGGCGTCGAATGCACGATGCAAATCATGCAATCAAACGTATTCGTCAAATATAATATTGGAGGACAAAGAAACTCATTCAAAATTACAGATACGAAAAGCCTATGGCAAAGTGGTGAATTCCTCAATGTTTGTTATAAATATATGTGAGCAGGGGGAAAAACATTGAGGCTTATGAAAGGAAAATTGAATTTATTTTCCAATAATATTGACATTGTTAAAATTCTAACAGCGTGGACAATTAATGATATACCAAAGGAAATCATTTCTTTGAGGAAGAGCCTTTATCAAACCATAGTTTTGCATTGGTAAAGGTAATAAGTACTTCAAATTTTTTTCAAAATCTGATTATACCTTAAATTGTCAATAAGCGGAACTGACAAAGTAGAAAGGGTCAGGTCTCTTTTGACAAAGACAGTTCTATTTATACATTTGTAATATTGTATGTTAGGCTTCAAATTAAATAAATAATAGTGATATTTGCCAATTTGTTATAATAACGTGTGGTATAAGCATATATTTCATTCAATAAATATTTTAATTCCTGTGTTAATGTTGATTTTACCGTATCTTATACCTTGCCATCTTGTGATCACTATATTCCTGTCCAAAATAAATGCGTTAATAAAGAGTTATATTTCTACTTTAGTGTCCGATTACTTTTCCCAGACGTAATCTATATAATATATAATGCAACATATGTTTCTATAGATTACGTCTGGGAAAAGTAATTGCACACAAAAGTAAAAATAGAACTCTATATTAACGCATTCATTTTGAACATGAATATAGTGATCACAAGATGGCAAGGTATACGATAAGGTAAAATCAACATCAACACAGGAATTGAAATATTTATTGAATGAAATATATGCTTATACCACACGTTATTGGCACATTGGCAAATATTACAATTATTTATTTAATTTTAAGCCTAATATACAACATTACAAATGTATAAATAAAGTACAACATTATTAAGCTATGTAAATAAAACGACTATTTGAGAAAACATTACAAAACAAAATATACATACATATCACCAGACATTAGATCAGATCACATTACAAAATCAGCAAAAAAAAACAAAAGAAATACTAAATATCTCAATGAGCTGTCACTATTTTTCCTTAATGATGACACAAGTTTACTGAATTAGAATTTTTTCAAAATTGTGGTAGTTTATAGAAATCGTCTAAGCCTTTATGAAACCTACTAATCATTCCAAATTTCGTATTAAGTTTTATTAATGTAAAAATTGCTATGTCAAGAGAAAATACTATATTTCTTAGTTCATTAATTATTGTTAAAGTGTCAAAGTGTATGTGAAAGAATGATTCTCAAGAAATCTCAGTACATGAGGATTTCAACACTTGGTATTTATTGATTTTTAAATAAAACTGTCTTTGTCGAAAGAGACATTACCCTTTCTACTTTGTCAGTTCCGCTTATTGACAATTCATGGTATATTCGGATTTTGAAAAAAAATTGAAGTATTGCCTTTACCAATGCATAACTATGGTTTGATAAAGGCCCTTCTTCAAAGAAATGATTTCCAAAACTTTTAAGCAAGTCCTTTGGTATATCATTAATTGTCCTCACTGTTAGAATTTCAACAATATCAATATTATTGGAAAATAAATTCAATTTTCCTGTCATAAGCTTCAATGTTTTTTCCCCCTGCTTACAGATATTTATAACAAACATTGAGGCATTCACCATTTTGCCATAGGCTTTTCTTATCTGTTATTTTGAATGAGTTTCTTTGTCCTCCAATATTATATTTGACGAATACGTTTGCATGATTGCATGATCTGTATCGTGCATTTGACGCCACTGGAACCTCGCCTGTGGAATGTTTGTTTACTATCATTTGTTTTGAAAACAAAGCAGTATTTCGACATTGTGTCTCACTAAACCACTGCACTATTTTGAAAAATATTCCAAATGTAACTTTAAGTTGTTTAAGCAGGACAAAAACCACGAAAACACAGGAAAATTTTAACAACACTTCATCAACACAAAACACTTGAACTTGCGTTCTCTGATGCTTTGAGGAACGTTGCACAAGTATCTGTTACATTTAATTCAATCCCCGTCGTGGTCTTAGCCAGGAGAGTAGTTGTTTTCTGACTGGTACTTGCCATATGAATGAACTGGTCCAAAATTTAGGAAGGATAATACTCAACAGAATGAACAATTTATTTATAGATGTTGGAGAAGGTTTCTTAACTCCTAGGGACAGTTGCATAAAGAATTTAACAGACAAATAAATATTTGATTTGTTGATTACTATGGCAACGCATGTCTAAGCTCACCAGTTATGTTATCTACGTTAACAGAAGGCTTTATGCAACTGGTCCATATTTATTCAAATATTCGTATTAATTCGTTGAAACTTGATCTACACAACATAAACCCCCAGGCACTAAACTTGAAATATAGTCAAGGAACTTGTTAAATCTCTCGAATTAATTACTTTAGACCATAAATACTGCTTTATTTTTGATAGCTGAAAACTCCTAGAATCCAACTAAGGAAAGAATATCATCATAAATCACAAAACTAATCCGCTATCTTGAATCCCCAAATTTTGATAAAAAGTTATTTGCTGCCAACCCCCAGCTTTTTATTGACCCTAGGAATTTTAAGACAAAACCGCGACATAACTTGTTGCAGCTTACAGGTACTGCATTTGCATAAGTAATTTTGACCCCCTTAAAAAAGCACGGCACTGTGCTAGAGGTGTTGTGTTTTGGTTCGAATGTCAAAAACCCGAAACAAAACAGTTTCCGCAAGAATTATCTTCGGTTCAGTAAATATGATGTTTACGTAGCATCGGGCCAATCTATGTTTACTTATTGATCTGAGGGCAAGGAAGTATCATTTAATTTAGTTAGAAATATTATTTTGGAACTGAAAGTCCCATATTTTATCGGCAATATCAGTCAAATCATGAATAGAAAATTTTCCAGATGCCACCAAAGCAACTCTTATCGATTCAGGAAGTTTCCTCATCCATAATTTCAATAAAAGATTCTAACCAACGGTTGTGGAAGTACCAGTCATTACATTCATCGCCCGAAAAAATTCTGATGGTCTACGGTCACCCTGTTCGGCACCGAAAAGGAGTTCTTCCAACTTTTTGTCTTCACTGATAGAATGCCGTTGAATTAATATTGATTTCAGATAATTATACTTATCTTGAGCAGGGGGAGCTTGAAGAACGTCCATAACTGATTGAATAACTTCCTGAGTTAAAGAAATAATTACATGGTCATATTTAGTTTGGTCAGATTTAATTTTTTTGGTTGAAAATTGTGCTTCGGCTTGAATGAACCATGCTTCTGGACAAGCCACCCAAAACTGGGGTAATTTAACGTTTATACTTGCCTCTTGACCGAGACAGTCATTCTGATTTCCTTCTACCTGAAACATTGTAGTTGTAGGAATAACAATAAAAAATAACAAATCAATAAGTAATAATTGAATCAAATTGGAATTGAAACGAAAATGCACTGTTTCTTGAAAAGTAAGATGGATGGGTACGTTGTTCTTGTCGCTTGGATCTTCAGAAATCGGGCATCTGCAATATTCTGGATTTAGCTGAACTACTTGTCTTCATAACTGCAAATTATTGGATCTACGGAAGATGCAGACTATGCTGTTCTGAATTCGATTGCGTTCAATGCGTTCCTGCTGCAGGTCCAGGTGAACTTTTGTTGTCGCTTGATTGCAAAGACTTTATCACAGGAATGTGGACAATGATTTCGTTCTTGTCGGGGTCACCAATATTAGATTCTTATACTGGTTTTTTGATAAATCAAGACTAGAGTTGAATCCAATATACTAGTACAATGACATTTTATTAATTCTCTTTTCTTGACAACCATTTGACATCACCAAACTATTCTAACTTATCAAACTAATACAAGGTGAGTTGGGAATATTATATGAACATAAATATTCGTCCACTACAATTCTCTAGCATTTCAAGACTTCAAAGGGTAGTAGCATATATGTTGAGATTTGTTGACAATGCAATGGGAAAAAACAAAAATTTTGGAAACCTAACCGTACCCGAACTAAATAAAGCTTTAAAACTTATTATTAGGAATGAACAAAAATACAGTTTTGCCAAGGAACTTGAATGTCTGAATAAGAAAAAATACATTAAAACAGCATTAAGCTCTTTAGCTCCCTTTGTAGATGATGAAAATATTCTAAGAGTTGGGGGTAGGCTTCAAAATTCACATATACCATTTGATCAAAAATAACCCGCAAAAATATTTCTATTCCGGAGTCTATTCATCTAGGTAATGGAGAAGAATTATACTTCTCTACAGACACAAAAATGTTAGGCATATATATAGATGACAAGCTAAACTTTGAAAAGCATATTGACTATCTGGCAAAAAAACTAGCGTCCAAATGTTTTGCTATCAGAGTTTTGAAAAGAAACCTGAATTTGGAGGCACTAAAAACTGCATACTATGGGACAGTCTACCCTTTTCTGAAGTATGGAATCCTAATATGGGGTGGAAGTTCTCAATTAGAACGAATTTTCATCATGCAGAAAAGAGTCATGAAATACACAGACTCCTGTCGTGGTATTTTTAAGTGTCACAAAATGCTCACCGTATTTGCCATCTATATTTCCGTATGTGTAGTTTTTGTTCACGAAAATAAATCAAAGCTTGAATGTGACACACACAAACATAAGTACCACACCAGGCACAAATCTAATTTTGTTACACCCAAGCACAGATTGAAAAATACCGAGAAAGGACCGCACTATGCAGCTATCAAATTTTATAATCATATACCCTCGCAGATTAGAGAAGACAGTACAACAAAAAACACTTTCAAAAATACGTTTTTGATCTATTGTGTGACATAGAACCGTATTCATTACAAGAATTCTATGACAAATCAGATTTACTCTCCTATTAATATTTTATTTATATTCTATATTAAGTATATAGTTTTTTTGCGTTCATTTAGAAGTTCCTTCTTTTGACTGTGATATTTTACTAAATGTTTTATGATAATGTAAGTTAGGTTTAGAAATTGTAGTTTTTAAGTCAATTTCTATATTTATATACATAATTTACTGTACTTATTATTATTAATTTGTACTTATGACTTGAGTTTTTCAACTGTTTCAAATTGAAAGCTTCAATAAAAAATCTATCTATCTAATCTATCTATACATAAAATAACTATGCGACGTTTTCAACATTGAAAAATGTTTGGTGTATATGGCATGTTCATTTGTGACACCCTGTATCTCAAAAACTAGTCGGTCGATTATTTTGTGCTCATGGACACTTTTGCCAACGAAGTGAAAATCTACAACATACCAAAAATTCAGGGAATTCAATCAAAAGCCATTTTCCATAAGGATAGTGCGGGGATAGTGGTAATATATAAAATCGACAGATTACTCAAAAATTACATGTACCTTGATTTATAGTAATTCTATCCATTTCATGCAAAACACTTCATTTATTTTGACTTGCATAGACAAAAATTATTCAATCTATAATGAAACTAAATAAATGATTTTCACTACAAAAGGTTTACAAAACCAAAACGATCGTTTCGATGTACAACAGCTTCTTCAAGTGGAGAAGATAATCTAAATTACAACTTTGCTGTGTTCTCTTGAATACCCATCGAGAGTTGAATAGGGTTCAAGCGTATACCTGTCTCCTAATAAACCCTCGAAAAGTACCAATATTACTGATTATATTTAATCTAGCCTTTCCAGGAATAGTATATTCTGTAACAAGGTTAGAATGAAAATTCGATGCGAGTGGAAAGTTCCGAGCGCGAGCCGAAGGCGAGCGTGAGGAACCACGAGCATCACGAATTTTCATTCTAACCGAGTAGCAGACTATATTTTCTCAACGATCAAAGATAGGAAACGTGACAGCAATAATTTTGACACTTACGCGTCAAGGCTAATGTTATTATTGCTTACCAGTGTGAGAATATTATTCTATCACGAGAGAGAGAATGTAAATACATTTAAATTGCATGGGGGCAGAGGTGTTGCAGAACATTTCTTCAATCTCAAGAGAGAGAATTCCAGCATTTTGTAATCAAATTTGATTTCAGAATTGGCAAATTCTGTGATGATCGTGGAGAAAACATATTAAGTAACGGTGAATTATTCAATTCTACTTGGTCAATAAGAAGGTTATCAGAATTTTTCTATTTATTAATATCCGTACTTTCTAAAAGATTCAACTTCATGCCCTTGTTTTGAACATGAAGAATTTCAAAATCATGGTCAAAAGCATGGTTTTCGGTTAATAAATGTGTAGCATAAGTTGAATTTGTTTTTCCGTTAACAAAACTGTTTCTATGTTCGGTTAGGCACTTTTTGAAGGTACTACCAGTTTGACCAAGATAAAACTTGGGACAACTACCACAGGTTAATTTATAGACTCCACACTTTTCTTGTTTTTCCTCTTTATCTTTGTTGTTTTAAATATGTTTGCCCAAAGTATTGTCTGTCAAAGGCAATATTAAAACCTTGCTTTTCCAAGAAATTACCTATTTTAGTGCTAGGTTCACCGATATAAGTTATTGTTTTGAACTTTTGGTGGGATAAACTTCTTGAATTGCTTTCGTATATAGGTTTTTAGACAGAAGGTTATCTATAAAAGATGATTAGTAACCTTTGTTAACTGCAATTTGTTTGATAATTTCTAGTTCTTTATGAAAATTTGATGGGCTGAGAAGAATGTTAACTAATCTGTATCATACTATTGTAAGCTGCTACTTTATGTTGAAATGGGTGTGATGAGCTATTGTTATTTGTAATATATGTATGAAACGGTTTATGAAAAATAGAAAATTCATGTTTATTACTTACTTTAGTTATTGTTAGATCCAAAAAATTTATCAACTTATCCTTTTCTGACTCTACCGTGAAGTTAGTTGAAGGATAACGAGAATTAATAAATTCCAAGAATTTATTCAATTGTCTAATTGTTCCTGTGAATACTACCAAAATCAATATACCTATACCAATATACGAAGTTTTTGAACATTTTAATACCTTTGATTTGAGTTTCTAAATTATCCATGAAAATTTCAGCTAATGAAGGGCTTAATCCCATAATGAAACCTTCATTAGAAGAATATAATTTATTGCTGTACTGAAAATAATTTTGACTCAAACTTCGAGTAAATCCAATATCTCCGTTTAATGACGGGATTCACATGATTCCTATCTAATAACCTTTCTTGTAATAATGTTGTTTCCTTGGGAGGGATACTAGGAAACAAGTTCTGTACGTCAAATGAAGTTAATTTGGTGTTATTCGGTAATTCAATATCTTTAATATTATCAATTAGTTCGTAAGAATTTTTCACACTTAATTTTGATTTGAAATTGCAATGACTGTACACCTTTTCAAGATGAAATTCAGAAAAGTGAATTGAATTTCAGAATGTGTTCATTGTAATTCAGAATGGTAAATTGAATTTCAGAATATGTAAATTGAAATTCGGAATAGTGAATTGAATTTCAGAATGTGTTCATTGTAGTTCAGAAACTTGAATTGAATTTCGGAATGTGTTAATTGAAATTCAGAATGGTGAATTGAATTTCAGAATGCGTGAATTGTAATTCAGAAAGGTGAATTGAATTTCAGAATGTGTTGATTGAAATTCAGAATTGTGAATTGAAATTCAGAATATGTGAATTGATTTTCATAAAGCGGATCTTGTAAATCAGAGGTGGCAATCTCTGAATTATGTATGTTGTATCTGGGTTTTCACTTTGAATTTTTTAAAAATTGTATTCGGGTGGTTCGAACCACCGTTTAATAATTACAGAAAATTGAAAATACTAAGATGACTTTATTCTACTACATGAAATGAATAAGTGACAATCTACATTTGAAAACGTGAATTTATAACATCTGAGATGCTGACGATGCTGCTCGATAGTTAGAATTGGATATCCATCGCTTGGGTCCGTGACTGTCGAGTCGGCGGTTTTCCTGGAATGTAACCTGATATGCCTCGGACGGTTACTGTAGATGTTGGATATAACAGCTCCCCTTATATTAGAAAAGTTGATGCTATGCAACAACTTTTAGGGTTCCTCAGACGGGGGTTGCTTAGGCGACTGCGTCTAGATTGAAGGATTCGTTTTGCACTTCTTCTTGTAGGTTTGGTTTTCTCCTTGGAAAGATGCTTGGAATCCTTTGGAACGGTCTGAACGATCTAGTCGGAGGAAGCGGCGAAGCGTCGGGTCTAGTTGGTGCCAATTTTAGTTTTCTTCTACACTTGCAGATGAGGTAAAGGCCTGCTAAAAGTATGATTAATATTATGGTGGTGTATGTAAACCACGAAATGTTTTTCTCGACGAATGGTCTCTGGATTAGGTCGTCCAAAGTTTTGGAGTACGAATCCAACTTGTGTTTGGCGATGTTCAAATCATCGATGTTGAGGTCGTCTAACTTGAGTGGCTGTAATTTTGGAAGTTTTGATTTTTCCGGGATGTCAGCACAGCATTCATACGGAATTGAAATTGGATGTGTTTTGTAGGTTACGTTTGAAATTTTTGACAATTGGGAGTTTGCATGAATTTTGGTTATTCCAATGAAGGCACTGCATTCTGTCTGTAATTTAACTATAGAATTATTATACACTATTTCAGTTTTCGAGTTCATTTTTGGGCAATTCACAGTAACTTGCAATGGTTCGGAAAGGATCACTAGCCAAAGGTTGTTTTCAAGTTTTTGCACATTGTAACCTTGGCTGACAACTAACGAACTTCTGCAACTTCGCGGAATGTCTTTATTGTTTTTGAAAATTTGGGCTTCACAAATCGAATTATAGTCAATGGGGTACGCGAACATATCGGAACATAGTTCAGTTTTATACGAAAGTGGCTTGCACTGCTTCAAGTCCGTCACTGGTATAAACATTAAAGAATCATCGTCTTTCGCGATATATTTTTGAGAAATAGAAAGAATGTGATGGAGGCCAGTTCTGTTATCGTAAATCGGAATAGGAAATAGTTGGTATAGAGTATAGATTTGAGGTTCGATGAGAGGAATTTTGAGGATGAAAACTAAATTTGAATTGGTTTGAAAAGCTTCAAGTTCAATGATTTCAAGATATTGGGCTATGTTGGAAAGTTTCGGTTGGAGAGGAAGGTTGTTCCGTCGTAAATTTTGGGAAATTTCTTGCAAAGCAGTAACTAATTGATCAGGTCTAATAATCGAAGAATGAATGATATTTAATCGGGCGAAGGTGATCGAGTCCAACACATCATCAATGTTTTCTTCCAGAAATAAAAAGCTTTCCATTAATTTTTCGCAAATGTCGAAGAATTTTAATTTTGCTTCGATTTTGTTTATATTATCGCTCAAATTATTAATGGAACTTTCTACGATTTTTATGTCATAGTTGAAAGTTTCCTCATTGATTCGCAATTTTCGAATGGTGTCATTGAAATTTTGGATTACGGATGCTGTTACCGAAATTTAGTTTTTCATTAGGTTTTCTAATTGGTGTTCATCGCTCTTTAATCTATTGATACAGTTCGTGTAATATTCACCATCGGTAGCGTCTAGATTTCCTGTGATTGATTTGAAAATACTACCTATACCATTGATAAGGCCTCTTTTATACCTTTTGGTATCTAAAACAATTTCTATTAGTTTTTGTTTTATTGAATTTGAAATTTGGGTGAGAAGACTGATGTGGGTCTTTACTTCAGAGTGAAATTCTTTCATACTCTGACCAGTGAATAGAGTTGTATTGATAAGGGTTTCTAAAATGTTCCTATTATTTTCGTATATATTGTTGAATACTGAAATGTCTTTGTTCACGAGTATAGTCCATTTGTCATTGGTGAGTACGATGTTGTTGTTTTCGTGGTAGTAGACGCCAATAGTATTATTGATTGATTGGATTTGGTATTGACAGACTACTGATCCGAACAGCAGCGGTAACCTGAAAATAAATCAATTTTCAGTGTACGGCTTCATACGATCATACGATCGAAGTTTACTTTCGATCTTTGATTGGTTCGGGGATTCAAAAGAATTGCCGAATTTTGAAGTATTTGTTCGATTATGAAGGGGCCATTAAACTTATTTTGCAATTTATCTTTGATTTGAGATTCTTTGACATAGACTTTGTCCATTACTTGATAATTTGGGGTTTCTCCGGATATGTTTCGGTCAAATCGAATTTTGGCATTTTGTTTTTGTTTCAGTATGCGTTCACGAGCAAGTTTATAGAAATGTGAAATTTTGTTATTCAGATCTCTTACGTATTTGGTAATCAGTTGTTCCTGGTTGTATAGAGTTTCGGGGGGTCTATTAGATGTGTGCCCGAAAACTAACTCATGGGGGTGAAACCATGACTTTTATTCACCGAGTTATTGTAGCAAATAACTGCATGAGGAAGTACGTTTAATGGTTCTTCGTCTGGGTGTTCGGCTAGAAATACTCTAATCATTTCGAGAAGGGTTGCATGAAATCTTTCTACTGATCCATTTGATTGAGGGTGATTTACGCTGGAGTATGTTAATTTAATGTCGTAGAGTGCGCAAAGATCTTTCATGATGGCATTGTCAAATTCTCTGCCGTGGTCGCAATGTATTCTTAAGGGTGTGCCAAAATGTTGGAAATACCAGAGTAGGGCGTTTGCAACAGTTTTTGAAGATTTGTCTTCAATAGCGTAAACTTGTGTGAATTTTGTTAGTTCGTCGCGTATACTAAGTGCATAGTTTTTCGTCGGGATTTCTATAATGTCGATGTTGATTCTTTCGAAGGCAGTTCTAGGAGTCTCGGTTATTACTAGCGGGTTGATAAGGTTTTTCCTACATATCTTGCTTTTTTGACAAATTTGGCAATTTTTTATATATTTTTCGACTTCTTTTGTAAGGCCTTGCCAATTATATTTTTCTTTTATTCTGCGAATGGTTTCATTGATACCTCTATGGAGATTATTTTTTCCATTATGAAATTGATCGATTATTATTGGGATTTGGTCAGCGTCTGGAGTTCTAATTAAATTTTGACAAACTTTGAATTTAATATCATTTTCTGCGAAAATGAAACAAAGTATTTCAAGAATAGGAAGTTCTAAGTTATTCTCAACGCAATAAATGTGTGATATGTCAAGTTCATGTTGATTTCTATACAGGGTGAGAAACAAATGTTCTATCACTAAGTCGTCATCAAATGGGAGAAATATAATGTAGTATTTTCGACGTTTGACTGTGTTGCTTGAAACGGTATTGATTTTTAAATTTTGGATGTCGCATTTTTGTTCAAATATATCGTCAAAAATCGTATGGTGGAGGTTTTCGATTTTTTTCTGTCGGGGAAATACAATAATATGTTTGTTTTCTTTGTCGAGCAATTGACAGTTTGAATATTCGACTTTCGAATAGTCAATTAGTGATTTAGTTCGATACAGATTTATAAAGGTTCGGAATTCTCGTTCGATTTGTTCGGAAGAGTATGTTGGAGGGTCATTTTCAGGAATGTCTTCAGTATCGGAAGGATTTTCGGTATCGGGGGGTTTGTCAGTATCGGGGGGTTTTTCTTTCGGTTCTGGGTCAGGCGTGGTTTGTTCTTCGTCACTGTCTGAAATTATTTGTGTGTCGGTATCTTTGTTTGTAGGTAGTACCAATGAACAGGGGGTGAATATTTTGGAATTTAAAGAGAAGCATTTTGTAGGGGAGTCGATTTTGATTCTGGAAAGTGCATCGGCATTTTTATTGACCTTTCCAGGTTTGTAAATGATTTCGTAGTCATATTCCTCTAATTTCAGGCGCCATCTCGCAAGTCTACTTCCGGGATCTTTGATAGAAAATAACCATGTTAGTGGTCGGTGGTCAGTGATGAGTTTGAACTTTCTACCGAATATGTATGGCCTAAAATGTTTTACGGCCCATACGATGGCTAGAAGTTCCCGTTCTATCGTAGAATATTTGGATTCTGCAGAACAGAGCGTCCTTGAGGCGTAAGCGATTGGTAAATCTTTACCGATCGGGCCTTGGGACAATACGGCGCCAATGGCGAATGCACTTGCATCTGTGGTCAATAAGAAGGTATCTTCGAAATCGGGGTATATGAGTATGGGTGTCGAAGTGAGTGTTCGTTTTAGTTCTTCGAAAGATGTCTTACATTCATTTCCAAAAATGAATGGGATGTCTTTTTGAAGTAATTTTGTCAGTGGCTTAGAGATTTTGGCAAAATTTGAGATAAAACGTCTGTAGTATCCAGCCAGTCCGAGAAAAGATTTGATCTCTTTCTGGTTCTTTGGCTCAGGGAAGTTTATGATACAATCGACTTTGCTCGGATTTGGTTTTACTCCATCTCTGGTTATGAGATGACCAAGATATGCTACTTCTTTCCTTAGGAATTCGCATTTGTCAGGCTGTATCTTCAGGTTGGCTTTTCTGAGGCGTTTGAAGACTTCTTTCAACCGAGAAATGTGTTCGTGGATTGTTGGTGAATAAATGATGATATCGTCCATATAGACTAAGCATCGTTCATTCTGAATTCCGAGTAGAATGTTGTCCATAACTCTTTGGAAGGTTGATGGAGTATTCTTAAGACCGAAAGGCATTCTGACAAATTCATAATGACCATTCTCAACGGTGAAAGCAGTTTTTGGAATGTCTTCTTTATTGATCTCGATCTGGTGAAACCCTGATGCGAGGTCGAGAGTGGTAAAATATTGGCATCTGCCAAGTTGGTCTAGTAGATCTGATATCATAGGTAAGGGGTATTTGTCGTCGATGGTAAATTCATTTAACTTTCGGTAATCGACAACAACGCGCCACTTTTGTTTACCTGAAGCGTCGATTTTTTTCGGGACCACCCATACAGGGGAGGACCATGGTGAAATGGAAGGGCGTATAATTCCGTCTTCCAGCATTTTGTTCATTTGTCTTTTGACTTCTTCTTTATGGATTTGGGGATAGCGATACGATTTCGTGAACGCGGGTTTGGCGTCTTTGGTATCAATGGGGTGTTTTATTTCGTTCGTAAATGTAAGTCGGTCGCCTTCTAAATAAAATATGTCTGAGTATTCAAGACAGACGTTGGTAATGAGTTCAGTTTCTTCTTCGTTCAGATGTTCTAATCGAAGTTGATTTTGAATCTCAAAGTTTCTGTCCGTCTGTACGTCAATATCATTTGTTTCGTTGAAATTATTGATTGAATAATTTTGAATTGGTTCCAGTTGTATATCAGAAAAATTTACTGTTTTTGGCATTGCGTTTGAGTTTATCACAGAAGTGAGAAATTCGCCTCTATGGTTCACTCCGAGGGGGAAGTAACTCTTTCATTAGGTGTACATCATAACATTTTCATTACTTCATTAATCATTTCATATTCAACTTAAAATCGAAATCTATGTTTCTGGGGATCCGTGATATGATTTTTTTCGGTTCCAAGTTGGCAAATTTATGCCGTCTGACAATCGGTAAGTGATCGCCTCGGTGATCGCTGAGCAGACGCGGATTTTAATCAGTGATTTTCCGATGAATAGTATAACATCATTAATAGTAATTATTTTTCATTAGAGTTAATTACTGCATTATTTTCATTAGGTGTACAAAAAATGGCTAGTTACTTCCCCCTCGGTTCACTCTAACTAACGCATTGGGTAATCTAACATTGTCTTTTACCTGGGCTACCAGTATAGCTTCAGTGTTGAAAAGATTGCACCTAAGTTTAGAAATTTGTTCGGTTCGTGGTTCAATTGAGATTATATTTTGGATATTGCCAACGGGTGTCGGAATTGAATTTTCGGCGGGTTTTTCACAGTCGGTTACTTTAATCAGGGGGATTGTTTTGAAATCAGTAATAAGTTGTCTGTTTTTCAGGTCCACTATACAGTGATAATGTTCCAAAAAATCAGATCCTAGGAGTCCATCAAATTCTATATCCAAGTCGTAAATAAAAACTTTGTGAGGGTTGTTTGTGCAAAAAGGTATCAATACTGATTCACAGATATTGATTTTTTGATTGGTTATACCTTGAATCAAAATATTTTCTGGGGATCTATTGAAATAATTTTGAACAGTTTTTGGTTTAAATATCGACAGACCAGCACCGGTATCGATAAGTATTCTGAAAGTATTGGTTGCGTCCATGATATAATACAAATTTTTTTGAACTAATCATAAGCGATTGGGTTATAGGAATCTTTGTTCTGGAAAGTTCAGGTTTGGGTTCAAGTCGTCTGATAAGTTCAAGGTTTGCATTTGATTCTGTAGTTCCGAAGTGGGGTTCGTTTGCTGATTTATTGGTGGATCGAAACATGTGGGGCTTATCGGAAAAACCTGACAATTTTCAGATTGGTTTGACTCTAAATATTCAGTATTGTAAGAGTCGGACTGATGAGTGAAGTCTTGGTGTTCCTGATAGTTATCAGTATAACCGTCAGCGTCAAAAGTTTGAGGATCTTGATAATTATCAGTATAATTATCGTCAAAATTTTGTGGATCCGAATAATTAGCGGTATAATTATTTGGGTCGGGATTCTGTGAATTTAAATGATGAGTTCTTTGAGTGTTATTGAATCTATTGAAATTTGGGTTTGGATGAATGACTGATGGTCTCTGTTGGTTGAAATTAGGATTTGGCCCACTTATTGGGGGTCTGAATTGTGATTGATTTTGGGTAAACGTTTGATTTGGTTGATTGGGTCTTGGATTCTGATTGAATCTCGGTGTTTGTTGGAAATTGGGTCTCTGGAAGTTTTGTTGAGGTTGTTGAGACTGTTGGTATTGTTTTGTACGGCATTCATTCAAAGTGTGCCCTTGTCTTTTGCAGAAAGAACAAAATTTTTGTTGTATGGGGTTCGGGTTTATCTTTCTAAATTGATTATTATTTTATGGATTTGTGTTTCTACTATTTGTTGATTTTTGCTGCTGAAAATAATTCAACTGCATCTCTCTTCTTACTCTCTGAATTGCAGAGAGCATGTCAGTAGGGTTACCTGCCCTAACTAGTTGTCCTACTTGGGGTTCTAAACCAGCTAAGAGTGTGTTCAGTGCCATCGTTTCGACGAGTGCACTTTGGGATACTTTTTGGTCGGAAGTAAGATTTTGTTTTTGGATACAAGCATGCATTTTTGCATTATGTGTTTGCAGTCTGTCTATAAAAATTAGTGGCGACTCTCCCGGTAGTTGGTGAATTCGTTGAAGATCCTGTATCAACGAGGTTAAGTCGCGAGTGTCACCAAAATATTGGTTCAAAAGGATTCTTATTTCGTCCCATGTTTGAGGATTACGAGAACTTATTAGTTCCGCGGCTTTTCCTCGAAGTTTGTTTTTGAAGTGTAAAACTACGAGCACCTTCTGGTCTTGCACTGCCATGCGGTAAGCGGTATTACATGCATGGGTGAAAGTGTTTAAAAATATTTGGTCACCGTCATATTCGGGGACGATAGAAAATATTTCGTTTAGTCTATAAGGTTCGATTGCAACTGGGGGATTTTCGGGATGATTATCAGGCATGATTGATTGATAAAAGAACTGGTTATTTGATTAAAATTAAAATAAATCGATAAAATAATATACGAGACGATTCTTAAATTGTCTTACCAAAGGATGTCCATACGGTGGATGAAATCCGACTTCACAAGCGATGCTCCGGACGAAGTTAGCGTTCGCGTGTTCTTCCTCCGTTGAAGAGATCGTCCTGCCGTTCTTCCTTGGTTTTCTTCGTGTTGAGTTGGGGTTTTCTTCGTGTTGAGTTGCTGCTGGAGCTGCTAGTTCTTCCTTTTAAGGATTGGAATCCACCTCCTTCGGTTTAGGCTTTCCTTGTTCCGCAGGAGTTGAAGGATCCTACAGCGACTGCGCCAATTGTTGTATCTGTGTTTTTACTTTGAACTTTTTAAAAATTGTATTCGGGTGGTTCGAACCACCGTTTAATAATTACAGAAAATTGAAAATACTAAGATGACTTTATTCTACTAAATGAAATGAAGTGACAATCTACATTTGAAAACGTGAATTTATAACATCTGAGATGCTGACGATGCTGCTCGATAGTTAGAATTGGATATCCATCGCTTGGGTCCGTGAGACTGTCGAGTCGGCGGTTTTCCTGGAATGTAACCTGATATGCCTGGGACGGTTACTGTAGATGTTGGATATAACATGTACATAGAAAACACCAACATGGTGAATAGTGCCAGTTCATGAATTGGGATGAAAGTGGGTAATTATGAGCCCAACAATTTTCCAACAAGAATATTCACAGCGGTTTCATTGATAATCCAAAATGTCGGGATAATAATAGGTATCGTACTTGCTTCCAAGTAATTTAATTGAAGTGTGCCTATCCGCACACCAAACTTCGTTACTATCGATAGGTATGCATCCATTTACAAAGTCGAATTTTTTTAAATGAGGTCAAATGTCTCGTTGTTTCGTATGCCTAACTTTCATATATTGAAGTTGGTTAACAGGGGCTATCTCAAAGAGATAAAGAATAGAATACTTGGAGGAGACTGCGTAAGGGCTTAACAGCACACGACATTTCATGCGGCTACTACATATAGCATTGCACGATATGAAAGTAGGGCGCTAATTTTTAACAATTATATTTTTGTAAGGACGAACGAACTGAAATATCCATATAAATTAAATAAAGTTTATTACTTGATGCACTTATGGAAAATCTTCTTTAAAAAATTTTCCACTGAAATATAACTTCGTCGTGTATTATAACTTTTCATATCTTAATGGATTTTTTTCTCTACATACATATAAAAGATTAGCAAATTATATATTTTTGGAATCCAAATGATGTTTTCTGAATTACAAATTATTGTCACCTTTCCGAATTACAATTCACACATTCTGAAATTTACTTTACTACTATGAATTTCAATTTACGCTTTCTGATATACAACTACCTTTCTGAATTACAATTCACGCATTCTGAAATTTACTTTACTATTCTGAATTTCAATTGATACTTTCTGAAATACAAATCACCAATCTGAATTACAATTTACGATTTCCGAAATTAACATTACCGTTTCTGATTTACTACTTGAAATGGTGTAGTGAATATGATGTTGTTTTCAACTGTTTTTTGTTTTATGGATTTTACTGTTGTGGTACCCCTTACTTTCCAAAAACGTTGTTTTGATAATATCTGTTGCCATGTATTTATTACAACTCTTATTGATTTCACATCTTAAAGCAAGTTCTGTTTCTATTCCTAAAATCTCTAATTTATTGGTATCAATATCATTTTCAATATTATAATTAAAACCCCTCTCTAACAAATCATTTTCTGTTGGTGAAAATACTGTGCTGGACATGTTAACGAATCTACCAAAAATTCATGTTCTGATATAATTTTGGAAGTCTTAGTTTTAAGTGGCTTTTTGGAAAGTAAGTTCTTCGGTTTCTTTTTCTGTGTGCAGTACTTTTTATATGTTAAATTATTAACTTGTTCTCTGGTTTTTAATCTAAACATTGAAATTCTATGTGGTGAAGTCTATGAATTAACTCAGTGTGTATTACCTTCAAATAAACGTTGCAAGTTTCTCTTTTGGAATATTGTTCTTCTTGTTCAAAACAGGGGCATGAAGTTGAATCTTTCAGAAAGTATGGAGATTAATAAATGGAAAAATTCTGATAACCTTCTTAATCACTAACTAGAATTGAATAATTCACCCTTATTTAATACGTTTTCCTGGAAACGATAGATTAAATATAAATATAATGGGCCGTGGTGGCCGTGCGGGTAGAGCGTTCGCCTTTGGAGCGAAGGGTCGAGGGTTCAAAGCCTCGCATGGTCATCGGTCTCGTCTCTCGAAGACTTACGAGGGTTGCGCGTAGGGATGCAATCGGTTGACGGAAATAACAATTTTAACAACAACAATCAGTAATATTGGAACTTATCAGGGGTTTATTAGGAGACAGGTAACCGCCTGAACCATAATCATTTCACAATGAAAACTTAAGAGAACACAGCAAAAGTATAATTTAGATTATCTTCTCCACTTGAAGAAGCTGTTGTACAGCGAAACGATCGTCGTGGTTTTGTAAACCCTTTGTAGTGAAAATCATTCATTTGGTTTCATTATAGATATCAACATGGATTTTCATAAAGTATCGGCTACATCAATTAAAAAAAAAATCATAGTTTTTTCTTTGTGATCCTTAATGCTGAATCAAAAAATGTGGAATAGGGTGTTTTTCTTATTAATGAATATTTGGATGAATATTTTTTCTGATAAACTTGATTTATGAAGAAAACGTACTGATATCATCAGCAAAATTTTAGTGAATAGAACAGAGTGTTGCTTCGGAAAATGAAATACAATATAATGCAGAAGTTGAAAATTTTTACATAAATATACTTTGGCAATTTTTATATTGACCATGGCTACTATTTAGTTCAGTTTTATTGATGTCAGTGTCTTACAGCCCGCCATAAAATCTGCATTAGGTTTATGTGATACAACTTGTCTAACTATTTTGCTGCATCTTTGCACTTGAACCTACTCCTTCCCTAAAAGCAAAAATAACTTATTGTTTTCTTCATAATTGGCTTCGTCACATTCGTTTTCGAAAGTTATCAAATGTTATAAGAACATATTTATTCAATATTCAGTAATTGATATACTCACTAGTCTCGTATGCATAGGTATGGAATTATCTTCCCAGTTATAACGAAGGTTTACGCCAGTCGCTAAGTCATTTCCATCAAAAACAGTAGCAGTGAAGTTAACAGCAGCTCCTGCTACAATCGGACCATCATTTTCTAGCCTGATCTGATATCCATTCACTAAAAGTTTATAAACAGTATAGGAATTAAAATGAATCGATAAAGCCTGGGGAAATGGCAAATAACAAGGAATTTCAGTATACTTGATAAGAATGTTTGAAAGCTACAGTCTAATTAGGTTACAGTTAAATTTACCAAAGATCCTCGAGGTTGTGCATGATTGCACTATAAAATTGTGATATATTTTATCCTTTTTCTGAAATTATTAAAAGTAAATCCAACAGCGCAACAATTGAGATCAGAGGTAAAAAACTGAATTTTACCAAATATATTTTGTAATATATTTAACAAATTTCCTACAGTTAAGACATTTGAATATACATTTGAAACTACAATTTTTAACACATCGACACGTCTTCAGTGACCATCTCTGGGAGAAATTCAAAGCATAAATTTTACAACAACAACAATTTTTTTATAACATTTACAAAAAAAAATAATGAATTGTAATTGCCAATCTCTGAAAGTACTCTGATCAAAAATTCAATAATTTATCTTTGATGTAAGATGTACCTTCCATCAATCATTATTAGTATCAAATCACTTTTTTGGTTTAAAAAGGATGTGAAGTGTTTTTTGTCTGAAAGAGTGTATTAAAGTTTGCCGAGGTGGCACATGGGTAAAGCATTCGCTTCTTAACCGATTCATCCCAGCCCGGTCCCGAGTAGTATCTCGAAGACTTCTGAGGGTTGCGCATAAGGGTGCAGCCGGTTGACAGAAATAACAATAACAAAAAATGATGGGTTTTGAAACTCGTAATTGAAGCATGAATCGAACATAGTTGAATTCAAATATCTTATTGTTTCCATCTGAATCACTTTGTGCATGCTCGTCACTGATAGACTGGAACGTTTTCACTAAGTGTTGCTGCTGGACCGGCAGAAGATAGCAGAAATGAGCGTGTCATAAATGTGATGATGGCGTCAGTAATTGTATTTTTATTCTCGTATAGTCGCATGAGCTCAGTCTCGCCTCAGTTACTCCTCTGGTGGTACTGTAGGTTTTTCCGTGTTTTTCTGCAGTTGGAATAGCAAATGCGCCACCTTTTTTGTTAAGTCGCCCGGAGAGTATATGGTGGTGGTACTACAATTTGTAAGTGTGAGTAATTACAATCTAAATGAATGAAGTGACTTACATGTGTTGAGTAGTAGTTTATTTAAAACAGAAAGCCTAATATACAAACATCTCGATTACACATTAAAAATGTACACCAAATATATAAAAATATCGCAGGTAATTGATAGTTATACAAGATAAGACAGTAATAGACTCAGAAACCTATACCTAACAATAATATTGAACAAAGTCAACAGATACCTAATAATATAGAAAGATTTTACCACAAAGATGTAACACTGGAATTTAACAACACCGCGCAGTTTCGCAATTGCATAGCGTTCACGTAAGTTACGGCCATTGGCCTTTCATAGAACCAATAAATTAGCGACTCAAATGGTAAATATGTTATTTTTGAACTGGATATTGTTAGGAGTTACAGATCACGAAAAAAAAAAGATAATATGAGGCAGTGGTGTGTGGTTCATGAGGTAGAATGTTACACTCATACTGAAAAATTATCGGTTCATGGGACGAAATGTGAAAAAGTGAAAAACAACTTTCATACCACACCCCAAAAGTCATTGTCGGGCTGTCATAAATGGAACAGATTTTTTTTAATCCCAATTTTTTACCGAAAACTTTCACCCTTCACCCCCAAAAGTCATTGTCGGGTCGTCAAAAGGGGTACAATTTCTTTAAATTCCAATTTTATACCGAAAACTTAGTAGACGATGGCACTCGAAATGAATACGTAGAAAATAATCATTCGCATCTTTTTTACCGAAAACGTATTGGGACGTATTGGGCGATGGCACTCGACATTGATGGGTAGATAACAATCATTTGCATCCTTACTTTCATACTTCACCCCCATAAGTCATTGTCGGGCCGTCAGAAGGAATAGAGAATTTTTTGAAAATTCCAAAAATTTCCCGAAAACTTATTAGGCGACGGCACTCGAAATGAATACGTAGAAGATAATCATTCGCATCCTCACTTTCATCCTTCACCCCCAAACGTCATTTTCGGGCCGTCAGAAGTGGTACAGAATTTTTTGAAAATTCCAATTATTTACCGAAAACTTATTGGGCGATGGCACTCGAAATTAATGAGTAGATAACAATCATTTGCATCCTTACTTCACCCTTCACTCCCAAAAGTCATTGTCGAGCCGTCAGAAAGGGTACTGTGGCGAAGCTGCGGGCGATGCCGGACCTGAACTCTTACATAGCCAACGCCCGACCGTCAATAGACGAGGAAAGTGTGTCGTCACATATGTCATTCTTGTCAAAAACTGATTCCAAACAAAGAATTTCAGGAGACTCTATCTGTTGATGATTTGCTGCCTTGTTCATTACTTTGTGTTTGGTTGGTTGGATTTTGTTTTCTCAGGCAGAAGGAGTTGAAAAATCTTTACGGAAATAGATCGGACAAGCTGATTTGAATTCGACGGAGGTTTGTTTGGAATCAGTTTTTGACAAGAATGACATTTGTCATCACTTTCCTCGTCTATTACTCCCGAGGCGCTTCGCTTTGCGAAGAATCTGGTCTAATCGGAGAACGTTCCTATGGCTGTTCGAGAAATTTCATGAGCCTTCGGAGAAGTGAGCGGTGGATATAAAAACAACTACACAGCAGAGTGGAGACAGACAGTCGGACAGTTAGTGAAGTGAAAGTCGAATATAAATTAATAGTTCCCTGATTGTTATATGAATTAGAGTTGTGTTATAGAATCATTGTATTTCGTTAAATAAATTATTTTTGAGTGAATTAGAGTTTAAATATACTACAGTTGGTGACAGAAGTGCGATTTCTAAAGATAAATAGTGTTCGTGTTAGTAGACAGTTTGTGTATTTCGGATAATTGTTTTCGCGAAAAATAGGCAGTGACTGATAAACATTTTTCGTGAAGTTGACAGTTGTGTGCATTAACGGAGTATAAACTGATACACTTCTCGCGTGTGAAATAGACAATAATAATAATAGACTGGTGTCCGGGAAATAGACTGTGTGAAATAGACAATAATAATAATAGACTGGTGACCCGTGAAATAGACTGTGAGACATTGACCGAGACAAAATGTGTTCGAGGAAAGTTCGCCTGGTTGAATTGAAGGTTGCTGAATTGAAGGTTGCTGAATTGAAGGTTGCTGAATTGAAGCAAGAACTGGAGGAGAGAGAACTTGGCACAAGTGGTAAAAAGGCCGTGCTTCAAACAAGACTTGCAGAGGGATTAGTCCAGGAGGACGAGGACCCAGAAACATTTTTATTCGAAGTTTCTGGATTAGATATGAGTTCCATAATGAGTAAACTCGACGGAATGGAAGACAAAATGCAACAGAATTCGGTGAGTTTGAAGAAAGAACTTCAAGAGAAACTTCTAGAAAATTCCAATAACATGAAAGAAGAATTTCAACGAAGTTCGAGGAATTTGGAAGAAAAATTTCAAGAAAAACTTCTAGAAAATTCGAAAAATCTGGAAGAAAAGCTGCTAGAAAATGCCAATAGTCTGAAGGAAGCATTTCAAGAAAGTTCGAGGAATTTGAGAGAAGAGATTCTAGAAAATTCGAAGGGTTTGAGAGAGGAGCTACTAGAAAACTCGAAGAACATGAAAGAAGAACTTTGTGGCGTGGCGAATCGATTAGAAGAAAGAATGGGGACTGTTGAGGCAGAGATGAAAAAAATCAAAGATGAAATCGAGGAAGAGATGGGAAAATTGAAAGAAACAATCAGTGATGAAATCAGAGGCGGAATCAAGGAAGAAATCAACAAATTGAATGAGAAAATCAGTAAGTTGGAAAATCACATTGACACTACCCACACCACAGAGTCTGTCAATGAAAACTCAATGCTGTAACTGAGTTTGAATTAGATGATATTCAAAAGGGTTTGAAAGATGTAAAAATCAGTCCGGAAACAGGAAAACTCTCTATGAAACCATCCCAGTTTGATGGAAAGACACCATGGGCAAATTACCGTCGACAATTTGAAGCTGCAGCAAAGGCGAATGGATGGAATGCAGGAGAAAGAGCTGTAGCATCAACACAGGCATTGCGTGGAGAAGCCACAAATATCTTACAAACCCTCACGGCACAAGAACAAGAGGACTACGAGCAGCTGATCAAACATCTAGAATTACGGTATGGACAGCCCCATCTAGAACATGTATACCACTCACAGCTCAAAAACCGCTGTCAGAAATCAAGCGAATCCCTACAGGAATTTGAAGCCGACATTGCACGCTTGGTTCGCCTTGCATACCCAGCTACACCGGAGCTACAATGGAGCGACTAGCCGTTCAGGCCTTCTTAGATGGACTTCGTGACTAAGAAACCAGACTAGCATTGACACTAGCTCGTCCAACACATGTCGTGGATGCACTGGCACGCGCTTTGGAATTTGAGGCGGCGAAACAATCCTGTAAGAGCCAAAGCAAGGTCCGGATGACGGAAGAAGACCGACAGGAGCCTTCCGGTCTTGAAGCTGCCAAAAGGAAAGTGATGAAGGAAGTGTTGCCCGAGAAGAGATTAGTGAGATGCCGGAACTGTAGGAAACTTGGACACGTGCGTAACCAATGTCCCACCCTCAAGACGTCGAGACCAACAAAGGTTGTTGAGAAGGGGCAATCGTCGACCTGTATCCAGCAAGCCCCCATATATCGCTATCCTGCAACGTCAAAACAATGGTGTCTTTGTAGACGGTCTCATCAACAACGAGCCTTGCACCATGCTGCTAGAAACAGGTGCGACTAGGACAATCCTTGGACCTGCTTTTATTAAAACACCAGAGAGAATGGAACCATCATCCTGGAAGCTACGCACAGCAACAGGAGAGCTGGCCACTGTACATGGTGAGCTAACGATTGAACTGATTTTAGGCAGCACGAAAGTGAAACATCGGGCATTCGTAGCGGACATTGAGGGCGATGCAATTATTGGAATGGACATCATGAATTCCAGAGGGTTTGAATTGAACTTCAAAGATGGCGTCCTACGTGTGAACGGAGAAGAGCTGGTGCTACATGGAAGAAGTGGGGAGATGATTCATGTTCTGCTGGCTGAAGATGTAAGTGTACCCGAGAGGGCTGAGACATAATGGAAACGTGGTTATGTTCGAGCCCAAGCTTCATGATGAGAAAATTGGACGAGGGATTGCACTAGGCAATACTTTGTTGCGTGCTGATAAAATTGTGTCAGTAAGGGTAATAAATGTCAATTATTACCCAGTGACTTTGAATAAAGGAACTGTTTTGGGGCACTGCTAGTCAATTTCCTTTGTGATCAGGAGTGTACACGGTACTGTTAGTCAAGACAACAACCTGACAGCGGAACTGGAAAAATTGGTTATCCTCTCTTCCAAGGGCATTAAACCAGCTCAACAGCCCAGATTGAGAGAATTAGTCAAGAAGTACCAAGACATCTTCGATACCGGACAAGGAAAAGGGGGTCGAACGAATGTAGTTCAACATAAAATTGATACTGAGGATGCCCGACCAATCCGACAATCAGCTAGAAGACTTCCTCTTGCCAAGAAGGAAGAGGCTGACAAAATAGTCAGTGATATGGGGAAAGATGGAGTTATTGAACCATCCGACAGTCCATGGTCCTCTCCAGTCGTGCTGGTGAAGAAAAAAGATGGATCAACACGCTTTTGCGTAGACTATCGTCAACTGAACAACGTGACGAAGAAAGACAGTTACCCTCTTCCGAGAATAGACGACACCCTAGACACGTTGGCCGACTCCACGATTTTCTCGACCCTTGATCTGAAGAGTGGATACTGGCAGGTAGAACTGGCTCCAGAAGATAGAGAAAAGACAGCCTTCACCAACGGCTCAGGACTATGGCATTTCACCGTTATGCCATTCGGACTTTGTAATGCTCCAGTCACATTCAAGAGATTAATGGAGACGGTTCTGAAAGGACTTTCATGGAGGACGTGTCTGGTATATCTCGATGACATTATTGTAGTTGGCAAATCGATCAAAGACCACGTTAAAAACCTGGAGAAGGTATTCCTGCGACTGAGAAATTCTGGATTGAAGCTGAGCCCCAAGAAATGCAACCTGTTCCAAAAAGAAGTACGTTACCTTGGCCATGTTGTCTCTGGGCACGGAGTAGCAGTGGATGACGAGAAGATCAGAGCAGTGAAGGAGTGGCCTATTCCGAGAGACATACACCAACTACGTAGTTTCCTTGGTTTGTGCACATACTATCGCCGATATGTGCTGGGGTTCGCCAACATCGCTAAACCACTGACCAGACTCACGGAAGGACAAATAAAGTTTGAGTGGTCCGAAGAATGCCAAGACTCGTTCAGGAAGCTGAAGGGGGCATTGATCAACGCACCGATTCTGAGTTATCCCTTTCCGAGTGGAAAATTCATTTTGGACACGGACGCCAGCAACGTGGGACTGTCCCAGATCCAGGATGGGCAAGAGAAGGTCATCGGATACTTCAGTAAAACTCTCAGTGAACCGGATCGTAACTACTGCGTCACCAGACGAGAACTGTTGGCTGTTGTCAAGGGAGTAGAACACTTTTACAAATACGTGTACTGGAGAAGATTCCTGTTAAGGACCGACCACGCAGCCCTTAAATGGCTTCTACAGTTCAAAAATCCCGAGGGCCAAGTAGCACGTTGGATCGAAAGACTCCAAGAATTCGACTTCGAGTTCGAACATCGAGCAGGAAGTGGCCACAAGAACGCAGATGCCCTGTCAAGGAGACCATGCCCAGACGACTGCTCACATTGCCGACGAGCAGAAGAGAAGGAAGCATCGATTTGTAGAACCACGGCAGTTGACAACAATTGGAATGACAACGAGGTCCAGAAAGACCAAGAAAGAGATCCAGATCTTGGTTTAGTCATGGGTTGGAAGAAGAGTAATCAAAGACCGACATGGCAGGAAATCGCAAGATATTCCCCAGCAGTCAAATCCTACTGGGCCCAATGGAGCCCCCTTACCTTGGAAAATAGGGTCCAGAAACGTGTATTGGAGACCGAAGATGGTGGGGAGGACAGACGTCAGATAGTGGTACCCAAGAACAGAAGACATGAAGTACTCCGAGAGATCCATGATGGAGTTGCTAGAAGACATCTGGGTGTGACGAAGACCCTGAAGAAAGTAAGGCAACGGTTCTACTGGGTCAATTGTCAAGTTGATGTCAATGACTGGTGCAGAAAGTGTGCTGTTTGTGCTGCCAGCAATGGACCTCGCACACGACCCAAGGCCCCGATGCGTCAGTATAACGTAGGTAGTCCATTCGAGAGAATCGCCATTGACATCGCCGGCCCGTTCCCCGTATCAGATCACGGAAATAAATACATTCTTGACCAAGAAGCATTCCCAAGATAAACCGTCCTATGAAGATGTCTGGAGGAGCCTCACCCAACTGAGAGATACGATGGTGGACCAGAATTTGGTGGACTTGGCAATCCCAAAATTATCCTGTGGTATTGATGGGCTGGATTGGAGAGTTATAAGAAGTATGTTGGAGACGATATTCCGATCCAGCGGCATCCAGATTTTGGTTTGCTGTAATCCTATTCCACGACCTAACATGAAGACTGTGGAGTGTTATTTCCATCGAACTTCACGATGCAGATATGGGGAGTCCTGCAAATATCGACACACTCCAAGGATGACATTTCGGGACGAAATATCTCTAAGAAGGGGGCAATGTGGCGAAGCTGCGGGCGATGCCGGACCTGAACTCTTACATAGCCAACGCCCGACCGTCAATTACTCCCGAGGCGCTTCGCTTTGCGAAGAATCTGGTCTAATCGGAGAACGTTCCTATGGCTGTTCGAGAAATTTCATGAGCCTTCGGAGAAGTGAGCGGTGAATATAAAAAGAACTACGCAGCAGAGTGGAGACAGACAGTCGGACAGTTAGTGAAGTGAAAGTCGAATATTAATTGATAGTTCCCTGATTGTTATATGAATTAAAGTATTGTGTTATAGAATCATTGTATTTCGTTAAATAAATTATTTTTGAGTGAATTAGAGTTTAAATATACTACAGTACATAATTTCTTTAAATACCAATTTTATACCGAAAACTTAGTAGGCGATGGCACTCGAAATGAATACGTAGAAAATAATCATTCGCATCTTTACATTCATACCTCACCCCCAAAAGTCATTGTCGGGTGGTCAGCAGGGGTTCAGATTTCTTTTTTTCCTAAAATGTATTAGGCGATGGCATTCGAAATGAATAGGTAGAAAACAATCATTTGCATCATTTGCATCCTTACTTTCATCCTTCACCCCCAAAAGTCATTGTCGGGCCGTCAGAAAGGGTACAGAATTTTTTGAAAATTCCAATTATTTACCGAAAACTTATAGGCACTCGAAACGAATAGATAGAAAATAATCATTTACGTCCTTACTTTCATCCTTCACCCCCAAAAGTCATTGTCAGGCGGACAGAAGGAGAACAGATTGTCATTGTCGGGCCGTCATAACGGGTACAGATTTTTTTTTATTCCATTTTTTTTCCAAATCGTATTGGGCGCTGGCACCCGAAATGAATGGGTAGAAAACAGTAATTTGCATACTTACTTCCATCCTTTACCCCTAAAAGTCATTGTTGGGCCGTCAGAAAAGGTACAGATTTTTTTGAAAATTCCAATTATTTACTGAAAACTTATTAGGCGATGGCACTCAAATGAATAGGTAGAAAATAATCATTCACGTTCTTACTTTCATCCTTACCCCAAAAGTCATTGTCGGGCAATCAGAAGGAGAAAATAATTTTTTTGAAATTCCAATTTTGTTCCTAAAATGTATTAGGCGATGGCACTCTTAATGACTAGGTGGAAAACAATCATTTGCATCCTTACTTTCATCCTCCACCCCCAAAAGTCATTGTCGGGCGGACAGAAGGAGAACAGATTTTTTTTAATTCCAATTATTTACCGAAAACTTATTCGGCGATGGCACTCGAATGGGTAGAGAACAAACATTTGTATCCTTATTTCATCCTTCACCCCCAAAAGTGATTGGAATAAAAAAAATGTACCCCTTCTGACGGCCCGAAAATGACGTTTGGGGGTGACGAATGAAGTTAGAATGCGAATGATTATGTTCTACCTATTCATTTCGAGTGCCGTCGCCTAATAAGTTTTCGGGAACTTTTTTTAATTTTCAAAAAATTCTGTATTCCTTCTGACGGCCCGACAATGACTTTTGGGGGTGAAAGATGAAAGTAAAAAAAAATGATTGTTTTCTACCTATTCATTTCGAGTGCCATCGTCTAGTACATTTTAGGAAACAATGGGGTTGAAAAAAAATCTGTTCCCCTTCTGACGGCCCGACAATAACTTTTGTGGGTGAAGGATGTGTAGCAATCTGTTATCACCCAAACGGCAATTTAGGCTACCTCTCCAGAGAGGGCGTTTAGATCCACTTTCCTAAATTAAAATTCACGAGTTTCACTAGACCAGTTTTTTGTACACTGCTTGCTTTTTTTGCAATGTTGAAGATTTCGATACAACTACTCAGTAAGAATAATTGACAGCCTTGTGGTTAAGTGTAATCATTGAAATACAATTGATGAAATCAATCTTTTGCCTGGTGTTAGGTAAGTGATCGATAGGTTTATTTGCTTAACTTTATGTTTAAATTATCTTAACATGATAGATCAACGGCATTATCTTTATTTTTAGTTTTTTCCATACTGAAGTGCAAAAAATCAAATACAAGTGTGAAGCCAGTTCCCGAGTTTATTTTCCCTCTTTGCGAGAACCCAAATCGACTGTGTTACAGATGAAAGTAGGGATGCAAATGATCATTTTCTACATATTAATTTCGAGTGCCATCGCCTAATACGTTTTTGGTGAATAATGTAATTTTCAAAAAATTCTGTACCCCTCTGACGGCCTGACAATGACTTTTGGGGGTGAATGATGGAAGAAAGGATGCAAATGATTATTTCATACCATTCATTTCGAGTGCCATCGCCTAATACATTTTAGGAAAAAAATTTGCAATTAAAAAAAATTGTACCCGTTCTGTCCGCCCGACAATGACTTTTAGGGGTGAAAGATGAAAGTAAGGGTGCGAATGATTATTTTCTACCTATTCATTTCGAGTGCCATCGCCTTGTAAGTTTTCGGTAAATAATTGAAACTTTTAAAAAATTCTGTACCCCTTCTGACGGCCCGACAATGACTTTTGGAGGTGAAGGATGAAAGTAAGGATGCAACTGATTGTTTTCTACCTATTCATTTCGAATGCCATCGCCTAATACATTTCAGGAAAAAAATTGGAATAAAAAAAAATCTATACGTCTTCTGACGGCCTGACAATGAATTTGGGAGAGAAGGATGAAAGTAAGGATGCGAATGATTATTTTCTATCTATTCATTTACCTTATTCATTTTAATATATCCAAATACTTGTCTTCAATTTAGTGTTTCGTTTCAAATTGTACCTGACACAATTTTCTTTAATTTTAGTTATTGTGATCATGTATGTTTACAATGTACTGTTACTGTGATTGTCATTCCTGAAAATAAAGTGCTTTTCTATTTCTATTCTATAACAATTTCAAGATGAAGGACTTGGGAGAAACAAATAGTTATGTTGGTTTGGAAATATCGAGAAACCGTACGACAGATCAAATTTTTCTGAGTCAAAAGAGACACATTAATGAGCTTCTGGTCAAATACATTATGGCGGATTGTAAACCCGTCAGTACACTGATGGATCTCAACCAGAAGTTGACCAAGATGAAGAAAACGCAGAGTAAATGAATGATGATGATGTTGATATCCCTCAAGGTACACAACCAAATATTTCGTATGCTGTGAATACTCTCAGCAAATTTAAAAATGACCCTCGTAGAGCACACTGGTCTGCAGTGGAAATACTAATGCCATATCTCAAGGGTACAGTGGATATAAAAATGGAGTTCAATAAAAATGGCACCAATTAAATATTTGGATTGTGTGATGCTGACTGGGCCAGTGATACTGACGAAAAACGTTCATGTTCCGGCTACGTTTTTTTGATGCAAGGAGGCATCCAACAATTGCTGTATCAACAATGGAGGCTGAGTACATGTCACTTTCCACTGCAATCCAAGAAGCAATGTGGCTTCCACAATTTTTTCAAGAGTTTTGGGCGAACAAAAAAGATACTACTGTTCTTTTCTGTGACAATCAAAGTGTTGCTGACCTATCACAATCAGTAGGGTATCATGGTAGGACAAAGCACATTGATGTGCAAAATCATCACTTCAGGGAAATAATTTCGGGCAATGATATAGTGGTCAAATATGTCAGTAGGTACTGAAGAAATGGTGGCGGATGCATTGACCAAACCATAGATAGATAGATAGAAATCTTTATCTGTTCCTTTTGAAAAAAGACCTTTTAAGGTGTAGAACATGTCATTTAACTAAAACTAAAAACAATTACTACTTGTGTAGACAAAAACAAATAACATATAGATAGACATTACAAAGCCAAATAAAATTACAGACACAGAAATGTGCTATTTATAGTCTATACAGAGATGAAGAATAGATAGAAACATTCATTTGTTTTAAATATAATACGTTTGCGGCATTCACACAAATTTTTAAAATTCCAGAAAAAAGATTCTCCTCGAGCAGGATTCGAACCCACGACCTCCAGATTGCCAGTTTGGTGCTCTACCAACTGAGCTACCGAGAAGACATGTGTTCCATCTGCAAATCGGGATACCGCTTTTTCCGAGAATTTTGATGTTAGTAATTACCTACAAACTAGTTGGAAAGTTAATTGATAGTGGGGAACTCATTCGCTTTCAATGATCATCATCGTCGACATATAGCGATATTCAGCAGGGATCGGGTGTGGATCTCCGACCACTGAACCAGGTTAATTAATAGCCGAATATGAAAATAAATTGGGAGTTTTGTGTCTGCGATATAAATGATATAAATATAATACGTTTGCGGCATTCAGACGGATTTGTAAAATTCCAGAAAAAAGATTCTCCTCGAGCAGGATTCGAACCCACGACATCCAGATTGCCGGTTTGGTGTTCTACCAACTGAGCTACCGAGAAGACATGTGTTCCATCTGCAAATCGGGATACCGCTTTTTCTGATGTTAGTAATTCTCGGTAGCTCAGTTGGTAGAGCACCAAACCGGCAATCTGGAGGTCGTGGGTTCGAATCCTGCTCGAGGAGAATCTTTTTTCTGGAATTTTAAAAATCTGTCTGAATGCCGCAAACGTATTATATTTAAATCATTTATATCACAGACACAAAACTCCCAATTTATTTTCATATTCGGCTATTAATTAACCTGGATCGGTGGTCGGAGATCCACACCCGATCCCTGCTGAATATCGCTATATGTCGACGATGCTAGGTGTGAAGGGTAAAAAGGATCATGATGATGATTGAAAGCGAATGAGTTCCCCACTATCAATTAACTTTCCAACACCTACAAACGCCGTAGTTACTAACATCAAAATTCTAGGAAAAAGCGGTATCCCGATTTGCAGATGGAACACATGTCTTCTCGGTATCTCAGTTGGTAGAGCACCAAACCGGCAATCTGGAGGTCGTGGGTTCGAATCCTGCTCGAGGAGAATCTTTTTTCTGGAATTTTAAAAATTTGTCTGAATGCCGCAAACGTATTATATTTATATCATTTATATCATAGACACAAAACTCCCAATTTATATTCATTTGTTTGTTCAAGATACCTTCAGGTGTAGAACATGTCATTTACTAATTACTCATTGTATAGCTAGACAAGTACCAAATAAATAAACAATACAATATAAGAAGTAAAAACGTATAGACTCCAGATGTGCTATACATAGTCTATACCTATCTAATCAATGAGTCCTTCTCGTGTGGGCAATATCCCAGTATACTGAAATTGTCGAAATCAATACCGATTTATAAAAATAAAGGAACAAAAAATGACCCAAAAAACTACAGAAACATTTGTTTGCAAAGTCAACTAGCCAAAGTCTTTGATATATGTTGTTACAACATTCATACAGTGCAGTTGTGTCCAAGTCGCTGCGTGAATTATCAATATGTTAAGTGGTTCAGACAAGTCATAAATTAATGAAAAATTACTAGTGCCAAGGAAAAGGGACCATGCACACGTGAGTTAAAAAATAAAACTTGAAGAATATTCCATTCAGGTATTACATGCAATCGAACAGTGCGCATAGTACCTGAACGCAAAATCACAAATTAGAAATATTAATAAAAAGGCAGTGTAAAGAAATAAATATCTATTTGTAAATACACATCGAACAAAAAACCTCAAGTGGAAATAAATAATTCTGGCGAATAAATAGTACGGGTGCTTCTTCACCAATAAGCATACATAAAACGATGGCTGGTAATAAAGAATTGTTGGAAGAGCTACGAAAATTAATAATCATAGAAAACAAAAAGCAAACTGAAGAAATAACCCTTCAAATCAATAGAGAGGTTACTGAAAAAACTGCTGAATTGAAGAATATCTTGCTGAAAGAGTCTGAAAAAATAAAAAAACTTGAGGTAGAGATTGAGGAACTAAAACAAAAAAACCGCAGCCAAGAAAGATCATCAAAAAAAAACAACGTGATAATTTTCAATTCACAATATACCCAAGGAGACCCACTAGAATACATAAAAGAATTATTTCGAATTCATCTGCAGCTACCAATTACAAATAGTGATATAGATAGCATCCACCTGATCCCTCAAAACAAAGAAAAATCAAAAGCTATTGTTGTAAGATTTGTATATTTCCTAACAAAAACGCTCCTATTGAAAAACTGCTATTTGCTTAAAAATACATCTATAGTGATAGTAGAAGACCTTGGTTTAGAAGACAGACAAGAAAGAAAATTACTTATACAGCGAATGAAAAAAGAAAAGGAGAATAATCAAAAAGCACATATAAAGGGAGGGAAACTATTTATAAACAGTGTAGTCTATACCTATAAAGACTTGCTGATAGAGGAAAAAACTAATTTAGAGACAAGGAACCATCCTGAAAACCAACATCCAGAAGATAGCAACAACACAGGAAAAGCAGCTTGTCAAGAAAAATCAGAAAACGAAAAAAGTAAGAAGATTCCAGAGAAACCACGACAACTGCGAACAAGAACAAACTCAACAATACAGTAATATTATTGTTATTGTAATAGATGTGATAATCCAAGACTTATATTCTTAGTTTATGCGCATGTACTATCCAAATGGATCCATACATACGAGATTTCTCCATAACCAAAATAGATACGTTTTCATTGAGTAGTAATTCAGAGGTCAAAGAAGTATTGGAAATAAATTCAGGGTTCAGCAACTTTAAAATAATTCACAATAATATTCGTAGCATTTCAAATAATCTTGATGAATTTTTAATTCTGCTCGATGGATTAGATTTATCATTCGACTGTATAGTTTTCACCGAAACTCATATCATCCCAGACATCTCAATATACAATATACCAGGCTATACAACATTATACAATTTTGGGAAACTAAATCAAAACGATGGCGTTATAATGTTTGTCAAGTCGGATATAATACGACTCTCACACGACTATCGAACTAAATAAAAGCTTTTTACTCAAAGTCAAAATGAACGTTCATAATACAGTTTTTGCTATTAACGCTATCTATAGATCACCAGCGACAGAAATTGAACCTTTTGTTGATGAGTTGAACTCCATTCTGAACCGGGATAATGAAAAAACTGATTTCAATGTGATAATTGGTGACATGAACATTGATATTTTGGTTAATTCACGCGAAAGCGAGCACTACTTAGACACCATGAGTGAACATGGGTATATTTCCGCAATAAATACACCGACAAGGATCCAACAAAACTCCCACACATGTTTAGATCATATCTTCATCAAAACAAAAAATCTAAATTATGAGACAATCCTACCAATCACTTTTGAAACATGCGTTACAGACCATTTCTCAACCTTAACACAAATAGTTATACCTGATGATAATATCGCTGGAAATATAAATAATAATAAAAAAATCTATAAAAAACTAGACGAGAAAACATTTATAGAGAAGCTAGAGAGTGTCGACTGGAGTGATATCTTTCAATGCAACGGTCTTGATCTTGGAGTAAACAAGTTTATTGAAATCATAAAAACAAATTTGGAAGAGTGTTCAAAATACATAAAAATTAAAAATAAACAAAAAAAACGAAAAAAGTGGATAACTGGAAATTTGATTAATTCTGTGAACAAAAAAAATGGTATGTATCGTGAACTACGAAAAAATCCAAACAATACGGATCTACAAGATGAGTATCGAAATTATAAAAAAATCTTGGAAAAAACAATTAAAGAGGCCAAAACAAAATACTACAAGGGTCGAATAGAGAGAGGAGAAAATAACTCTAAAACACTTTGGAAAACTGTAAATGAAATAATAACTGAACAAGAACCAATACCTATAAATATGATAAAAACAAAAAACAACGAAACAATCAAAGATCCACTTAAAATAGCAGATAATTTCAACGATTATTTTATTTCTATAGGTGAGAAATTAGCAAATAATATAAACAGAAATGTAAATTACTCCGAAATAAAACGTAAATATTCCATATTTCTAAAACCAGCAACTGAAGAGGAAATAAAAAATATTATATCCCAACTCAAAACAAAAAAGCGCCTGGTTACGACGAAATCAGAGCAGAAACTCTTAAACTAGTTTCTAGTAGTATTTCGAAACCACTTACACATTTAATCAATATGTCGTTAGAGCAGGGGTATTTTCCTACAGCCTTCAAAACAGCAATAATAACACCTATATATAAAAGTGGACAAAAATGTGATGTAGCAAACTATAGACCGATATCTCTCATAACAAGCCTTGCTAAAATATTAGAAAAGGTCATCCAAAAGAGATTGAATACATTCCTGAAAAAACACCAGCTGATGTCAGAATCACAATACGGCTTCAGAGAGAATAAGTCAGCTCAAGATCCAATAAAAATACTTACACAGCAAATTTATAAGTGTTTGGATAAATCAAAACCTTCGATTGCTGTTTTCATAGACCTAAGGAAAGCCTTTGATACCGTTGACCACAATATATTGTTGACTCTCTTAGAAGATCTTGGAATAAGAGGAATAACTAATGAACTTTTCAAGAGTTATTTACTGAACAGGAAGCAAAGGGAAGAGTAGGTGATCATGAAAGTGGAGAGAAAACTATTCTATGTGGTGTGTCTCAGGGGACGGTGTTAGGGCCGATCCTATTTAATATCTATTTAAACAATATTTTTTTACTGAATACCAACTCCAACATTATAAGTTTTGCTGATGACACCGTATTATTTTGCGAAGACAACAACTGGTTTGACCTAAAACGGAAACTAGAACACGATCTAGATCAAATTATTTCGTGGTTCGACTACAGGCTCTTATCAATCAACTTTGATAAAACACATTATTTACCACTGAGCAGTTATGAAATATCCCTTCCAAAATATGAATTGAAAATTTCCGATAGAGCGGCTATCAGACCCACAAAAAAAATTAAATATCTTGGCATATTTCTGGATAGCCATCTTAGATGGAACCACCACATGGACTACTTAGTTAAAAAACTACGCTGTATACTCTACAAATTCAAAAGTATCTCAAACATGCTCAATCATAAACAGAAAATCATTCTTTATAAAAGTTTAGTGGAGTCCCATCTGAGCTATGGCATAATTGGTTGGGGTGGAGTATCCAGAACCTATCTACAACCTCTTGAGGTTGTCCAAAAAAGATTCCTACGATGCATCCTGCAGAAAAGAAATGACTACCCTAGCGACCTTCTTTACTCAGAATCTCAGATATTTGATCTCAGACAGCTATATTATATGAACATTATCGTCGTACAATATAAAAATAAAAATGAACTTATCACGTTTAGCCATCAATATGCTACTCGTCGAAATCACAGAATTGTCATACCACTAATGCACAAAACAGTTGGCCAAAAAAATTACGCTTATCTAGGGCCAAAACTATACAGTCTCTTACCTGATGAGTTAAGATGCGAATTGAACTTCAATAAGTTCAAGAATCAAATAAAGTCAATTATTATCCATACTCCTCGAGCAGAAATAAATAGACAAATAGAGACCTAAACTGAATTACTACCCAAACATATTTTGTTACTTATAACTATATATTACATATTTATTTGTTTTTGTAAACTTGTACTTATTTTAACAGGTATAATTTAGTTATACACTGATTTTATTTATTTTATTATGTTATATATTCTATATTAATTACCTATATACTATTCGTTTCATGTTAATTAGTTTGTATATCCCTTACACACAGGCAGATTATTTTGCCTCGTAAGATGTATCTTATTTATCTCTTTTCTCCTCCATCTGCTGCCCTTATAATGTGTTTCATAAACAATGTATCGGAAGAGAGACTGAATAAATTTTTGAATTTGAATTTGAACTCCAGATTAATTGAGTTTCTTGAATCAAATAATCTGATACAGAACTTCCAGCATGGGTTCAGGAGAAAAAAATCTACAACTACTGCCATAGCTCAACTCACCTCCTTTATCTATGACTATGACGCACTGAATGAAAAAGAAACTCCAATTGTACTTTATTTTGATTTGAGTAGGGCATTTGATATGGTAGATCATAAGCTACTCCTTGATAAACTGGAGTATCTGGGAATAAGAGGAATAGGCAATGATTGGCTGCGCTCCTATCTTGACGGAAGGAGGCAAGCTGTAGTACTACAAAATAATATATCTGATAAACAATATGTTACACAGGGGGTACCACAAGGTTCAGTACTTGGTCCACTGTTGTTCATAGTTTTCATGAATGACCTGACCCACTCGGTAACACAATCTGATCTAGAAATTGTATATGCAGATGACACAAACTTCTGCTTGAGGAACATAACAGCTCAAGAGTGTTCTGCTAAAGCAAATGTAAGTGCTCAAGCATTTTACAATTATTGTCACAATAACGGATTATCTGTCAATACAGATAAAACTCATTTCATGACATTCTTGCCTAAAAATGTAAGCTTTGATTCTAGTCTAACTGTAAAAATAAATAACCAAATAATTCAACAGACTGAATCGATTAAATTTCTAGGGGTTACAATGGACCATAAGATGACCTGGGAAGAACATATTGATAATCTGGTAGCCAAATTAAGCAGTATCTGTTTTTTAATGAGACAATTACGAAACACTGTCAACTTTGATATCTTGAAAATGGTTTATTTTGCCCATGTAGAAAGCACACTATCGTATGGTCTAATTTTCTGGGGATCATCCAGTCATCTGAATGATGCATTTATTATGCAGAAAAAAATAATGAGATGCATGGTAGGAACTTCATCAACTGCATCTTGTAAAGAACTATTCAGGAAAACTAGAATCTTAACCTTACCCAGCCTTTACATATTCAAACTCATTTTAGATTTTACACAGCAAACACTCAATATTTCTAAGAACCGAGATATTCATAATTATTATACAAGAAAATTCATCAACCATTTTCGAGACTGACTCTTGGACAGAAATCACACAAATACCAACAAATAAAATGTTATAATAAGTATCTGGAGTTATGCTCAGAACCAAACAAGCCGAGTACATTTAAGAATGGACTTCATACATTCCTCTGTAATGGCGCGTTTTATTCTCTGGATGAGTACCTGATGGCATGATTATTGCGGTGTTGAAGTACAAACCCAAAGTATGTCCTGAACCCTATATAATGTTTTAGAGTTTCAAATATGTTTAAAAAAAAAATATATATATATATTTGTGATTTTGTAAACAATAAGAATATTTTAAAGAATTTTAAATGTGTTAAAAATGTTTTATATATGTGAACTGCTTGAACTTTTAGCATTAGTATTAAGATTTTGACTAGTCTGATACGCATCTATATGTTCACCAGCAGACTGAATTGTGTATATGTTTTAGAGATTAATAAAGCTACTTACTTACTTACTTACCTACAAAATAAATGAAAAATACATAGTCATTTAAGAAAAGGAAATTCTCAGTCAGGTATTAAAATGAAAATTAAAAATGGTCATTGAAATACTCTTCGATTGTGTAGTATGCTTTAGATATCAGAAAGGCTTTCAAACTTTCCTTGAATTTCTTGCTGGATAACAATTTCAATGTTTTCGGAAGCTTATTGTATATCCTCACGATAGAAAAAGTAACATTCCTCTGAATATATGAGAGGCTAGTTTTTGTATTTAACAGATTACTTCTGTTCCTTGTGTTGAATGTATGGGTTCTTATTTGCTCATTGAAGAGTGACAGATTTTCATATATAAACATTGCACCTTCAAGAATGAAAAGACATGTTAAGGTGAGTATTTTCTTTTCTATAAAGAGTGATTTACAACTCTCAATTCGATATATTGAAGATGTTTCTAAGCAGCGTTTTTGTAATACAAAAATTTTTTTTACAGTGGTAGACATACCCCAAAATATTATAACATATCTTATGCGGCTTTGAATATAAGAATTATATGCCAGCATTGCTGCATCTATCGTTACATTTCTGGATATCATTTTTAATGCATAACAATATCTTGATATGTTGGCAAGATTGTCAATGTGATTCTTCCAGTCCAGTCTAAAATCTATTGTAACCCCAAGAAAAGATATTTTTGAGACTGTGTCTATGCTAAGCACGCCCCCATCAGTGTAATTAAGTTTTCTAGTACAATTATTTCGAGAAAAGTTTATTATTTGAGTTTTATCGTTATTCAATTTGAGATTATTGTCAGTGAAATGTTGATTGTTGAGTGTCTGAGCTGAATATTAATGAGCAGTCATCTGCATATTGTACGAGTGTTTCTGTTGCGACTTCTGTAAGGTCATTGGTGTACAAAATATATAGTAATGACCCTAACACTGAACCCTGCGGCACACCTCTAACTATGTTAGCTTTTTCAGATTTGAGGAGTTCACTGGTATCATTTTCTTCAATGACAGATTGTTGTCTATTTTCAAATTCAAATTTCGAATGAACACATGTTTTGTTCTACAAACATGGGTTGTTTTTTCCCAATCAACGTGATTTTCTAGTGGGGGTATTGGAATGAAGAACATCCTGAATATTCATATCTACTGTTTTATATTGTCACCATGTATTGTTTATAAAAAGAAGTTTAGTAGTTGTTCAATATACAAAAATCTCTCACATCGTTTCTCGTTATTATTTTTGGTTTCTGTATACCAGTGGTATAAACTCAGTTTCATTCAATCCATTCCATCAAAAACAATGTCCTTCTGGGAAATAGACCCTGCAGAAGATTCAATTACATCCGAACGCCATCCGAGCAGGAAGCAAGAAGTTTACATCCTGATTTTTTACCAATTTAGGGGGAACCTTACGTTTTTAGAGTTTACCAAAACTAGAATTATCCTATTTTGGCCATTAAGGAGTTTTCACAGCTCAGAATACTCCATGTCTAAGTCTGGGTTTGGTATTCAGAGGTAACAGCTGATGAACAAATAAGCAACACTCTTGTCTCTACAGAATTATCATTTTGATTTGGTAATAGTGGTAATAACATTAGCTCTGGGATTCCCTGCAGGTTAAATATCAAATGACAAAGATTAATAGTTCAACAGGCAAAACATCAACCCATAATTGAATATTGAGTTATTTATCGATATTGTAACAATACTGTACTGTTGAATCATTCATTCAAAATCGTCTGTTCCAAAACGTAGATGTTTACGAAAACAATACATTTTGAAAGTCTTAAAGCCTACCTGATCTGCAGAAAACGAAAATACAAAATACCAGGACTTCTCGTGTCATTCCACTCTTCACATAACTAATTTCGATTGCCATCGATAAAAAAACACTTCATTACAAAATAGAAATGAAGAAACAATTTTTATAACTCCACAAATAACAAATAATAAAAAGGATATGGATATGACATTGACATGACAGTTGACAAATTCCAGATGATCGGCACGGGTTCTAAAGCCTGATTCACATAATGGCAGTAGCAGTGGCACTAAAGGCAGTGACTCCGCCCCTTTTGACGCTGTTATCCGAATGAGTGACATTGGAATGGAAATTTTCAACTAATTGTTTGTTAAAAGCAGTAGAAAGGAATCATAACAGCAATCTCGATTTCATGATGATTTTAAGGTCAGAAATGCGAACACTGTCAGATTTTACTGCAAAAAGTTTAGAATTGACCTTATTAAAGTGATGCGACCCCATGGTTGCCAACTGCGGTAAAATAATGACAAATGACATTTGCTAATAAATAAATAACCTATCTTGCTGAGTTCCATTTTGTTTTTGAGTAGCGTTGTAGATGTGCTTGAGGCTTGTGTGTTGTGTGCTTATTTTTGCTGTTTTCCTGTTTTCTTATATTTACTCGTTTGTTTTCCCAATCAATTATTCTTCAAGATGCAAAAAATGAAATCAAGGTAAGTCAAGTGTGTTTGTTGATTTTTAAATGATTAAAGTGTCATTGTTTAATTTTAGTTTGCCGAAGGGACCTTGGACAACGAATTTGACACTTTTTCCTGCAGCTTTCTGTGAAGGAAAAATCATAGGGACAGACAGATCCACTGAAGGTAAAGTGAAACCTCATGTACTTGGATACCGTTTGTTCAATGCAAGGAAGGTAAAAGATATGCTTTTACATTTACCAATGTGAAGTTGGCTGCCAGAGCTGGCTGCCAAAATTTCCGAACATTGCCGATTGACCAGTGGCGCGCGTTTCCCCCCTTTTAGTACAATCAGTGGATTATGGAATGAGTGGAAAACTGAATTTGAACTCAACTTTATTTATTTTTAAACTACATTCATATATCTTTACCTTGGAAACCTCAATTATATAAAACAAGTTGAAAAGCTACAATACAAATAACACTCCCACACTTTGAAAACTTTGTTTTATATCATAAAAAGGGCTTCTCTATTCTTGATGAATTTCTCTCGTGGTAGCGACTTTGTTAGAATATCGGCTAGTTGTTTTTCTGAACTGATATTACAAACGATCCATCTTCTGCACATTCTCGTATGTAGTGATACCTCACGTCGATATGCTTGGTGCGTTTGTGGTACTCGGTGTTTTTGACCAAACGAATTGCACTCTGATTATCCACAAACAGCTTGGTGGGATTTGAAACATCAATAGCAAGTTGTTGTAAAAAGAGACGTAGCCAAATTATTTCCTGAGCTGCATCTGAAGCGGCGATGTATTCGGATTCTGTCGTAGATCTTGATACACATTTCTGAAGATGAGATGACCAAGTCACGGGAGCTCCAGCTAGAATGGTTAGATAACCAGTTGTTGATCTTCTGGTGTCCAGATCCCCCGCAAAATCAGCATCTGAGTAGGCAATCAAGCTGATTTCTTTTGCACCATATAGAAGTCCAATGTCCAATATTTTGAGTACCTTTCAGATATCTAAATATTCTTTTCACAGCAGTCCAGTGTGATCTTCTGGGATGTGACAAGAGAATCGACTTGCCTGACTTACAGCAAACATAATATCTGGTCGTGAGACAACTGCTAGAAACATCAAACACCCAACAGCTTCTCTGTAAGGAGCATTGCAAACTTCTTCATCAGAAATTTCTTGGGAATAAAGCGGTGAGTTGGGATCAGCTGGTACTGCATTTGGATTGCATTTCTGCATATTAAGTTTTTCCAACATTCTTCGAATATACCCAGATTGACTCAAAATTATATTATGTTCCTTTCGGTCACGCCTTATTTCGATTCCAACATAATATTCTGCATCTGAAGTTGTGATTTCAAATTTTGATGCTAATTTTTCAAAGAAAGAATCTATCAACTAAACTGATCTACACCGAACAAGTCCATCATCAACGTAGAGTGCCAGAAAAATGTCTTCATCTTCGATTCTGGCATGAAACACACATTTATCAGCTTCCAGTTGCTTAAAAGAAAACTCGGACAGGAATTTGGTGAATTCTATGTTCCAGCAACGAGGTGACTGCTTCAATCCGTAAATACTTTTCCGTAATTTGCACACTAAACTAGTATCTTCATTTTTGAAACCTTCTGGTTGTTTCATGTAGATTTCTTCCGATAAATTTCCATTGAGAAATGCAGTTTTGATGTCAAATTGACGTATTTCCAAATTTCTGACGGCTGCTAATGACAGAAGTACTCTGATAGATTCAAACCTGATCACGAGCGAAAAAGTTTCTTGAAAGTCTATTCCAGGCTTCTGAGAGTACCCTTTTGCACAGAGTCTTGCTTTGTACTTATCTATTTGTCCATCTGCTTTCAATTTCACTTTGTAGACCCATTTACAACCGATAGCTTGGCGGTTAGGAGGCAATGTTTCTAGTGTCCAAGTATCGTTTATGTTGAGAGATTTGATTTCGTCGTCCATAGCTCTAAGCCAGTTTTCTTTCTCTTCACTTTCAAGCGCTTCTTCGTATGTTTGGGGTTCAACAATGGTGGCGGCACAACATTCGTCATAACGCTGTGGTCGCTGCAAGCTATCACGATTTCTCAATTGGTACTGCATATTTTCGTTGTGTGAATGAACATCTGTTTCTATATCAGCTATATTTCCTGGACATTCGCTTTCTTCTTCAGGTAACTGAGACGAATCTACCTTGTTTTCATTTCTTTCCACATTTTCTATTTCAAAGGAGGCATAGCTGGGACCAGGAAGAGATTCAACAAACACTCTTTCATTGAAGTTCACGTCCCTAGCTACAGTGACTTTTCTTGTGTGTGAATCATATACCCTATAGTTTGGACCAGATCCGTCATATCCAACAAGAAACTGCTTTTTGGATTTTCTGTCAAACTTTTGTAAACTGCTTTGGAACGTGAACGAAAGCTTCGGATCCAAAAGTTCTCAAATGACTGAGATTGGGCGGTTTTCCAATCCATTTTTCATATGGAGTTTTGGAATCATCAGGTTTGCAAGGACGACGATACAATAGGTACACTGCCATGTTTACCGCTTCTGCCCAAAGATCTGTTGGAAGATTGCTCTTGATCAGCATAGCTCTTGCGCTCTCTACGATTGATCTGAGGTCCCGTTCTGCTTTCCCGTTTTGTTCAGGAGTATAAGGTGCACAAGTTTCATATATGATACCTTCTTTCTTGAAATGATCTTTGAATGACTGATTGACGTATTCACCCCCATTGTCACTTTTAACTATCTTGATTTCATTTCCCGTTTGTCTTCTGATCATCTGCTGGAACTCCAGGAATTTTGAAAAAACATCACTCTTGTGTTTGATAAAGTATACGAAGCGATATGATGTACACTCGTCTTTAAAAACAATGAAGAAATTTGCGCCTCCGACAGATGTACAAGATATTTTTCCACATACATCCGTATGAATATATTGTCCTGGTTTCCATTCGAGAACATGGGAAATTTTCTTGAAAGGCTTTCTTTGTTGTTTTCCAAATTGGCAACTGCTACAGAACACATTTTCTGAACATTTCATTTTCAGATCAGGTATTTGTCCTTTATCAGCCATTTCCTTCAAATAACGGAAGTTTATATGCCCTAACCGTTCATGCCAGAGTAACGTAGGGTTGACAAGCGCAGAATTACTCTGATGTGGATGAGAAACTTCAAACAACATTTTGTAGCATTGATTGGGTTGCTTGACTCCGGAAACAATTAAACTTTCTTCATTCTTGACTTCGATTTTATCATTTTTAAACACAACTGTGAAGTTTTTATTGGTAACTGCTCCCACCGAAAATAGATTTTTCTTCAACTGAGGTACATATAACGTGTTTTCTAACGTGCGAAGCTCTCGACGACCATTGATCAAGGCTACTATTTCTATAGAGCCAATTCCATCAGCATTAATGACAGAGTTATCTCCAATCTGAACTGCAAATTTGGATTCGAGTAATTTTAACTCGCCGAACCATTCTATATGGGAGGTCATGTGCTTGGAAGCAGCACTATCAGCAAGCCAAACATTCTCACAACCATGGACAACTATATTTCTTTCTTCAGCACTCAATGCTTGGTTCTGGCCTCGACTCTTACTTTGATGATGGTCATCTTGACTACTTTCTCCATATTTACTGATTCTTTTTCTGCATTCTGCCTTCAGGTGTCCTCGTTTGCGGCAGTAAAAGCAGAAAATACTTTGTTCCTCGTTTCGGCACCACCTTTATTGAAATTCGAATTAGTTTGTTTGGCATCGAATTTTACAGCAGCAAATGCATTTGATATGTCTTCAGTTTGACTTAGTCTCAATTCCTCCTTCAAAAGCCTGGCTGTTAAGTTATTGAACGTTTGCTTATTTTCATCATAGGAGTCCCAAGCTGTGACGAATGGTCCATATTTACGTGGTAAACTACCCAAAACTTTTGCCACTTTGTCGATGTCTGTAACACTTTCTTCTACATCAGATAATGCTTGAGCCATTGACTCAATTTTACTTATGTGTTGAGCAATAGTATCTGTCTCGGACATTTGGTAATTGAAGAACTGTTGTTTCAGCATAACCTTGTTGACGGATGATCTCTGCTCATGTATAAGTTTGATTTTTGTCCACATATCTGGAGCCGATTTACAGGACATTACAGTTTGAAGTTGAGAAAATTCCATCGAAGTGGATATGATCAGCATTGCTTTTGCGTTCAGATCATCCCATTCTTTCTGTTCTTTTTCATTGACTTCATTGCTGGGCCTTTTTCTGGTTTCATTTACTAAGGTGATCAAACCCTCGGCTGTGAAAACGATTTCTATTTGGAATTTCCAAAGTTGAAAGTCTCTGCCATCAAATTTTTGGATATTGAGATTCCTGAATTTGTCCATTTCATTTCCTACTGGGCTGGGACTTTGCGATTCTCCAAGGAAGTAAAGGTGCATTTAGTCAACATAAACGTAACTTTAGCACAAGCACTAACATAAACATAACCTTGAAAATAATTTTGTATGAGACCTAATATTACACGAGTTTTAGATTTAGGCATACATTTAAGAATGATAGGTACATTTTATGACATGAAACTTTAGGTACACGTGAATTATGGACAATGCTTTTGCCGTAAAAGTAAGATTTTTATAAATTTGGGATTTTCAAAGTGACATGTTTTTAGCATAAACTTAATATTGTTGTATAAATTGTGCCATTTCATTTAATAGATTCAACTTTCGTTTTTAACATATATTTAAGCACAATTTTAAAATGATGTTGACTAAATGCACCTTTAAACTAATGTGACAATGACTTGGGAAGAGTCAAAATTTTTAAATTATCTGGACAGATGCAGCTGGAAACGTCTGGGAACGGTTTGTCCCAATTAGTTATATATTCCACTCGATTAAATGTGAACTGGGCCCATAACCTCTTGTACAATCAGTGGATTATGGAATGAGTGGAAAACTGAATTTGAACTCAACTTTATTTATTTTTAAACTACATTCATATATCTTTACCTTGGAAACCTCAATTATATAAAACAAGTTGAAAAGCTACAATACAAATAACAAATTGGAATAAGCAGCTGCTTCGGCGACGGTGAGGCGATGATTTCTAAAGACGAATCAACTAGAACGGTGAAACTTGAACATGTATTTTCTCCTGAATGCCATGAACAATTTCTGGGACTCATATATGTATATTTATTTTTCATTGTGTCACATTACATCAAAATAATCCGATATGTCCGGGAGAAGTATTAAAAAATGGGTCATACGGGTGGAGGAAAAAAAATTCGAAACGAATATTTCTCGACCCTTGGAAAAACCACTTCTTAGCTGCTTTTGAGTCGAATGTTTAGCTTTCGATGTGTAGAATCACGCTGTGATAAACTTATTTCTTGCAATATTGGTCTGATCGGTCATACGGGGGTTGAGAGAAAATTTCTTTTAATTGAACCCCTCGAAAAAATATTTTTCAGCTGCTTTCAGGCCGAATGTAATTCTTTCAAAGAGATGATTGCGCTATGATAAAACTATTCCCTGCAATATGTGCCCCGATGATTCTACACGGAGAAAAAGAAAGATTCTAAAATAATTATTATCATCTTTTTCGCAACCTACTGTTGGGTTGCCATAGGGTGAAATGCATTCCAAATGTGGTCTAGAATCCCGCTGTTGTGGACTTGTTCTTTACACTTTTTACTTATTTTTTAATTGTAATGAATAATATAGTTAGTCATGTATTGTCATAGAGAGACGGAAAAATAAAAATATAAAACGTCATCAGAAACTAGTTTTTGCCATAAAATTAGTGTTTTTGCCAAAACATTTGGTCCTTTCGAGCGTTCAAATAGCATTTAGAATCAAGGACATTCAGTTTAGCCAAAATTGAAGCCGATCCAGATTCAAAAAGAATGTCGCAAAAAGGAGATCCTATCAGGAAAACCAGCAGATGTACTGCAAGAATTCCGCCAGTAAGATACAGTGTCCGACCGAAAACAAATCAGTAGTTACTACGTCTGCGAGGTCTAAGAGTTCAGTAACTAGTATAAAACTGAAAGAAATTGAGCTAAAGAAGCTGAAGGCCATAAATCAAATACAAAGAGAGTTTGAACAGAAAAATCTGGAGAGAAAGTTAGCTGTTGTTGAAGCAGAAAAGCTACTGGAAAATGCCAGTGTCAGAAGTAGCAGCGCGAAGAGTGAGAGCGGTAAAAGCAGCAGCACTAGAGCTTCAGCAAATTTGTTTGAAAACACTTCAAGCTCAAATGAGAAAGTCAATTCGTGGTTGTTCAAACAGGAATCGCCACATTCATGTCAAGTAGATCCTGAGGGGAATACCTTTGCGGTTCCAAAGGAACATCTTCCCCAATCTACCGACTCAGTTGCAATGAAAGTAATTGAGGAATTCACAACTGCAACCAGAACTATGACAGATGCTTTCAAAATTTTGTCAGAAAATAATCAAAATCGTGATGAAACATCGAAAATGTCTTTCAAACATGCACTTGGTTCAGTGGTAATGTGGAAGACTGGCCAATGTTTATTACCCTTTATAGGAGATCCACCGAAACATGTTGTTTTAGTAACGAAGAAAACATGATACGTCTTCAAAAATCTTTAAAGAACGAAGCTTTAGATGCAGTGAAATCATTATTCGTTTCTCCAGATAATCTACAGACTATTCTATATACACTGGAGACCAGGTTCGGTCGCCCAGAATATATTATTGAATCCATGATGAATAAAGTGAAGTTGTTGCCCGCAATCAACACTCGATATCCGTTATCATTTATCAAATTCGCAAATTCTGTTCTGAATCTAACAGTCACTGCTCAGTCATTGAAAATGGAAGCCTACCTCAATAATCCCCAACTACTTAGCCAACTCGTCTCCAAACTGCCAGAGCACCTGCAGTTTCAGTGGGCGAGAGAAATAGTTAACCAAAATACTACGAAGCAAGTTGTACCTATGCCCACATTGATAGAATTTTCTGAATGGTTACAGAAAGAAACTTCAGCAGCCAGTTTGTTATGCAAACCTTCAACGTCGATTTCAACTTCCACAGACAAATTTCCGGAAAAGAAACTTAAAAACTCCGTTTTTATCGGATCCGAAAAGTCAAGGGAAGGTGTTTGCTCATTTTGTTCAAAATCAAATCACTCCATACACAAATGTAGACAGTTTTCATCCCTCGATACAGATAAGAGATGGGAATGGGTGAAAGAACATAAAATTAGTTTCTCTTGTCTTGCCTCGTCCCATCGTATTTTCAAATGTAGGAGCAGGAGGAAGTGTGGAGTACAAAGCTGTGAAAAATACCACAATCGTTTACTGCACCCAAGCTCTTTTCAAAACCCAGACAACTTGCCGCAACAGCAAAACTTACAAGTTAACGAAGCTTCATCTGGAGTACCCGCCGAAAAGAATGAAGAAGCCGAGCAATCAGCATGCTTTGTGGAGGAACACTATTGTCATGTGAAATCTCCCGCTAAAACTGTCCTTCTTCGAATACTTCCCGTTAAAGTAATTGGAACAAGAAAGACCGTGAATACATTCGCACTTTTTGATGAAGGTAGCACTGTAACACTCATGGATTCTAATCTTGCCAAAGATATAGGAGTAGATGGTATCAATGATACTTTGAAGATGCACTGCACAAATTCTATGTCATATACGGACAGCAAATCGAAGAGAATGAACATCAAAATTCAGGGAAACCTTAACGAACAGGTTTTCCACCTTTCTGATGTTCGGACCTTTTCCAATTTGCAACTGCCAGTACAAAAACTTGGTCAGGATCACATCGATCTCACGATAGCGAGAGAAGTTATACAGGGTCCCCCAAATGCTCCAGTCGTATCACTGACCAAATTAGGATGGGTGGTCCATGGCAATCTTTCTCGGTGTCAGAATAGAATAGATCCGGAGTATTCGATGCATTGTTTTACCCATGAAGATGAAGAATTAAAAAACCTAATACATCAAACCATATTTTTCGACACGCTTGGGGTTGAGAGTGGAAATAGAAACATTGTGACAGAACAAAAAGATAGAGGTATTCAGATAATGGAAAAAAGTTGTCGTCAATTACAAAACAGCCATTGGGAAATAGGGTTGCTTTGGAAAACGAATAATATCAAATTCCCTGACAGTAAGACTACTGCTCTAAGCCGATTATATACCATAGAAAGGAAAATGGAAAGTGACCAAAATTTTGCAGAGAAGTATTGTGAACAAGTAGATGCATTTGTCGGAAAAGGATATGCCAGAATTTTGACAAACGAAAGGGTCGCCACCACTTCATATAAGACATGGTTCTTGCCACACTTTGCAGTCAAACATCCGAGTAAGCAGCAAAAATTTCGTTTTGTTTTCGACGCCAGAGCCAAAGTATGTGAAACAAGTTTGAACGAAAATTTGCTGAAGGGTCCTGATCTGTTAAATTCATTATTAGACATTTTGTTCAATTTTTGTCAAAATCGAGTTGCCGTACTAGGAGATATCGAAGACATGTTTTTACAAATTCAAATAAAACCAGAAGATCAAAAATCACAGCTATTTTTGTGGAGGGGGAAAGATAGGAATGGTCCCATTCCCACTTACCAAATGACAGTTATGATGTTTGGAACAATTTGTTCCCCAAACTGTGCTATTTACGTGACTCGTCAGAATGTCAAGAAATATGCCGACAGATGTCCAGAAGCTGCCAAAGCCATCGAAAAGTACCATTATATGGATGACTACCTGGATAGCTTCGAGACTGAAGAACGTGCCATCAAAGTAGTGAAAGGGGTCATTGATATCCACAACCATGGAGGGTTCAAAATGAGAAGTTGGCTCAGCAATTCTCCTCAAGTTATAAAACATGTTCCAGCTGAACTAAGGTCAAAGAGCATCATTTCCTTGGATTTTGAGAAGTGGCCAACATTTGAGAAAACATTGAGTATGATATGGAGTCCAAAAGATGATTTGTTTAGTTTTTCTGATAAGTTTATCACCAAAAATAAAGATATACTTTCAGAAAGTGTCATCCCTACCAAAAGACAAGTTATTAAAGTAGTAATGTCTGTTTACGATCCACTGGGCTTTTTAGCAGCATTCACAATTCAAGCCAGGATTTTAATGCAAGAAATTTGGTCAGAAAAATTGGGTTGGGACGATAAACTGAACCCTATGCTTTTCGAAAAATGGAAATGTTGGGTGACGGCTCTTCACAAAATTAGAAATTTGAGTATTCCCCGTTGGTATGGTCTCAATAGCAATATAATTGAAATTCAATTGCACATTTTCAATGATGGGAGCGAGAAAGGCTATGTTTCTACATCGTACTTTCGGATGAAGGATTCGAACAACACATTAGTAATGGCAAAGTCAAGAGTCACTTCATTGAAACCGATGACGGTTCCAAAGATTGCACTTCAAGCAGCTCTACTTGGATCTCGTTTGGCCGAAACAATAGAAAGTAGACACACCTTCAAAATCAACAGGAAATACTTCTGGATTGATTCAAAAATCGTGTTGAGTTGGCACTGGCTACCAACGAAATTAAATGTAGCTGATGAAGCAACACGAGGACTGTGGGACATAGACAACTACAGAAATTGGTTTTACGGACCTCAATTCCTCACTTCAGATGAAAAGTCATGGCCTCTAGCTGAAGAGGAGATATCGGCAAATACTGAGGAAGAGAAGAAAAATAATGTTTTTGTAATGTTCGACAGAGAAAGAAGTAATCCTTTTGACTTTTCAAGATTTTCAAATTATTTGCGTCTCGTTAGAACTGCCGCATGGGTGTTAAGATTTATAAACATTTTAAAAATGAAAACCGGCCTACTTATTAGTACTCAAACATATTCGAAATAACTCTCAGTAAAAGAATTTGAATCTGCCGAGTTTGAGATATTCAAGCACGTCCAAAACGAATGTTTTTCCGAAGAGATGAATAGGATCCTCCAGAAGAAAAGTTTTAAGAAATCGAGTCGCCTGTCGAAGTTAAATCCTGTATTTGATAAAATGAATGTTTTGAGATTGAGCGGAAGATTGGATGAAGCTCAACATTTAGACCTACCTATGAGACAGCCAATCATTCTAGACTCGAAACATTGGTTGACAAAATTGCTAGTTAAATATTATCACCATTTGAATCATCACCAGGGCAGAGAACAATTGATCAACCAGTTGAGAGAACGGTTTTGGATCATAAATGCAAGATCTGCTGTAAAAAATTGTGTGACATCCTGTGTTATCTGCAGGAGAAGGAATGCCAAGTTGGAAACGCAACAAATGGGTCAAATGTCGAATCACACCTCAAGTCAGAGCCTTTATGATCACGGGGATGGATTATTTTGGTCCGATGACAGTAACCATCGGTAGTAGAAAGGAAAAACGCTATGGAGTTATTTTCACGTGTATGTCTACAAGAGCGATTCACCTCGAACTGGCCTCTTCACTCACTACAGATTCTGCCATCATGGCAATCCGTCGATTCATTTGTAGAAGAGGTAGTCCTAGCGAACTACACTCGGATAATGGAACAAATCTTTGTGGAGCCGAAAAAGAAATGAAATTAGCCCTTCAACAAGTCGATACAGATCAGTTCCAGCAGTTTTGTTGTATGCGACACATACAATGGTTCAAAAATCCACCAACAGCCAGCCACATGGGAGGAGTGTGGGAGCGAATGATTAGGTCCATTAAAAACGCTCTGAGAGTGGGTCTGACACAGCAGAGTCCAAAGGAAGAAATGCTGCTAACTCTTCTTGTTGAAGTAGAGCATACAGTGAATAGCCATCCACTCACTTATGTTTCTTCGGATCATCTAGACGATGAAGCTCTTACACCCAACCATTTTCTTATTGGTAAACTAAATGAAGTAAGTCCACCAGGAGTCTTCGCAGGTTCAGAGTCCAATTTACGAAAGCAATGGCGTATTGCACAGAAATTTGCAGATCTTTTCTGGCGACGCTGGTTACGAGAATACTTTCCAACTCTGATTAAACGAAGCAAGTGGCAGCACAACAAAAGTGATGTTGCTGAAGGAGATCTAGTCATATTGGCGGATGATACTTCTCCAAGAAATACATGGCCCAAAGGAAAAATAACTCGAACTTTTCCTGGACGCGACAACAAAATTAGGGTGGTTGAAGTAAAAAGAACGACAGGATTGTATCGAAGACCTATAACAAAGATTGTTCTGTTGAAACCAAAGTAGTCTCTTGCGAGGCCCGGAGAATGTTGTGGACTTGTTCTTTACACGTTTTACTTATTTTTTAATTGCAATGAATAATATAGTTAGTCATGTATTGTCATAGTGAGACGGAAAAATAAAAATATAAAACGTCATCAGAAACTAGTTTTTGCCATAAAATTAGTGTTTTGCCAAAACACCCGCTATATAGAAATAATTCCTTGCAAAATGTGCCCCGATAGGTCTACACTGAGAAAAAGATTTTTTTTATATTATCATTATTATCATTTTTGCAACTTACTGTTGTGTTGCCATAGGGTGAAATGCATTCCGACTGAGGTCTAAAATCCCGCTATATAGAAATAATTCCTTGCAAAATGTGCCCCGATAGGTCTACAACGAGAAAAAGATTTTTTTTTAAATAATTATTATTATCATTTTCGCAACTTACTGTTGGGTTGCCATAAGGTGGAATGCATTTCAAATGAGGTCTAGAAACCCGCTATATAAAAATAATTCCTTGCAAAATGTGCCCCGATAGGTCTACACTGAGAAAAAGATTTTTTTTTATATTATCATTATTATCGTTTTTGCAACTTACTGTTGTGTTGCCATAGGCAGAAATGCATTCCAACTGAAGTCTAGAATCCCGCTATATAGAAATAATTCCTTGCAAAATGTGCCCCGATAGGTCTACAACGAGAAAACATTTTTTTTTAAAATAATTATGATTGTCATTTTCGCAACTTACTGTTGGGTTGCCATAAGGTGGAATGCATTTCAAATGAGGTCTAGAAACCCGCTATATAAAAATAATTTCTTGCAAGATGTGCCCCGATAGGTAAAAACTGAGAAAAAGATTTTTTTTTAATTATCATTAATATATCATTTTCGCAACTTACTGTTGGGTTGTCATAGGGTGGAATGCATTCCAACTGAGGTCTAGAATCCCGCTATATAGAAATAATTCCTTGCAAAATGTGCCCCGATAGGTCTAACACGAGAAAAAGATTTTTTTTTAAATAATTATTATTATCATTTTCGCAACTTACTGTTGGGTTGCCATGAGGTGGAATGCATTTCAAATGAGGTCTAGAAACCCGCTATATAAAAATAATTCCTTGCAAAATGTGCCCCGATAGGTCTACACTGAGAAAAAGATTTTTTTTTAAATTATCATTATTATCATTTTCGCAACTCAATGTTGGGTTGTCATAGGGTGGAATGCATTCCAAATGAGGTCTAGAATCCCGCTATATAGAAATAATTCCTTGCAAAATGTGCCCCGATAGGTCTACAATGAGAAAAAAGATTTTTTTAAAATAATTATTATTATCATTTTCGCAACTTACTGTTGTGTTGCCATAGGCAGAAATGCATTCCAACTGAGGTCTAGAATCCCGCTATATAGAAATAATTCCTTGCAAAATGTGCCCCGATAGGTCTACAACGAGAAAACATTTTTTTTTTTAATAATTATGATTATCATTTTCGCAACTTACTGTTGGGTTGCCATAAGGTGGAATGCATTTCAAATGAGGTCTAGAAACCCGCTATATAAAAATAATTTCTTGCAAGATGTGCCCCGATAGGTAAAAGCTGAGAAAAAGATTTTTTTTTTTAATTATCATTAATATATCATTTTCGCAACTTACTGTTGTGTTGCCATAGGGTGAAATGCATTCCAACTGAGGTCTAGAATCCCGCTATATAGAAATAAGTCCTTGCAAAATGTGGCCCGATAGGTCTACAACGAGAAAAAGATTTTTTTTAAATAATTATTACTATCATTTTCGCAACTTACTGTTGGGTTGTCATAGGGTGGTATGCATTCCAACTGAGGTCTAGAATCCCGCTATATAGAAATAATTCCTTGCAAAATGTGCCCCGATAGGTCTAACACGAGAAAAAGATTTTTTTAAAAATAATTATTATTATCATTTTCGCAACTTAATGTTGGGTTGCCATGAGATGGAATGCATTTCAAATGAGGTCTAGAAACCCGCTATATAAAAATAATTCCTTGCAAAATGTGCCCCGATAAGTCTATACTGAGAAAAAGATTTTTTTTTAAATTATCATTATTATCATTTTCGCAACTCAATGTTGGGTTGTCATAGGGTGGAATGCATTCCAAATGAGGTCTAGAATCCCGCTATATAGAAATAATTCCTTGCAAAATGTGCCCCGATAGGTCTACAATGAGAAAAAAGATTTTTTTTAAATTATTATTATTATCATTTTCGCAACTTGCTGTTGGGTTGCCATAATGTGGAATGCATTCCAAATGTGGTCTGGAATCCCGCTTTATAGAAATAATTCCTTGCAAAATGTGCCCCGATAGGTCTACAACGAGAAATATTTTTTTTTTAATAATTATTATTATCATTTTCGCAACTTACTGTTGGGTTGCCATAAGGTGGAATGCATTTCAAATGAGGTCTAGAAACCCGCTATATAAAAATAGTTCCTTGCAAAATTTGCCCCGATAGGTCTACACTGAGAAAAAGATTTTTTTTTTAAATTATCATTATTATCATTTTCGAAACTTACTGTTGGGTTGCCATAAGGTGGAATGCATTTCAAATGAGGGCTGAAATCGCGCTGTATAGAAATAATTCATTGCAAAATGTGCCCCGATAGGTCTACAATGAGAAAAAGATTTTTTTTAAAATTATTATTATTATCATTTTCGCAACTTACTGTTGGGTTGTCATAGGGTGGAATGTATCCCAAATGAGGTCTAGAACGCCGCTATATAGAAATAATTCCTTGCAAAATGTGCCCCGATAGGTCTACAACGAGAAAAAATTTTTTTTTAAATAATTATTATTATCATTTTCGCAACTTACTGTTGGGTTGCCATAGGGTGGAATGTATTCCAAATGAGGTCCACAATCCCGCTATACAGAAATTATTCCTTGCAAAATGTGTCCGATAGGTCTACACTGAGAAGAAGAAATATTTTTTGTAAAGAAAATTTCGAAATGAAATTTCCCCAATTCCTGGAACTACTATTTTTCAGCTGCTTTTGTGTTGATTGTACTGTAGAATCATAAAATGTAAAATTATTTCTTGCGAAATTATTCACATTAAAATATCTTGGATATGGAAGCAGGTGAGATCTCGATTGCAATATAATATAAAACCCAGCAAACACATCTGTGACATGACATCTCTGAGATGTCGCAATGAGGTAACACGGCTATATCAAAAAGGTTGCATCGCTGCGATGTACAGAAGCAAATACATCTGTGACATGACATCTCTGAGATGTCGCAATGAGGCAACACGGCGATATCAAAAACGTTGCATCGCCGCGATGTACAAAAGCTAATCTATGACTTGTCATTTCTAAGATGTCACAGTTGCGATTTCACAAATTTCTCCTCGCCGCGATGATGTTATCGTCATATGTGTTTTTTGCGATGTCAACAATGAACGCCATTGCACATGCGCCTGAGATTCGTAAATTTCTATATTCGTTCATTTTGCTTCTCGATCATAAACATTGAACATAGATTCGACTTCCGGCAGCGGTTGAGGTCAGACGGCGGCCTCGTGTTGGAAGTCAAGTTAATGTAGAAGTAAATGTCCGCCATTATAGATAATGTGCATGAAGTGTATGTAAATGTTAGTGAATGTTTGCCATTAGGTCTTAGTCCATCTAATATCTAATGTGCATGAAGTGTAAGCAAACAATAGGCCAGGGTGAGGATATTGCTTCGAGCAAGACAATCCTCATCCCTCGACGAAGCCCGCGTTATTTACGCCGATAAGAGGTCGGTGCGAGACAGATTCTTGCATTAACACATATAGGGATTCTGAGTAAATTGCGCAAGCATAGCTCATCAAAGGATTAAGAAGAAGAACATTGAACATAACCAAAAATGGCTTGTTGCACCAAGTTCGATTAACTAATGGTCTTAGTAATTTAATAAATGTTTAATATCCTGTGACAAAGCTGTGAAAATAACTTTTTCTAGGAATAGTTCCCAGGATAAAAGTAAGTAACAATAATTTTTCACTTGAAACTATGGCAATGCGTTCATTTCCCTCTTTCTCTTATCGTCATAAAAGACGGATTATACAGTTTTATTGTTTTAGGTATCATGATTTTTTTCTGTTGGAAAATGCTTCGATTAGAACAATGTTGTTTCATTTTGAGTACATTATATTTTATTGAAAATAAAATGTTTAAATACATATTTTCCATACAAAACTTTTTTTCATTGATATATTTTCCTTTGTATTACCTAACCCCTTCGTGACAAAAGTACCTGCGATATCAATATGGAATCATCCCGTATACATCGCAGTTACATCTCAGTAATAATATACAGAGTTAGTCAATGGTCGATACATGAATGGGCGATACATTTTTTATTTAGTAACAAAAAAATGTTTCTTTGGAAAGCCAAGTTACCGATGGTAACGCACCCGTGCCAGAGCTGAAATATTTAAATCAACCCGATGTGAGAATTATTGTTATTTTATAGGGAATTCTACAGCTCTGGCGGCAATACCTCCTGGGTGGGTGTGGAAATTTGCCTATTTCATGTGAACACAAGCTGGTTATTTTGTAAGCTGTGGAAGTTAATGTGACTGGTTTTGGAAGCATTTGGGAGAGAGTGTGCGTGAGACCACTTTCAAAGTGCTTCCCTACTGGTGTTAATTTCAATTTGAATTGTAGATTTGTCTGTGAATAAAAGCTGGAGTCGTTGTCATAAAGACAAATATGTTCGTCATGGAGTACTAGGGGTAACATATTTACAAATATGGGCTCCAAAACAGGCCCTTGGGGAAGCCCTATTCCATTTGAAAGTGGGTTAGAAGTATGTTCTGTTCAGACAAAAAAACCATCACACAGTTTTCCACGAATTTCACGACGATAAGTTAATCCATGCAGAACACAATCAAAAACCTGGCTAATTTTATATTATATTACAATCGAGATCTCACCTGTTTCCATATCCAAGATATATTAATGTGAATAATTTCGCAAGAAATAATTTTACATTTTATGATTCTACAGTACAATCAACACAAAAGCAGCTGAAAAATAGTAGTTCCAGGAATTGGGGAAATTTCATTTCGAAATTTTCTTTTAAAAAAATATTTTAGAATATTTCTTCTTCTCAGTGTAGACCTATCGGGCACATTTTGCAAGGAATTATTTCTATATAGCGGGATTCTAGACCTCAGTTGGAATGCATTCCACCTTATGGCAACCCAACAGTAAGTTGCGAAAATGATATTAATGATAATTTTTTTTTAAATCTTTTTCTCAGTGTTGACCTATCGGGGCACCTTTTGCAAGGAATTATTTTTATATAGCGGGTTTCTAGACCTCATTTGAAATGCATTCCGCCTTATGGCAACTCAACAGTAAGTTGCGAAAATGATAATAATAATTATTTATAAAAAAAATCTTTTTCTCAGTGTAGACCTATCAGGGCACATTTTGCAAGGAATTGTTTATAATATATAGAGAGTACCAGACCTCAGTTGGAATGCATTCCACCTTATGGCAACCCAACAGTAAGTTGCGAAAATGATAATGATAATTATTTTAAAAAAAATCTTTTTCTCAGTGTAGACCTATCGGGGCACATTTTGCAAGGAATTATTTCTATATAGCGGGATTCTAGACCTCAGTTGGAATGCATTCCACCTTATGGCAACCCAACAGTAAGTTGCGAAAATGATAATAATAATAATTAAAAAAATAAATTCTCATTGGAGACCTATCGGGGCACATTTTGCAAGGAATTATTTCTATATAGCGGGATTCTAGACCTCATTTGGAATGCATTCCACCCTATGACAACCCAACAGTAAGTTGCGAAAATGATAATAATGATAATAAAAAAAATCTTTTTCTCAGTGTAGACCTATCGGGGCACATTCTGCAAGTAACTATTTTTATATAGCGAGTTTCTAGACATCATTTGAAATGCATTCCACCGTATGGCAACCCAACAGTAAGTTGCGAAAATGATAATAATAATTATTTTAAAAAAAAAATTGCTCGTTGTAGACCTATCCTGACACATTTTGCAAGGAATTATTTCTATAAAGCGGGATTCCAGACCACATTTGGAATGCGTTCCACCTTATGGCAACCCAAAAGTAAGTTGCGAAAATGATAATAATAATTATTTTTAAAAAAATCTTTTTCTCATTGTAGACCTATCGGGGCACATTTTGCAAGGAATTATTTCTGTATAGCGGGATTCTAGACCTCATTTGGAATGCATTCCACCCTATGACAACCCAACAGTAAGTTGCGAAAATGATATTAATGATATTTTTTTTTAAAAATCTTTTTCTCAGTGTAGACCTATCGGGGCACATTTTGCAAGGAATTATTTCTATATAGCGGGATTCTAGACCTCATTTGGAATGCATTCCACCTTATGGCAACCCAACAGTAAGTTGCGAAGATGATAATAATAATTATTTAAAAAAATATATATTTCTCATTGTAGACCTATCGGGGCACATTTTGCAAGGAATTATTTCTATATTTGGAATGCATTCCACCTCAAGACAACCCAACAGTAAGTTGCAAAAATGATAGTAATAATTATTTTAAAAAAAAATATTTTTCTCAGTGTAGACGTATCGGGGCACATTTTGCAAGGAATTATTTCTATATAGCGGGATTCTAGACCTTAGTTGGAATGCATTTCACCATATGGCAACACAACAGTAAGTTGCAAAAATGATAATAATAATAATATAAAAAAATCTTTTTCTCAGTGTAGACATATCGGGGCACATTTTGCAAGGAATTATTTTTATATAGCGGGTTTCTAGACCTCATTTGAAATGCATTCCACCTTATGGCAACCCAACTGTAAGTCGCGAAAATGATAATAATAATTAATTTTAAAAAAATCTTTTTCTCGTTGTGGACCTATCGGGGCACATTTTGTAAGGAATTATTTCTATATAGCGGGATTCTAGACCTCAGTTGGAATGCATTTCACCCTATGGCAACACAACAGTAAGTTGCAAAAATGATAATAATAATAATATTTAAAAAATCTTTTTCTCAGTGTAGACCTATCGGGCACATTTTGCAAGAAATTATTTCTATATAGCGGGATTTTAGACCTCAGTTGGAATGCATTCCACCCTATGACAAGCCAACAGTAAGTTGCGAAAATGATAATAATAATTATTTTTAAAAAATCTTTTTCTCAATGTAGACCCATCGGGACACATTTTGCAAGGAATTATTTCTATATAGCGGGATTCTAGACCTCATTTGGAATGCATTTCACCCTATGGCAACCCAACAGTAGGTTGCGGAAAAGATGATAATAATTATTTTAGAATCTTTCTTTTTCTCCGTGTAGAATCATCGGGGCACATATTGCAGGGAATAGTTTTATCATAGCGCAATCATCTCTTTGAAAGCATTACATTCGGCCTGAAAGCAGCTGAAAAATATTTTTTCGATGGGTTCAATTAAAAGAAATTTTCTCTCAACCCCCGTATGACCGATCAGACCAATATTGCAAGAAATAAGTTTATCACAGCGTGATTCTACACATCGAAAGCTAAACATTCGACTCAAAAGCAGCTAAGAAGTGGTCTTTCCAAGGGTCGAGAAATATTTGTTTCGAATTTTTTTCCTCCTCCCGTATGACCCTATAAAAATGCTTTATTTTTGAATACTTCTTCCGGACATATCGGATTATTTTGATGTAATGTGACACAATGAAAAATAAATATACATATATGAGTCCCAGAAATTGTTCATGGCATTCAGGAGAAAATACATGTTCAAGTTTCACCGTTCTAGTTGATTCGTCTTTAGAAATCATCGCCTCACCGTCGCCGAGGCAGCTGCTTATTCCAATTAACCTAAAAGGGGGGAAACGCGCGCCACTGGTCAATCGGCAATGTTCGGAAATCATGGCAGCCATCTCTGGCAGCCAACTTCACATTGGTTTTACATTTTGCACAAGATCACTGTATCACAGCATAAGTAACATTAAGTAAGATTGTTACTTATGCTGTGACTGTATCATTAGATCAGAAGTTGATTCAGCCATGAAGAAGTGCAGTTACCAGTGTGTGATATTTGTTGATGGAGAAATTGGCAAAGTACAAAAGGATTCTTGTTCATGTATGGGAGGTATTGCTGGCAGATGCAAACATATATTTGCCATCTTATATCAAATCTTGGACTTCCTACGAGAAGAAAAATCTTTCATTGATTTTGGTGAGAGTGATTCTGCCTCTACATCCCAACCAAGAACATGGGGAACTGGTTCAGAAAGAATGGTGGTGAATAAGCCGTTTGAAGAATTAAACTTCCTTAAACCCGATCCGTTGAAAAAGAAAAAGTGCACCTCAGATAATCTTAATAGACGAAGAATGATACTGAATAAACATTTAGAAGTCAAATTAGATAGAGAACAAATTGAGGTTTTATCTAAAACTCTTAATGATAATAATTATAATGTTTTTAGTGAAATCCTCAAAAGCAATAACTTTCAACCAGAAGTGATTTCTTCTGAAAACTGTTCATCGAGTATTGATCAGGACAGAAAAATAAATGATCTATTCCTTCCGATTGACATAAGATGGGCCAATGATTATATAAAAATCGTGTTACTGAGAAAACTTCAGGATTTGCATCTTATCAATGAGGTTTCGATTTCATTAGAAAATGCAAGAAAATTGGAGAAAGATACGAGATGTCAAACTTCATCAAAAAAATGGCACATAGAGCGGTCAAAGAGAATAACGTCTTCCAAGTTTTCAGAAATTGTCAAAAGATCAACGCCAGTAAATGAGAAACTGATTTCCAGAATATGGCCAAAAAGAGATTTCCAGTCGTCCTATATGAAGTTGGGACTCCAGAATGAAGAATCAGCTATGAAGAAATATAAGATGGTCTTTCCCAATTATGATATCTACAGTTGTGGACTGATTGTAAATCCTGGTATTCCGTTTTTAGCTGCTTCTCCAGATAGACTAGTTTTTGATAATGAAACCAACAGGTGTCATTTAGTAGAAATTAAAACTATTGTTAAAGGTGGTTTGATAGAAAAACTCACAGTTTTAGAATGTGTTTCGAGTGGAAAAGTACCATTCATGGAAATAAACCATGAAAATTATATCAAATTAAAAAAAAATCATGGATATTTTATACAAATCCAGGGACAAATGGCCTTATCAGGCTTGGATCACTGCGACTTGATTGTTGACAGTGGTCAAGAAAATGACTTTTTCATACAAAGGATAAAATTTGAGGAAGACCTTTGGGTGAATGAATATTTGCCAAAAATAACCTGTTTTTATTTTGAGAATTATGAAAAATCTTTAAATATAAAATAACGTTTTTGAACTGTTTTTCATTTCACCATTTTTTCTTTCATGTCCCTTCAATAAAATTTGTACCAAATTTCTTGTAGTAGTGCAACTAGCAACTGATTCCTTTGGCAGGTATTATATACCAAAGTACATAAGATGTTTGATTTTTTTAATGATTTGCTTGTATTTGAGTTTCACCAAAGTTTGTTGAAAAAATCAAATGAAAATTACTTCCCTCACTTTATTTCCATTAACATTGGTGTAAATTCAAGTAGTATCTGTCAGAACTGTAGCCTGGGAGGGAGCAACAGAAAATTTGTTCATATTTCTAAAATGCTGGATTTTTGTCAGTTTGTTTTTCCAATGTAACAAGTAAATAAAACGAGAGTCTACCATTCCAATGATGTTGCGTATATGCAGTGAGTTTCAAAAGTTTGCACCATTTGGGAACTTTGATACTGTATTTGTCAGAAAATTATATTCCTCATGAAAATTGGTGCATTGCAGAATAATTGTATATGAGTTGTCAAAATTTTAAATTTCCAAACAGTGTACAGGGGAGAACAAAAAATAGGAATTTTGATAAAGTGTAAACTACCCTTATATTTGACATTATCAAAAAAGTTTCTTCAAAGAAACTGTAGAATATTGAAAGAACATTGAAAACAATATTCAAATTTGGAATCACAGCCAGGGTGGTTTAGACTTGATCAAAAATCTATTTTGTGTTCTCCCCTGTACACCGTTTGGAAATTTTGACAACTCAAATACAAGTATTCCGCAATTCACCAATTTTTATAAGGAAACAATTTTTTTGGCAAATCGATAATAAAAAAGTTTCCCGAATGGTGCAAACTTTTGAAACTAACTGTATATGAATGCAACACTTGTTACATCGAAACAACAAACTGACAAAAACTAGCTTTGTAGAAATATGTGCAAATTTTCTGTTGCTGCCCCCTGTACTATTGAACTAGAAGTAGATTTATAAAACCAACACTGCAAGGAGTTGACCATTTAACAAATTAAAGACATTTTATCTTAATACAAATAAAGAAAACATTCTGTAACTTAATATAATAAGATTTAATATTCAAATATACCTATATTCTAAACCACTTCACAATTTTTTATCAACGCACTGTCCATTTACATGTTTATGCTTATTTCTGTAAAGTCGGCAGCACATCTGAATATTACCTTTATCTTCTTTGCAACAGTGGAAAGAATCTTATTATCTTTGCAACAGTGGAATTCTTGTGAAATTGGTAAGATGGCAACATACTGTCCAAATCTCATTTAACTGATCAGCCGTGTTATTTGGTATAGTAGTGTTCAACAACTTATGTAGGCAAATGTCTCTTATGACTCTCTCTACGTGGATTCTTACACCTTGAACAAAGTAAGAAAGTAAGTGATATGAATGCAGAATTGTTAAAAACTTATTTCAGTAAAAATAATCATGGTTTGATATATTTTGATTTTTTCAACTTACTTGCTATATCTCTTGTTGTTTGGTCATCTTCAAAATTGAACTGAGAAATTCCATCAGTAGATGGAGGGACATTCAAATCTACATCAACAGCTCGAAGTTCTTCTGAAATTTGAAAACCCCTGTCTGCCATTACTGAGTCACCAGGTTGTAGCTTACTCAATAGACCACTTTTAAGAATGACTTCTTTCTCAGAAGTTCTTCCAGGATAGAGCTTTGAAATGAAGCTGATGAAGCCATTTGGCATAATTCCAACAATACCTCGTGCAGTATTATGTGATTTGTACTTGGAGTAGGTTGATCTCTGAACTAAGTAGTCCGAAGGCTTTTGTATGAAAAATTCACATCCGTCCAAAATAACTCTTGTGCTGGGGTAATGGTCTCTAAAACATTGAGGCATAAACTTTCGTACAATTTCCTTCTTTGGCCATATAGGCAGTTGTATGAGGTAAAAATACATTATGTTGATGCAGTATCTGAATATGTTTGAAATCGTCGCCTGAGAAACTTTCCACCTGAATGCCAAGTCTAATAAACCAATTCTAAGTCTTGTTAGAACTATAAAAAATCTGCACTTCATCTTTCAGCTTACAATGCTTTGAAAGCTTCTGATTTTGTTGTGATTTGAATTTTGCGCTGTGCTCAACCATGATGTTTGTGAAGAGCATATACTGTTTTTCATCAGCGAATCCTGTGTAAAAGTTCAAATAATGACGGCTATTCAGTACAACTTGCAGTTGCGATTCTGGAGATTCAATCATAACATTCAATAACTCTCCCAAGTCAACTTGTACATGAGCATCTGAGACACTTTTTTGTTGGTTTTCCTCTCGGAGGACTGGGCTGTTTTCAAATACATCTAAAATCAAACTAATATAGTGAGTAGTTCAAGAGGTTAATAAGTGATTTGTACCTTCTCGGGTTCCTTCAGAATATCCAAAGGTTTCTTCTGTTCTTCTTGGATAGTGTATTTCACAAAATCGTTTTTTCTGATACTGGTGAAACTTCATTAGAGTTTTCTCATTTTTTATTCTAGAACGTCTTTTGCAGTGTTCCACACAGCATTGTATTCCACCACTATATTTTTTTACCCTGGCATGTTTTTTCAAACGAGTTTAATTAATTAAACCACAAATAATGAGTAAGTATACGAAAACAGGAAAACAGCAAAAATAAGAACACAAGGAACAAGCACAAGGACAAAATACAAGACCAAAAATGAAAATGCAGAAAGAACTCAGAAAGATAGGTAATTTATATATTAGCAATTGTCAAATGTCAAATATCATTATTTTTACGCTGTTGGCAACCATGGGGTCGCATCACTTAATAAGGTCAATAGAGATTTCTAATGGCTCGGCAGACCCTGATAAAAAGAGACAAAAGTTCTTAATTATCCCATCCTTGTTGCCAGAGTTGCCAACGTAAATGTTTGTATGACAGACGTCTATTTCATTGGTTGTTCAAAAGTTCCTATTCAGGAACCAATCAGAAAACAGTAAGGATGAACGGATGCCTTCGTTTTTTGTTTACCGTTTATATTGCATGTATTTTAAATATTATTATTTTTATGTCCAATGTTTCATTTATTGTGCTCACTTATATAGTGTCTCAAAAAAAAAAGTGTTTCACAGAATGTGATGATGTGACTGATTTTTGAAGTATTTTGTATTTAAGGAAAAATGCCGAGGTGTTTCTACAGAGGCTGTTCAAATGCGACATGGTCGTGTAAAAATGTTACCTACTTTCCATTCCCAAAACCCATAAGAAGTATACAGAAATGCTTAAGATGATTGGAACGTTGCGGCAATCCCTCTTTAACCATAGATACTATAAACAAAAACACTTACATATGTTCTGAACATTTTCTGAATGTTGGTGATGAAGATCCTGTCCCTCATGAATTTTATGAAGACATATCCGCAGATTTGAACCTAGGTGCTTGCATGACTATTGGAATTCACTCGACTGGCAGTATCGAGCTGACTAATTCACAGGCACCTCTTACTAGAGACTGAAATATTTGAAATAAGTGATAGTGAAAGTGACGAAAATAATATTGAAGACTCTGAAGAACATTATAAAGCCATTTATAAGGACCATGATTATTGCAAAACCAAGATTGATTCAGCCATCCAGGTTCTTATTCATGCTAATAATAATTACTTCTGATATGATCGGCTCAAAACTAAAAGAAATTTTAAATTTTTCACTGGTTTGTCAGTAGAACATTTTGAAGGATATTACGAATTTCTAGATCCCAGTGTTATGAGTAAATTGAAGTATTATCAAATTCACAAAAAAACTCCAGTCAAAATGAATAGAATCAATAGAAAGTTGGATGCCAAAGATAAACTAGTACTAACATTAATAAGAATGCGACGAGGGCTAACTTTGAAAGAACTTTCAATTTTTTGTGAAATCAGTACATCTTATGTGGCTGCAATATGTTTTACCCTCATTCAGTTTCAATATCTCCAATGTATTGGTCTTCGAGGTGACATATTCAGAAGCTGTCGACAAGCTACTAATATGGCCCGTTGCTTCACAACATTTCCTGATGCTATAACAATTATAATAGATGCAACAGAAATCAGACTAGAAATGTCATCAAATTTTCAGCGCCAAGGCAATACTCATTCCAATTACAAGCACTTCAACACTGTTAAATTTTTGGTAGGGATTGGTGTTAATGGTGCATTAATGTATAATAGTGAAGGTTTTGAGGGAAGTATTTCGGATCAGGCATTATTTGAAAAATCTGACCTGAAGCATTTCTTAATTCCTGGAGATGCCATCATGGCTCATAGAGGTTTCCTCATCCAAGAGATATGTGATAGAGAAAATTATAAATTATACGTACCTCCATTTTTAGCAGGAAGACCTAGATTGACTGCTGAAGAAGAAATAATAACAAAAAAATTGCCTAAGCTCTTATTCATGTTGAGAGAATGATAGGTCAAATAAAAAATTGGAAAATTTTATCAAAAGTTGTAAAAATGAATATGATTGATAGTATTTCTAGTATATTCTCTGTGATATGCTTTCTTGTTAACTTTCAAAATAATTTGATTCCAATAGAAAGTTGAATATTTCGAAAGTTATGCTGTATTTCCGTTGCCAATAGCTTTTCACGCTAGGGTGGTCTTATTAACCCCTCTAGTCGATAGAAATAATAAATACATTTATATTTCTTGTGATAAGCAGAACACAGTGTGTTAGTCCGCAAGCCATCGTACAAAATCTTGAGTGATAACCAGCAAGCTGTAACTTTGTATACTGTTCAAGTATGCCGAGTCCATCAAGATTTCGCAGAGAGGAAACCTTGACAGTGGTAAGTTTTCCTTTGGCTTTCGGTAAAGGTAAGCTTATCGGGCTCATACGCAATATTTTGCGGCGTTCTCTACTACTTCCCGAGATATCCAAACATTGAAAATTTTCAAACTACGTAAGTAACATAACTTTTTTTTATTTGCGTAGAAGCCCGATAAGCTTACCTTTACCGAAAGCCAAAGGAAAACATACCACTGTCAAGGTTTCCTCTCTGCGATAGCTTGGCGGACTCGGCTTACTTAAACAGTATACAAAGTTACAGCTTGCTGGTTATCACTTAAGATTTTGTACGATGGCTTGCGGACTATTATGGTTTCTAGTCCTTATTTTCTTACTTTGTACACATAGAAAAATGTTTTATTTTTTGAATAAGTTATATGTTCCAGAAATATATTTTTGTTATAACCAGGAAATATATGTTTACCTTCTTTTCATGTGTTTTTTTTTGTAATAAATAACGAAATTTCTCATATTTCATATTCATTAAAGATTTGTTTGGCTATTGGTACCAAAAAAATCATGTAAATAGAACATAGTTAGGGTCGGTATTATAAAACTATTTTGACAGACAACTAGAAGTTAACTTGAGGAATGACGTCACATCTTACAGTTAACTTCAAAATGTAGGAGTTAACTTTATCGGGAGGACGTGGTATCAGTTAAAGTTAACTTTGTAGAAAATGGTGGTTTTCGACAGTTCTTCTGTCAATAATTTAGCATAAAACTCAATTTCATTTTTTTTTTCGCAATAAATGTTAGCAAACGATGTCCTGGTTATTTTCGAGGAACTTTTAAGCGGCGATGAAGGAGATGCTGTGATTATTATTGAAGGCCCTCGGGGTCGAAGTATATTTAGAAATCGGTTAAACCATTTTATCTTGTGGAACGAAATAGAATTTGAAAATAAATTAAAACGGATTTCAATCATCAAGATAGCCTGAATGCTTGTTAAAGGGGCACATAGAGAGGCAAATATTTGCAAAGACCAACTAATAAGTCAACATTTCTAATAGTTCCAATTACTTTGCAATTATAATTATTTTCAATGTTAGAAATAATCTTCTACCGCCAGTAACACGTTAATTACACTCAGATTTAATGAAACATGTTTATTCTTGGTAGTTATTGGAGATTTTGGAGGATTCTTAAATCTATTTAATAGCAATTTTACTATTTATTAGAAATTTAGAAAATGTCACAGGAAAAAGTGCGATAAATTGTAGGTTACATATTTGCGTTCTTCTTCTTTTTATTTCAGAAATGAGACTTTTATAAAACTGCCATTTTAAAGCTGAAGTTAACTTGACTGTTAAAATTAAAGTTAACTTCGAGAGATGTTTATAATACCGGCCTAGTCACAGACCTCATAAAAGAAATAGATATCGCATAGTCCGCCTTGGCAATGCAATAAAAATGTCCCCGCTCATCATGGCCGCCATGCTTCTACAGTTTACGTTGGCATCACTTCTTGTTGATCGAATGCACTCTTCTAATGGTTGAAACAAAATGAGATGCCAGATACTTTTTACAAGTCCCTTTAAATCAAAGAGTTACCAGATGGACAGGGCCGTCTTCAGAAAAATGTGAAAATATCGTTGATGGTAATAAATCATCAAATTCACATTCAATAAAATGTTACATTTTTCTTTCATCTTCTGATTTCCACGAAAAGAAATATGGTGAAATCATGGAAGAACATCGTTAGAAATGAAGGGAATTGGGTAAAAATTTGCACTTTTTTTTACTTTCTGGAGGCTGTGTTCCTCTGATAACACCTCATTCCTAGGAAACCAGTTCCAAAAAGCTTTGCGGTTCAATGGAAGAAGCCGTGGAAAAGAGATGTTCGGCCAGTTTTTGATGTGACGACAAAGGGACGGGAAGACTGAACTAGACGGGTCTACGAGAGTGCTCACAGTGGAACGATTGATGATATGTTAGATGAGCATCGTCTATGAAAATGGCTAGAGACAAAAGCAGATGGACACGTTGGGTCTATGTTTCACTAGCCTTATTCGAGTTCGAACAATTACTGTCTAGAACTGTTAGGATCATGCACACAGTTGCTGGGAAGTTTGTATTTTAGGTTAACATTCGTTCACTTTTTTCAACTGCGCAAACTCCTGACAGTTCTAGAACAGTTGTTGTTTGAACCAGAATAAACCTACAGATAATGAGCAGCACACAGGAAGAGAAATGGCTCACAACAAATACCCATGTTTTTCAGAGAATTAAAAGTGGACCATGAACAAAAAGAAACAAAAATAACAATTATTTGAAAATTTATTTATTTCATACCTAAAATTTATTTAATTTTCAACCATTTCCAATCTATAACACATTTGAAATTTTTTAAACTTTTTATATCACACCACCGTATTATTTATTAATACATTGTATTTGTTTCAAGGTTATTATAAAAATCAACCAGTCCAAAATGCACATATACAAACATATCTACGAACTTATATCCAATAATTTTAAATAGAACGTCTGAAAACTGTTATGAATGGATGGGAATGAGAGATAACTCGATGTTTGAAATACATGCTATATTTTATTGTATTAGATTGAGTTGATCTGCCAATTGTCGTAAAGGTGGAACTATAGGTTTGAGATTTTTTTGAGAATCTTCGGACCGGCTAGCTCTAGGTTCGGAGGATCCGCCTTTACGCGATGAAAAAAAATCCATTTTTGGAATAACCGAGTTACCCAAAAAAAGAATAGAAATACGCGGAAATGCCCTGAAGGTAATTGACTGCCAATCTAGGAGATGCTGCCAAGCAATTTCTCCAGAGAGAGGCTGAATGACAACTAGTTGCGAATATGAAAAGGATTGTTGAATTATTTAAAATAGCCGGAGTAAGGAAATTAAATTCCTTCTAAACGGCTTGGAGCGAGTATTTATCGTTGATGAATATTAAAGTGGTTATATAGAAATACACAGTGTCTAAGATTGAAACATATGTATTATGGGTGGTATGTACCTGAAATGTTCCTAATGAGATCACCTAGGAATTTAATATGTAATGAAATAGATTTTGAAGAGCATTAAATATATTGTTTTATCAAAGTACTTTTTTTTATTACAAATTCATTTGAATATGTCTTGCTAGATGAGTATATGTAGGTATTGTGTCATAACCTGCCAGCAAAAGGCAGGTTTTCATAAAATAATAACTGGAAGAAACCATCATTCGAAACATACTCACTAATACCATCCCTGAAAAACATAAAAATAGCCTGAAAATAAAAATTAGTCATGTGTCCTCTGGTCGATCCAAGACAGACTGAAAGCCACCACCATGCACCCCCTAAGGTTGAGGCCCGGAAGGATGAACGCCCCAGCACTCGTACGTACTCGAAAGCTCACCCCCCCTATCCACCACCCCCGCTCGTTAAAGCGGTTCCTCATCCTGATGATTGGCGATCAGCAGAATAAAATCTGATCGTTTGATATGGAGTGCTCGGCCAATTCTCGGCCTGAAACTCTCTTATATCTGACATGAGTTTAATTTGATTTTACAATGACTTTACTTAATGTGCATGGTGCCCCCCTGAAACTGGCTGAAGGCCTGATAGGACTGAAAGCTTGCCGCGAAAATGCGGCGAGACTATATCCCCTTGGGGATTTCTATTAGGCCACGCCCACCGCGCGCCAGAAGGCGTTCGGCGTGCGATTGGTCAGAGGTTATCTATAAAGGTAGACCTTGTTTTCAGTAAATTCAGTATTCTGCCGTGCTTCAGTGGAAGCGTATAGCATTTGTGCATTTTTGCAACTTTCCGATCAGTAAGATCTCGTCTTTGCCGCACTTATTATTATACCAAGCTGTATAATTAGAGTTTTACAAGTAAAACTTGTAAAACAAGTAAAAAGTTTTACAAGTGAATTCAACGTAGTTATTGCCAGTAAAGTAAAGCAATAGGCTTCACTGGATACTTAGGAATAACCAGAGCTGGTTATTTCCACGAGTGCGAGTGTATGGTTTTCCTTCCTGTTATTGGGCATCGAAAGAAATCTACAGCCAGCTTTGAAACGAGAACGACTTTTGTTCAGAGCGCGTGGTATTCACAAAACCCTCTGCATTTCATTACTGACACCCGTTCCTGAAAGTTCCTGATCTTCGAGTCCAGCAGACAGTTGGAGAAAGACACGTCAAAGCCGGCAAGGCGAAGTGAAGACTAAAAGTAAGAAATTGTGGGACTTGTACTTCAGCTAGCAAGCTTTGCACCTTTTGTGCGGTGACTTTTTAGTGAAATAAACTTTGGTATAATCCTGTTTATATCAGACTACATTAGACTATCCTCGAATAGTCAATTTAACTGGGGAAAATTCTAGTATTGAACTTTTATCCAATAAACTATAAGTGCCCTCAGCACCACTGTTGATTTTTACTAGTGTTATAAGTATACTGCTATTTCTGTGATTTGTTAACGGTGGGCTAACGATCCATCATACCTTTATTTCAGTCGTCGGCCAGGTGGGTGCCACAGTAGCTGCCATCATTTATGTTCTTTTTAGAACTGGTGCTCTTATTAGGGCACTATTGAAAGAATTCGTTCCAGTGGCACTCTGGCAGACGTGAAACTTTACAACTATCTTAGACACTGTGTATTTCTATATAACCACTTTAATATTCATCAACGATAAATACTCGCTCCAAGCCGTTTAGAAGGAATTTAATTTCCTTACTCCGGCTATTTTAAATAATTCAACAATCTTTTTCATATTCGCAACTAGTTGTCATTCAGCCTCTCTCTGGAGAAATTGCTTGGCAGTATCTCCTAGATTGGCAGTCAATTACCGTCAGGGCATTTCCGCGTATTTCTATTCTTTTTTTGGGTAACTCGGTTATTCCAAAAATGGATTTTTTTTCATCGCGTAAAGGCGGATCCTCCGAACCTAGAGCTAGCCGGTCCGAAGATTCTCAAAAAAATCTCAAACCTATAGTTCCACCTTTACGACATGGCGCCGTGCAACTAGGGGCCAAAGTTAGGGATTTCTCGTCGTCCGCCAATCCATTTGTGCGTGCACAGCAGCACAAAATCCGAGCTACTCGGAGGCTTACTTTCGACGGTTACCCTAACGAGTCTCCTCATCGCGAGGAGAGGACCTCCCCAAAATATAACAAATATAGTAGAGATCGCGGATACTTGCCAACAAATGTTGGATATGAATCAGACTCATTTTCGGAATGTGAAGGGGAAATTTCCCCGATATACAGAAATTTTAGTAATCCTGCAGATTACGAAGTGGTGGATCGCCACTCAGATTATGCCTTTTTGGAGGAACAAAACGTGCATATAGCCGACCAATTTGCAGAAGATGACTGGCATACAGTGTCCGATACTGAAGCCAGAGCACATCTCAGTCAAGGCTACGCGACAGGGACTCCCAAAAAGGACAGCGGAGTGGTTCGGAACCCTTTCGAACTTCTCCGAATGTCCCCTTTTGTTCAGGACAAGAAATATGAGAATAAATGGCGCCCTACAGAGACAATTAGCCCGAAAAACTTGTTCGGTGCTGAAACGAATAAAAATAAAAAAATTTATAACCACCAGAACTCCATTCCGGGAGACTCTGTGGCTGATTTGGTGAGAGTTTTGAAAAATATGGTTGCTGGAAGTAACTTTCAAAATAAACGTCTCGATCGAGCACGTTTGCCGATATTTTCTGGAGGAGATCTTTTATCGAAAAATTGACAAAAGAGTTTCGTCAAACCCAAGTCGAAGAGGACGAGTGGGTAACGATTACAAAAGCTCAACTCCGCGGAGAAGCACTTACTTGGATTAACTGTTACTCAGGCATCGACATGTCTTGGACACACTTTCTTAGACGATTTTATGCCCGGTACAATAATCCTGAAATAATTTCAAGGCTTATGGCCAAGTTATATGGAGAGAAACAAGGCAAGGAGATTGTCGACGTTTTCATCTCCAGAAAAATCGCTTTAGCTCGTCGTTTGAATCCTCAAATTGACGAAGCAGGCTGTATTCGAATTATCTCAGAATTGTTAGCACCACCGATAAAAGCGTACCTGCGAGGGCGCACGTTCAGGAATATCGAGGTTTTCAATTCGATTTGCAATCGTATCGAAGAGGATATCGGAGGCGGATGTAGCACGACCTCGACGAATCCTGCCTCGAAAAACAATCCAAATGTTCAGCGGAAAAATAATGCTGGGAACGGTTCAAGTTCGAAAATGGAAACAAGACCAATGGCGTCCCAGCCAACAAATAATACGGGAAACTATAGCCAAAATAATCAGAATAACTCCAATTGGAGAAGCCACAACAATAACTATAATAATCTCCCTAGAGGAGCTTACTCGGCTGCGAGAGGCCGAGGAGGCGGGAATATGGGCAATAGAAGTCCACCGAGACCTCAGCCTTCCACTAGTGGAAACCAAGGATCGTCACCCCGACGAAATCCTCCTGATAATAATCGATTGACCCACATTGAAGACGACTATTTCCAAGAGGGAAACTACGAGAAGGGTGTGGCGTAGACAACGACGACTCACCTAACTCGATAATAAGTTGTCATTCCTCAAGAAATGTAATACCGTGTGTAAATAATCCCTCACTAGTTAATAAGGAAATCTCGTCGGTAATCTCTGATTACCAACTCCCTCACTTTACAGAGACAAATTGTCCAGAGCCCCAGTCCCTGATAAACTTAGACGATAGTCGTCAAGTTAATAAAAACTTACCTCGCATACCCGTGTGTATCAATGGATACCAAGTACTGGCGCTGGTAGACACCGGCGCCAGCAATAACTTTGTCAGGGCCGACCTTTATGAAGGAACGGATTTGACATCGCTACCAAACCCGATGTCCATACAACTCGGTTGCCGAGACAATACAAGCTATAGTATCGGTCAAATCAAGAGTGACATTGAGGTAGATGGATATAAATATAATATTTCGGCCACCGTCCTTACAGACTTGAATGAACCACTGATATTGGGGATTCCGTTCATGACAGCCCAAGAAGCAATCTTGGATCTCAAGCGGAAATGCTTATATATCGGTTCAAAGTCTAGACAGACTGTGTTCTGGAGTTCTGTGGCGGAACGAAGAATACACGAAATCGCTATGCCCGAATTCGCGAAAGAACAATTTTCCCCTGAGACCAAGGACATGATAATGACCGTCATTAAAGACTTCCGTGATGTGTTCGAGGAGACGATCAGACAGCCTGTCACTAAAGGTTCAATTCACGAAATTAAAGTGCGCCAGGAAAGACCTTTTCGTCAATTTCGATACAATCGAATGTCTGAAGAGCGAAAGGCCCTGGCTCACGAAGAGATTCGTAAATTATCCGAAGCCGGAGTAATTACCCAAAGTAACTCTCCTTATTGTTCACCTGTGGTCCTCGTCCCGAAGAAGGACGGGAAACTTCGTTTCTGCATCGACTACAGGGAAATTAATAAGTTAATCGTCTCCGAGGCACCTAACCTTCCACCCATTCAAGAGACTGTCCGCGAAATGGGTAGAGCAAAAATCTTCACTACTCTTGACCTGCGCAATGGATTTTGGCAAGCGCCCATATCCAGAGACTCACAAAAGTACACAGCTTTTGGAGCCCCAGACGGGCTAGTCTATCAATTCCGAGTCCTCAGCTTTGGATTAAAAAATGGACCAGCTGTTTTCCAAAAGCTTATGTCCTCCGTTCTTGTGGGATACACTGATTCTTTTTGTAAAGTGTATCTCGATGATATCATCGTGTATTCCCACACGGCGGAGGAACATTGTGACCACTTAAAGCGCATTTTGGAAAGGCTCAGGTCACATGGGCTCTGGTTATCCCCTGGCAAATGCTGTTTCGGCTAAAGGGAGCTGAAGTACTTAGGCCGGATCGTGTCCGAGAGAGGTAATTGGCCACAGACAGGCCATATTGAAAACATTATTAATTTCCCTACTCCCAAGTCGCTTCGCCAATTGAGGGCGTTTCTCGGAACAGCCGGATGGCTGCGGGAGTATATTCCTCACTTTTCGGAGATAACTGCTCCTTTGTCAGACCTTATAGATAAAGAACATAGGTTCAAATGGTCCAGCAAAGCGGAAGCAGCCTTTCAACAAATTAAAACCCTTGTGGCTGGACCCCTCGAACTGTCCAGACCTGATCCCACTCGACCGTACTGCCTCCAAACGGATGCAGGTGCAATCGGGGTCGGAGCAGTCTTGTTCCAAGATCGAGATGATGGCGGCCGGGATATTATCACCTATACAAGTGCCAAATTGAATAAAGCACAAAAACGCTATCACGTAAATGAGGCGGAGTGTTTGTCGATCGTGTGGGCGATCCGTAAATACAAGCACTTTGTGCAAGACAAAAAGTTTAAATTGTATACGGACAACTCGGCCCTTCTTTGGCTTCACAAAATGAAGGACGAAAAGGCCAAATTAACCCGATGGGCACTCTTGCTCCAGGAATATGACTTCGATATTATTCATATTCCGGGACGCTTTAATCATTTGCCGGATTTTCTCTCTCGAAATCCTTCGAAAGAAGAGACCGGACAAGACATAACCGTGGACACGGAAAGGATGTTTTTCCCTGTCATTGATAAACCAATATCTCCTGAGACTTCGGAAAGTCTTCAACGGGTAGAAAATGAAATGTCTAGGGGCGTATTGAGCCAATTGGAGACATTTTATGAAAAAGTTGTACAAGCCCAGAGAAATTGCCCTAGTTTACAACGCTTAATAGAAAGAATAATTCGAGCCAGGCAAGCAGCTGAACCCTCGAACTATGAAAGACGTATAGCTAGTGAATTTACTATGGAAGAAGGCACGTTATACTTTACCGGTCTAGACCCCGAAAATAAACGTCTTGTGATTCCCAAAAACTATTTTGTGGAAGTCATGAAGAGATATCACGATGAGATTGGCCATCCAGGTGTAGATGAGACACATCGACAGGTCTCGAAACACTATCAGTTAGCACCATTAAAAAATCGCATTCACGATTATGTCACTAATTGCATGGTGTGCGCGACTACAAAAAGATCGGCCCCCCAGACCGCATCGAACCTACGACCTAATACGCCCGATAAACCCTGGGACATGGTGTCAGTGGACGTCATGGGCCCTTATGCAACGTCTGCTAATGGCAATAAATATGTCCTAGTAGCGGTAGACTGCTTTAGTAAATGGGTCGAGACCAAGGTTTCTCCAAAGGCAGACGCTGCCATATAGTATCACGTTTCCTCCAAGAGGATGTTTTCAATCGCTGGGGGTACCCAAGAGTGATTATTTCAGATAGTTCAAGCCAATTTAAAGGGCGATTGTTCGAGACGTTCGCTGAACGAAATCAAATTGAACTGAAATGGTCACCAGTATATCACCAGCAAGCTAACCCCGTCGAACGACGTGCACAGGAGATTAAAAAAATGCTCCGCGCTGCCCTCATCAATAAGGATGAAAAGTTGTGGGAAGAACAGGTTTCCCAAATAACTTATAATCTCAGAACTCGTGTGAATGCCGCGACAGGAATGTCCCCCAGTACACTATTGTTGGGCTATGACCTCCCTAAACCTGGAGAGTGGGTCACGCTTAATCAACGCCGCCGTCGGCGAAGAAACGAGGATCGCGACGAACGTATAAATACTGCGGTTGCTGCCACCGAGCGTTATCGTCGGAAACATTACCCGGACCCTGAAACACAGCCAATCACCTTTCGGCCGGGACAGTGGGTTCTATGCCGAAATGCGGCAAAATACCGTAGAAACTTTGGTCAAACGTGGGTAGGACCGTACCAGGTTGAAAGGATAGCGGGCCCGAATTGCTTTGTTGTAAACAAAGCCGGCCTTGAGCGAAACGTTCACACGAACGATTTGAGAATTGCTCCGGATCCCAGACCTGGACAGGACCATTTAGATCCACGACCACCTTTGCCTCCTGAAGGAGATTATGAATCTCCATCTTCGGATGAAGACCATGAATAGAGCCGGGAAATAAAAAAAAAACAGAAAAATTCGTAGCTGTCACTCTGTCATCGGACACAGACGATGTCTGGCGGATTCCGATTTATGCGCAATATGTACCGGGATACAGACGTATCAAAAATACTATTTGTGATAGGTAAAAGCTCATATTTGACTGCTCCGTTTTATGATGTTTGAGAAATCTATTTTTGGAAGCACGTTTTAACCCTGAATGGTAATGGTTGCGAATTGCGGAAAGGTTGTAATACCAACTCGAACGACGTTCGACAACAATTTTTCACACAGCCCCTGAAATGCACCTGGGTACTGCGTACCAAAAGTGCCAATTGTAAATATTGTCTTCTTTTTTTTGTGCATTGTTGCAAATACCTAGGATTGTATAACTTTTGACTTGACTGCTTAAGCAGTATGTATGTTTTTTTTTTAAATATAAGGTAAAATTGTAAATAGTAGGTTAGGGAACTATTGTACGCCCGAATGGCAGGGACAAATTGTCCAAAAGTGTATATTTATCTTTCTGTATTTTGATCTGAATAAAGCAACCAGATAGTTGGCGTTGCTCTGATCAAGATAGTTCGACTTTTGAAGCTAGCGATTTCTTGAAGGGGGGGCGTGTGCCAGCAAAAGGCAGGTTTTCATAAAATAATAACTGGAAGAAACCATCATTCGAAACATAATCACTAATACCATCCCTGAAAAACATAAAAATAGCCTGAAAATGAAAATTAGTCATTTGTCCTCTGGTCGATCCAAGACAGTCTGAAAGCTCGCCGCGAAAATGCTGTCGAGGATGCGGTGTGGTGAAATTAGAAAATTCCGAACATCTTTGTTCTGGATTTGCCTCGGCCAGCCATGAGTTCGGCACCGTCCTCGCAGAGTAATAATTCTCCATAATATCTGATTACGGGAATTATTTAATAGGCTGAATATTTTTAGAAAGTTAACACCAGAAGAATCTAATTCCCTAAATCCCTATTCTGACTTAAAACTAAAGAAAATTTAACATTTAAAAGATCTATGAAATTTTGATAAAAGTGAAATACTAATTTTCTGGCTATTCCAAATTCCTAAAAGATAGATAATTCTGACCGATGACTCTACCGGAGACACCACGATGGCTTCTGCACGGCCACCCGGTAGTCCCTACGCTCCCTAAACCCTATACGACACTTTTGCACAATTCATGAATTTTCCCGAAGTTATCAAGGACTTTTAACCACGTGTTCCCTTAGCCGGAAGGGAAGGCTTCGTTTTTAGCCTCGCTTACTGAGTGCAATAGTTTTCCCCACGTAGGGTCAACCACAGTAAACGGTGGGCCTCCACCGGGCATACATTGAGTGGTAGCTTAATGTAATCCACAGCAGGGTCAGTAGTAGTCCCCCAGCTAAAAATGGAGGTACGTATAATTTATAATTTTCTCTATCACATATCTCTTGGATGAGGAAACCTCTATCAGCCATGATGGCATCTCCAGGAATTAAGAAATGCTTCAGGTCAGATTTTTCAAATAATGCCTGATCCGAAATACTTCCCTCAAAACCTTCACTATTATACATTAATGCACCATTAACACCAATCCCTACCAAAAATTTAACAGTGTTGAAGTGCTTGTAATTGGAATGAGTATTGCCTTGGCGCTGAAAATTTGATGACATTTCTAGTCTGATTTCTGTTGCATCTATTATAATTGTTATAGCATCAGGAAATGTTGTGAAGCAACGGGCCATATTAGTAGCTTGTCGACAGCTTCTGAATATGTCACCTCGAAGACCAATACATTGGAGATATTGAAACTGAATGAGGGTAAAACATATTGCAGCATACTGATTTCACAAAAAATTGAAAGTTCTTTCAAAGTTAGCCCTCGTCGCATTCTTATTAATGTTAGTACTAGTTTATCTTTGGCATCCAACTTTCTATTGATTCTATTCATTTTGACTGGAGTTTTTTTGTGAATTTGATAATACTTCAATTTACTCATAACACTGGGATCTAGAAATTCGTAATATCCTTCAAAATGTTCTACTGACAAACCAGTGAAAAATTTAAAATTTCTTTTAGTTTTAAGCCGATCATATCAGAAGTAATTATTATTAGCATGAATAAGAACCTGGATGGCTGAATCAATCTTGGTTTTGCAATAATCATGGTCCTTATAAATGGCTTTATAATGTTCTTCAGAGTCTTCAATATTATTTTCGTCACTTTCACTATCACTTATTTCAAATATTTCAGTCTCTAGTAAGAGGTGCCTGTGAATTAGTCAGCTCGATACTGCCAGTCGAGTGAATTCCAATAGTCATGCAAGCACCTAGGTTCAAATCTGCGGATATGTCTTCATAAAATTCATGAGGGACAGGATCTTCATCACCAACATTCAGAAAATGTTCAGAACATATGTAAGTGTTTTTGTTTATAGTATCTATGGTTAAAGAGGGATTGCCGCAACGTTCCAACCATCTTAAGCATTTCTGTATACTTCTTATGGGTTTTGGGAATGGAAAGTAGTTAACATTTTTACACGACCATGTCACATTTGAACAGCCTCTGTAGAAACACCTCGGCATTTTTCCTTAAATACAAAATACTTCAAAAATCAGTCACATCATCACATTCTGTGAAACACTTTTTTTTTGAGATACTATATAAGTGAGCACAATAAATGAAACATTGGACATAAAAATAATAATATTTAAAATACATGCAATATAAACGGTAAACAAAAAACGAACGCATCCGTTCATCCTTACTGTTTTCTGATTGGTTCCTGAATAGGAACTTTTGAACAACCAATGAAATAGACGTCTGTCATACAAACATTTACGTTGGCAACTCTGGCAACAAGGATGGGATAATTAAGAACTTTTGTCTCTTTTTATCAGGGTCTGCCGAGCCATTAGAAATCTCTATAGAGAACTTCGGATAAGGATTCAGTGATGCCACCACACAACTTTTGGCTTTAAAACTACTGGCACGTTTTTCGGCATTTTTTCTTCATGACAGGGTTCCTGGCACCCTCAGAAACCCCGTAATATGATTGAAATTGTTCATAACGACGGAAATATTGAGATTTTCCATAAAATACAAAACACTAGGGACTTTAATTTTGTTTAGTGATTTTTTTTTCAAGATGGCGCTAAATTCAAAACTAGAGCTAGAGTTTTGTTATTGAAAGAGGTATTGTGTAGTCTAGGAAGTGCCGGATAAAGCCACCGTGTGGTCCGTAGCAAATGTGAACAAGAGGCCCTTGATTTGCATTAAGTATTAAAGTATAGAATATAAAATAAAACAGCACATTTACAAAAAGACTTTCCGTGATTTAATCCGAGCAAATTTGGAGATAACACTCGTCAAATCAATATTTCTAAGTTAATCACTTTCTATGTTCATTATATTGAGGTCGTTTGATGTTCTTGTCCCATTGTGATCCCTAACACATTGTTAAAACGCTTTAACGTTGAAAAAGAACATTCTCCGCTGTAGTTGGTGATTATCAAAATCAAGTGAATGCGAAACACTAATCCAACATTTGGGAAACACGATTCCCATGAATTTTATGTCAACAGTTTATAAACTTGAAGTTTCTGAGCCTCGTGCTTTTTCTTTCTGCTGTCAATATCAGCAGTCACATCTGTTTTCAGCAGCTTCGCAAAACTGCACCAGTTCATTGCCCAGACTGTCTTCGACATCATCTAGGAAATAATTGACGATAGTTCTTTTTAAGATCTTTTCTGCCGAAGTATTCCAAATACACTAGTCACTTGATGGTAAGCTTCCATTCATTTAGCTAATGCAGACAATTACAACAATAAAAACATGAATTTCAAAACGTTGTCTAGGTGTTTGATGTTCTACAACTTCTTCGAGTGCCTTCTTTTATGAGGTCTGTGAGTAGAGCTGCTGCTGAAAAGGTCGTACTTTGTATTTTGCTTGGGTTTTCTTGAAGTCGATTGCTGATATTCTTCACAGCCAATTAGGGCTTTGGCCTCTATATCTGAAAATTTGGATCGTATTGCTTGGAAGTAGCCTTGTAATGATTTATAAAGAGCGTACCTATCTCGTGTTAAGATCTTGATCGGTCGACTGCAACGATCGAAGCGTTAGTCGCTTGCAAGTGTTCTAGAATTTCATTCCACACTATAGTTATTATTCCCATTTCTAACTTTATTCATTTTCTGTAGGTGGTATAAAAAACATATCTTACTTGATAGTTTTTTTTACTTTGCGTACAGGCGCGAGCCCCCCCAGGCGCGGGGCCCGTAGCATTTCCTTACTGGCTAATTTGCTAACTGGTACTTGGTAGCATGAGAATTGATAGCTGGCAAATGCGGCACTGAGTGTAGGGTTATTTCTTTGTCAGTGCACATTCGTTCCATGAAAAAGTTCAAAAGTACAAATGATATTCAACCATTTTAACAGTTATGATTAAAAATTAAAATGTAACACATACCCACAAAACTGACACAAAATACAAATTCTGTGATGTAACCTCAAAGTATTCAGGCCAAGAGCATTTTAATCAGAAAGGTAATAAGGTTTGTTTGTCCGTGAAAGTTACCACTCAGAATATTTTCTAGATCGATCAACTATTTGGCAACTAGGAAACGTGAAATACGCAATTTTTTTTAAATTCAGGAAAATGATTTATTTTGAAATTAGCGCCATTTTGTGAGAAAAATCCCTAAATAAAATTAAAGTCCCTAGGGTTTTGTATTTTATGGAAAATTTCAATATTCCCGTCGTTATGAACAATTTCAATCATATTACGGAGTTCCTGAGGCTGCCAGGAACCCTGACATGAAGAAAACTTGCCAAAAAACGTGCCAGTAGTTTTAAAGCCAAAAGTTGTGTGGTGGCATGACTGAATCCTTATCCGAAGTCCTCTATTGATGTAGCCGATACTTGATGAAAATCCATGTTCATATCCATAATAAAACTATGTTTAAAAGATTTTCACTATAAATAGGTTTACAAAACCCGCGACAATTGTTTCGCTCCTTCAAGCTTCTTCAAGCGGAGAAGATATACTAAATTACATGTTAGCTATGTTAATTAGATATTATCAAACAAATTGACCATATTTCACCTGAAAAAGATGAGGGATTTGTCGTTGTGCTGTTGGCACCACTTGCTGTCGATACCACTTGCTGTCGATACCACTTGCTGTCGATTTCAAGTCACCTGTCAATGTCAAGTGTTATAAATTTGAAAAAGCATTCAAAGTAATTCACATTCACCAAGTCCTGCTACTCCTGCTTGATATTCAGAAAGCATTCGACTCTGTCTTGACAGATGGTTTTGTCATGAAGATGCAAAGGGCAGGGATGCCTTTACACATGGTAAAATTACTTTACTCCTACCTGGTCAATAGAGTTTTCCTAGGTTAGGGTCCATGGAACCAGCTCCGCAATGAGGCCGGCCGGAGCAGGTGTGCCACAGGGGTCGAGCTTGTCTCCACTCTTGTATTCGCTAGACTTCCCAATGTATGGTGCCACCAACACGGCTGTCTATGTTGATGACACTGCAATCTATGTTCATTCACACTCTGCATGACAGCCGCTAGGATGGTAAAAGTACATCTTGAAAGGCTAGTCGAGCCGTATCTAGCGAATAACAAGATAAAGTTGAATCCTGATGAAACAGAGCTTATAAATTTCTCAAAGGAACGTACCTGGTAGATGGCTTACTCTCCATAAACATGTCAGCTTGGCAATTCAGCGAGCTGCAACAGCGGTAAAAAGGACCTATCCTTTGATAGCAAGGAATTCCAAGCTGGCAATGGAGAGTAAGCTACGCTTATATAAACAGGTTATTAAGCCAGCAATGACCTATGCCTGTCCAGTGTTCTGCAGCCTCCCCAAAACTCAAATGTTGGGACTGGAGAGGATGCAAAATAAAGTGCTTCGTATCGTCACAAACAGTGATAGATACTTTCGGCTGAACGCATTGCGTGAACTGAACGATATTAACACAGTAGAAGATCACATAAAAAATATTGCTGACAAATTCTATCGGTACTTCATTCTTGGAAGTCCTCTGACCAAGAACATCACGACAGTAAGAGCCCACCATAACGTGCGATGGAAGCACGGTGGATTCATATACCAGGCATTGGATATTTTCCATGAAATTCCATAACATCATAAGATGACTCCTTATACCTAAGGACAGTAACACCAAGGCATAATGTCTAATCCAGTTTTTTCGCTGCTTTTCCGGGAATCAACTGAAAACTTTGATAAGGAAAATTTGATGATTTAATGTCGCACAGAGTATATATTAAATCCACCCATATAAAATGGAGGAGACGGGTTAGTCCAACAGCCTATGACTGAAACCACCTACAAGCATAAACCTACAAACATCGTAGGGCTGCCCTAGGGCTGTAGTGAGCGGTCTGCCAGACCTTTGGAGATCCCAAATGGTCAGGAATAGACCTAACACATGCAGTCTATACTCCCTCCCTTTGCCCGCCCTGTGAATACTGTGATAGTATTAGCTTGTTTTATTTATTTATATGTAGCAAATTAAGAAAGAAGAAGAATTTATTCAATCAAAATAGGTTACCCTAATATACATATTGATTCTATATCATTTATACAATATATATATATATATATATATATATACAATATATATATATATATATATATATATGTTCGGAAAGGTTTCCGCGGTCAGAAATATGTACATTACTAAGTTCATGGGTTGAACCGCGTTGAGAGTTTATAACTCGACGTTTCGGCTCCTGCTTTGGAGCCATTTTCAAGAGTGTGACTGCGAGGCCTCTATCTGCCTACTCCTCGAGTCGTGGTCTTGAGAGATATCAAGGTCTCAACCTGCCTACTCCTTGATCTCAAAAGACGATCCGATGTTGGTTGCACTGTAGTATTTATAGGTGGTTGGTTACCTGGAGGTGGGCGGGTCTTACGGCCATCGAAATCGAAAAACGGCCTGATTGCCTGAACATTAAAGATGATAGCCGTAAATTGAACCCCATTTGGAAGCCCCTTCTTCCAACCGTAATTACCAGGCCACGTGAAACTTATCCGCAATCAATTATTATCCCATTAACTCCAACTACACAGCAGGCACCAGCAGACAAGACAAACGAGAAAACCCGTAAGACCCGCCCACCTCCAGGTAGCCAACCACCTATAAATACTACAGTGCAACCAACATCGGATCGTCTTTTGAGATCAAGGAGTAGGCAGGTTGAGACCTTGATATCTCTCAAGACCACGACTCGAGGAGTAGGCAGATAGAGGCCTCGCAGTCACACTCTTGAAAATGGCTCCAAAGCAGGAGCCGAAACGTCGAGTTATAAACTCTCAACGCGGTTCAACCCATGAACTTAGTAATGTACATATATATATATATATATATACAGGGTGTTAATTAAGTACGTTGACAAACTTCGGGAGGTGATTCTTTGAAGGTTTTCAGGACGAAATGTTCATATAAACATATGTCCCAAACGGCTTGGTTTTCGAGATACAGGGTAATAAAAATACATTTTTTTCAAGATTTTTTAGAGTTAACTTCGACATTTTCTACAATAATCAGTTCAAATTAGGCAAGTACAATCCATTCAATAGTACGCACGATACAAAATAATGCATTTCTCAAATAATTCACAGGGTCCTCCTTTTTTCAGAGTCAAGCTTTGTTCAACCCTTCAGAATTTTTTTTTCCGCCGCCACTGACATATTATGAGAAAGGAATAATGAATGTTCTTTCATTTAACATCTTTTTGCTCTCTTGATGTTTTTCATTTACTTGTACGGTTCAGGAGTTACAATGAAAATATTAACGCAAACATTTTCCAGTAACGCATAACATAAAGAAATTTGAGAAGCAAATAGTCTAACAAACTTGAAGGGTGATTCTTTGAAAGGTTTCAATATGAAAAGTTCATATAAACATGTCCCAAGCGGCTTGGTTTTCGTACAGGGTGATCAAAATACATTTTTTAGGAGTTTTTGGAGTTTACTTCGAAATTTTCGACAATAATCGATCCAAATTAGTTCAAATTGGACAAGTACAATCCATTCAATACGCAATACGTCATTTTGTTCTCATTACACAAATAGCTATTTTCTGCTCGTGTAGAGAAAATGTAATGTTATGGAGCTCCCATACATTTTTTACCATAACTCAGGTTGAATATGTATTGCACAAAGTTAATTATGGCAAAATAATTTTGGACATTTTCAATAGTGAATAACTTTATTATCAAATACTAGAGCAAAGTAACATAAATTCCCTAGGAATAAAATTAAGTTCAGAAAAGGACCATTATTGAAATTGATATGTCAGAGCAGCTGCTGGAAATGGGCACCGCCAACTTCAATGCATGCGTTTATGCGCCCAACCATAGACTGGCGGACACGCTCAAAAATACCAGGAGTGTTTCTTATAATTCCGCATGACTCCTGTATGCGATTCCTCAGGTCTTCTTCACTTTGAACTGGAGTTCGGTATACTAATGATTTAAGGTGCCCCCAGAGGAAAAAATCAAGTGGATTCATATCGGGTGACCTTGGTGGCCAAAGTTGTGGCCCACCACGCCCAATCCAGCGATCAGAATAATTCTCTTCTAAATATTGGCGTGCAACCAATCTGAAGTGTACTGGAGCACCATCATGCATAAACCAAATTCCAATTCTTTCCCTCAGTGGGATCTCTTCTAGGAGTCCAGGTAAGATGAATTCAAGAAAATGTCGATAATGGTCACCATTGAGTCTATGAGGCAGAAAATGTGGCCCGATAAGGAAATTCCCTACAATTCCAACCCAAACATTCACAGAAAACGTCTCATGAAAATGGTTTTCAATCACGGCGTGTGGGTTTTCATCAGCCCACATATGATTGTTGTGAAAATTAATAATGGCTTTACGGGAAAAGCATGCCTCATCGGTGAATAACACTTGAGATAAAAACCATGGATTTTCCAACAATTTATTTCGAATCCAAGTGCAAAAAGTTAATCTCTTTGGAAAATCCCTTGGCAGAAGAGCTTGAACACGCTGTATGTGATAGGGATAAAGTTGTTGCTCTTTTAAAATTTGCCATACCAATACATGGGTTACGTTAAACTGTGCCGCAATTTGTCTTGTACTGGTGTCTGGATGCTGCTCAATTTCGTTAAGTACAGCTTCTTCTATCTGAACTGTTCTAACTCTCCTGAGTCTTCCTATGAGAACAGCAGACCTCTTGAAAGTGCCCGTTTCACGAAGACGGGAGTGAATATTGATGAACATTTGTGTGCTGGGAATATGACGTTGTGGAAATCTTTCTAGATACATTCGTCTGGCGGCACGAGCGTTACCATCAGCCATTCCATACATTAAGTGCATGTCCGCCATTTCTGAATTTGTATATTCAACCATTTTATCCAAAGGAATATTGAATGAATCTGCTTTATAGCTTGCACTAATGAAGAATTAACAATGAGACAGTTTCTCAACTTTCGATAACTGTCAAGTTGTTGATATTTAAATAAATGAATTAATATCAAAGCCCACTTTGCTATTTTTATGAATTCAAATTGATTACAAAATTTCTGCGTTACTGCAGAAGAAAAAACAAACCGAAATTTCTGATAAAATAATGTACTCCGTACGGAAACAAAAATTTGTTTGATTTAGTTTTTCGGAGTTATGACCAGAGATTCATAAATGAAAATCAAATGTGTAATGATCTGCGACTATTAGATAAACCCTATTAACTATCTTCCATTACAGGATTACCTTTCGGAAGTTTTTTATGTTGAAAAGGAAACATTCAATTGAAAACTAAAAAATATCTTTTTTTAAAATAACAAAAAATTTGTATGAGTTCTCTATCAAGACTGATGGGTAAAAACATTTTTAATCAAATATCTCAATGAAAATGCACATTTTTACCATCAGAATCTTCAGGTTGAAAGTTAAGGTTTTCCCAATATCTGTCAAATCTAGTTTAATATCCAGCGTACCGCAGTGACGGGGAGATAGTAGTTTTCTGTTAGATATCACAAAAAGAAATCACATCTTTACAATAACAAGCTTTTATTTAGCTTCACTTGTAACTAACTACGAGTAACAAACAATTTAATAAAAGTTGAATTTGACCCACTTCTAATACTCCGATTAATTTGAAATTTGGCAGGTTTCCGTAATTCCGGTGACAATGCATTAAAAATATGTTTGTTAAAAAACAAAATGGCGGCTGCAATATGGCGGACGAGTTTTGTGATTATGATCCGATTCTGTTCAAAATTGGTATGTGATGGTTTTTGGGTTGGAGATTTTCAGTTTCACATAAAAAATAAACTAAAATGTTAAAAATGAAAATTATAAAAAGAAAACATTTTAAAGTTTTTATACAATACACTGAAAAGGAAAAAATAATTCATTTCATTGTTTGATCTATGTAATCTTGTACAGAAAGATTTTGATACTCACAGAATAACCTACAAAAAATGAAACAAATTATTTTTTCATTTTCAGTGCATTTGTATAAAAGCTTGTCTTTATATTTTTTATTGTATAATTTTTATTCATCGTAGATTTTTCTAATTCTGAAAAAATATTTCCATCAATTTACAATAATTGAAAATGTTTAATTTTCAAATTTTCTAATGTTATGCCACACTGGAAAATGTTTAAATTAATATTTTCATTATAGCCCCTGAACAGTACAAGTAAATGAAAAAATGCAAGATATCAAAAAGATGTTAAATGAAACAACATTGATTATTCCTTTCTCATAATATGTCAGTGGCGGCGGAAAAAAAAAATTCTGAAGGGTTGAACAAAGCTTGACTCTGAAAAAAGGAGGACCCTGTGAATTATTTAAGAAATGCATTATTTTGTATCGTGCGCCCTATTGAATGGATTGTACTTGCCTAATTTGAACTGATTATTGTCGAAAATGTCGATTAACTCTAAAAAATTTTGAAAAAAATGTATTTTTATCGCCCTGTATCTCGAAAACCAAGCCGTTTGGGACATATGTTTATATGAACTTTTCGTCCTGAAAACCTTCAAAGAATCACCCCCCGAAGTTTGTCAACGTACTTAATTAACACCCTGTATATAAAACATCTTAATTTAAAACATATCATCAATAAAACAATATACCATAAAAAATTTAAAACACTAAAAAAATTTACAAAATTTTAAAAAAAATTTTACAAAATTTTAAAGGAGAAAATAATATACCAAATTTTTTATCTAACATTGTTATTTGTGAAATATTCTCTAATTCTCTTTTTGAACATTGATAAAGTTGGGCTACTTTTTATTTCATTTGGGAGTGCATTGAATTCATTGAAAAACAATGAGTTCATTGAATTTTGTCTGTTTGTTCTTCTGATAAATATATTTGCATTACTTCTTGTGTTATATTGATGTACCTCAAAATTGAATGTAATGTACTCACGGAAATAGGAGGGAGCAAGATCATTGAGTATTTTATATATAAATATCATGGTGAGATATACGAGTCTTTGTCTAACAGAAAGCCATTGTACTGAATTCAACATTGTATCAATAGGCGTATATCGATTTAACATTAAGATTATTCTCATCCCTCGATTTTGGAGTTTTTGTAGTTGAGACAATTTATTCAAGTTGAACAGATATAACACGGAAGAGCAGTAATCAAAATGTGGTTGAATGATTGTTCTATATACAGTAATTTTCGTTTCCATTGATATGTTACTAGAGATTCTGGAGAAGAAATATAATTTTTTTGTAATTTTTTTGTAAAGATAATCAAAATGGTTCTCAAAAGTCAATAGATTGTCTAATTGAAATCCTAGATATTTAATATTATTCACAAATTCAATATCTACATCATCAATTGAGAGTTTCAAGTTATTGTGGTTTATATTGTTGTATTTATATTTTGATGTTATCAACATGGCTTTAGTTTTCAAAACATTCAATTTCAATTTATTCAGTTTCATATATTTGTCGACTTTTGCAAGAACAACATTCATATTGCTGAGGGCTCTATCCAGATTTGTATCACTACATGCAAGTAAGGTATCATCTGCAAATAGATTTATGAATTCACAGCCTACATGTAAGTTGATATCATTCAAATATAATATGAACAGAAGAGGTCCTAGAACACTACCCTGTGGAACTCCAAAAGGAATTTCTTGTTCAGTCGATGTTTCAATCAATCAATCAATCAATCAATATATACTTTATTGTATTCATGAAGAAATCATGGTTACAAAGCAGTACAATGTAAAGGTAAACTTACAATAAAAATCAGTATAAACACATAGGGTACAACAATAAAATATTTTAACCGAGTAGAGACAATTAATCTACAAATAACACTCAGGTCAATACATCACTAAAATATTGCGTCAATAAATCATGGTCATAAGGATAAATGTACAACAAAAGTTAGTTCGTTGCTTACTCTTACTTTTTGTTTACGTGTTTGTAAATAATCTACCAACCAATCATAAACTTTGCCCTCAATACCATATCTTTTCAGTTTTAACAATAATAATTTTCTATCGATGGTTTCAAATGCTCTCTTTAAATCGAGAAAGACAACTACCACATATTTGTCATTATCTAATTCTAATTTAAATTTACATAAAGAAAGTTGTAATGCAGCTTCACAAGAATATTTTTTTCGGAAACCTGATTGGTTGTCTATAAGGATTTCATTTTTATTAACATGTTCAATAATTTGATTGTAGACTGCTTTCTCTAAGACTTTTTCAATAGGTGGTAGTGTATTAATAGGGCGAAGCTCACTAGCTTTTATTGTATTTCTTATCTTCGGAATAGGTATGATAGTACTTATCTTCAATGACTCAGGGATTTTTCCATATTCCAGTGATGTATTTATGAGGTTTAAAATTACGTGTCCTATAGTTTCAAAAATATTTTTCAAAACTTTTGAATTTATTGTTTCAAATGCACTACTTTTATTATCTAGTCTTGTATAACTTTCAAATCCTTTCATTTATTGTGTTATGACCCTGTATCTATGATGTTGGCCGTTATCAAGAACTCTCGGTTACTCTTAGCGACAGCCTGTTATTATATAACTTGAATGTTGTTTGAAGTATAAAACGTCAATAAAAAAATACTTTGATAAAACTAACACGAATTATATCATTCAAAGCAAATCAAACAAGTCTATTGATTATTTGTCTTAAGTCTCTAAGTGATAATGGTTTGAAGTTTGAAAAACGGTAATACAAATTATAGTTCATATTGTTACAAGGTTCCATATCATCAATACTTTCCACTATATGGTTTATACTATCGATAAAATAAGAATTTAAATTTTCGGCAATGTCAATATCTTGTCTCATGATTATTTTTTGATCCAAGTATTCAAATTCAACGCTGTTTGGTAAGTCTTGTGAGTTCACATCAACTAATTTTTTAAGGGTTTTCCACATAAGCTGTGGGTTTTTTCTATTCCTATCTATTTTATCAAAATAATATTTGTCTTTCTTCTTTTTCATTAAGCTTACCACTTCATTTCTGTATTTTTTATAAGTTTCCCATTTTTCTATCCTATCCACTCCTGTACAATTTTTGAAACACTTATAACTCTTGTCTCTTTTTCTCATCACGTTGAGTACATCATTGTCAAACCATGGTACATTACATTTATATTTACAGATTTGTAATGGTGCAACTCTACCAATCACATTTTCACAGTTTTTCAATAAATCATCATAGAGTTCATTTACATCAACAAAGTCGAGTGACCAATCACAGGATATCAAATCCATTTTGATTGAATGAAAATTATGATCACAAAAGTTTCTATACTTTTTTACTGCCATATTATTTCCTCCTTCATTATGCAAGTTAATTGATATAATTAGATGATCAGTTATCTTAGGACTACAATGAACATTAGTTGTTAAATTATTGTGGTTTGACAGAACATAATCAATTAAAGTAGTACTTTTATCAGTTATCCTAGTAGGCTCATATATTAATTGATTTACACCATACATAGACAAAATCCTTTTCATTTTACTTGCAAGAAAATTCACATTAAAGTCGCCAACAAGAATACATTTTAGATTTGACGCAAACACATTGTCAAACATTTCCTCAAGTTTATCTAAAAACATAGCATCAGAACTGAATGGTGAATGATAAAGACATCCTATAATCCATTTAGAGGAACCAAGGTCAACTTTTACAAATTTACACCAATAGTTACCTTGAAGTACAAATGAAGTACAAATTGAGTTCAGTTTTTATGTATATCAAGATCCCACCTGTGTGTCGGTTCGTAGAATCACAACATATGACATTATAACCCTCTATTTTGATTTCATTGTCTTCAATGTCTTTGGTTGTCCTGGATTCACTAACCATAATCATTTTAGGATGATAATTAACCAAGCTTCCCTGTATTTGATCTTTATTTTTCAGTACACTTTGAATGTTCAAATATATTATATCTGTATTCATTAATATATTAGGTTGGTTATTCATTAGTTTTTTTTCCAGGTTTCACTTTTATTTACTATCGTGGGTTTATTATTAATATATTTAATTGTTTTTGTTTCATCACCATTTTCAATTATTTCTTGTAATTTAGCCTTGACTTTCAGATAATATTCACGTTGTGCTTTTGTTTGATCTGGCACAATTTTAATTCCTGGAAATTTGTTGTTGTTTTATTTTTTAGAACACATCTAGCATCTTCCTGGGAGTGTAAAATCACCTTGATGGGCCGAGTTTTATTCGGCATAAATTTTCCCAATCTGATTATTTTTGGATTTGTTTTATTTATGTCATAGTCTTCAAGAGTGTCAATCACAATTTCCCTTTCTTCTGAACTACATTCTACCTGTTTTTTTAGATGATTCATTAACGTTAAAAATAATCAGGTTTGAGGCTCTGTTTTGTCTGTCCATCATTTCAAAGATGATATCTTCCTTTTCATAAATACTGCTTGTTTCTTGACAGGAAAAACTAGCAATGTTGGTATTGTTTTGGTTCTGAATAATTTTGTTCAAACTTTCTTTCAGTTCTGATACTTCTTTAATAAGTGTAGGTACTTTCCAGAAACCTTCTTCACATGTTTCACAAAAAAACTTCAATTTTCGTTTCGTTTTTAACTGCAGGCATTTCACTTCAGACGCCGTCAAATAATAAATAGTTTTTGATTTTTTGACATTCATCAAGTTAAGCTCAATTTATAAACTCCGCTGCCGTAGCTAGTTGTGGAAAAAAAAATTAATTTAGAAACTTGCCGACCCCTGCACCAATTATATGAGTAAATGATTCCAAAAGAGTAAAAAACAACCATACATCCATAGTTGTGTCACTCGCCTAGAGTAACCTTAATTAAGTCAAAAACCAGAAAATACTGTAGCTGTCAAAGATGAAAGTTGGTTATTTTCCTGCGGCAACGGGTCGCTGCGGAGTTTATAAGCTGCATCAACTGTAACTACGTCAGCGGAGTTTATAAATTGAGCTTAACTACGGCAGCGGAGATTATAAATTGAGCTTTTTCTTCTTGAATTTGCTGATAGTGTTTTGCTACTTTTTTGTGCCAACACCTATCCTATCTATTTCTGCAATGGGGCACATAACACTTTGCCCCTGGATGGCTAATGGTGGATTTATGATGAAGTTTTAGGTCGTAAGTAATAAGTCAGAAGTTTTAAGTAATAGTCAGAAGTCGTAAGGAAAAAAATGACCATTCATGCAGAAGTCTTAAGACTGACATGTCTTAAGGAAATTATTCTGTCATTTGTCACTTTATAATGGAATTAATAAATATCACAACAAAAATAAGTGATATTTATTCAACAACACATATATCACTCTTCTGGATTGATGACAGTATTAACAGAACGTAAATCCCTCTCAACGCATGCGTGCTAAGACTTAGTCGTAAGTTTTAGTCATAAAAGATGAATGTTGGCCAACTTTCCTTACGACTTGGAACTTAGGACTCGTGCATGAACTGTCCTATTGAAAGCCGATAATTGAACTTTTTATTACTTATTACTTAAAACTTCCGACTTATTACTTGGGACTTAAAACTTCATCATGAATCCACCATAAGGGACCATTTGGGAAGCATCATTAATTTTATAAATCAATAAAGTTGAAAACCACAAATAAACAATAAAAGTAACGGAACGATGCTCATACACTATCAAACACCTCTAATCTAACAAGAAAATCTTGAAAATTGAGAATTACTCCATTTATTTTCAAATATTTGACAAGTGACATTGACAGGTGACTTGAAAATCTTGAAATTGACAGCAAGCGGCGCCAACTGCATAACGACAAATCCCTCATCTTTTTTAGGTGAAATATGGTCAATTGCAGTAAATAATGGTTATAAATCGTCTCTGATTGATAACCTTCTGTCTAAAAAGCAATATAAGAAAGCAATTCAAGAAGAAGTTTATCCTCGTTTAAAAGACCACCAAAAGTTTAAAACAATTACTTATATCGGTGAACCTAGCACTAAAATAGGTAATTTCTTGAAAAAGCAAGGTTTCAATATTGCTTTTAAGACAGACAACATTTTAAGCAGACATATTAAAAATAACAAGGATAAAGTAGAAAAACAAGATAAGTGTGGAGTCTATAAATTAAATTGTGGTAGTTGCCCCAAGTTTTATCTTGGTCAAACTGGTAGAACATATAAAAAGCGCCTAACCGAACACAGAAATAGCTTTGTAAACGGAAAAACAAACTCTACTTATGCTAACCACTTATTGACCGAAAACCATACTTTCGACCATGATTTCGAAGTCATTCATGTTCAGAACAAAGGTATGAAGCTTAATCTTTTGGAAAGTATGGAGATCAATAAGTGTAAAAATTCTGAGAACCTTCTCAATGACCAACTTGAATTAAATAACTCACCATTACTTAATTTGTTTTTCTGGAAAGGTTAGATGGAATGTAATTAATAATGCAATGTTCTCATTGAAAATTTATTAGGAGGTAGGTATACAACCGCACCCTAATTAATTTACGATGTATATTTAAGGTAACATAGCTAACATGTAATTCAGCAAAAAATATAACTTATATGTTGTTTGTCTCTATAGATCTCCCTCCTTAGATGTTTATATATTTTTAAGTAATCTAGAGCTACTCCTGGCTGACTTACCCAGTAATTGTAGGGTCATATTAACTCATTAACAGGTGATTTTAATATAAATTATAATGACTGTGAATCTCTGGCTAGGGATTCACTAAAACATTTACTTTCATTATTTGACTTAAGTATGCACGTTAACGCAGACACTCGTATCTCTCGATTCTCTGCTTCTCGTATTGACTACGTATGTAGCAATCTAGAAGAACAGATAGATTCGTGCACAGTTATTCCATCCGGGTTATCGGATCATGAAGCAGTAATGTGTTCTGTTCTTCTAGAGTCGCCAAAGAAACGTACCATATGTAAACATGGTAGACTGTACAGTAGCTCAAACTATAATAGGTTCTATCAGAATTGTATCGGAATTGACTGGGAGAGCACTCTGACCAAAGATGATCCTTTCTTATCATTTCACAGCGTGTTATTGGATGTGTTTGATAAGTCTTTTCCTAAACAGAAAATCAAATTGAAGCGTAAAAAGCCGTGGGTGACGAAAGGACTGAAGATTTCCTCAAAAAACTTACGCTCACTGCATTATATTAGAAAATTTACGAATGACCAATTTATTTTTATATACTTCACGAGGTACCGTAAAATCTATAAATCCACTATCAGGCTAGCGAAGAAAATGTATTACAGAAACAGAATTGGAGAATCAAATAACAAAATTAAAGAGACCTGGTCCATAATTAATGACATCAGAGGAAAATCAAAGAAACCAAAGGTTGATATCCCACTAAATCCCAACAAAATCAACGAATTCTATTGCACCATTGCTCAAAAGCTAAGCAACACAATTCGCGTGCCCTATGATCCTTTAATTAATCTGGAAAATATTAATATTGATGATAACCTTATTTTGTATAACAAAGATGTTCATGAATTGATTGAAACATTGAACGACATCAGAAATAAAAATACCGTTGGGTATGATGAGATTTCTGTCAAAATACTTTTGAATCTACCAGTTAATGCATTGGAAACGTTAATTAATCTCATTAATGCTTCCTTTGAAACTGGCTCATTCCCTCTTTCCTTTAAGACTTCAATTGTTATTCCCCTACATAAAGGTGGTGATTTGGATAATCCCTCCAATCTGCGGCCCATTTCTCTTATTCCAACCTTGGCGAAAATTATTGAAAAATTAGTAAAGAAACGATTGAATGATTTCTTAAATTTGCATAATATCATGAGCAACAACCAATTTGGGTTCCAGACGGAAAAAGATACAAGTGATGCAATATTCTCTTTCCTTTATAAAATTTATTCAGAAATAAATTCTGGTGAAGTAGCCGCCGCAATTTTCTATGACCTTTCGATGGCTTTCGATTGCGTTAATCATGAAATATTACTCAAAAAACTTCACCGGTATGGCTGCAGAGGGGTGACGTACAATTGGTTTGAATCGTACCTCTCAGGGCGAAGTCAAATGGTAAGAACATCGGAACTCTCAGAAAGCAGAGCAATTACATCTGGTTTGCCACAAGGTTCTGTGTTGGGTCCAGTTCTGTTTTTGTTATATATTAATGACTTGACTATGATAAATATATCTGGCAGCTTTACTCTCTTCGCGGACGATACAACAATATTGTGGAAAGAAAAGAACTCAGCAGAGCTACATAAAAAGATATCAACAGATGTAGAAAAGGTGAAAAATTGGTGTGATGCTAATTTATTATCCTTGAATATCTCCAAAACAAATATAATAACATTTAAATGTCTGCTAAATGAACTCTCAATAGGCAATGATATCTTGGAAAACAAATTGAACACAAAATTTCTTGGTGTATTTATTGATAGTAGGCTTAAATTTGATGAACACGTTAGACAACTCAAGAGTAAAATTTCCTCCAGAAGTTATGCAGTGAGAGTGGTTTCTGAGTTGGGTTTTCACACAGCAAAAACGGTTTACTACGCTTTAATTGACTCCCAAATAAGATATGCAATACTTTTTTGGGGAACATGCACCTTTTCTCTTCTGTGTTGATATTACAGAAAAGGGCGGTAAGGTGTCTCTGTAAAGTCAAACCTAGGGAATCATGCAGACATTATTTTGCTGCCAATAAGATTTTAACTGTAGTTGCACTGTTTATTCTTGAAACTGTATGCTTGGTATACAAACATAAAACGGAGTTTGACTTTGTTTCTTCTCCGTATGATACCCGTAATAGCATATTTAATATCAGACTTCCCATACCCAACTCAACATTAATCAAGGATTCTATTTTTTATAATGGTGGAAAGCTTTTCAATCACTTACCAGTAGATATAAGGTCTGCAAATCTGACCAACGTACAATTCAAGAAAGCAGTGAGAAATTTGCTAGCTGATAGACCCTATTATAGCCTACAAGAGTATTTTAATGAATCGTTTCGAAAATACGTGTACTTATTCTATTTTATTTCTTATTGTATTTGTACTTGTTTTATTCTAATTTTTTGTAATTCATCAGTTTTTATCTATACACCATTAGTTATGTTTATATTTATAATTACTTACAAATCTTTGTCAATGGGATGCAAAATCTTCTGACAATAAAGTATATTTGATATATCTTCTCCGCTTGAAGAAGCTGTTGTACAGCGAAACAATTGTCGCGGGTTTTGTAAACCTATTTATAGTGAAAATCTTTTAAACATAGTTTTATTATGGATATGCAAAAAGTTTAAATGAATCAAACTTTCCGCAGCGTGACCTTGAATTTTCAGCGTCGTCTAAACATGTTTGCCATTGGTTATCTTATCAATAGAGGGGGTGACGCCACTGCTACTGCCATTATGTGAATCAGGCAAAACTGACAGGGTTACCGTCAAGGAAACTAAAATTTAACAAGGAGTGTTTGATTCCACTGAAATGAAATTATATTATGTTGACATAACATAATATAATTTCATTTCAGTGTTTGATTCTCATAAGTCAATGGGTACACTAGTAGATGAGAACTTAAGCTCGAAACACGTGTCTACGGTTGCACAACAATTTGAGGGCTATACCCAATAAGTTTTCTAATTATATTTTTATATACTGCCTCTCGATAAATCCATCTTGATTTGTATTCTCCTGGGTAGGATGTCACGCTTGTAGCTATATCTGCCTCCGTGGCGACGTTAGTTGTTGCCTTGAAAGCTCAAGGTCTTCTAACCGAAGCCACAAATGTGTGGTTGGCTTCCTGTTGTTGACTTCCTTTGATTCTATTTTTACATCCAAGTGTTGTACATCTTCGCACTTGATTTTACCGTACTGATGAGAGCTTAAGCTCGAAACACGTGTCTACGGTTGCACAACAATTTGAGGGCTATACCCAATAAGTTTTCTAATTATATTTTTATATACTGCCCCTCGATAAATCCATCTTGATTTGTATTCTCCTGGGTAGGATTGTCACGCTGGTAGCTATAACTGCCTCCGTGGCGACGTTAGTTGTTGCCTTGAAAGCTCAAGGTCTTCTAACCGAAGCCACAAATGTGTGGTTGGCTTCCTGTTGTTGACTTCCTTTGATTCTATTTTTACATCCAAGTGTTGTACAACTTTTCGCACTTGATTTTACCGTACTGATGAGAGCTTAAGCTCGAAACACGTGTCTACGGTTGCACAACAATTTGAGGGCTATACCCAATAAGTTTTCTAATTATATGAATATATATATAGATATAGTAAACCATTTGGAGGCAACGCGCTGACGTCATTTGACAGGCCCATAAAATGAGCCGATCGTTTCATCCTCTACAAATAATGTTCAATCAAAGAGTAGACCCCTACTATTTGCCAATACGCTCTATCAGCCATGACGTGTCACGCTTCCAATTATGGTTGCTGTAAGTAAGGTTCTATTATCCAAACATATATATATATATATATATATATATATATATATATATGCTTGTAAAGTTATGAAAATTCATAGTGTGTATCATAAAGTGAAATTACTACTTCACTTGTGTACGTCTCAGTAATGAACATACAAGTTTTATCGATAGTAAACAGCTCTCTAAATCAGTACTGAATCAAATATTACACTTAAAACAACGAAAATGAAAAAATTGTTTGGATAATGCGAATACTGAATTATACCAACCCAACTACAAATATAGCCTCCTGACGTCACACTAATATAGCGTATTGCTTGCGTTATTTGCGTGAAAAAATTTGGTTCCACTTTGGTTTGTTTGGTCCTATTCGAGCTCGTTGTTGAAACCGTATGGAACCATTTTGACATTTCAATTGAATAAGATAATGACTATGACAAAATTCACACCTCCATTCCCAAAATTTTTAGATATTTTTCTCAAAATTTTGAAAAATAGGAATAACCCAAATTTCGCGTGGTACCAATACACCGTCGTATAAATGTGTGTGAAAGTTATGAAATGTAGTCCATGTAGTACGTGCATTGACCAAAGTTTTTAGAGTTAATGTGAAGTCCGCCGCTTTACGTCCAAAAACCAAGACAAAAAAGTTTATGATTTTTTGTTAGTTGGAGGCATTGCGCTCAGAGCAAGAATCTCCTCCACCCCTCGACGAACCTCACACTATTTACGCCAGTAACCCATAGATCAAGATACATAGAAACTCTGGTGTGATCCAACGATATCATATACACTAGATAAAGCATTCCTATCTCTACGTGAAAGCTTTGTTTGGCTCAATAATAATGAAAACAATAGACGAGGAAAGTGTTGACGTAACAAATGTCATTCTTGTCAAAAACTGATTCCAAACAAACCTCCTTCGAATTCAAATCAGCTTGTCCGATATACTTCCGTAAAGATTTTTCAACTTCTTCTGCCTAAGAAAACAACATCCAACCAACCAAACACAAACTAATGAGCAAGGCAGCAAATCATCAACAGAAGTCTCCTAAAATTCTTTGTTTGGAATCAGTTTTTGACAAGAATGACATTTGTGACGACACACTTTCCTCGTCTATGACAGTTTTCCTACACAACTAGGGAACACCCAAAAAGACTAAAAACAAGGAGGGTTTAAGAAGATCTAGCCAATCAGAAACTTGTATCATCACGCGTCATAGTGACGTACTTGGGTATGAGTACAGAGTCGAACTCGAATCAAGCAACAAAACTGTCAGCAGTAACTCACATATACCAAGAGCTAGCCCGTCACTGTCTATAGAGAACGACGGCCATGGCATGTATAACTACGTCACATTTCGTCACAAATGTTCTTTCATCTCTTTCTACTAGTGTCCCCATTGTCTTATGGGAATCAGACACTCCTTGTTTTTAGTCTTCTTGGGGAACACCAGCCCACTAGCTCAAGGTCACAGAGTGTGCTCATGACACCACCAGTGGCGGTTACGTGAAACGGGGTAATAATATTAAATTAAAATTTGAATATTTCAACACATACAAAATTACTCCTGGGAATTTACTTTGAACACGTGGTTTTATACATAGTGATGGTAGAAAACTTTTGAATCAATAAATAATATTGCAAAAATTATTTGTAAGGGTTTTATGGAAAATTGTAAATTATGTTCCTAAGTTGTCAAAAATTATTACCACATTAAAACGTTTTAGGCAGGAAGAAATATTGTCTCGTTCTGTCCGAATGCCGATTATATGTAAATCCGTATTTGATGAATAATGTCTTGTTTATTGTATAATATATTATTATCATCAATATGTTGTTACTTGTAAATCAAAATTGTATTGTAAATATTATACGATTATCTTATTTAAAAAACTGATTATGTAATAACTTTTCAGTGGACCTGTTTCTGTGATAAATTACAGAAGTACAACAAAGTTATCTGTTATGAGATACTGTATCTACTTTGAAAATACTTAATCGATCAATAGACGAGGAAAGGGATGACGTCACAAATGTCATTCTTGTCAAAAACTGATTCCAAACAAGCCTCCGTCGAATTTAAATCAGCTTGTCTGAAATTGTTTCCGTTGTTTTACAACTTCTTTTGCCTGAGAAAACAAAATTCCAAACAACCAAACACAAACTAATAAGCAAAACAACAAATCATCAACAGAGAATGTCACCTAAAATTCTTTGTTTGGAATCAGTTTTTGACAAGAATGACATTTGTGACGACACACTTTCCTCCTTTATTAAGTGAACATTTACATTATTTATTATATCCTTTTTGAAATGATTCCAATCGGTAAACATGTGTAAGGGCCTATCCCATGACAAGTTCTCTAATGATAAATTTAAGAGAAAAGTATCTCCCAAGTTGAATAGTTTTTATTACCTAGTTTGTTTTTGCAGTTTTGCTACATAATTATATAAAATTTTCAAATACAATTATTATAAATACATACATATTTTACCTACAGTACCTACTTTTGATTCGCTCATAGCGGTTGATTGACAGAGATGTTACATAGAGGGTGTGTTATTTCTTAGATCATAAATTGATGACGCATGGGTAAAGATAATAGTTATTTAAGTAACAAGGAATGTAAAGACGTGTTAACATTCGAGGTGAGCGAGTACGAGCCGAGGCTTGTCGCTTGCCGAGGATGATAACAGTAGATAAATTCCGTGTTACTTATTACGTTTTTCCCGCTGCTTGTTGACATTTCTCAAAATTTGCCTGAATTGAAGTTTGTTTTCTTACCCTTCCTTCATGATTATTCGTTCGCTATTTCATTCTAAGTTGCTTGTGCGTGTAACTGAGTTACCGAATAAGCAGACAACAATAATATTCAAAAGGTCTCATAACCTAAAAATTGTTATGAATGAAGCTGAAGGTATTACTTGTCAAAGTCAAAGTCATTATTACCCTAGGCATGTAAATGACACTATTAAGTTCCGTTGTCAAGATGAATTAGTAAACGAATGATATAGGCCATTTACCTGTTTTGTTGCTGAGCATGTATGGACTATTTACAGTGTCGGCAGCGGGAAAAATAATTAAACTGTAAAGTAATTAACAATATATTAAAATATGATGTTGAGATACATTTCCTTTAGGTGTCACATATAAGTTAGTTATTGTTGATTATTCGACTGGCAGGACATTTGTATTTGGGTTTATAGCATTGATCCTACTATGAATCATCACTTTTTCCAAATTTGAATTATTGATTTCTTCAAAAATATACAGCATTTGATATGTTCCGTAGCAGCCGATTATATAGTGACCAACATATTTTTGTCGCTGTATAAAATTATTCATGAACAGAATACTATTTAAATTTGAGTAGTGAGAAATAAAATATCCAATAGTTTAGGAACTTGTATTTAATTAATTAGTGGGTAATATTTGGATAACATTTGTGAAATATATGAACAATCATGATATTTTCATTACAAAACAATATGCAAAATATAAAGAAATAAAGATTACTATTCAGCTTTTCACTAAAACACAACTACAAAGTTGGTACATGTGTAATAATAGAAACTATTCAAACAACTCCAACGGCAGCAATACAAGCAATTCTCCACTCCATATATATTATATACGAGGTGAACCCAATAGAGAGGCGCCCATTCAACGTATGGGGAACTTTTAGCTACGATATTCCAAGCAGAGGTACTGACACCTTAAACAGACTAGTGCAACACAATTATAGCGTTACCCTAGTCTGGGTATACACTGGCCTAGAATGAAACGAAATAGCAAACGCCATGGCAAAAGAGAAGGCCTTAACAAAATTCACTGAGCCAGCATTGGAACTTGGTTTAGCAGAAGCACCGTCAAGAATGTGATATCACCCTGGGCAGACAATAGATGACTTGAAATATTATTGCATGTACAAGGAAACAACAGGACACTGACAACTACTAAGAACTCAATAGAGCACATCTCGGTTTTAGCAGGTTTGTTTACAGTTCACTGCAAACTCAAACCAACACATGTACAGTATACAGACTGCAGTGCAGACTATGCAGGGAGGATGATAAAACAACAAAACATATTTTAGGTATGTGAGAATCAGCGACCAGAATGAGATTTTTCATATTTGACAATACAGTAGTAATGCAAGAACAAATGGTAAACTTTTTTCCCAGTGTACTTCTCAATTACTATCTGATATTGTATATACAAGGAAAAATATAAATAACTATATGGGGAGCCACAATAGGCCATGGGCTAAGGTGGAATATCTGATACATGCCCACTCACATATAAACCTAACACAACCTAAAAAAATCACATTATACCCAAAATTACAAGTACAAACTCGAAATCGTTGCATGTTGCAATTGTTCAGTAAACAACTAACATTTGTGGTATAATACATATCATTAAGATATACTACACAGTGACACAAAAGCCTTATATTTATTTAACTATTGGGCATTGAAAGTTGTTTTTGGTCTGGTGCTATTCTGACCATTACTTTTGTGGATAACGTACGGATTTGATTTTCGAGCATTCCTATTCATACAATTCATTTATTTAGTTGCATAAACTAAAACAAATACTCATTTGAATAAATGAAATATAAAACAAAAATGATAAACTAATATAAATGTAGCCATTTATCACTGTTTTAATGAATGCATATTCAACTTGGTCTCATCAACTAATTCAAAAACTACACATTAAAATCAGTCAAAGACAAAAAAGAATAACTATATCTGTGCAGAATAGTGATATAAAACATAATTAAAAAATAAACAAAAAGAAACAATTTTTTTTCTCAATTTCCAGCTCTAGTAAAATTTTCTAGGTATCTGTCTCTTGGCCAACAGTGGAATGTGGAAATGATTTCATGATCTTATATTGTAGGCATGCACATCAGAATAGTAATTAACAATATTTCTTCAATAACTTGGGGCAGTACCTGATTTGATTTTGAATATAAATATATTACATTATATTAAAAGAAGTTATCTATAAACTATTCTGTTTCGATTGATATAAACAAAAGATAATAGAAATTAGTAAAAATTTGCGTCTATTGGTCCTGAAGCTGCCTACTTACATTTCGTCGGCTTGGTATTACAAGATTGCATCATAATCATGCACACCATTTCAAGAAACAACGAAAAAACCTTTTAGAAAGTTGCAAAAACCAATCCATTAGTCAGCATGCTACCATCTATCTGGGACTTGCAGAAAATGCATCAATGTTATATGCAACCATGTAACACCAAGTCCACGATTTGTAATTGTCCAATGAACGATATTATATTCTATCTTACACTACAATAAGACTTTGACTGTGGTACTGAGAATTTCCAGTCACTGATTGCTTTGAGCTACCAACCTCATCTGCGACAAGTGATTGTGTATCTTTTGTTTATTATAAATGACTGTATAATTAGCTGTGATAGGACAAACTGATATTACTATTTCAGCCTTTTAGGTGTTGACAATGTTTTAGATTAAGAGTATAATAATAATACTTCCTCGTGAACACTCATTGAGTGTACCCAAAGGCATAAATTGTGCGGGTAGAGGACGGCTATTATTAGTATTTGCTGTGGCGCTCCGGGGCGAATTACTGATTTTTGGTAGCGTATTCAATTTCAGCCGTAGGAAAACCCGGAGAACCAGCAGTTTCTTTAATGATTATAAACAATTCGAAATATATATGAGTCTATCAAGTCTCAATAATGAACCTATACAATTAATTGAATTCAGGATACTCAACCAAAGTAGGGAATATCCTTTGGGGATGCAGTCAGAATAAAAGTCCTGGTTGAAGAACAACTCTTTGTTGAATTGTCAAGCTTTCGAAAAACTTTATTTTCATTCTCAAGACATTAACGTGAGGATAGTTTAAAGAAAATAGCCAATGATTTTTTCCTAGTCCTTATACAATCACAATTTTTTTTTTAATAGAACACATGAAAAATTGAACACTGTAAAAGGTACATGTTATCTATCTTGACTCAAAACAAATGTTTTAAAATACTTGAAGTTCATATAGGATTAACTTTGATTGATATTTTAAAAAAAATAACCGACACAGCGTCGGGACATCGTACCAGGGTTACCGGACACAACAGCAATGTAAACTTTGGAATTATCAGAGATGACATATCAGATCGTTTTGGGTAATTTATCAGTTTCAAAATAAATAGAAAAACTGTTAGGGACAAGAAAAATATCAGGCAAATAAGTGAAATGGGCATAGCAGAGTTCAAACATTACATGAACAAAATGGACTGGATTATACTCAACCGACAATCCAGATATCCTAGCTATATTTTTGTGTGATAACGTTACCTATGTCATTGAAGTAGCATTCCCTTTAAAAACATTAACAATGAATGAAAAATGTCATGAACAAAAGTGGTTCACAGACCATCTGGAAAAGATGAGAAATGAACTGAAACAAAAAAAAATAATATCCTTGAAATAACCGGATATCCAAATACAATACACTCCAAGAATTCAGCAAAAAAGAACACAAAAAAAATTAAAGAGTGAGTTGTATAATAACATCCTTGTAAATAGTGAATATATCTAAAACTGCCTGGAAAATAGTAAATGAGACCCAGAGGGAAACCAGGTTTCAGCAGTGAAAGTACGTGCTTTACTGCATAAAAGTTAAATGAATATAGTTCCACAATGGTTGAAAGTAGTCTTGAAACAATACTTCCATCAAACCGAACATGAAAACCTCGCTATTCTTAAAATCCACAAATGAAAACGAAATTACATCAGTAACCTTAACAAAATAGTAGTAGTATGGATGCTTAGAATATCAGGAGAGCAACCCCTATTCTGAAGAAAAGTAACGCCAATAATGGTGTATACACTGGCCTAGAATGAAACGAAATAGCAAACGCCATGGCAAAAGAGAAGGCCTTAACAAAATTCACTGAGCCAGCATTGGAACTTGGTTTAGCAGAAGCACCGTCAAGAATGTGATATCACCCTGGGCAGACAATAGATGACTTGAAATATTATTGCATGTACAAGGAAACAACAGGACACTGACAACTACTAAGAACTCAATAGAGCACATCTCGGTTTTAGCAGGTTTGTTTACAGTTCACTGCAAACTCAAACCAACACATGTACAGTATACAGACTGCAGTGCAGACTATGCAGGGAGGATGATAAAACAACAAAACATATTTTAGGTATGTGAGAATCAGCGACCAGAATGAGATTTTTCATATTTGACAATACAGTAGTAATGCAAGAACAAATGGTAAACTTTTTTCCCAGTGTACTTCTCAATTACTATCTGATATTGTATATACAAGGAAAAATATAAATAACTATATGGGGAGCCACAATAGGCCATGGGCTAAGGTGGAATATCTGATACATGCCCACTCACATATAAACCTAACACAACCTAAAAAAATCACATTATACCCAAAATTACAAGTACAAACTCGAAATCGTTGCATGTTGCAATTGTTCAGTAAACAACTAACATTTGTGGTATAATACATATCATTAAGATATACTACACAGTGACACAAAAGCCTTATATTTAATTAACTATTGGGCATTGAAAGTTGTTTTTGGTCTGGTGCTATTCTGACCATTACTTTTGTGGATAACGTACGGATTTGATTTTCGAGCATTCCTATTCATACAATTCATTTATTTAGTTGCATAAACTAAAACAAATACTCATTTGAATAAATGAAATATAAAACAAAAATGATAAACTAATATAAATGTAGCCATTTATCACTGTTTTAATGAATGCATATTCAACTTGGTCTCATCAACTAATTCAAAAACTACACATTAAAATCAGTCAAAGACAAAAAAGAATAACTATATCTGTGCAGAATAGTGATATAAAACATAATTAAAAAATAAACAAAAAGAAACAATTTTTTTTCTCAATTTCCAGCTCTAGTAAAATTTTCTAGGTATCTGTCTCTTGGCCAACAGTGGAATGTGGAAATGATTTCATGATCTTATATTGTAGGCATGCACATCAGAATAGTAATTAACAATATTTCTTCAATAACTTGGGGCAGTACCTGATTTGATTTTGAATATAAATATATTACATTATATTAAAAGAAGTTATCTATAAACTATTCTGTTTCGATTGATATAAACAAAAGATAATAGAAATTAGTAAAAATTTGCGTCTATTGGTCCTGAAGCTGCCTACTTACATTTCGTCGGCTTGGTATTACAAGATTGCATCATAATCATGCACACCATTTCAAGAAACAACGAAAAAACCTTTTAGAAAGTTGCAAAAACCAATCCATTAGTCAGCATGCTACCATCTATCTGGGACTTGCAGAAAATGCATCAATGTTATATGCAACCATGTAACACCAAGTCCACGATTTGTAATTGTCCAATGAACGATATTATATTCTATCTTACACTACAATAAGACTTTGACTGTGGTACTGAGAATTTCCAGTCACTGATTGCTTTGAGCTACCAACCTCATCTGCGACAAGTGATTGTGTATCTTTTGTTTATTATAAATGACTGTATAATTAGCTGTGATAGGACAAACTGATATTACTATTTCAGCCTTTTAGGTGTTGACAATGTTTTAGATTAAGAGTATAATAATAATACTTCCTCGTGAACACTCATTGAGTGTACCCAAAGGCATAAATTGTGCGGGTAGAGGACGGCTATTATTAGTATTTGCTGTGGTGCTCCGGGGCGAATTACTGATTTTTGGTAGCGTATTCAATTTCAGCCGTAGGAAAACCCGGAGAACCAGCAGTTTCTTTAATGATTATAAACAATTCGAAATATATATGAGTCTATCAAGTCTCAATAATGAACCTATACAATTAATTGAATTCAGGATACTCAACCAAAGTAGGGAATATCCTTTGGGGATGCAGTCAGAATAAAAGTCCTGGTTGAAGAACAACTCTTTGTTGAATTGTCAAGCTTTCGAAAAACTTTATTTTCATTCTCAAGACATTAACGTGAGGATAGTTTAAAGAAAATAGCCAATGATTTTTTCCTAGTCCTTATACAATCACAATTTTTTTTTTTAATAGAACACATGAAAAATTGAACACTGTAAAAGGTACATGTTATCTATCTTGACTCAAAACAAATGTTTTAAAATACTTGAAGTTCATATAGGATTAACTTTGATTGATATTTAAAAAAAAATAACCGACACAGCGTCGGGACATCGTACCAGGGTTACCGGACACAACAGCAATGTAAACTTTGGAATTATCAGAGATGACATATCAGATCGTTTTGGGTAATTTATCAGTTTCAAAATAAATAGAAAAACTGTTAGGGACAAGAAAAATATCAGGCAAATAAGTGAAATGGGCATAGCAGAGTTCAAACATTACATGAACAAAATGGACTGGATTATACTCAACCGACAATCCAGATATCCTAGCTATATTTTTGTGTGATAACGTTACCTATGTCATTGAAGTAGCATTTCCTTTAAAAACATTAACAATGAATGAAAAATGTCATGAACAAAAGTGGTTCACAGACCATCTGGAAAAGATGAGAAATGAACTGAAACAAAAAAAAAATAATATCCTTGAAATAACCGGATATCCAAATACAATACACTCCAAGAATTCAGCAAAAAAGAACACAAAAAAAATTAAAGAGTGAGTTGTATAATAACATCCTTGTAAATAGTGAATATATCTAAAACTGCCTGGAAAATAGTAAATGAGACCCAGAGGGAAACCAGGTTTCAGCAGTGAAAGTACGTGCTTTACTGCATAAAAGTTAAATGAATATAGTTCCACAATGGTTGAAAGTAGTCTTGAAACAATACTTCCATCAAACCGAACATGAAAACCTCGCTATTCTTAAAATCCACAAATGAAAACGAAATTACATCAGTAACCTTAACAAAATAGTAGTAGTATGGATGCTTAGAATATCAGGAGAGCAACCCCTATTCTGAAGAAAAGTAACGCCAATAATGGTGACCTTGTATGACAAAATCAGCAATTTCATATTACTTTTACTGATTCTTGAATAAAATAGTTTTTGTTAAAATATTGCGAACTCGACCTTTTATAGAATCTTTCAGTTTTGAAGTTTCATGATGAAGTCTTATATCTAAATATTTGTTGAGAATCATTTTTATTAATGGGATCCCATGATCATCCATTTGTGATCTCAGTGGTTCAAAAATAGTTTCAGGTAAATTCCTAAATCATAAAGCCAGCAGTAGTTCTTTAGGAGTTTCAGATGTAAAAATCTTATTCCCAATGATAAAAACTTTCGAAGTTTTTTCAGCCGTTTTGCAAATTTAGATGCGAAAATTAAAGCACCCCGTTTTTTTTGCAGTAGAAGTAATGCCAGGCTATAATAATCTTCTAACAAAGTTAAACATTCAGAGCATGTTACACATTTTTTCAAACACCTAACAACAAAACCTGCAATGTATGACACATCTTCAGTGAATGGTGTTAAATGCCATGCATTACTTGAAATGAAATCCAATTCTTTTATTTCCTGACAATAATTGAGATACTCTTTAGAATTTAGCAAATCACTACCACAGTTTGTTTTAGTAACAGATGAAGAACCCACCCAAAGAATTGATGTTGAATCCAGAGCAATAGCATTAGCCTTTTCACTGCCTTTTATTTCACTATGAATAAGTAACCTCTTGTAAATGTATTCGAATTGACGAGCTGTAGGATTATTATTATTACCACATTTATTTCTGACAGCACTGAAAAAAATCTCTAAATGGTCCTGTGAAAACTTATATGTTAACACATACTTCAAAATCGGAGTTTTCACAAGATATTTTGAATAAAAATCCTGCAAACTCTTGATACAGATTAAAAATCCAACAAAGCCAGTTTTGCGCTCAGATTGAACAATTGGATTATCCTGATATCTTAAACTTAAAATATAACTTCGACATTTTTCCAAATAGGAGAATACGATGGAAGCGTTTTCAGGTGATAAACCTCTCCTTAATGGAGCTTTACAAAATGTATTCCTAGAAATAAAAATGTCAAACAAATTATTAGCTACCCTTGCAAACTCTGCTGTTGCTCCAGCCATTTTGAAACTATCAAGCTTCAAATCACGTTCACAAAAAACTAAAGCATCTGCAACACTTGTACTGAAAGTTTGAGCAGCAAGGCTGACTTTCATTTTTTCTCTTTCCCGCATCATGTGCCTATTTTTCAACCTGGTGGCAGCCTGCAACCCTTCATGGTTTTGCAAATCAACCAAACTTTGAAAAAAAATCCAACTAATTTTCTCCCCTTCACCATCATACAATGTTCCAAGAGTAGCCAAACAATTTCTCCACAATTTCAGCATATGGCGAGGGTCCAAATAAATGAAAATTGGCTCATTAGTGATAGGATGACAAAAATTTGTTTTTAACTCATCAGGGCTATCAAAATTAGCTCCCAAAGCACCGGCCATACAGAGATTAGCAGTGGTGCATTCAATGGTAAAAGATGTCACAATGACACATGTTTCATTCAAAAACTCTAACAACTTCAGAACCAAGTTAGCCTTTTCATTTCCGCAAAGTCCATAAATAAAAAAATAACCTACTGGCACTTTCCAATGACCGTTCACAGCAACTAGCATGAACACAAGTGCTTCTTTAGCTTCAGGAATGACGTCACCATGCACTTCAGTGCCAAAGTCCACATACCCTGTAAATCTGTAAATCTTTTACCATTTCATTATGGCCATCTCATCCATTACCAGATTGCACAGTACTTTTCCGCCATTGATTGAAGCTTCTGAGACCTTTGCTTTCAGTGCAGACAACGCCTCTTCGGAAAATCCTGGGGAACCATCAACGGACTTGAACCATTTTGTTATGGTACTTGGATGTGGAAGAGATTTATAGAATTTCTCTCTCACATAGCTACATGCCCTGGCAGAGTAAAAACTCAAAGTCAGAGCAAACGATCTTAATTCAGGGGAATATTTTTGGCGGGATGGTCCTCTCAATACCCTCTTCATTATATCAGCTGCTGATCCAGATAATGAGGCCTAGAAATTAAATAAAAGTAAATTATTTCTATAGTGTTGACATTCAATGTGTGACTGATGAATAGAGAGGAAACCGAAACTTCCAATATACACAAAAAATATATAGAGTTATAATGCTAATGCTGGACTTATTTTAAATTCCAGTTTAATCTACTAGTGAACCGTGAACCCTAGCTGATACTTGTTCACAATTTTTAATCCCTGCAATAATTTATATTGTGGATCAATATAATAAATCTATCTATCTGAATAAGTAATATTTGGTAGACAAACTGAAGAATGTGTAACGTATTCCTTCACCTACCCGGTGTGGAGATACGATCGTGGGATATTGGAAGTAATGAGGCCTTCGAATACTCAATAAAGTCGTATTTACTTTTAGAAAAGTACAGCAATAAAAATATATATTTGACAAGTGCCAATAATTTCTATCTGACAAATCGTTTCAAAAATAACAAGATTAAAAAAGTGAACTGATTCTATATACAGGGTTCGCAAATTTTAACATTCTCCCACCTCGAGTCACTGTTTTGGTAAATGGGACTCGACCATATTCATTTGTCAACCCAGAGTAAACCTTGAAGGTGGTTTAACTTTTCTGCCACATCTCGTCGTCACATCTTCTTTGGGAAACTCTTATTTTCTCTCTTCTGGCTCCAAACCGGCTAGTCGGCTTCCATTACGTTTCAATTTCTTCCTGAAGTCTAGCTTGAGTTTAGAGTTATCGTCGTTCTCTTCAATTTCTAGGGGATACAGTCTTTATATTGGTCGTAACAAACTTCCTGATGATGTTTTCAATTTGACAAGTCGTATTCTTCCGTCTTTTCCAGTGAATACCTCCTCTATTTTACCCAAAGGCCAATCCAGTCTCTTCAAGTTCTCGTTTTCGATCAGGTAAACATCTCCAATTTTTGGATTCAGTGGTACACACTTCCTTGATTTCAGTATAAGGGTATTCAGATATTCGGTTCGGAATCTCTTTCTCAAATGGTCCAGGATCTTTTGACGATACCTCAAATGCTTTCTCAACGACTGAGCATCAATTTTATCCAAATCTGGTGTGCCAACTTCTTTTATTTCATTCAGGAACATTGCGGGTGTCAAGGGAAAAAGATCGTTACTATCTTCTGAAACATACGTCAAAGGTCTCGAATTCATGATTGATTCACAATCGCAAACTACAGCTGAAAGTTCTTCATATGATAATGAAGTCTTTCCTAGAACTTTTCGCAGTAATTGCTTCAGGATTCTAATCGGTCTCTCCCACCAACCGCCCCACCAAGCTGCGGTTGGAGGGTTGAATCTCCAGTCGATTCTTTGGGTCACACTATATTTTTCAATCTCTTTCCAGTCAATTTTAGACAGAGAATTGTAGGCTCCAACAAAATTTGTGGCGTTGTCGCTATAAACTTTCATAGGTCTCCCTCTTCTTGCTACAAACCTCCGAAATGCTTGTAAAAATCCATCAGCAGACAGTGTACTTACTAATTCCAGGTGAACTGCTCTGTATACGGCGCATGTGAATAAGCAAATCCATACCTTAACATTTTTGTGAAGAAACAGGGGACCCGCGAAATCAATACCTGTTATCTCGAAAGGGGCTGCATCTCTAACACGAGATTCTGGCAAAGCTACAGGGTTTTCTACCAATTTCTTAGAATTAAATCTACGACAAATCACGCATTTGGAAATAACGGATCTAACGGTTTTTCTACCGTTCAGAATCCAAAAGTGCTCTCTGAGTATGCAGAGCAATCCTTGTACTCCGACATGACAATTCTTGACATGGTGAAAATAAATCAATTTGTCCACTATCGAATGTTTGGATGGCAAAACAATAGGGAACAAAAAGTCGTAGGAGTCTTTTCTCTCACTTATCTTCGTCTTTATTCTCAGTATCCCTTTTTCATCTCGAAAGGGACATAAAGACACAATTCTCTTATCTTCAGAATTGTAAAAACTTTCTTTCTGAATTGAATGCATTAGTACCAGTTCTGCCGTTTGGAATTCTTCTAGTGACAAATTTCCTTTCATGCGTTCGTTCGAACGAAAGTGAATCGCCTAATCCATCCAAAAAGTCTAACTACCTGTTGATATTTGGAAAAATACTTGTAAAAGTCAGAGAAATCATCCTTACTACAATACAAAGAGGACACTGCAGAATTTTTTCTCTCTTCGATAATGTCATTTTCACAAATTTCATACTTTTGAGAAGGCCATTCTTCAGTTTTCATGAGCCATTTTGGTCCCTCCCACCATCTCGTATCTAACAGCTGTTTAGGCGAACAGCCTCTAGAAGGGAGATCAGCGGGATTCATCTGACCTGGAACATGATACCAATCCTTTTTGGAAGTCAAAGTTCTAATTTCTTCAACCCTATTCCAAACAAAATATTTCCACTGATCTTCTCTCTGAATCCAACTAAGAACAGTGGTGGAATCGGTCCAACAATAGACTTTCATTATAGGTTTTGCAATATTTTCCAGAACTGACTTCAACAACCTTGCTCCTATCGTGGCAGCCAACAACTCCATTCTGGGAATTGTTAATTTTTTCATAGGTGATATCCTATTTTTGGCCAAGACTAATTGGACCTGGACATTTTGATCAAGTGACTCACTTCTCAAAAAGACTACGGAAGCGTATGCATCTTGACAGGCATCACAGAACAAATGAATACTCCAGTTTTCAGCATCATTTGACTTCAAGAACCATCTCGGAATTTTTACATGCTTCAGTACACACAATTCACTCAACCATTTCAGGAATTCATTTTTAATGTCATCAGGTACTTCTCTATCCCAACTCAGTTTTAAACTCCAAGTTTTTTGTAGTAATAACCGAGGGCAAATTTGTACAGGACCCGAAAATCCTATTGGATCGAATAATCGATGTGCAACAGACAGAATGGTTCTTTTGGTTATGGTTTCAATATTTATGTTTAGAAACCAATCAAAATTTAATTCTAGAGAATCTCTTTTTCGATCCCAATTCAATCCTAGAACTTGCGATAAGTAGTTCTCAGGCTCACTTTCTGGTAACGAATGCAAAATGGTGTGCTCCCAAGCTCTCAAATCAAATTTCGCTTCAGACATTGCTCGGGTCGATTCTTGTATGAAATTTTGAAGTTCATCTTCACAGTTGACACTCGTCACACAATTATCAACATAAAAACTCTCTAGAAGTTTCATTATTGTGTGATGTGAGAATGAAGAAGTTTCAGGACAAGTTTCAAGCAATTTCTTTAGATGAAACTCGATCACGGCACCTAACAGAAAGGGACTGCAGGTTACCCCAAAAACGACTCTACAGTGTCGATAAATATGCAATGTGCCGTTTTTATCATTCCATAAGAATCTGAGAAAATTTCTGTCCTCTTTTCTTAAACTTATTTGAAGCAATGCCTTTCGAACATAAGAAATGACCCCTATTTTCGATAATCGAAAACGAATTAGTAACGAGGGAATCATTTCAATAAAGTTCATACCTTTATCTAAACACTGGTTCAGAGAAGGTTGATTTTTTCTTTTGCCGAAGCATCAAAAACAGGCCTCAATTTTGTTGTGGCACTGTTCAATTTAATCACATGACTATGAGGAAGATAATGACATTCAGAGTTCAATTCATCTCTGGGTACTTCTTCTATCACTCCTTCATTCATCCAGTCTTCGAATACATCATCATACATTCCATAATATCTATCCTTTTCTAACTTTTCCATAAGTTTATCTAATCTTTTCTTAGCAAGGGCATAATTGTTTGGTAATGGCGGATGTCCGTCAATCCAAGGTAAACTCACCTCGTACCTACCTTCGTTATTGACAGTAACTGTATCTAAAAACTGCTGCATAGTGGCTCGTTCAATTTCCTTCTGAGTTTTCCGCCCACCAGGATCAGAAATACATATTGTGTCAAATTCCAGAGATCAGAAATAGTGCCGTGACTGCAGAATAACGAAGTAACTATCATAGATGACGTGGAAGAAGATGAAGTTTTACTTGTATTTGTTTTCCCCATCAGTGTCCACCCCAAAGACGTTTCAAGTGCAACTAAACCACATTTCAAAAGATGTTTTTTCCCTGTAAATAATCTTGCTGCAACATCTGCTCCAATTAAAACTTCAATTGGTCCATTATTTCTATCAGTGATTTCGATACCAAGCTGTTCGATTTCAGATTTCCATGGGCCATTCCTCACAGAAACAACATTGCTTCATATCACCGGTTGATCAAGAGCATCAAAATTACAAGTATATTTTTTGTTCAAATTCATGAGATGAATTTTGTAGCACGTATGATCAAGAGCTTCTGTTTCAGAACCCCCAAAAAGAGCATGTATTATTCGCTCTGTTTCAATTGGTTCATAACCCATCTCAATAGCTGCATATTTACTAATGTAAGATCTTTGAGATCCAGTATCAATGATGGCTCTGACTGAGCGTATTTTGAATTTCCCTACCAAATTAACAACTAACGTTTGCAAGAAAGTTTCATGGTAAGTATTATTAGCAAGATTTTCAACAACGGTTTGATCAGGAATAATTGTAGAAGGTGTAGATTCAACGACTTCATTTTGAGATTTTGGGCACATCAATGTGGCATGTCTACCTTTACACTCTGTACATATGATTATAACCATGCATTTTTTAGCGATATGACCAAATTTCAAACATATATGACAGCGACCCTTCTGAGTCAACCTTTTTGTTTTTTCGAGGAGTGACCATGTTTTGGCATCATTGCAATTCTCACTAGAATGAGATTTCTGGCAAAAAACGCATCGAGGTATGAATTTATGACTAATCAATCCTGAAGCTGTTGGAACTGATCGATCTTTAGATGATATTTCATTTTTGATTTTATGAAAATCAAAACTTGTAGCAGCTAGTGATATTCTTTCCTCATTTTCCACTTCTTTTTTCAAAAACTTCATGAGTGTATCTAACCGAGACTTCAGAATTGATTCAGAATCATAAGAATTACTTCTTTGCCAAGCACGCAGAATCTCCTCCGGGAGACAAGATTCCACTAAGGGGTAAAGCATAGCGGCACATTTATCCGAATTCACACCCAGTGTTTCTAATGATCTGAGTTGTGATTCCATCTTGTCGTAAAGGGAGCTGAGATTCATTTTGTTTTTCAAATTGTTTAAAATCAGTTTCAAAAGTTCGCGAATATAATATTCAACCAACAAATCATCCCTACCGAAACGAGACTTTAAACTTTCAATAACCTTTGGGTAATTTTCGCAACTAGGAGGGTAACTCTCGACAAGTTGACGAGCTCTAGACTTAGGTGTGGTAGCTTGAATAAGATATTGAAATTTTTCTTCATTTTCTATCGACTCGTCTTCATGGATTCTTTTAAACTGACTCCAAAAAAGAATCCTGTCTTTAATTTCACCACCGAATTTCTGCAACTCAATTTATGGCAGATTAATTTGACGTTTTGATTTACTAGAACTAGCATCGGAAAATCCCTTATTCAAGCTTTGTTCTACTCTAAACTTAAGCCTATTATACTTGCTGAATAACTCATCTGCTTCAGCAACTTTTTCATCGACATTAACGTCTGGAAAATCATCTTCAAGAATAACATCCAAAATCTGTTTGTTCAAATCGTTTATCATCTCCATTTTCTGGTCCATGACGCAGATATCTCCTTGTATACCCATCATATCTGGTTCTGCACTCTTCAATTCGCCATCAATACGTTCAAAAATCCGTAGAAAGGAATTTCTATGGACATCAAGGGTTCTCCTCAGCTTCTCCATTATCCGCAACGAGTCCTGTCACGGTCGCCAAAAATTGTAACGTATTCCTTCACCTACCCGGTGTGGAGATACGATCGTGGGATATTGGAAGTAATGAGGCCTTCGAATACTCAATAAAGTCGTATTTACTTATAGAAAAGTACAGCAATAAAAATATATATTTGACAAGTGCCAATAATTTCTATCTGACAAATCGTTTCAAAAATAACAAGATTAAAAAAGTGAACTGATTCTATATACAGGGTTCGCAAATTTTAACAGAATGTATTTCTTATATTTTTTATAATTTTTTTTATTATTGAAAATAGAATTCGGATACTTGAATTAAATTTAAATATTACTTCACACTTACTTGGATGACTGATTGAGCACTTTCAGTCAAACTGAATTTCTTGTTCAGAAATCTCAGAAGAGATTTCAGAGAGTTGACTCTGTTCTTCAGTCTCCTTTGTGACCTCTTTATATTTTTGATTTGATTGGCTTGCCGAAGCAGGGTTTTCTTCGCAATCGTTAAACATATTCTGGCCTTATGTGGATCATCCATATCAGAAGAGCTGAAATCTCCAACAAAACGTAATGGTATCTTCCTGGAAAGTTTTATTGAAGTTTTGTAACAGGTTAAGATAATAAACATATAACACAGTGTACCTATTTGTCAATTCTTTTTTTTATATCTTATATCTTGAACCAAAGAAAAACTGCAAGTCACTTACACTTTATATAATATATAAATATATATATATATATATATATATATATATATATATATATATATATATATATATATATATATATAATATAAAAACATAAATGGAAAATTTATTGGGTATATCCCTCAAATTATTGTGCAACCGTAGACACGTGTTTCGAGCTTAAGCTCTCATCAGTACGGTAAAATCAAGTGCGAAGATGTACAACACTTGGATGTAAAAATAGAAACAAAGAAAGTCAACAACAGGAAACACTTCTATAGTATAGATCTATCAAAAAAATTCTCATATTGGTGCAAAAATACCCCCATCCACAAAAACTTGGCGGACTTATGAACTTTTTTGAAAATTATTATTATTGCTGGTGGGGGTAAATATCCTGCCCGACAAAATATTTTGACGTATAGGTATTTTAGATCACCTCCTGTTTAATCGATTTCTGCAAAAAAATCCCCACCTACGTGAACTTTGACGAACTTAATAATTTATTTTGAAAATAATTATTATTGATGGTGGGGGTAAAATCCTGCCCGACAAAATATTTTGACACGTGGGTCTTCTAGAGCACCTTCTATAGTATAGATCTATCAAAAAAATCCTCATATTGGTGCAAAAATACCCCCATCCACAAAAACTTGGCGGACTTATGAACTTTTTTGAAAATTATTATTATTGCTGGTGGGGGTAAATATCCTGCCCGACAAAATATTTTGACGTATAGGTATTTTAGATCACCTCCTGTTTCATCGATTTCTGCAAAAAATCCCCACCTACGTGAACTTTGACGAACTTATTAATTTATTTTGAAAATAATTATTATTGATGGTGGGGGTAAGATCCTGTCCGACAAAATATTTTGACACGTGGGTCTTCTAGAGCACCTTCTATAGTATAGATCTATGCAAAAAAATCCCCATATTTATGCAAAAATGCCCCCATCCACGAAAACTTTGGCGGACTTATGAACTTTTTTGAAAATATTATTATTGCTGGTGGGGGTAAAAATCCTGCCCGACAAAATATTTTGACGAATAGGTATTATAGATCACCTCCTATTTCATCGGTTTCTGCAAAAAAATCCCCACCTACGTAAACTCTGACGAACTTATTAATTTATTTTGAAAATTATTATTATTGATGGTGGGGGTATAAAATCCTGCCCGACAAAATATTTTGACACGTGGGTCTTCTAGAGCACCTTCTTTAGTATAGATCTATGCAAAAAATCCTCATATTTATGCAAAAATACCCCCATCCACGAAAACTTTGGCGGACTTATGAACATTTTTGAAAATTATTATTATTGCTGGTGGAGGTAAAAATCCTGCCCGACAAAATATTTTGACGAATAGGTAGTCTAGATCACCTTCTTTTTCATTGATATTGATGGTGGGGGTAAAATCCTGCCCGACAAAATATTTTGACACGTGGGTCTTATAAAGCACCTTCTATAGTAAAGATCTATGCAAAAAAATCCCCATATTTATGCAAAAATACCCCCATCCACGAAAACTTTGGCGGACTTATGAACTTTTTTGAAAATTATTATTATTGCTGGTGGGGGTAAAAATCCTGCACGACAAAATATTTTGACGAATAGATATTATAGATCACCTTCTATATAATCGGTTTCTGCAAAAAAATCCCCACCTACGTAAACTTTGATGAACTTATTAATTTATTTTGAAAATTATTATTATTGATGGTGGGGGTAAAATCCTGCCCGACAAAATATTTTGACACATGGGTCTTATAAAGCACCTTCTATAGTATAGATCTATGCAAAAAAATCCACATATTTATGCAAAAATACCCCCATCCACGAAAACTTTGGCGGACTCATGAACTTTTTTGAAAATTATTATTATTGATGGTGGGGGTAAAATCCTGCCCGACAAAATATTTGGATACATGGGTCTTCTAGAGCACCTTCTATAGTATAGATCTATGCAAAAAAATCCCTACCTACAAAAACTTTCACGAACTTATGAATTAAATCCCTTTCAAAGAATTTTGAAAATTCTACTTAAAGTAATATTTTTCTATACTTAAGTACATGTTCAGATATCTCAAAACATGTCTAATAATCAAAAGTCTTATGCCATGTCAAAACAAGCTCATTTGTGAGATCCACTATATTGTGCAGTAAATTCATGGCTAGCCACGAAATTAAAACGTAATTTCGGGACCACTGGCGGTCGAGTACGCGCCGTATCACCGCGAGAAATTCGTGGCTAGAACTCGTGGCTGCTTTCACACTGATCCAACAGGATGGATGATTGGAAATACTGAATGTTATTGGCTCCCTTGGACAACAGAAAAATTAACCACCGCCATTAAAAAATCAGAAAAGCCCAGCTCCTGCTGGCCTTCATTCAAAGTAGAATGTTTCCGAAACAGCACATATGGTATATAATTCTAATTATTTCTTTTTCTCTTGTGTGTATTCAGGTATCTGGGGGACCAAGGCTGGGGCCCATTTCCCCAAATTTCTGAGTACATCTCTATTTCCGTGTCAATATTTTGGAAAATATATAGTGTCAAACTAATTTAAATCAGTAATAGATACACTTACAGTTCATAATGTTGAACTAATTTTTTACGGGCTATACCAGTTTCCAAAATAATTTGACTTGTTCAGATTTTTTACTTGTTCAACAAACCTGAACTTTCATTGTCGATTCTTTCAAAGTTATTAATTGATTACAGAAAGTTATTGGCTAGCCCGGAGTAAGGCCAGAAAAGCTGAGAAAACTAGTGACCTAAATTCAGAATCTGACAACCAAATGAAAAGAATCAGAAAAAAGAAAATACTTTCCTCATCAGATTCAGAAGATGATTCACAGTTCCTAAGATCACCACCGAAGATTAATAAAAGTATTCCAGAAATTGGTAAGAAAATCAAGAAAATGCCATAGGAGCTTTGTTGAATGAAAAATTATATCAGACCTTGACTATTTATTATTCACAAAATGTTTTAAACTAATATTTCCAGATCGAAATAAGTCTCCGAAAATAGCAGAAAAACAATGCCCTGCTCCAGCCTGCAGCAACGTTTCTCCAACATATTTGCACGAAATACTTGATGGACCCACACCCACCTCCAGCAGGGTTAGAACAGGTTAATATTATTTATATTTGTTTGTCTTCATATTTTATTGAATTTTCATTCATTTACATTTCATATGTGATACAATACAGTATTCTATATTATAGGATATTGGATTGCCAAAAGACTCACTGGATTGAAATGAATGTTACAGAGTGATTCTCATACCATGTTGAAAAGTATATTATGAATTCTTAGAAATTTCATTCTTTTTTCAGTAATATCAAATAACAGTCGAAGTGAATTAGAAACCAACACATGTTCATGTTGTCAGGTACACAACAATGGTAATACAAAAACTATGTTTTAATGTTTATACTTCATTAAAAATATTTTCAGGAAAATATTTGAAAGAAATTTTGCAACAGAATCAATTGTTACGAGCACTTATAGGGGATATATCAAAAAAACTGTGAGTCACTACATTCCTTCCATAGAATCATATCTTTTAAACCTTTCCTAATTTCCTTGAGAAGTAAGTACTCTGTTTTATACGATACGCTATGGCAGACCTTCAAAAGCTTAAAGCAAAACGCGCCACAATCAAGGGCCAACTTACTCGATTTTTTAACGCAGTTAACTCATTTGATTCAAAAACCTCAAATATTCATGAACTACAAGTACGTTTAGACAAAATCAGTGATGCTTTAAATCAATTTGAAGAGATACAATCGGAAATAGAGTATTTTCCGAATTAAACGGTTGATGATTTAGAAAGACAGGTATTCGAAGATTCGTTTTTCACAGCAACGGGTCTCGCTAAACAAAAAATCCTTAGCTTGGAACATCATCATGGCTCTTCAGTGACAAGTTCACATAACACAGGTAACCATGGTAGCGCTAAAACTATTTCGAACAAAAGTAACACAGATACACAGGCAATTGGTATACAGGGGCAGTTAAAATTACCAAACATCACAGATACTCAGGAAATTGGTATACAGGGGCAGGTAAAATTACCGAACATCAGCTTACCCGATTTTTACGGTCATTATCACCAGTGGATGACTTTCAATGATACTTTCACAAGTCTTATACATGAAAATCGTAATCTTTCTAACATTCAAAAGTTTTATTATCTTCAATCGTGTTTGAAGGGTGAAGCTGCCCAAGTAATACAATCCTTGGATATTTCCAATAACAATTATAATGTCGCATGGACAATGCTCCAAGAAAGATATGAAAACAAAAAACTAATTATTCACACTCATTTGAAATCGATATTTGATCTTTCTGTTTTGAAAACTGAATCATTCACTTCTCTTAGAAAACTTTTGGATAATTTTAATAAAAATCTTAGAGCATTGTCGGCATTAGGTCAACAAACTGATACTTGGGAAACACTTCTGATATACATCTTAACATCAAAAATCGATTCCCCTTCCAAACGAGAGTGGGAACAACAAATGAAAGATAATGATAATCCAACTATTGTCGAATTGACTACATTCCTTTCGAAAAGATGCCAATGGATAGAAACAGTTGAAAGCAAAGCAAAACCATTACACAAATCGAGCTTTTCACGCGAAGACAAAACATTTTCTCATCTGTCAATAAATAAACTAATCTGTTCTTTTTGCAATGGAGAACATTATAATCAATTTTGTGAGGAATTAAAGCAAATGTCAGTTGCAAATCTCATTTCAGAAGTGAAAAAACACAAATTATGCAGCAACTGTTTGCGGCCGAATCATTTTCAGAGAGATTGTAGGTCTAGAGGTTGCAAATTATGTCACAAAAAACATTTTACAATGCTTCATAATTCTGAAGAAGCAAAGGAACAGATTGAAAACTTAAATGAAACAGTAAATAGCAAAATACGTGATTCTTCACATTCACAGTCCCAATCTACTAGCTACAGCGATTCTCCCCTGGCGTTTCCGAATATTCCTCCACAGCTATCTGCTTCGATGAAAACTAATTCAAGTCAAGTGGTCTTAGCTACTGCCTTGATATACTTATGCTTGGTAAACAATAAAAAAATACTATGTCTTGCAATGTTGGATAGTGGGTCCCAATCAAATTTCATAACTAAGGACTTGCTAAAAAACTTGATTTGAAAACCGTAAGTATTATCGTTCCAGTGGCGGGTCTCAATAATTGTTTGAACAATATATCACATAAAGCCAATGCTACAATTATTTCAACTGATGGAAATTACACTTCCAGTGAAACATTTTTAATAATTGAAAAAATCACTGAAAATTTGCCTCAAGTTTCTTTCGACATAATATCAAATTTGAGTATTCCTAGTAATATCATATTAGCAGATGATTTTTGTAACTATTCTAGCAAGATTGATGTTTTATTGGGTGCAAGTGTATTTTTCGATATACTTTGTGCAAACAACACGGAGCTGAATAATCAACTTGAAAACTTCTGGAATATAGAAGAGGTAGCTGGTAGGTTACAAATATATTCTAGCGAAGAGAAAGAGTGCGAAGAACATTTTCTAAACACTTTTAAACGTGACGCAGATGGTAGGTTTATAGTAAGTCTGCCTCTCAAATCAGAATTTGAAAAACGGTTCGTCTCTTGAAATCGCTGCAAAACGGTTTCAATTACTCGAAAAAAGATTCTCTAAATATCCTGAACTCAAATCTGAATATGTACAGTTCATGCCAGAATATGAAAGGCTTGGGCACATGCATCAAATCAATTTAGATGATGATGAACCCAACTCATTGAAATACTACATACCACATCACGGAGTCCTCAAACAGGACAGTTACACTACAAAATTGCGTGTAGTATTTGATGCTTCATGCAAAACAACGTCGGGGTGGTCATTAAATGATGTTTTGAAAGTGGGGCCAACAATTCAACAAGACTTATTCTCAATAGTGTTGAATTTTCGTATGCATAATGTTGTATTCACAGCAGACGTTGAAAAATGTTCAGGCAAGTGAGAATAGACCCATTATATAGAGACTTGCAGAGGATACTTTGGCGCGAAAATCCTTCAGAACCCTTGAAGCATTTTCATCTATGCACAGTTGTCTATGGGGAAGCAAGTTCTGTATTTTTAGCTTGTCGGGCATTAAATCAAACTGCTATTGATTTCGAGGAAAAATATCCCAAGGCAAGTAACATTATCAAAAATTGTTTTTATGTTGATGATCTGATCAGCGGCGCAGACACAATTGAGGAAGCAACGATTCTGAAAAATCAAATAAACGAAATTCTTGAAACTGGCAAGTTCCACTTACGCAAATGGGCTTCCAATAGACGTGAACTACTAGAAAACATCAATGCAAATAACTTTGAAAATTTACTCGAATATATTACTCCCGGAAATGAAACTATCAAAACCTTGGGCTTGGTTTGGAACCCAAACGATGATTATTTCATTTTCAAATCTAATCTCGAGGAATCAAATTTAGTTACAAAACGGATAGTACTCAGCAATATAGCAAAAATATTCGATCCTCTAGGTCTTATTGGACCAGTAGTATTACAAGCAAAATGTATATTACAAAAACTTTGGCAAGAACAAATCGGTTGTGACGAAAGAGTTCCCAATGATTTGTATAAAGCTTGGTTAAAATATAGAAGAGAACTAATGAAACTCACTCTTATAAAAATTCCAAGGCAGGTTACAATTCCTCATTCCTTCATTCAACAAATTCATGGGTTCTCGGATTCCAGCCAAAAAGCGTATGGAGCATGTATATATCTTTTGTCTACTGATCATAACGGTTTTCGTCATTCTACATTAATCTGCGCTAAATCAAGAATTGCCCCCTCCAACAAATGTATTACACTTCCTTGTTTAGAACTTTGCGGGGCCGTATTACTTACAAGATTGATGAAAAAGGTTAAACAATTATTAAATCTGACTAATATTCAAACATTCTATTGGAGCGATTCTTCTATTGTCATTTCATGGATTGCAGCAGATCCTTGCACTTGGAAAACTTTTGTTTCAAATCGCGTAACTGAAATTCATGAATTGACTGGGACGCATTATTGGCGACATGTACCCTCACATCATAATCCTGCGGATATCATATTGAGAGGATGTAGTCCTGAAGAATTATTACAAAAGGACCTTTGGTGGTCAGGTCCGGAGTTTTTGATTACAAATGAAACTTCATGAAATTTGATAATCAGTCAGAAAACATCCCTGAAAGACGTAGTAAACCTGAACTACTTTTTGTTTGTTTCACCGACCAATCCATCTTTTACGAAAACTCACAAAGTATTTACTTTTATCTTGAGATTTATTCATAATTTAAACACGAAAAACAAGACTAACAGAGTAAAGGATGATATCATCCCCAGTGAATTGGAAAGTTCTCTCATTATTCTTGTCAAAATGGTTCAATCAGTTAATTTTTTTGATGAAATTCATTGTTTGAGAAACAACAAGACTATTTCGAGGACAAGTAAACTCTTTACTCTCAATCCATTTCTGGATTCGAATCAGTTGTTGAGAGTTGGAGGTCGACTAAAAAATGCTCCTTTATTCTATGATGTCAAACATCCTATGTTGTTACCTCCTTCCCATAAATTTACAATTATGATGATAGAATACGAACATAAAACTAAGCTTCATGCTGGTCCACAAGCTGTTTTGGCCAGCCTGAGAAAGAAATATTGGATAATAAATGGCAGAAATGTGGTAAGAGGTATAATTAGGAAGTGTATTCTTTGTTATAAGTTGAACCCAGCAAGTATTGTTCCCTTAATGGGAGATTTACCCAAAGCACGATTGACTCCTATTCGACCATTTTCTGTGATAGGAGTAGATTATGCCGGACCAGTCCTTGTGAAAGATGGTCGTTTGAGAAGCAGAAAACTCTTGAAATCATACATTTGTATATTTATTTGTTTCACCACGAAAGCCGTTCATATCGAGTTGGCTGGTGATTTATCAACCCCTACATTTTTAGACTGTCTCAAAAGATTTGTATCAAGAAGAGGTCTTTGTTCCAAAATATATTCGGATAATGGTAGTAACTTCATTGGTGCTAATAATGAACTCAAATCGATTTTACAGGATATTGATAATTCATTTTAATGCTCCATTGGCACCACATCAAGGAGGATTGTGGGAAGCTGCTGTCAAATCAGCAAAGAGACATTTGATCCGAGTAGTTGGCATTGCGCATCTAACTTTTGAAGGTCTCTATACTGTGTTGTGTCAGATTGAGGCTGTGCTTAATTCTCGCCCTCTTACACCTCTATCCAGTGATCCCTCCGATTTAACCTTCCTAACTCCTGCTCATTTCCTACTAAGTGACTCATTACTGGCTGTACCTCAAAGAAACGTCTCCAATTTCCCTTCAAATCGTCTGGACTATTATCACCATTTACAACAAATTCTCCAACATTTATGGCAACGATGGTCGTCTGAGTATGTAACAACATTACAAGCCCGTCAAAAGTGGAGCTGCAGATTACCAAACGAAATTAAAGTTGGAGACCTGGTCATCCTGAGAGAAGACAACTTACCCCCTCTTCATTGGAAAGTTGGCAGAGTAGCGGACATTGTTCCTGTAAAAACTAAAAATGGTGTTGTGAAAAGAAGTGTTCGAAAAATTGAGTATTTTACCAATTGACACTTGAATACTACATTTAATTTTATTGCATTTTGTTAATTTCATATTGTTGAAAGCTATATATGCATTTCAAGGCGGGCGGGATGTATAATCTGTAACACCCTATAGGTAGGAAAATGTTATCATTTTGTAATTGCGGTTGCATAGCAACGAGATAACAACGCTAATAAACAAGCATTCATCAAGCCAAGAATCTTTGCTTAGATTTTGTATCAAAAACCACAATAAAAAACCTTTACAGTCCACAAACTTATTCTACAACCGACAACAACCATCAGAACCAGCAAACGCGGACAACAGACCCAACAATGGAAGCAGATTGATCTCAGAACTCTACTGTATTTTTAATTTTTTTATTTTCATTCAATGATTTTATTAACCCTTCGGTAGGCGCAGGTTGAATTTGTTCATTAGTGGGCGCACACGGTTTACGAGACCGGTTAAAAACAATAGAATTGAGTGAAAACTGATAAGTGTTTTATTTAAAATATAAGTTTTTTGGACTATTTATCACAATTATATGACATTTGCTTGACAACATTCCTTGTACATTATTTTTAATCAGGGGTTTAAAAAAAAGTACACAAATACGGTCATATATTTTTATTAATTACAAAACAATAACTAAAAAATATTCTGATACATTCGAGCTCAAAAGTTATTCTGCAATATACGAAAAGCACTGAAAAAATTAGATTCAGTAATGAAATTACCATAGATAGGCGTACGGGGAACATAAAGATAGGGGAACAAAAATCAGCGATGAGAATCATAGCAATTTGCACATAAAGGCTTCACATGCTCTTTCCCTATGAAATGGGGTCCAATAGTATTTTCGGTTTGCTCACTTTCGTTTCCCTCGATTTCTTCTTCTGTATTGCTATCTTCAGATCTCTCTTCTACAACTTCGTTTTCGGTTGTTTCCTCCTCATCATCAAATTCTTCTGTCTGGACTTCTTCAAAAAGTTGCAATAATAGCTGCTGATCTCTTTCGTAGTTGTAGTTCATTTTGAATTTTAATACCTAATATTCTATAATTTGATGTATTTTGAATATATTTCTTACATTACCTCAGTGGGCGCACACGGTGTCCTGCACCGGGTTTTCAATTTGCTCGGCCGTTTTCTAATGTACTGCACTCCACGATAGGAACTGAGTAACTAACCATAAAACGGGAAGGTACGCGGACGCACAATACCGAGCTCTCCCGATTACTTCCGATACGTCGTTTCTTAACTCCGCCCGGTGTCCTAGACCGGCTGCGCCTACTGAAGGGTTAAAAACATCACTTTTCTAGTTTGTTTTATGTCTAGATTAGACTTATGTCGTTCTTGCCCTCGAAATATTCCATTTGAGCTTGATAGTTTCTCATTATTTTACAGGTTACTGAGATTGAGATTTCTAAAGTGGGTGGGAGCAGTCCCTACAATTTTATAAAAAAAGCCATGACATTGTTAGGATCCAATGAGATGGCTGTAGGTTACAGCTGGCTGGGAAGAAAAGGAAAGTCTCCTTTTCACCACACACAAATGGCCAGGTTATTAATTGGTAAGTTTTCAAAAACCTAACAATAACGTATAGGGATGGGGACAGTTTTAAAATCGCTGGCACATATTTTGTTCACGAGAAAACCATTTTATGAAAGAAATCTCTGCGATATGCATGAGATCTTGTTTATAAATCTTTAATTGCGATATGTAAATGTTCAGTTAGAATTAACAATTTACTTGTTTTTTTTATGAGAGACTGACTAGAGGAATTCTTCTCTTTTCACAGAATTTGGTGACTCCACTTGAGAAACTACCTTCATCAAAATCAAATTTATTTTTTTAGTACACTTTTGAACAAACTTATACTTTTAAAAATAAATTTAAATTTTTCCATATATTAAAAGTCTAATGTGTTATTCTCTTGAAGGTGCTGCTGATGAAGGAAATTCGTCCAAGACCCACAAGGATACAGAGGCAGCCATTGCGTCTTGGTTGAAGAGGGCAAATGAAAGAAAAAGAAAATAAATTAATATTATTTTATTACAAATAATATACAGTATTATGATAAAGTAATGCACAAAATTCATAAAACGTACAACGATCACTTTTGAAAAAAATGCAAAAACACGTCAAACTGTTTTTGTTATTCCGCATCTTTTGACATAAGTTACAAAAATAACACAAACATGAATGAATATTTGACGTCATTTTAATGCAGGTTTCTTTTATAACGTGATATTAAGGCTGTGTCAAGTCACCGGTCGGACAAGGCACGCGCGTTCAGTATGAAGTATGTCGATGAGTCGGACCGATCAGATGATTGAAAATATTGGTCACATACAAACAGTTCTAATTAGAGTAGGAGATTTGAGCCGGTTCTGGGCCTCCCCCCACCACTATGACGTCATCGTTGACCTTGTGGTGACCTTCAGGGATGGCCTTGGTGCATAGGTACCTTTGTGTAGGTCTATGACCTTGGCATGCCCTAGAGATGCCTTTGAAATTTTGTGTTTGACCTTGATTTATATTGTTGGGAGAAGTGTTCAGGGTTTGTGTTTGACCTTGAGATGACTTGGAAGTTTTTTCATACACGGACAAGTACTTTTTGTAAGTACACATATTTTTTTTTACCTCCATGTCTTGCATGACCTTCATGTCTACCTACTCAGGTACTGTGTATGATCCTTGTAGAGTGCACATGAAAATCTATACCGAAGTATGGAGACGGTACACGTCCGCACACCACGGAGATCCAGCCCGATATGTGAGCTCTGATTCCTCTCCCGTGATGTATACCTTGCGATGGTGGTGGGGGGAGAGGTCGCGTGACGTCAGCGCTAAGCGCACGACGATCCACTGATGTGTGTCATGCCCTCGCTCCCGACACGGTGGATCCGCTGACGTCACACACCCATACGCTGTGGTGATCTAGCGACTACTATTAACTCTCCGTCCTCTCTGTATTGATATGCTGTTGGATGCGTTAACTGGTGGGGAGGGCTCTGTGACGTTGCATGAGTAGTCGATGCAGAGAGAATTTGTTTACCCTCTCTTCCACTCATCGAAATAATATTTAAAGGTGGTGAGAATGATTGTGAAATCAGTATTTCATTGAGTTTTGTGCTGAAGAGACATCGAGAAAATGTATTCCTGTGAATGTGGTATATCGTTCACTCGTAGTGATAATCTCCGTCGGCATCAACTCCAAAGTTGCCAAGGTGGCCCTTCTGTGAAAAGGATTAAGTTAGATGCGGCAGCATCGACACCAATGTACACATGCAATTGTTGTAATGTGTCAATTCCTGCTTCCCAAGTTAGTTCTCACAAAAGAACTCTCCAGCACAAGAACAATGCATGTGTTCAAGTGAGTGATGGCATACAAATTATAAGGAATGCTTTCAAGTGTAGAATTGTGAGCTATCGCGTGGAAAGTCCAAATGTTTACACTGAATATATGCCATTCTTCAGTGAGATCAGAGAAAAAGTTATTGGATTACTTGAAGAGGCAATAAAGGTTCACAAGATCTTTAAAGTGAATATGGAAGTATTTGGCAGCTACATTGTCCAAACACGGGATTTGAGTGATACCAAGTCATTCAACTCACAAAATAAAATTGTGGATCAGTCTACGGATTTGGGTGCATTATTCGATGGATTCCGTGATGTCATCATTGCTCAGACTACGGAATTTGAAGAACGTGATTCAGGTATGTTTAAGGTTTCCTTCTAATTACATGAATATTAAATTATGTTTATGTTTCAGGATGTAGTTGTGAAAAAGTTATGTTCCTCGAAGTGAACATCAACAAGTATAGTCCACTCAGCGGATGTTCGTATGTGAAGCTGCCCGAATTCATTGAGACAAGAAAAGGTGTTGTGAATATTCGCAATGAAGATCAACATTGTTTTGCATGAGCCATCACATCTGCATTGTTTCCTGCGAATGGTAGAGTGTCAGAAGTTTCCTCATACCCCCACTATTCCAATGTCTTGAATGTAACAGGTATGGATTTTCCAGTTAAACTTCAAGCTATAAAAAAGTTTGAAGACATAAATGATATTTCAATAAATGTTTATGGGTTAGAGTCGAAACTTGATCAGGGTAAAATGAAATATGAAGTGGTTGGTCCGTTGCGTTACTCACAGAGAAGACTCAGAAGACATGTCAATTTGTTACTTATAACAGATGATTCTGGCAATAGTCATTATTGTTGGATTAAAGACCTTTCTAGATTAGTTTCAAGTCAACTATCTGCGCATGAGCACAAAAAATATTTTTGTGATGGATGTTTATTGTATTTCTCTCATGACCGATTATTGTTACGTCATCAGTTGCATGACTGTAATCACTTGAGCACTACAACACCATCAGTCAAGTTCAGAATCAACAAATATGGTAAAATGTTACCGGGGAATACACTTATGTTTGAAAATTTTGAGAAACAGCTGAAGGTGCCATTTTTAGTTTATGCCGACTTTGAATCAGTTCTCAAACCCATTCAAACTAGTCAACCCAACCCTAAACACTCATACTCGAACAAAACATACAAACATGAACCTTATTCATTTGCTTATTCGATAAAATGTTCATACAATGATAAATTAACTAAATTTGTGACATATAGGGGTGAGGATGCAGCCGAGAAATTTGTTACAAAACTTGAAGATGATTTAAGGAATATTTATCACAATCATTTGAGGTATCCAATTCCTATGGCTGCACAAACCCCCTCGGAAGAAAAAGAGTTTTCTTCTACTCAATTTTGTGGTATATGTGATAAACCATTCTCGGGTGGTGATGTGAAAGTGAGAGACCATTGTCACCTCACTGGAAAAAAAGATCACCTGCCGCACATTCTGTATGTAACTTGAATTTCAAACTACCTAATTTTGTTCCGATAATTTTCCATAACCTGAGTGGATATGATTGTCATTTGTTCATAAAAGTACTGTATAGAAACAAAGACAAAGTGGATGTTATCCCACAAACTAAGGAAAAATACATATCTTTCACCAAGCATTTATTTACTCACTCATACACTGACAAAGATGGAAAAGAGAAAAAGAATTATTTGAAAATGAGATTCATAGACAGTTTTAAATTCATGTCGAATTCTTTGCAGAACTTAGGTGCTAACTTAACATCCGATCAGTGTATTGAGATGCATAAACATTTTCCACAAATTGACAAATTCAATTTGATGAGACAGAAAGGTGTTTTTCCATATAACTTTGTTGATCATATTGACAAGTTGAATTATCCAACTCTCCCCACAAAAAATCAGTTTTATGACAATCTTAACGGAGAGCATATATCAGATAAGGATTATATGAGAGCGAAACGTGTTTGGCATTTATTCGAGTGTAAGAGTTTGGGAGAATACTCGGATTTATATTTGAAGTCTGATGTGCTTCTATTATGTGATATATTTGAGAATTTTAGAGACATATGTTTAGAGAAATATAAATTAGATCCTGCACAGTATTATACAGCACCCGGATTATCATGGGATGCAATGCTAAAGTATACAAATATTTAATTGGAATTATTGACAGACATTGACATGATACATTTTTTCAAGAAAGGAATACGTGGTGGAATAAGTCAGTGTAGTGGAAGGAAGCATATTGCTAATAATAAATTTTTACCCGATTATAACCCCAATGAACCTTCATCATTCATATCATATTTAGATGCCACCAACTTATATGGTCACAGTATGTCACAACCATTACCCACCAATGATTTTGCTTGGCTAACACCCAATGACATTTTCAATTTGGACGTAATGGCTGTGGCATCTGATAGTCCATACGGTTATGTTCTCGAAGTGGATATTCATTATCCCCAAGAATTACATGACAAACATGCTGATCTCCCTTTTCTCGTTGAAAGTTTAATACCTCCACATTCCAAATCGAAAATTCCTAAATTAATTCCAAATTTAAATGACAAGAGAAAATATATTGTACATTATAAAAACTTACAGCAGGCTGTGGCCAATGGTCTTATTGTCATGAATACACATAGAGTGCTGAAATTCAAGCAGTCATGTTGGATGAAACCTTATATTGATTTGAACACTGAAATGCGCAATCGCTCTAACAACAAAGCTGAAAAAGATTTCTATAAACTCATGAATAATGCAGTTTATGGGAAAACGATGGAAAACGTTGATAACAGAATAGATGTTAGATTGGTGACGCATTGGGAAAGCATCAAGAGGAAAATGGGTGCTAGCACCCTAATATCACGTCCTAATTTCAAAAGCTGTTCAATTTTTTCCGAAAATTTCGTTGCTATTCAATTGGGCAAAGTTAATGTATTGTACGATAAACCACTATATTTGGGATTCTGTATTCTAGAATTATCCAAAACAGTTATGTACAACTTCTTCTACGGATGTATTAAACGTCATTATGCAGAAAATGCTACCTTACTCTACACTGACACGGATTCTTTAATTTTGAAAGTAAAAACTGATAATTTTTATGAATTCATTACCAGCAATATAGGTGAGTTTGATACTTCCAATTACAAATTAGGAAACCAATTCAATATTCCCATTACAAAGTCAATTCTGGGTAATTTCAAAGATGAATTTCCGAATGATCCCATAATTAGCTTTTATGGTACCGGTGCTAAAGCATATTATGTTCAGTCTGTAGGTAGTGAATTCAAGAAAGCAAAAGGTGTCAAAAGATCCGTCATAAAGAATGAATTGACATGTGAAGATTATAAGAAAATTGTCGAACAGGGTGGTTTAATATTTAGGAAGATGAACTCGTTTAGAAGCATATTGCACGACATGTATACTGAATTGAAAAACAAAGTTGCATTGTCGTACCATGATGATAAACGGTTCATCATTCCCAATACGACACAAACTCTTCCTTGGGGTCATAGCGATATAGAATTCTACCAGAATGACCCAGAAGAGAATATTCGTTGGGTTTCCAATATTATTCAATCTTTTTCCCAAGAGAGTCCTTTAGATCAATTACTTCATTTATTAACAGCTGAATTGAATAAATGAAATATCATTCAAAATGGAAAATTCACCACCACTATACTTATTTATTTGTATTTCATATGTGATTACGCTTATTATATAAAAATAAAATTGTACTAGTCAATTTTAGCTGATGTCTTGTCCTGTACCGAATATATTATATAGTACTCTTATTGTATAAAAGTCAAATTATACTAGTCAATGTTAGTTTATGTCTTGTTACCAAATATATTTTTTTGAATAAACATGTTTTTCTGAATTCTTTTTGTTTCATTTGAGATATCAACATACCTACACAGAGATATATACAAATGATTGTTTTAAAATCATCAGTATGAAAGATATCAAGGTGGGAGAAAGATGTCTAAGGCTATCGATAAATTCGGTCGTACACGAAAATGGGGTGCTGTTAAAGTTCGAGTTCTTCAAGGTTCTCAAGGTCCCCAAGGTATAGGATTCAAGCTTTCACCTGATGACCAATATGATGTGCAAGGTAAAAGACTGAAAAATGTTGGTGAACCGATAGATGAGAGTGATTGTGTAACCCAATTATATCTCAATGAACAAATCAAGGAGACGAAGGCACGTGTCCTCAAAGCCTTGCAGGCTGCCATACTTGCCACAACGGCTAAGATTGTACCTGATGCCCGTCTAGCATTCAATGAAAAAATAGAGGAGGTAACTGATGATCTAGATCGCAAATATAGTAATCTAAAAAGTGATGTGGATATCAAAGATGGGATACCACAGCTACAATTACACGAAAAATAACAGAGTTGACAAGTGACCTCGATCATAAATGCAATCTAATGAAAGAGGATTTTGAAGTTACATCTGCAATGATGCAAAAATATGATGATTTGGAAAAGAGGTTAGCTGTATTAGAGAAGAAACATCAGAGGTTAGTCGATTTGGAGAGGAAACATCCTGATATTTGGCTCACACATAGACCAAAACTTTGGGCTCCAGGCAGTGATCCAGATCCAGCTGTAAATTGGTCTCCAGGCAGTGATCCAGACCCAGCTGTTTGAAAAATGAATTTGTATTATCATAAAAATATATAGAATAAATTTTGTCATACTAAAGTTATTTTTTATTTCGATAGCATAATGTTACTTACACATTCACATACACTGATCTTCTCGCTAACACTGTTTGGGAGACACGAGAGCTCTTTACTCTTATGCAGAAGAGTTATGGTGGTGGTATCCCCCCTACTCTGAATGGAAGATATAAAAGACGGGCAGGTCACTGAATACTTCATTCGAATCTCATAATTCGAATATTCTGTTGTATATTTCATATTTATTATAATTTCTTGATACCTGTGTGAGCGATGGAAAATTATATGGAAGTCCTGACGAGCCTGTCCCACATGGAGGTCAACAACTTCGAGGAGGAGTGGGAAGACGACCTAGAGGTGGAAGTACCAGCGGTCCATGAGCTGGAGGAAATGGTGGACCAGCTGGTGTTCGAGGACTTGGTGGAACTGGTGGAGCCGGAGGACCCTGAGATGGATGCCGTCGACGAGGACAGCGAAGATGATGACGTCGATGAAGGGGTTGAGGTGGATTCTGCCAGCGACTTCGACTCCATCATAAGTCGTACCATACCTATCAACATGTCGGAGACGTTGAACAATTTTGCAACTAATTTGTATTGTTGCACATTAGCCTTCGTTGCAATTGATACCGGTGATGAAGGCCAATTCTTCGTCTACCACATGTGCTATTTACGGTACTGTGGTATGAATGACAATGGTGGGTTGTATGCTAATCACCATTCACATACAACTGTTGAGTATGCTGATACTCCAACTCACCATTGTCATGCATGCCAAACTCCCTTATTTCAACTCACTCCACTAAGTACATGTATTTTTTGTAATACTTAGCGTTGTTGAAATGCGGGTGGGGTTATGATGGGTTTGATTCAGATGGTACCAGGGGAGGGATGTGCGCAATGGTCGAAGTAGCGTTTCGAGAGGGAGGGGGTAGAGTGGGAGGTGGGCCGATGGCTTAAAAGGAGAGTTCCTCTGAATATTCTTCAGTTGACTTCGAGTTCTCCAAGCCAACACCACCAGCACCAGCAGCAGTTTCTCATCCAAGTTCCATATCTTCAATTCTAATTGGTGAGTACACTATCTTATATTCATTATTTTGTTTAATTTTTTTTTCAATGTACAGCGATGGCTCCAGCTCCACCGGCGACCAACCTGTTGATGTTCGCAGCATTGACCAATGTCCTGGTCGACGAAAATAGGCCTCAAGGACCATCTCCGCCGCCTTCACCAGGACCATATCACTCGGACATCAACGAAGCGGACTTCACCAACGCCCTGGAGAGCCTTAAGGAGGACATGGAGATCCCTGAGCCGTTGACGCCGATGGTTTCACAGGAGCAAGGTGGGAGTGAACGTAAGCGACAAAGCGATTCCGTTGACGATGTTGCTCCCAAACAGAAACGTAAAATGAGGGCAAAATCGTCAATGATATGTAAGCCGATTGAGATTGTGGATAGCGAGGATGAGTTCGAGCCGACACCACCACGACCAAGTGGTAGCGGCGTGAAATCGTCATCGCGGAAGCAATCGGGCAAAAGCAGTAGGGTTGGTGCTATTTCCGCATATCGGAAGAGATGCGATCAAACCAACCCGTATCAAGCAGGATGGCCATCATCCTCAAGAGCTGCGGTCCCTGTTGTGACTCCTGTTGCAACTGTAGTGGCACCTATTGAACGTGTTCAAGAGGTTGCACCTATAGTTGTAACCGTGGAGCCGACAGTCGTCGACTTACCGCTAGTCGCAGAAGTTGTACCACCACGTGCTGTTGTGCAAATCATCAGCGTTGATGTCGTACCACCAGCGCCCGCTGTACCTCCACCAGCCCCTATCGTGGAGGTAGTTGCCATCATCGATCCCGTCGCCGACGTCGCCTTGGAGGCCATCGCTCCCACGTTGGAAACGGATGTGGACCAGCTGATGGGTGTGATAGCCGAGGCTCAGCGCGACTTCCAGCTGAGCCAAGTAGCGCGGGCGGAAATTGCCCGTCAGCTGGCTGAGCTGACTGAGCGTGACCGTCAGGAAGCCATCCTGGAGGCCGAACGCTTCACCAGGTTGGAGACGGCCAGAGCTCAGGTGACGGCATTGACGGAGAGGATGATGGCAACCCTCCAACGACTTAGAAATAGTTAGATGTAAGATATTTTGTATAGGTTAAGTTATTTGTAAGTGTTGTAAAAATTAATTTAAATATAAGTTGCATGTGTAGAATTAGTTATTGTTAATAAAAAAAAGATCAAGTGACGAAGGAGTGTACATTAAATTTGTTGGGTGGTACACATTGGGCAATGCGATGTTGGGGCATTGCCTATCACTTTATCTCAATTGTATTTTAATTCAAGTTGTATATATTAAATTAGGTGTTAGTAATAAAAAAAAGAATAAGTGAAAAAAAAGGAGTGTACATTCAATTTGTTGGTAGGTACACATTGTGCAATGCGTGGTTGGGGCACTGTTCATCACTTTATTCTAATTATTGTCTTTCATACTTATGTTAATCAATGAGTATGTAAATAATCTTTGACTCTATTTATTATTTTAACCCTTTGATAAAATATCATATTGTGTATTTCTCCTATCACACACTCTTCAAAGCCCCACCCTTCTCTCCCACCCTTCTCTCCCACCCTTCTTTCCCACCCTTCTCTCCCACCTTTCTCTTCCTCTGAACTACTATAAATTCAATGCCAGCTCATATTATAGTATCAGTCTTCCAAGATGTCTTTCCCAGACTCCACCTCATCTCCGAGACGCATCTGGGCATTTGAAGATGATGAAGTTCTGGATTTTCTTCCTCTCCAGGAGAATGTCGTGTACGAGGGGGAAAGGGGTCACTGGTATAGACCTTCCAGACGCCCTATCCAAGTAAATGAGGTGAGCGACTCCACGGATATTTGGGATTATCCATCGCCGTCATCGCCATCATCAGAGGATGAGATGGACGTTCAACCGCTTTACTGGGAGGACCTGTTTTCATCCGATTCATCGGAGGATGAAGCGGTGGTCGACCACCAGGAGGAGGTCGTGCATTACGGCATCGAGGACTTGCACCTGCTGGTGGACGAAGACCCTGAGGAGGAGGTCGTGCATGTCGGCATCGAGGACCTGCACGTCCTGGTGGACGAAGACTGAAGAGGAGGTCCACATGTTGGTGGACGATGACTCTGACGATGACACCATCATCGTGGTGTCATCAGACGATGACGATGTCATCTAAGCCCATTCCGTGGTCGTCGCGCATAAATATGCGGGATGACACCCAGCTCTCCGGAGCACCCCAACGGCCCTTTTCAGGGCCACAAAAAGAACACACACACACATTTTCACCACTTAATGGTAGAAATGTACAAGGTCGTGGTGGGGGAAACGGAACCGGCGGTACACACCTACTGTGCTAGAATCCGCTGAGTACTACTACTTAGATTTCAAAAAGTGTTTGAAAAAATTTTTCCAATCATTTTTCCAGTATAATTGAATATTTCAAACCTTTTATCTGGTATGAAATTTTCTAATAAAACTAACTATTTCGTTAATATGAAACAATTCAGAAATTCCACCCACCGCTACGCCAATGCTCTAACAAAATGGATGTGACTGTCCATACTCTCACAGCTGTATTGGAGTATTTGCCACCAGATGGAACTGGTCTTCAGTTTTCAAACGTTAAAATGAACACTCGTATCAGTGTTGCGGTATTTGGCACCAGATGGAAATAGTCTTCAGTTTTCAATATTAAAATATTGGATGTCTAACGTAATGCTAGTTGTATACATCTTGGCGAATGATATAAAGGCTAGAAGATATTTTGGACTTTTATTGGCAACCATAATAGACCGATGTGTTAGTTTGTGTGGAGGCCCACGGAATCGACTTCCTATTATAATGGTTGGGAGGTGAATAATAGGAAGTCTATTCCGTGTTTTTTTTAATTTGATGACCTTTGACCTTTCCCCACTGCCTAACGTAAACTTTCTCATTCAGTTTTCGAGTTATTAGTGTTTTTAGAAAAAAAAGTCCAAGTTTAAAATTTTTTCGTTTTTGTTAAATATTTCCCAAATTATTGACATTACAAAAAAAATCATTGACATTTTTTTGTAGACTTTCATGAGGTAATCATAGAAATGTCAAATTTGAAATTTTAATTTTTTGAAGTTCCACAAGGTACTATCTTGGGGCCCAACTGCTTATATACAGTCAATATTCTGCTTATTTTTCAAGATATAAAAAAATGTTATGGGAACTTTTAGTAGACATTTTTGAGAGCAATAAAACTGCTTATATACAATTTTATGATATCTCATTCAGTTTTCGAGTTATTGGTGTTTTTAGAGAAAAAAAAATGGAAGTTTAAATTTTTTCGATTTTGTAAACAATTCAATTCAATTAATCAAGGAAAGTCCGTGAATAGCCCCTCTACATCGCTAGTCACTGTGTACAACGTCCAATTAATATTATGTACTCCAATAGGACTTTCCTTAATCAATTATTCTCCTGAAAAAAAGTTTGCATATTTTTTGCTGGTCTCCTTGTGAATGCGTTCCGATTCTTCACATCTCCCCTCTTCATTATCTATTTGATTTTGCAACTGCTCACATTCCGATGATATTTCCTGTTCTCTCTTTCTCACAATTTCTCTTTCGATGTTCAGCGCTTCCAATTTTTCTTTCATTTGTGTCACTCTTTGTTTTGACTCCCTCGAATACAAAAACATTCTCTTAGTCTGATCAATCAACTCAACTATTTCTTCTTCTTCGCAGTTTGTGGCATTTCCACTACCTTTAGACGTACCAGAGCCCGGAACATTCCAATCCAATTGATACGATGGTTTTTTCCATGCGTTTTGAGAGTATCGGCTATTTTTTTCTATCACGCGTTTGAATTTATTCAATTTTGATGGCTGCTTACGTTTAATTTTCGACGATATTGGAGATTTGAAGGGCGGCAAAACATCCGGTACTGATTTTTCCACAAGAATAGACTCAACATTGGAATCGATTTCCATTTGTGATAAGTATAAACTAGCCATTATTCTCAATAAACAAACCGTAGCAAAGTTCAAATTACAACTAAAACCTGAAAGAATTGTCTAAGGAGTATCACCTGCCTACCTGTTTCTGACCGAGTGCATCTTGAATATGAAATTATCCTTCACAGAGCAATAGCAGGTAGGTACCATAACATCCGATAACGTGAAATCCATAGGCGTCACTGAATATTTATTTAAATTTTTTTCAATGTTTTATATTCGCGTTAGGAAGAGTTTTATCAAAAAATTGCATACTAGATAAATGATTGGAAATGTTAAATTCTATAGGAAAAAATATTTGAAAATATTTTTTAGAGTGTTTTTGAAAATAATTATTGGAATTTCTGAAATATTTCATGTAACCGAAATGGTGAGTTCTATCAGAAAATTTCATACCAGATAAAAGGTTTGAAATGTTGAATTCCACTGGAAAAATGATTGAAAAAAAATTTTCAATCACTTTTTGAAATCTTAGTAGTAGTACTCAGCGGATTCTAACACAGTAGATGTTTACCACCATTTCCATCACATATCCCCACTCCGATCACTATAAATACGGTGACAACCTACTCAAAGTATCATTCAACAATTCAACATGTCTTCAGCAACAGCACAGGAGATCCCAACTACCACAGCGCCACCGCGGCACTCAGCAGAAGAGCATGGGTCCGATGATGACAATGATATCGGAGATGCTACAGAGTTTAACCGTGTGTGGGCGGAGACGAAGGAGCGGGCTAGGGCATTCTATGCTAGGAATGTTGGCAATGTCGGTGAAGACTCAAGCTAATCAGTCTTCACCCAAACCCCCTTGGCTCTTTGGAGCACAACAGCCTTTTTCAAGGCTACAAAAAAGAACTCACACTTTCTATTGGGAATCATATTCGTCACTATGATTATATGCAATACGTAGGTGTGAATCAGAACTATGACTCACTTGGATCATTTTGTTCTAAATCACACCTTCGCATTATGTTACGAAATGATTTCCATATTTATAGTTAATTGGGCAAAGTTTATGTAGGTGACATAGAACTATATACACATCTGGAGAAGACATCGGTTGGAAGAACACTGTGTGTTCTCAACACTTCCCATTACTATGAAATTTGTAGAGTTAACTCATGGGATATTCACCCCCTCTCCTTTTACGGTGGTTTGTTGTCATGTTCATGTGCGCATGTACCATGCGACTTGATTGTATAAAACGTGAAGTCGCATCAACATCAGCACCATTTCTATCCACATCCCATTGATATCACACATTCCTCCGAGCTAAATAATCATGAACTCACTACCAAATTTATCTGTTGAAGAAGGTGCACCAAATGGTTAGTTTGGTTTTGAAAATATTCCGGTATATCACTTGTCATCCCAAGATTCCACCGATGACTTCAACTTCGAAGCTTATCTAAAGATGACAGATAAACCGGAATCTTCAGAAAGTGCTGATCCAACCCTTTCACAGCTGTCACTACCCGAATGCCCTCCACTCCTCTCTCCTCTTAGTGTGGATCATAAACCGAAACAATCTAAGAGGAAGGGTACATCTACTGTTTCTAAACCCAAGAAAATAACTAAGGGTGTACGGAAACCCCGTAAGAAGAAGGTAGATGACACCTTAAAGAAAGTGATGGGTGATTTGGGAAATGTATCGCTTCATTCTTTCGGTCCACTGCAGTGCTGTGGGGACATGTTGAAGAAAGCCAAATGCCGCATCGTAAAAGCGAAGGCCACCATCGTCAAATGCGATGACGATATTCAAAGTAGCAGCATAGACGAGGTGGCTCTTCAGGAGCTCGATGCAAAGATTGCATCAACAAAGGTTGAACTGATCAAAATGTGTGAAGATGCAGATAAACTCCGTAACAAAATCACACAGAATAATGAGTTCACCCATTGTTTGAAAGTGCAAGCTGAGATGGAGCTTCAGGAGTCCACTAAACTTTTCGATACGGCAGCATCTGTACGTGATAAGTGGAGAAAAGAGTTTGATCACGCTTTTCAATATGATACTGATTAGCTCTGAGGATAATGGAATGTCATCAATGTTGTGAGTTGAAAATATATAAGCGGGAATGGGGTATGCATTTAAATTGGTTTGGCATACACAGAACGTTGCGATTGGCTGGGGCAACGTTTACCGCTACAATATTTTTTCAATTCAGTCTACTTGAAATCAATTTCACCACTTTATTAAAGTTAATACATATTTAAACCATGTCACGTTTATCAATCCATGAATTGTGTTCAATGGGAAGACCTAACCACTTCACATATAGTTTATCTTTTTTACTCTTCAGCACCTTCTCGACGAGATAAATGCCAGGATTTTCCGTTTTCAATAACTCTTCTTCATAAAAACATCCTCTAATCGGTTGGCCATCCATATCTTCAATGATATACGTTGTGGGATATGTCCTATTGATTTTAATGATTTTGAATAATTCAGTTGTGAAATTTGCAGTATATCCTTTTTCGAAAATATTTTTGTACTTGCTTATACGAACAATGTCATTCATTCGGAATTTGGGCAGTTTTTGTTTTCCTCGAATGACTTTGGCAACTTTAAATTTCAGTTTTGTTGTTGGTGTAACATTAATTGGTTCTATACCAGTTGTACGATGCACTTTATGGTTATATTTTCTTGTTATAATAGGAAGAATGTCTAACCACTTGTTGTGTCCCATCGCTGAAAATTCCCTATAAAGCCACGTCTTTATTGTTCGAATTACTCTTTCTGCTATGGCCGCCTTCATTGTGCTGAATGTTGAATAAAGATTGATTTTATATTTACCCATTAGAGATGAGAAAGTATTGTTGAAAAACTCTTTTCCCTGATCGCTTTGTAGATGTTTCGGAGAATAGTCGGCTTCTTTCAGCACATCTTCCATTGCATCAGTTACAGCACTACCTGTTTTATTTTTGATCGGTTTTGTCCATAGATATTTTGAGTAGCAATCAATTACTACAAGAACATATCTATATCCTTTATTATGTTTAGCATAGGGTTGTAATTCGGCAAGATCAATTTGCCATAGATCTGCAAAACCTTTGAGGGTGGTGGTTCTTCTGGTGAAATTACGTCTTGCCGGTGTATGTAATTCATTGACAACTTGTCGTTTGAGATCACTTATTCCATTGTCCATCCTCTCACAATGACTGCTTCACTTTGTTTCCGTGTACAAAATGATCATTTTCTTGAATGTTTCAATATATTATACTTTCCTCGCGTAATTCTTCAATTATTGAAATTATTTCATTGTCGTGTCCAATATGTCCAGCTGATTTCGAGGATATCAATAGTCGTAAACGAGCGACTAACTCTTTTGGTGAATTCCAGTATACATAATTCGCAGGTTTGGGATCATACCTTTTTTGTATCCGATTAATCCCTGCACCTTTTTTTGTTCTACTTCTCGTTGTTAGATAATGTGATAAGTTTAGTACTGGTTTAATAACTTCACGGAATTTTTTTGATTTCGTATGTTTGAAACCATTCCTCAGTTGATATTGTTTGTATGGTGCATTCGTGACTCTCAATATTTTAGCATATGTATGAAGAATTCCATCATCACTGACTTCAGGTGGGTTTTTTAATAAAATCATATTATATAACTCCGGACTACTTGGGAATTCATGTTTTTTTGTTTTATTGGCATTCCAAAATAAAATATTTCCACCATTGAAATTTACATTGAGACTTCCCATTTTGAGTTTTCCCGTAGCAGGATCTGAACGGATACCAACTATTGTGTCATAGTCACCATTGTTTGTTTTGACATTTTCCAAATGCATCTTCAAAATATCTTCAATATTGCCTTCAGAAAGGGAGGAATAGTCCGAGTTACTTATTCGAGATGATGATGGTGTTTCGAATATAGACGTTTCACCGAATTCTTTGATGGTCTCACTGTCAGCAGACGAGGTGTCACTACCAAATTGATTCTTTCCCATAGGAGTACTCCTAACTAGAGTAGAGTGTGAGTTCACTTGCTTCGTCATTGATTGTCGTAGTGGTGGTGGTAGTTGTTTCGTTGCAGCAGCTGAAGATAGAACGTTCAATGGCTTCATTAGGGGATCGTAGAATTTTTCAAGTGCTATTCGATTTTCAATAAGTCCACTCTTGATAGAGTTAAATTTCTGGCGTACAGCTTCTGTTGTCTCAACTAGTTGACGTTTCAAATTCAATGCATTGTTTTTATCATCAACAACTGAATCGTTCTTCATTTTGTTCTACAAGAGAGATTACACCACTGAAGTAACCTGTGTGCAATCCAACGATCGATTGAATGTGGATTGCAGTGTCATGGATATATAAAACTATCAAATCCCATGCGATATCTACCTTCGTGCATTTTTCTATCTTTATCAATGACCATAAATCCATATTGATCCTCCCAACATTTAACACACATCAGTTGAAATTGTTTGAATGTTACATCGGGTGACACGTGATCGGAATAAATATGGTGTAGATTCGTTTCATCTTGCTTGAACATTACGATACAGTTGGTATTATCTCGCACTAACTGTTTGGGCACTCGTGAATATGTTTGAGCAAGATAAAAACAGTCAACATCTTTTTCTACTCCTATGTTAGTAAACATTGTTTTACAAACAGTTCACTCTATAAGTAAATCCATTCTTACGCACAACTGTGCGTAAAGAATAAAAACGCACAACTGTGCGTCATGATATGATGGCTAGTATAATAGGTAACAATCAAGTTGCCTCTTGAACCACTCAAATCGTGACATTTATCTGTCTTGCGTTTTAAATATTTGACAGTGACATTGTCACTTTTTGAGATTTGAAGTTCAAATCGATACTTCATAAATTATAATCCGATCTTTAATTTTATATCTACAAATATGAGCAACTCCGATAATGAAATGAGCGCAACGCCACCGGAAATTGTTCTTCAGGCTGCTTCTGCTATGGAGAATATTCTGCCGCAAAAATCAAAGGATAGATATGAAAAAGCCTATCAAAAATTTATGGAATGGAGTATGGATAACCACGTGAGTACGTACTCCGAAAATGTATTGCTCGCCTATTTTAATATATTGACCAAAACATTTAAACCCTCCTCGCTCTGTTCATCATTTCTATGCTATATAGTACAAAATTGTATTTTCTTAGATTTAATTTGTTGTTGTTGGAAATTAAACCATAAACTGCGTTAGTTACCTTCATTTTTTTATTACTTAAAGCTTAATCAAACGCACCATCCAGTATATAAGAGTCGTAGAAAAAGTATAGTACGTATTACGTGTTGTAAAGCAATTACGCACTCATGTAATTACCGCACTCACCGCTACGCGGCTCGTGCGCAATTTTTCCATTCGTGCGTAATATGCTTTTTACAACACTTGATACGTAATATACTATTATGGCGTCCCATACAGAAATATGATCTTATAATGTCCTGTTTTTCACATATTACATCATCGAAAATGAAAACAGAATTTGGTTTGGCATCGGACGGTTCCACTATTTCTGCATTATTACTGAACGTAAAAAAACCCAACCCCTTTATAGGTTGCAATACATTCCGTAGGAATTGATATTTGGGTTGATTGAGTGATTTCGAATAGAGATAAACGTTTGTGAATCGCAGTCCTTGTGGATGTGTTAAGAGAGAGATCATGGCATTCGTCTTTCCACAATTCGACGGTCCGATAATGAGTCCTCGAACAGATGATGGAAGTAGCGGACCATGCCGCAACACTTTCTGTCCATTCAATCCACAACCGAATTTTTCATCTAAATTATCTACAGCAAACTTTTCTTTCTGCTTCACAATGCGCATCGTACCGTGGTTGGAGACTATGTAAGCGATGATATGTTGTGAACGTTTCATTTAAATGAGTACCATCAAACGAAACGGATGTGTTCGTGGTAGATGCAGAAAAAACGGTCGTGGATTCGTTAATAATTTGATAAACAAACTTCCGTTCGAATTACATTTACCTGGAGGATATCAGTACTGTGGACCTGGTACAAAATTGGAAAAACGTTTAGCCCGCAAAGATCCTGGAATCAATAAATTGGATATTGCATGCAACAACACGATATTCAATATTTGAATCATCTTACTGATCTCACAGCGAGACATACGGCAGACAAAGAACTCGAATACGCAGCTTGGAATAGGGTTAAATCGAAAGACGCTGGTATTAAGGAAAGAGCAGCTGCCCTACTCGTTACCAACATTATGAAAGCAAAGAGACGTTTTGGTATGGGTTGTAGTACTACTATGAAGGGAAAGAAGAGGAAGCAACCGAAGAAAAAGAAAAATAAACTCAGAAAAATCGCCTTCGGTTCTGGGGTGGTTCATAAAGTGCGGAATGTATTGAAAACAGCTGGGGGTGAGCAATTTGTGACGAATAATAGGAAAAAAGCTACCGTAGTGGCATTGCATGCGGCACGTAAATACCTCAAAGCTGCCGGTGGGAAGAAAACAATCCGCACACCCCGCATAATTCCAATTCCTAAGGTTGGGGGGATTCTACCTTTGATACCAATTTTTGCAGGATTGTCCGCGCTAGGAAGTTTAGCGGGTGCTGTTGCAGGCATCACCAGAGCTGTGAATGCAGCAAAAGCAAGCAGAACAGCCCTGATCGAAGCGAATCGTCATAATAAGAAGATGGAAAGTGTGGCATTGGGTAAAAGTGGTAGTGGTATATACCTTAAACCATACCGTAAAGGACTCGGACTATACTTGAAACCATACAATCCAAAAAACTAATTGATTCCCTACCTCGAAGACCTCTCACCGACATCGATCTCAATTATTATGCCAAGAAAATGAAAATTCCATACTTTCGCGGTATTTCCATGCGTGATACATTACCCACTAGAGGTCCACGAAACTACGAGACCGCTATTGTCAATTTAGATGGAATAAGAGGATCGGGAACACATTGGGTGGCATACGGCAAATGTGGGAAAGACATTGCATACTTTGATAGTTTTGGAGATCTACCCCCACCAATAGAGTTGATTCAATACTTTCAGAAATGTCCGAAAGTGAAAATTCTATATAACTATGATCGCCAGCAGAAGTTCAACACAGTTTTCTGCGGTCACTTGTGCCTGAAGTTTCTCTCTGAATCATTATAAAATGGATACAACTCCAGCAATGACGCGAGAGGCTATTAAGGGGATGGGATTTTCACTCAAGATGTATTCAAAATATCGCACTTTGACAAAAATGGATCGAGTGATGCTTGCAACTATGCCGAAGGAAGTGATGCTTGCATGTGCTGCACATGAGATTGCTCATGTTTGGGAAAAGTTACCCAAAAGTCTACAAGATGATGTCGACATAATGAAATATAGATATTGCAATGAACACCACAATCTTGACGGTGACAGCATTCCAGATTCTGATGTGAATGATGGTCCTACACCTCGAAAAATATTCTGCTGTTATTGCAATATAAACGATATGAATATTGGTGCTAATAAAAATGAACTGGATATTGATGAACCATCTCCGAAAAAGCGTAGGTTGTCTCAAGTGTGTTGTAGACAACAATAAATTGAAGTGATATTCATAAAATGTATCAGTCATGTCACGGAAGCTGTCGGGACGAGTGTCCTGAGTGCAGACTTTTTCCCACCCGTTGAATTGGATAGAAACAGTCGTTATGGATTGGGACTTTCAGGATTCTATGGATGCAACACAATCAATAATATAACTGAAAAAAACAATGTAATCAGTTTTAGAATCAGTGCTGACAGTTCACCAATACTTCAGAAATACACAATTGAAATTCCATGTGGTGCCTATGAAATAGATGAGATCAATGCAGTTATTCAGAAACATATCATGTTTAGATTATTTTCTGGTAATAATCAAAACGATACCAATGCAGATGATATATTCTACCTACATGCCAATAATAATACTTTCAAATGTGAGATGCGATCAAAATTTGAAATTGATCTTACTCATCCGAATTCCATAGCAAAGATGATGGGTTTCAATTTTGATAGATTTCAACCGAATCAGATACATGAATCCTCACTACCGATAAACGTAACAACTGTGAGACTCATCCGCTTAGATTGCAACATTATATCTGGTTCATACATAAATAATGAAGAATCACATATTCTTTTTTCATTCGATATCGATGTGGAGCCTGGATTCAATCTCACGAAAGAACCACACAAGATTATATATATATGCCAGTCAGTCCAGAAGGTCGTCAGTTGATTCACAACATCACAGTGCGTATTTTGGATCACAAAAACGATATTATTGATTTTGGAAGTACAGAAGAGATTGTTATAATTTTGGAATTGAAGAAAATCTAATAACTATTATGGGTTTTTGTTATAATAGACAGAATCGTGGAGGATTTCAAATCATTCCACAAACCGCTAAAAAGGAAGGTTCGACTAGAAAAAGGCTCATTCCAAAAGTGTACGCTAAACAGTTAGCACACCACGCTCTGTCAGTGAGAGATATCAAATTTTTGAAATCTATTGGACTGAAAGTAAGGAAAAATGGTGCTCGAAACAAATAGTGAAAAATTGAATATATTCGATGAGCCGATGATCGATCATTCCCTCACGAGTTTACATGAGCACACATACAAACCATATGGATCACCATTGTTTAGGAATTCAGATGAAATCCGAATCGCAATCAATAATCAAGACGTTATACTCGACATTACTGAGAGTTTCATTTATATAGAGGGTAAATTCACACCTAGGGATGAAACGCAATCATGTTATCTCTCGAACAATGCAATCGCTTTCCTTTTTGATGAAATTCGCTACGAAATGGGTGGTGAACATGTTGCTGTCGTGAGGAAGCTGGGGATAACATCTACTATGAAGAATATGATTTCATTTGGACAATCACATGCCAACACATTATTAACAACTGGATGGGGACTTTCGGAAACGAAACAGGATATCTTGGACACAACCAGTCATGTATTTAGTGGTAAATTACCACTGAAATATGTGATGGGTTTCGCTGAAGATTATAACAAAAGTATCTTGAATGCCAAACAAGAAATAATTTTAATAATCGCTCGATCCTTCAAGAACTCATATATTGGTGCGGTTGATGCTGATTTGGAAATCAATAAAATTGAGTGGAAAATAAGACATATAGTGCCAGAAGATAAACACAAGCTCAAACTTTTGAATAGAATCAACAAAAATGGTCTGAATGCTAAAATCAAGTTGGCTTATCGCATGTGGGATCTCTATGAACTTCCATCACTACGTGGCACATCTTCAGATATATGGGCTATCAAGACAACCAATGCACTTGAAACACCTCGTTATATCATCATTGGGTTCCAAAGTAACACCACTTGGGAAGATAGGACAAAGGATATCACTAAATTTACAACTGCTGATATCAATAACATTCGAGTGTACTTGAACTCTGAAGTATACCCATATGAACGTTGGAATTTGGATTTCGATAAAAAACTCGATACTTCAGCTTATTATGCCTATGAGAATTTTCAAAGAAGTTATTATGATAAAGATATGAGTGAACCTCTCATGGACATTGGGCAATTTCGACAAAATCCACTATTCATCATCGATTGTTCACATCAGCCGACTGCCACAAAATCATCAACGATTGATATTAAGCTCGAGTTTGAAACCAGGAAAGCCAACTTCCCGGCCAACACCAAAGTATATGCACTCATTCTGCATGATACGTTTTTGAAATACAATGCATTGGATGGTTCAGTTCTCAGCAGATATTGAAGAAACACACACACATATTATGTATTTTTAATTTTTCTCATTTGTATTAATTTCTTTTTCATTTATTTATGTAAAAGAGGAATAGGTAAATAAAACATGACTAAATAATATTACGTTTTTTATTCAAATATCGCTAGCTTACAATTCAATTAGTTTTAGGTATATGCAAACAATCTAAAATTATGTCTCCTTCTTCATCACTATCTTCTTGGCCGTCTTCGATTTCTTCATCGCTATGATCATCCAATTGGTACTTTTGGATGATCCCCTCAGGTAGATATGGTAAGAGGCGATAAAGAAATCTTCTCAACTCGCACGCAATCATACTATTGCAGAGTTGATCTAAATCCAAAGCACCATCTGAATATTGTTCGCAAAGATTCGCACCCCTCTTGTAGTTCTCGTAGTCTCGCAAGCAGTATTCAATTTGATCTTCATCATAGCACACGCCCAAGTCGTAATTGGTGGCATGGTGAGCGTCCTCACCCAAAGCATCCAGTTCTGATGACAACCTTTCAACGGCTGAAGAGATATCTGTGGCTTTGGTCCAATATTGGCTGGCATATTGCATCCACATCTTTCAAGAATGAAGCATAATCAAGAGAAATTATTGAAATAACTATGCTACAAAAATAATTAGTATTACTCACATTAGACTTTTGATTATGTCTCCACCGAAGAGTGTGTTTAACAATGTATGAAAAGTTTTATATTTTCCTTACAATTATCACCTATAATATAAAGAATCAGAATTAGCCTATGACAAGTGGAAATTATATATTACTATTATTCAGTGAGATCAAATTTGACCAATGATCTCGTTTTCATGCCAACAATAGTCTGTTGACTTTGACCCAAATATGCTATCGTATATTTACCACCAGAAGAATTGATATAAGTAACATCAGCATCCGTTAATTGTGCTGAAACACGTTTTGGTAGCCATGTTTTGAACACTGTATCATTACTCACATCCACCAATGTTAATAGGATTGATTTACCAAACCGAGTAGAACAAAATGATATAGTCTTAATTGGGAAAGCTTCATTCAGTGGCAAAGATGATATTACTCTTTGCTCTAACACTTCCATCTCTTCTTTAATTATAGAATTGAGCTTTTGTAAATCCACCTTTGGAACTGACATGATGAAAATATATAAGGAAAATATAAATAATTTTCAATAGAAAAACACACTCACTGATCTCTCTCTCTCTGTGTGTAGGCACTGAATAACTTCACTACTCTTGCTGACTACTCAACTGCTAGGTATACAACTTCTGATTTCATATCACCATACCCACTTCTTTTATAATAGATAGTGAAGCACCCCCACCACAGACTCATGCACCGCGTGTGTGTTGCAAAGACCCCACCATGCGCGAGTTTGCATCGCATCGATAGAGGACGGAGAGTAAATAGTAGTCGCTACATCGCCACAGCGTATGGGTGTGTGACGTCAGCGGACCCACCGTGTCGGGAGCGAGGGCCTGACACAGTGACAGGGGTCTTTTGTGCTATGCCCTGAACTAAAGAACAAATATTGTGCTATTAATTATGTACATCCATATACAAAACATAGGTATGTGATATATACGGCCCTTTTGTTTACAAAATTGTACTACATTGACGTCACAAACATGGCGGATGCGACGACCGTATCTCTATTATCCGTGCGCGGTATTAACCACTGAAATGAAATTATAATAGTCATCATATTATAATTTCATTTCAGTGGCGGTAACCCAGTGATCAGTATATATAGAATAACCCTGATGGAAACCAAGATTCTGTAGTTCATCTGAACTATTTCTTGGAAAAGAAGAAGATTTAACTAATTTCGTAGAGGCGGTGTTTTGTGGTGGTAAAAATTTCTCTCGAAATTTTCGACCATACCACGGCTAGCTCGGTCGTTACCGCCAATACGCTCAAAGTACTCGGTAATAGTGGTATCCATACTTCTCGATGCGGATCGCACTGAGAAATGTACGGGCCACGTTATAAAATGCTCTCTAGAACGGTTGCATACACCTCTGTTCGGAGAGATGCCTGACTGATATACAATTATTAACTTGTTAAAAATACTTAAAGTTTTCTCAAAAGAAAAGTAACAAAAATATACAGTGTGATCAAGAAAGTTGTAAAGTTTTACGTCTACCCAGGGCGCACACCGATGCATTGCGAATTCTTTTGTTTGTTTGTAAGTTTTGGTGCGCTCCTGAATCGACGCCTGAAAGAGAGGACAATGTCGGGACGTTAGCCCGGAAAACAGTCAAAGATCAGATATTAAAAATGAAATAAAAAATTTCCCCTCGCTCACAGGACGTTAGCCTTTGCGCGAGAGCCCAAATAAATTTTATAGTATCAGTAAAATAGTTTAATATCAACGCAACAAAGTTCAATAATTTTTGTCTAGAAATTATCAGCTAAGAAAAAGTTCAGAAAAAATGTTCACCAAAATACACTTACTTTGATTTTACTTTAGTTCCAAAGAAAGTCTACGAATTGGATCACAGGAAGAATTCTTATTTAAGTTTTCACATAAACGGGATTATGCGAAAAATCTTGATGGCAAAGAAAACACCAAAAGCAAAGTTCACTATTCGATTTGAGTCACTAAGGTTTGATTTGAAACAGTGAAAAATAACAATTGAGAAAAATTCACCTTGATTTCTCTTTTGCAGGTCTTGACTTGTCTGGACAGGAGCAGGAATAACCAGGAAGCAGCAAAGAAAACCAGAATTTTCAGGAAATTAACCTTTCTTGATTCCGGCCCAGAGGTTTCTCCAGTGCAGGCGGTAGATTCCCAATATTCGAAGAGTGAAAAAGCAGAGTTTCAAATTTTCTTCCTTCGGAGAACGGCGGGAGTATTTTTCCAATTTGGCTTTTGGAAGGAAATGCTTTGTGAATTTCTCGGCGGCGGAAGCCCTTTCGCTGTCTGCAGAAGGAATAACTATTCCCAAGGAAATAGGCTGAATGATAAGGACGAACATTCGTTCAATCGAAATTTCTTGAAAAGTCCGAAAATCGCTGACAAAGTGAAACGAAGTTCTGGCTTTCAGCGGTCGGGAACATACTAACTTGGCGGGAGCAATTCTCGCATATGTATAGATGCGGCCCGCGGTGGGCGTGGCTTCGCGAGAGATGCACTCTCGAAGTTGGATTTTTAAAAATCGTGTTTCTATCGAAACAAATGGGATTTTTATCGGGTTTTCGAAGGGATTCATGAAAAATTGTTGCTTCGGAAATAAAAAAAAAACATGGTTCTTTATTCACAACTTTTTTTACAACAAATGGTTCACAAAAATTGTGGACAATCGTCCCTAGCCAATCGGCTCACATAATTTCCCTATCCTACATTTACAATATTAACTTACATACTAAAAAAAAACAACCAAAATATGTCTATACATTCAAATATGCAATATTTGAAAAAAAAAATATTTAAAAATAAATATTTCTGTATCTTTCTGTATAACTGCATTGTCTCTCTCCAGACGCAGAACAGGGTATACACATAGATTAAAGAAAATAATTTTTTTTTTTTTTTCATGTAAAAAGAAAATGAGATTTTTTTATTAATCTGCAACGGATCGACATCACCCTGAGCAGACACGCAAAACATTCTTTCCACACAAAGAAAAGAAAACAATTATTATCAGTCAAGCATCGCCCTTTTGGAGCGGGACCAGGTATAGACAGAAAATATATTTTTCTTTCCAAGCAAACTCGACCTGTCATGCTGCTAATCATCCTCCATCTTATTTCAATATGATACCTCTCCACATAGGTCTCAAAAGCTCGGCTTTTGAAGGTGACGGCACTATCAGATATTACAACCTTGGGGTACCCCCACCGGTTGAATACCTCTTCCTGCAGAAAGCGGATCATAGCTTGAGTATCAGCTTTTTTTGAGGGTTTTGCCTCAACCCATTTAAATCCGTCGCGATTATAAGATATTTGTTCCTGTTGGCAGAGGCGGGGTAAGGCCCCATAACGTCCACAGATACCATGTCCCATGGCTTCTCTGGGTTGTTTGGGCGGAGGCCTGAGCTCGCCTGCGGCGCCGAACGCTTAGTAGTGGCGCAAACTAGACACTTGGTGACATAGTCATGCACACTGTCCTTTAAAGAGATTAAATAATAATGTTGGCTGATTTGCCTGCAAGTTTCATCAACTCCAGGGTGGCCAATATTGTCGTGGTACCTTTTCACTACTTCCATAAAGTATGTTTTTGGTATCACTAATCGTCGGACTTCAGGGTTACCCCCTGTAAAGTACACAGCCCTCCTCCATGAGGAATTCGCGAGCTATGCGCCTTTCAAAGCTATTATTTGCCGCTTGATGGGATCTGATAACGGTTTCTACGAAACGTTTGAAGTCAGGGCTATTTATTTGGGCCTCCATTACTTTCTCGTAGAATGGTCTTATTTGGTTCAAAACATCGGAGGACGGACCTGCCTCGTCTGGTTCAGGCTCTATACTCGGAAAGAACATCCTTTCCGTATCCTCAAAAATATCCTGACCCGTCCCTGTATCGGTGGGATTTCGGGACAAAAAGTCAGGTAATTGGTTAAGCCGACCAGAAACATGAATTATTTGGAAATCATATTCCTGTAACAAAATAGACCATCGGGATGCACTCTCGAAGTTGGATTTTTAAAAATCGTGTTTCTATCGAAACAAATGGGATTTTTATCGAGTTTTCGAAGGGATTCATGAAAAATTGTTGCTTTTCACAGAAAACGGAGGGTTATGACACTAATTCATTTCAAATATAACCAAACATTTTCCTTTCGTAGTTTCTAGTTCCCTACTTTCCTGTCATTTTTTTGGAAAGCTTGGTAAAAATGGATTCATTAAACAATAATGAATGATGAAATTCATGAGCAAACCATTCTATCTGATGGTTCTTTTGAGGTTGATAAGTCAGTCAGTCAATCAGTTATGTCAATACTTTGTTGATATGGTTGATTTTGATGGTTTAGCAAAACCTGGAATGAAACCAGGATTCAAGTTCTGACTATGCAGTGAACAACTCGATAAACCAAGATTCACATAAAACTGCAGATTATCTCTGACTGACTGATAATTAAGAGGAACTTTTCCTAATAGTACGTCAAAATCTACTATGGACATTCTGTATCCTGTGATATTTTTGAAACTTTATCTCATCTTTAAGGCGCATTTCCTTTACTAGATTGTGATAAGTACCTTGTTTCCTGTATTTAAATATTTCGCAAACGTCGACTGACCAATGTATGCTATATTTTCGCCTTTTTAAAAATAAATATACCGCGACTGCTCGCCTTCTTCGCCAATAAAACAAATCCATTTCGTAATTCGGGGAAATTTTTCCGACAGTTGAGAAATCGGCCGATAGTGGAACGCATTGAAAGCGGACATCATTTTGTGTCAAGTCAAACATGTGGAGAAATTCGAAATATTTGGGCTGGTTCAACAAACTTCTGCTTTAAATCGAAGGCTCATGAAGTGAATTGAAATATAAATATTATTTTAATATTATGTATAACCAATACTGAACATCAAGACGTTTTCTTGAAATGAGTGAAATTACCAAGATAAAGTATGGTATGAGATCTTCTGAAATAACTTTTAAAATGTTTTTAAGAAGTGCCTGCTACACACAGATATGTATTTGGAATAAAAAGGTTTTTTAATTTTCAAAATGTCCTGCCACGCATTGCACAATTTTGGATCTTTTGGGAAGATGTGAACTGATACATTTGTATCTTTATAAGTGTTTACACTGCAGCACCCAGCAATACCTCTTGCATTTATTGCTGCTCATTATCAGAATCTTAAGAAGTATTTTGGTACATTAAACTTCAGCAAGCTGTTTTAAAAACAAAAAAACCTTTATTATTCGCTACTCAAATCACACGTACTCTATAAAGGCGACTTGGTTTGTTTTCCCCATCCTGGTAGTGTATATTTTGGACTGTAGGTGTCGCACCCTTTGCCCGTTTTCGCGAATCGTATACGTCGTTCATTTTACTTTATTAACTATATACAGTGCGACGCTAAATTATGGAACAAATTCATTATTTCTGAATATAAACATATATCGGAAAAATCCTCGGACAGGTCGATTTTCTTTTCCGATGGGCCAATTTTTGAACCTCATCCAAAATATATAGGGTTATCCGCATTTGAGGAAAAGCGACTTTGGTGATATTTTTAAATGGTATATTTGTCCGTATTATGTCAAACGGCTGCGGAGATATAGCCAAAAAACTTCTCCATATACCCAATGAGTGCGACAGAGACTTTTAACCTTCTGAATCGTGTGGAGTCTCGCAGTCATACTCATTAGACATACGAGGAAGTTTTTTGGCCATATCTGCGCAGCTTTTGACATAATCCCATCAAACTTGGTATCACTGGATTTGTAATGACGATCCCTAACCAAATATGGAAAAATATACTGGGTGTCCAATTTAAAAATATCACCAAAGTCATTTTTACTCAATTGCGGATAACCTTATATATTTTGGAAGGGGTTAAAAAATTGGCCCATCGGAAAAGAAAATCGACCTGTCCGAGGATTTTTCCGAAATATCTTTATATTCAGAAATAATGAATTTGTTCCATAATTTAGCGTCGCACTGTATATACTATATTTAACTGGAAAATATGGGGTTACGTTTACTTGTTTCTTTTTTTGGGGTGACACTGGCAGTAGTGCTAACCGCTAAATATAAAATAACAAATATCCCCAGAATGCTGTCAAAACATTCGCAGAAAAGAAATATTTTTTTGCGAATTTCGCGATTCGCAATTACATGAAACTAGCCTTAACGAAATTTGTACAGGTCGACAAACGAAAGTATGCCTCCGAGAATTGGTTGCGCAGTAGACACGACCCTGGAGTGGGGCAAGAGCTCAATCGCTCTGCATTATTCAAGCAGTTAACGTCGTGAGTGTACAGTCAGTGGAATAAAATTATTGTGGCGTCATTCTGATTGTGTGTTGAATTTGAAATCCTTGTGTTGTGGTTGTGTTGTGTATAGTTTTGAAATATTATTAGATAGGTTATAGTGTAGTTTGTTGTGCTTGAAAATGCCTTCAAAGAGTAAAGTGAGAAATAAGATTCTGAGTGGACAAAGTAGGGAAATTGTCAGTAATGTCATCAAATTTATGCAGGCAGAAGCAATGGTAGGTGAAACCAGTATTCCTCTTGTGAAGGTTCAAGAACGAGTTGCTGCCGCAACGGGAGTTTACGTTAGAAGCATTAGAAAAATTAATTCAGAAATGAATAAAATTGAAAAAGGTGAAATGGGACAATTCTCAACTCCAAATAAAAAGAGAAACAAAAAATCAAAAGTTACCATGGACAATGCTGATTTGGCAATTTCTGTAAGTATGTTCCTGTGTTCTTTATTATATTTACCTATTTCTGATATTGTGTGGTGATGCATTCTTTTTCTAGTCGTACTTTATTTACACTTATGGCTTCGGGAAAATTATGCAATTTTCATAAACGGTCCAGTGATCACAGACAATTATATTATTCGAACAGTTCATTAGGAATTAATGAAAATTCAGATAAGAACCTACGTTCCTACGTGTTGCAGAAAAATTTCTCTCCCGATTGTACATTCCGATGATAACCAGCCGTAAACAGTTGTCGATCTTTGTCGCACATCTACTCACGCTTTCTATCGTTTGCGCATCTCAGAGGCATCCTTATGCTTGTCGACCTGTACACAACGCGATGTGGGTGTAATGAGATGTGGGCTCAGATCAATAAGTAAACACAGATCGGCCCGATGCTACGTAAACATCATATTCACTGAACCGAAGACAACTTTGTTTATTTACGTACACCTCTCATCCCTAATGTTTTCAAACATTGACGCCCTGTTGTCAAATTGGTAAAAAAATATGATTTTGGTAGGAACCTACCAATAAATGCATAATCAATCATATTTTATATTCAGATGTATTATTCTAAAAATTCTAGAGAAATGTTTATGTCCAGAAAGGTGTGAAAAAATTACCAAAACGGAAGATATATGTCGTTTTGAACTGATGAAATTTTAGACACTGAAAATTTCGAGCGGTTACTAGAATTATTTTACTCTTGGCAACACCGCTTGTGACACCGGCCGTGGCGGACATTGTACCTTGTCGTTTTATGTTGATGAAGTGTTAGAAATTTTCCTGTGTGTTTTCGTGGTCCTTCTTAAACAACTTAAAGTTACATTTGGAATATTTTTCAAAATAGTTCAGTGGTTTAGTGAGGCACAATGTCGAAATACTGCTTTGCTTGCAAAACAAATGATAGTAAACAAACGTTCCGCAGGTGAGGTTCCAGTGGCGTCGAATGCACGATGCAAATCATGCAGACAAACGTATTCGTCAAATATAATATTGGAGGGCAAAGAAACTCATTCAAAATTACAGATACGAAAAGCCTATGACAAAGTGGTGAATTCCTCAATGTTTGTTATAAATATCTTTAAGCAGGGGGAAAAACATTGAGGCTTATGAAAGGAAAATTGAATTTATTTTCCAATAATATTGACATTGTTAAAATTCTAACAGTGATGACAATTAATGATATACCAAAGGACTTGTTTAAAATTTTTGGAAACCATTTCTTTGAGGAAAAGCCTTTATCAAACCAAGGCCTTGGTAAAGGCAATACCTCACATTTTTTTCAAATTCTGAATATACCATGAATTGTCAATAAGCGGAACTGACAAAGTATACAGGGTCAGGTCTCTTTTGACAAAGACAGTTTTATTTAAAAATCAATAAATACCAAGTGTTGAAATCCTCATGTACTGAGCTTTCTTGAGAATCATTCTTTCACATACACTTTGACACTTTATATTTATACATTTACAATATTGTATATTAGGCTTAAAATTAAATAAATAATAGAGATATTTGCCAATTTGTAATAATAACGTGTTGGATAAGCATATATTTCATTCAATAAATATTTTAATTTCTGTGTTAATGTTGATTTTACCTTATCGTACACCTTGCCATATTGTGATCACTATATTCCTGTCTAAAATAAATGCGTTAATAAAGAGTTCTATTTCTACTTTTGTGTTCAATTATTTTTTCCCAGACGAAATCTATAAAATATAATGAAACAAACGTTTCTATAGATTTCGTATTAAGTTTTATTAATGTAAAAATTGCTATGTCAAGAGAGAATACGATATTTCTTAGTTCATTATTTATTAAAGTGTCAAAGTATATGTGAAAGAATGATTCTCAAGAAAGCTCAGTACATGAGGATTTCAACACTTAGTATTTATTGATTTTTAAATAAAACTGTCTTTGTCAAAAGAGACCTGACCCTTTCATGATATATTCGGATTTTGAAAAAAATTTGAAGTATTGCCTTCACCAATGCATAACTATGGTTTGATAAAGGCTCTTCTTCAAAGAAATTATTTCCAAAAATTTTAAGCAAGTCCTTTGGTATATCATTAATTGTCCTCACTGTTAGAATTTTAACAATATCAATATTATTGGAAAATAAATTCAATTTTCCTGTCATAAGCCTCAATGTTTTTCCCCCTGCTTACAGATATTCATTACAAACATTGAGGTATTCACCATTTTGCCATAGGCTTTTCTTATCAGTTATTTTGAATGAGTTTCTTTGTCCTCCAATATTATATTTGACGAATACGTTTGATTGCATGATTTGCATCGTGCATTTGACGCCACTGGAACCTCGCCTGTGGGATGTTTGTTTACGATCATTTGTTTTGCAAACAAAGCAGTAGTTCGACATTGTGTCTCACTAAACCACTGCACTATTTTGAAAAATATTCCAAATGTAACTTTAAGTTGTTTAAGCAGGACAAAAACCACGAAAACACACAGGAAAATTTTAACAACACTTCATCAAGACAAAACACTTGCACTTGCAATTGCGTCCTCTAATGCTTTGAGGAACGTTGCACAAGTACCTGTTAGATTTAATTCAATCCTCGTCGTGGTCTTAGCCAGGAGAGTAGTTGTTTATTTCTGACCATGTACTTGCCATATGAATGAACTGGTCCAAAATTTAGGAAGGATAATACTCCTCAGAATGAACAATTTTTACAAAAGAAGGAAATGGGTTCTGAAAAAATAGATGTTGGAAAAGGTTTCTTAACTCATAGGGCCAGTTGCATAAAGAATCTAACAGACAAATAAATATTTGATTTGATGATTACTATGACATCGCATGTCTAAGCTTACCAGTTATGTTACCTACGTTAACAGAAGGCTTTATGCAACTGGTCCATATTTATTCAAATATTCGTATTGATTCGTTGAAACTTGATTTACACAACATAAACCCCTAGACTTCAAACTTGAAATATAGTCAAGGAACTTGTTACCTCTCTCGAATTAATTACTTTAGACCATAAATAATGCTTTATTTTTTATAGCTGAAAACTCCTAGAATCCAACTAAGGAAAAACTAATCCGCTATCTTGAATCCCCAAATTTTGATAAAAAGTTATTTGCTGCCAATCCCCGGCTTTTTATTGACCCTAGGAATTTTAAGACAAAACCGCGACATAACTTGTTGCAGCTCACAGGTACTGCATTTGCATAAGTAATTTTAAACCCCCTAAAAAAGCACGGCACTGTGCAAGAGGTGTTTTGTTTTGGTTCGAATGTCAAAACCCCGAAACAACAGTTTCCGCAAGAATTATCTTCGGTTCAGTGAATATGATGTTTCGGGCCGATCTATGTTTACTTATTGATCTGAGGATGTGGGTCTAACGAAATTTGGGCAAAACGCAATTTCATTGAATGTGGGTGCAACGATATGTCTCGTTAGGCCCACAATATTTTTTTCAGATACATGTGGGCGTAACGAAATTCGGGTACAACGCGATGTGGGCCTAACGAAATTTGGGCAAAACGCAATTTCATTGAATGTGGGTGCAGCGATATGTCTCGTTAGGCCCACAATAATTTCTTCAGAGACATGTGGGCGTAACGAAATTCGGGAACAACGCGATGTGGGCCTAACGAAATTTGGGCAAAACGCAATTTCATTGAATGTGGGTGCAACAATATGTCTCGTTAGGCCCACAATTATTTTTTCAGACATGTGGGCGTAACGAAATTTGGGTACAACGCCATATGTGGGTGTAATGAGATGTGGGCCTAACGAAATGTGGGCCTAACGAAATCTGGGCAAAACGCAACTTCATTGAATGTGGGTGTCTCATTAGGCCCACAATAATTTTTTTAGAGAATTACATGTCAGCATTTGGCAACAGCGCTTGATTCGGCTATGTTCGGAAGCTGTGGGTACAACGCAATGTGGGCATAACGACATATGTGGGCGAAACGAAATGTGGGTGCAACGAAATATGGGTGCAACGAAATGTGGGTGTAACGGAATGTGGGCACAACGACATGCTCCCATACTTTTTATCGTTCACTACAAAATGTCGCTAATTATTGGAATAAGTTTGGTCGATATTCTGGCAGAGACTTTGCCTATATTATGCAGGTCACACAAACACTAATTTCTGTGACTCTCAGCTAAACATTTGTATGATCTAGGAGAAAACGTTTGCGGTTGATCTAAGACCCACATGGATGTGTTTTTTTAGTTATCAGAAACTCTGATAGTTCTGAATAGGTGATTGTTTAACGTGCTCAATTATTGAAAAAATCAAAATTATCACCAGCTTCAATGTTCTATTGAAGTTACCCTCATAAATAACTCTTTGAAATTGCAATTTTTTATATTTCATTTTCCATCAAGTTACAATCTCATAACTATGAATATAACTTTGACGTTCTACATTTGAATTTTAGTAATTCGCAAAACTATAAATTTCATTCAACTGGCTTATTGATGGGTTTTGGAAGAAGTGATTGTTTTCTGTAAATTATCAGCATTCCTTTCTCTCCTTGCCAATACTTAACTCAAATCTTTCACTCTTTGCGATTAAATTGTTAGAAAAAATATTCGAATCAACTGTATATTTACCGAAAGATTCCACTTGAATGAACTTGCGAGTACCGAACAAACAACTATGGAAACACTGGAACGGCACAAATAATAAATCAACTAAAGATATCAACTAGCTGTATTAATCATTAACCATTATTTATCAGAATAGATATTGAGGTTTGCCCTCCCCTTTTTTAGGGTACAATTTCAAGGAATTTTAATTCCTCAACGATCATGCAAATCCTATTGAGTACCTCATTATTCATAATAACCACTTCAGGGCAGACCCGAAAATGCCTCGAATTCCATTGTCCATGTAGTTCAATTTTAATTATTGAAATTCTTCACTTACCTTCCATTGAATCAGTCCTGTTTTCTTACAAATATGTATGATATATAAACTATATTGATGACTCTGGTAAAAGACCACTATGCACTTCTAGAGGGTCGAAAGGGTTCAAATGAGTGCTACAAAATCAAATTTCACATTCTTCAACACTTCATTTTTAAATTTTCTTCATGAAAAAAATCCCAACAAGTTGATATTGAGAGCCAGAAACATTTTTTTCATTTTTCTAGTGAGGGAGGAAGGTGTCAAATGAATGCTACAAAATGCACATCCAACACTTCATTTTTCAGAATTCTTCATGAAAAAGATTCCAACAAGATGATATTGAGAACCAGAAACATTTTTTCCATATTTCTAGTGAGGGGGAAGGGGGTCAAATGAATGCTACAAAATCAAATTTCACATTCGATATATTCGACACTTCATTTTTCAATTTTCGTCATGAAAAAAATCCCAACGAGATGATATGAAAGGCAGAAACATTTCATTTTTTCTAGAGAAGGGGGTCAAATGAATGCTACAAAATCAAATTTCACATTGAACGTATTCAACACTTCATTTCTCAGTATTCTTCACGAAAAAAATCCCAACAAGATGATGTTGAGAGCCAGAATTTTTTTAAAATTTTTTTCTAGAGGGGGGAAGGGGGTCATATGAATGCTACAAAATCAAATTTCACATTCAACGTATTCAACACTTCATTTTTCAATATTCTTCATGAAAAAAATCCCAACAAGATGATATTGAAAGGCAGAAACATTTTTTTCATTTTTTCTAGAGAGGGGGAAAGGGGTCAAATGAATGCTACGAAATCAAATTTCACATTCAACGTATTCAATAGATCCTTTTTCATTATTCTCTATGGAAAAAAAAACAACAAGATGTTAATTGAAGTTAGAAACATTTTTTTTCGCATTTTCTGAAGGGGCGGATGGTTCATTTTTCAGTACTCTCTGTGAAAAAAAAACAGTCAGAACTATTATTAGCTCCAATATTACTAGAAGTGTAGGAGGTCAAATGAAAGATACAAAATCAACTTCTATTTCATTAGTTCAACGAAGAGATATAGTTTTCTTTTTAGTAATTAATTATACAGGGTGTCAATTTGAAAACTTCCCACCCTTAATATCTTCCTTCCAGTAAACAATATGAGTAATCGAAAAAACAGGTCAATTTTATTGTCAAGGGGGACACTTTCACGGACTATTTGTAGCCCTCGTGGTTCAACCCCCTAGGAGGGGTAGATGTTACCCTTAGAATTTTAAATGGGAAGGGGGGTCAAGTGGCACATCATTTTGATGGGCGTTCAATTCTTGTTCCAATGGTACCCTGACTTATTATTTTGTGATGAGCATTTTCCGAAAAATTGCGTTCTAAACTAACAGAAGTAATTATTAGAACGCCTATACTGAGATGCATTATTGTATTGACTCCCTTCAATAAAAATGGTTAGAAGAGTAGGTGGCACCGCTCCAACCCTTGAATGACAGGAATAAATTTATTACGCATGGGATTTTTTATTTGGTGGTTATTTTCCTTCTACACAATAAAATTTAATTTGCGAGAAAGACATTTCCAACATAAAATCTACTTACGCTTATCTTATTAGCTGTTCGAAATGTTGTCCATTTTGCTGTAAACAGTAATACAGTCTGTTTTCGAACTCCCCAATAACATTACGGAAAACTTCACTAGGAATTGACCGGCATGCTGCTGTAATTCGTCTTTTAAGTTCGTCAATATCAGAAGGTTGTGTTTTATAAACAACGGATTTAAGATGCCCCCAAAGAAAGAAATCTAAGGGTGTTAAATCCGGTGATCTCGGAGGCCATTCAACTGCTCCCCTTCTGCCAATCCATCTACCCGGAAATCTCTCGTTTAACCACTGTCGGACGGGAAGAAAATAATGAGGTGGAGCACCGTCCTGCTGGAAATGTAACAGATCCTCCTGCAAAAGTTCATTACCTTCTGCATCAATTTGAGTTTCTAGCTCGTGAGTTATAAGAGGATCGATAGTCTCTTCAAGCATATCAAGGTACAGATTGCCAGTCAAGTTTTCTTCCAGAAATAATGGACCAAGAATGGCATTTCCAAGAATACCAGCCCAAACATTAACTTTTTGTGGGTGTTGTGTATGCCCTTCCCGAAAAATATGTGGGTTTTCGTCACTCCAATAGCGACAATTTTGTCTATTAACATTGCCATTCAGGAAAAATGAACACTCATCGCTGAAACAGATGTTTAACAGAAGATTAGGGATGGTATTTACTCGATGAGACATGATTTCACAAAACTCTATTCTTCTATCATAATCATCCTCGTGGAGCTCTTGAAGAATCTGCATTTTATATGGATGAAATTTATGCATTTTCAATGCTTTTCTTATAGTCTCGCGTGACATTCCCGTCTGTTCTGATACTGATCGTAAGGAGCTCATGGGCTCTGCAGCAAATGTTCCTAAAACTTCAATTTGAGCTGCTTCATTTAGTACTCTGGGGTTATTTCTTTTTTTATTTGTCACTGAACCAGTTTCGTAAAACTTATTCACCAAATCAAGCACATACCGGTGACTTACATTACAATTTGGATGTCTTTCGTTAAAAAGACATGCCGCCCTTCGTGCGCACTTTCCAACTTCGCCATAAATTACAATCATTTCAATTCTGTCTTGAAGAATGTAAACCATTTTTACACTTTTATACACTTATTAAAGTAATTCCTAAACAGCCCAACAGGTACAACGGTATTCACAATACTACCACATAGTTCAAATTTGCTAACCAATTTTTTGCCGGAAAACAGAAACTTTTTACAGCAGAAGTAGCAAAAAAGGAAGGCTATCTGTACAATTTCTGCGATGACACTTAAAAATTCAGCATTTAATAAACACAACTTTACTACCATCTACGTTTTACTATTAGACTACTTTTTTATGTAAAGTGTTTGGAGCTAATGGCTAATGTTACCCCTAATAAAGGGTTGGAACGGTACCACCTAATATTCTAACCAGTTCTGGCCAAACCATGCATCTCAGTATGGGCGTTCTAATAATTACTTCTGTTAGTTTAGAACGCAATTTTTCGGAAAATGCTCATAAAAAAATAATAAGTCAGGGTACCATTGGAACAAGAATTGAACGCCCATCAAAATGATGTGCCACTTGACCCCCCTTCCCATTTAAAATTCTAAGAGTAACATCTACCCCTCCTAGGGGGTTGAACCACGAGGGCTACAAATAGTCCTTGAAAGTGTCCCCCTTGACAATAAAATTGACCTGTTTTTTCGATTACTCATATTGTTTACTGGAAGGAAGATATTAAGGGTGGGAAGTTTTCAAATTGACACCCTGTATTGCTTTGAATATGAGATAGGTTTTCATCTCTCCAGCAGGTTCATATAAAAATATTCCTTAAACACGGACAAAAATTGACGTGATTCGATGAATACCCATAAGCTGCCGCGATACCGAGCACAACTTTATCGAAGCGTAGCGCTGTCCGTCTTGCTGGCGGATGTCGTCTTGCCAGTTGCTTTGAATATGAGATAGGTTTTCATCTCTCCAGCAGGTTCTTATAAAAATATTTCATCAACACGGGCAAAAATTAACGTGATTCGGTGAATACCCATAAGCTGCCGCGATACCGAGCACAACTTTATCGAAGCGTAGCGCTATCCGTCTTGCTGGCGGATGTCGTCTTGCCAGTTGCTTTGAATATGAGATAGGTTTTCATCTCTCCAGCAGGTTCATATAAAAATATTTCTTAAACACGGACAAAAATTAACGTGATTCGATGAATACCCATAAGCTGCCGCGATACCGAGCACAACTTTATCGAAGCGTAGCTGGCGGATGTCGTCTTGCCAGTTGCTTTGAATATGAGATAGGTTCATCTCTCCAGCAGGTTCATATAAAAATATTTCATCAACACGGACAAAAATTAACGTGATTCGGTGAATACCCATACGCTGCCGCGATACCGAGCACAACTTTATCGAAGTCTAGCGCTGTTCGTCTTGCTGGCGATGCCGTCTTGCCAGTTTCACTCCAGTTGTTCCATGAAAGAAATGAAAAACTATAGATCTTCTGCCTACAGACAAAGAGTAGGGGTCTATAGAACTCTTTGCTACAGAGTCAAATCACCAAAGTTTTTGAGGCATCTTACACAACACGATTGACAGCTTCTATGGAGAACTTTCAACTGATACCGTGTATTCAGAATGGATTTGGAAAAAAAATCAACCAACACTGCAATCCATGATTATTTAGAATTCATCTTCAGGGCCCTCAACGATAGGTGTGAAATTAAATTCGGATTTTGATCCGAATAAACTTCACTTTCTGTATATAAACTACCAAAAACCCCGAGAATGATATACCGAGTGATGACTGATTTGCAGGCCGTCTAAGGGGCAGTTTGTGCTTGTCGATTTTTGGAAAATCATTCTGAAATATCCCTCAAAAATGTTTAGCCAAGTTCTTTCTGTGTATAGACTACTGAGAAGCCCCAGAATGATATACCGAGAGATGGTTGATTTGCAGGCCGCCTAAGGGGCAGTTTATACTTGTCGATTTTTGAAAATCATTCTGAAACATGTCTCAAAAATGTTTAGCCAAGTTCATTTTCTGTATTCAGACTACTGAGAAGCTCAAAAATGATATACCGGGAGATGGTAGATTTGCAGGCCGTCTAAGGGGCAGTTTATACTTGTCGATTTTTGGAAAATCTTTTTGACACATCCCTCAGAAATGTTTAGCCAAGTTCATTTTTTGTATTTAGACTACTGAGAAGCTCAAGAATGATATACCGAGAGATTTTTGAGACATGTTTCAGAATGATGTTCCAAAAATCGACAGGTATAAACTGCTCCTCAGACGGCCTGCAAATCAGCCATCTCTAGGTTTATCATTCTAGGGCTTTTCAGAAGTCAATATACAGAAAATGAACTTGGCTAAACATTTCTGAGGGATGTTTCAAGAATGATTTTCCAAAAATCGACAGGTACAAATTTCCCCTTAGACTGCAAATCAACCATCTCTCGGTATATCATTCTAGGGCTTCTCAGTAGTCTATATACAGAAAATGAACTTGGCTAAACATTTTTGAGACATGTTCCAGAATGATTTTCCAAAAATCGACAAGTATAAACTGCCTCTTAGACGGCCTGCAAATCAACCATCTTCCGGTATGATATTTTTGAACTTCTCAGTAGTCTATACAAAGAAAATGAACTTGGCTAAACATTTCTAAGGGATGTGTCAGAATGATTTACCAAAAATCGACAAGTACAAATTTCCCCCTAGACGGCCTGCAAATAAACCATCTCTCGGTATATAATTCTAGGGCTTCTCAGTAGTCTATATACAGAAAATGAACTTGATTAAACATTATTGAGCGATGTTTCAGAATGATTTTCCAAAAATCGACAGGTATAAACTGCCCCTTAGACTGCCTGCAAATCAACCATCTCTCGGTATATCATTCTAGGGCGTCTCAGTAGTCTATATACAGAAAATAAACTTGGCTAAACATTTCTAAGAGATAATCTCATATCGAGGAGTAGATTTGGCGTAATGTTGGCACAAAGTTGGATAATTTTTCCCCTCCATTCATCAAGATTTGTTGCTCTCTGAAATTCATGTCGATACGCGGATTCTTTCAGATATCCCCAAAGAAAGAAATCATTTGGAGATAGATCTGGTGATCTGGGAGGCCACTTGATCGTACCACGTGTAGATATTAATCGATCAGGAAAAGTATTGAAAAGAAATTGTGTCACTGGTCGTGCATTGTGACTGGGACAACCATCCTGTTGAAACCAAATGTCCCCAAAATTGATAGGAAGTTGCTAAACTGTCGGAATAATTTGATTTCGCAGAAGTTGGAGATATTTGACGGAGTTTAGGTTACCATCGATAAAAAAGGGACCTATGATGAAAACTCCTAACATTCCTGTCCAAACATTAAGTTTTTGTGGGTACTGAGTACGCACAGGAATACTTAGATGAAGATTTTCCCGAGACCAATATCGTACAATAGATGGATTGTGTTTCCTATGTAAAGAAAACGATGACTCGTCTGTAAAAACAAATCATTTTCATTTTGTTTCTCCATCATGGTTTCACAAAATTCCATTCGTCGAATACGGTCATCGGGAAAAATTTCTTGGGTTGTCTGTACTTTGTACGCATGGTATCCATTCCTTTTCAAAATATTCCGAACAGTTCTTTCACTCATATCAACTTGATCAGCAATTTGTCTGCTCGTACAAGGTTCACTGGCTTCAACAGGGGCACACACACCTATTTCTCTATTTTGACGACCTTCATTCATTGGCTGTACACGTGGTTCATCGATATTTTGACATTTCCGGCAGTTCTGAACACATCCACATTTCTCAAACTTTTTAAAAATACGAGAAATGGTGGACTGTGACGGAATCGGCCTATTTTCAAATGCAACAATAAATAAATTTATGGTATCTTGAATCGAGTGACCCCCAAAATACCACTTCAAAATTTGTTTCTTCCTTTGTGAACGTGAGCATTGTAAGAATTCGCAAGAACGTACTCTACTTTCAAGCGTTATGGGCTTACTAAATTCAATATTAACACGTTCAGTGCTCGGTTTTATTGTAGACATTCGTATGGCCTGATATGAATTTTTGGGCAATGGCTATTCCAACTTCTTGATGTGTCTTATATAAGTGTAAAATGTGAAAATAAAACAACTATTCGAGGTAATTTTTGTTTAAGGCAACGGTGCGTCATGAGCACTGAAGACGTAACTTTTGGTGTGCGCATATATGAAAATATTTTAATACTGAAAATACAACTGCCTGTTATATTCAGAAAGGTAACCGACCCGTGCGTCATGCGCATTTCTGTAAAAACGGTTTGACGCACTGGTGCGTCATGAACACTGAATGTGTTAAATAGCATGACTGCGAAGAGTGCGAAGTGCGAATACTGAATTGTTGGACTCAAATAGGAAGGGGAACAGAGGTCCAGTTGAATCTGCATCGCGTGTATTTGTTATATTTTGTACTGGTCGACTGTCTACACGAAGTTTCCAACAAATGCATTGAGAATCGTATATTCCCATAAATAATTTCCGTTTCTGTATAGTTATACACGTGTTGTCCCATTGTTATATTTATACCATTTTATCATCTTCACTCATATAACTTTTCATATACAGTACTTCTCACAGGGCACCGAACATAGGTAGAGTTAGAGCAATTGATAATTGTCCGGCCTATTTTCAAACTTTTTTACAAACCATACTGGTAAAGGTAAGCTTATCGGGCTCATTCTCGAAACAAAAAGAAAAGTGGTGTTACTTACGTAGTTTTATTTCCAGAACACGAATCCGAAAGAATTTCGTGGGGGTCTCTTATACTTTTCGAGTTATGACCTTTTGAATCTTGAAAATCGACCATTTTCAAACACGATTTTTTCACTCGTATTTCACAATTACAAGCACTAAAACCAAACGTTTTATACAAAAAATCAACCTTCGTATAAAGTATACCCTTCCCACATCTCTAGAACGCCAATGGAGAATGAGGTTAAAAATAGTCTAATATAAGAAGGTTGTTTTTTTCCGTAAAACGTTTGGTTTTGGAGCTTGTAATTGTGATATAAGAGTTAATTAGGGAATGAAAAAAGTGTCGACAAAAAGAAGGAGGCATATTCTGCCATTTTGACCGAAAAAACCGTGTTTGAAAATGGTCGATTTTCAAGATTCAAAAGGTCATAACTCGAAAAGTATAAGAGACCCCCACGAAATTCTTTCGGATTCGTGTTCAGGAGATAAAACTACGTAACTAACACCACTTTTCTTTTTGTTTCGAGGATGAGCCCGATATGCTTACCTTTACCATGATACTTTAATCTGACGCAATGTGCGTCCTTGATCCTTGAAAATATCATTTGACAATTTGCACTTTCTCAGCAATTTCGTAAACCATGTTCAACAAATGTTATTACGTCTTTAAAATAACTACCTGTGGCTTTGCTAGATAATTATTAGCAAATTATTAGGATATCACGATGACAGTTATTGTACTCGTGAACAGCGAAACCGAAAACGGCGATAAGTATATACAGATCATCTCACAGCACTGCGAATATAGGATTGGATCGCCGTTTTCGGTTTCGCTGTTCAAGATGACAATAACTGTCATCGTGATATCCTAATAATTATCTAGCAAAGACACTTTTAGGTAGTTCATTTAAAGACGTAATAACATTTGTTGAACATGGTTTACGAAATTGCGGAGAAAGTGCAAATTGTCAAATGGTTGTTTCAAGGATGAAGGACGTACCAAAATTGTAGATATTCTTTGGACGTACATTGATCAGATTAAAGTATTATTTGTTGAAAAGTTTGAAAATAGGCCGGACAATCATCAATTGCTCTAACACTACCTATGTTCAGTGCCCTGTGAGAAGTACTGTATAGAAAGTTACTTATGACATCTACTGTCTTGCCTTCACGGTACTAATTTTTGAGTGGATTCGTTTTGATTTCGAGAACTCCATAAATCCTTTCTCATGAGTGGGTCACCACGAAACAGCTGTCAAAGGTTGGAACTCTCAGAAACAAATCGAAAAATACTTTTTTTTTCTTTGGTGTCTTGGCATCGACTGCTATGGTCGACTGGTATGGTTTTGGATAGGAGCAGCACTGTTAATTGGAACGCAACAGTGAATCGTGCAGGACTCAATCCAGTCCAGCCACGAGATTTGAATAATTTAATCTGTCAAATTAAATTAAAAAATCACAGCCGCAACTTGGGCTCGAAGTCCGGACCTTTCGATCCTAAGTCGGACGCTCTTACCCACTGCGCCACGCCCCGACATGAAAAATACTTATTACACTTATGGCCGATTTCATCAACTGATTCCTAAAGTTAAGAAATACCTAAATCGGATTTGGGAATATCCAAGTGCAATTTGCGTTTCACCACACGTTAAGTAATGCTTAAGAGTGATAGGAAATATCTACGTTAGGTATTTCCTACCACTTTTAAGCATTACTTAACGCTTGGTGAAACGCAAATTGCACTTGGGCATTCCTAAATTCGATTTAGGTATTTCCTAAGTTTAGGAATTACTTGGTGAAATCGGCCATAAATATTGTATTTTTGACCAGTACGATAAGTGTACGCATTTTGTAGTCTTCTCCTCACAGTGTGTAATCTTTTGTGATGAATAAATGATTTCTTATTTCTGATATGCAAAAAAATCTCCACCAACAAAAACTTTGACAAACTTATGAATTTATTTTGAAAATTATTATTATTGATGGTGAGGGAAAAATTCTGCCCAACAAAATATTTTATTTTATTATTCATGTGTTAAATTGTCGATGTATCTCGTGTATCTCATGCATTTTGTTTATTGTTGTATATGACTTGTCCAAATGTTAACTTATAGATGAAATATATTCTATTCTATGTAAAAAAATCACCATTTATGCAAAAATACCCCCATCCACGAATACTTAGTCAGGTTTATGAACTTTTTTGAAAATAGTGGAGCACCTTTCGTAGTATACATTTATACAAAAAAAATCCCACCTACAATAACTTTGACGAAATTATGAATTTACTTTGAAAATTATTATTATTGATGGTGCTGGTGAAATCCTGCCCAACAAAATATTTTGATACATAGGTCTTCTAGAGCACCCTCTATAGTATAGATTTATGCAAAAATACCACCATCTACGAAAACTTTGGCGGACTTATGAACCTTTTTTGAAACTTATTATTATTGGTAGTGGGGAAAAAATCCTGACCGACAAAATATTTTAACAAATAGGTATTACTTATAGATCACCTTCGGTTCTATCGATTTCTGCAAAAAATTCCCATCTACAAACACTTTGACAAACTTATGAATTTATTTTGAAAATTATTTTTATTGATGGTGGGGGTAAAATCCTGCTCAACCAAATATTTTGACTTATAGCTCTTCTAGAGCACCTCCTACAGTAGTTATGCAAAAATACCCCCATCCACAAAAACTTTGGCAGACTATGAACTTCTTTGAAAATTATTATTATTGGTGGTGGGGGTAAAAATCCTGTTCAATAAAATGTTTTGATAGGTATTATAGATCACTTTTGTTGTAAAGAGAAACATTCTTAATTGAAAATTGAACCAATACATGACTCCTCTGGAAATAGAAAAAAACCTACGATAAAATTGAAGTTTTTGTAATATTTAACAGAAAACAACTACTCATTACAACATGAATCCCTTCCAAGAGAGGTTATCTTGTACGATGGAAAATAGCGACAAAATTCCAACTTTCAGTCGCAGATGATTCCACAACTGACTTTATGAACATCCTGTTCATATTTTTTAAAAAATCAAGATCACTTTTGGTTTCAACGATTTGAGCAAGAAAATCCCCACCTACGAAAACTTTCAAGATCTTATTAATTTTTTTTGAAAATTGTTATTATTGATGAGACACCTTCGGTAGTATAGATTTATGAAAAAAATTACACATCCACGAAAACTTTGACAAAGTTGTCCAAACTATCTGGCCTATCAACTATAGTTGTTTGTCTTCTCTAATGAGACAATCAAAACTAAAAAGATCAAATAATAATTTATTAAAATCACATTTGTTCAACAACACAGAGTCTTTGTTGATCCAAAAAGTTAACAACCCTTGGAAAAAATGTCAGTAATACAAATCTAAAATAAAAACAAGGAAATTGAATACATTGAATAGTTTGATTAAGTATTACTTGTCAACACCAAGTTTCAATTCTTTTAACATATTTAATATTGAAATTGGTACCTAAATTTCTGAAAGTATATATTTGAACATTTTTATATTTTCAGTTACAAAGTGAAATTGATGACTTTGGAATTTGGAATATACCTAATATTAATTACAATCATACATAACAGTAAAGAATTATCATCAAATTTCTTCAGGACTCTTGCTTGGTCTGAGGCAGTGTCTTTCTTCCATTGCTGGTTTTAAAATCAAAGAGGTATTTTCTAATTCTTTTGATTGCCAGAAAAAGGTGCATAATTCATATGAATGATGGACTCAGCTAGTCATCATTGATAAAATTGGTTTTCCACAACATAATGAATTTATCACATCCACCAGAAGCAAAATATTTTCCATCAAAACTAAACTTGCAACTAGTAACAGGCCCCTCATGACCCCCAAGAGTATACAAAGGCCTTCCTTCCATCACATCCACAATGCGAATCTTACCATCTTTCCCACAGCTGGAGAAATAGTTAGCGGTTGGATGCCAAGACACACAGGTGGTAGTACCATCATGAAGAGTATAATGCTGCTGGAGTTTTTTATTTCTAATATCGTATACTCTGACAGAACCAGAGTCCATTGCCACAGCTACTGTGTTATTGTTACTATGAATTGACAAATAAGTAGGGCTACTACTCTGGCTCACAAACACATGTTCACACTGACCAGTCAGTGGGTCCCAAACTCGAACAGTACGATCATCAGCACTAGAAACAATGAAATTACCCTTGGGGGAATATTTAGCACATCTCACCCAGTGATTATGTCCAATAAGACTAGAAACAAACTGCTTTTTGGACACATCCCACATTTTCACAGATTTATCATTGGATCCTGTTATAACCTTTTTGTTATCAGGAGAAAAAGTAACGCAGTTTACCGCTGAAGTATGTGCTTTGAACACATATGTTTCACCTCTAATTGTCGGTATCCAAAATCGAACGGTTTGATCCTTCGAACTGGACGCTAGTAGCTTTCCGTCTGATGAATATTCTACGCTAGTCACAATGTCACTGTGTCCAGAGAAATTGTAACTTCGAATGTTCTGGTCCATATTCCATATCATCAAAGAATTATCTTCACTGCTACTCGCAAACTGTTTTGTTTCTGGATTGAAACATACATCTGTAACCGGCTTATTGTGTCCTTTAAGATTCATAACTAGACATGGATCTTCTGATCCAGAAGAGTTTGTGCCTGTGGTTGACTCACACATGACTTATTTCAATGACAATACGAAAGCGGTTAACATAAACTGCCACCAAAACTTTCAGCTTCCGCACAATTTTCAAACAAAACCGTTTACCTTCACAGTGTTCACACAATTTATTTACGTTTAAATTTGACTTTGACGTTTGTAAATGTAACGTTTGTTTGTTCTCCCTCTCTTTAGGGTCCATCGGTCCATGCAATTCCTCACAATGTATTCTATCATAACGTCAAAGGAGAGAAATTTCAAAGCATCATAAAGTACAGGATCACATTCGAAATATACAGAAATCGTAATGCAGAGAAACGCACCCCATCATAATCGCATTAATTCTGAACGTAAAACTCCAGAACGTACTTTTTCACAACGTACATGTTCATAACGTACTTACAGAAACGACATCCGATCATATTCGTAACGCCTCTTACCCTATGTCAAGTCACCGGTCGGACCAGGCACGAGCGTTCAGTATGAAGTATGACCATGAGTCGGACCGACCAGATGATTGAAAATATTGGTCACATACATACAGTTCTAATGAGGTCGTCAAGTCAACCAAATGACCGCGCTGGTCGAATCATATTGGTCAGACCGTAGACTTGACTCAGCCTTAATCGCATTGTATCATAACGTGAACGTATCATATCGCTAAAGCACAGAATTCGTATTGCACAGAATACGTACTGGATCATATTCGTATTGTGTAGATTGTGTAGAATACGTAATGTTTCAGAACGTATTCCATCATAATTTGGATGCGCGCGCATCAAGCCTGTCTCAACGTATTATAGTCAACGGGCCAACTTAAATATAAATATGTTCGAACCGAATTAACTACGAGTAGGACATATGCACTTGGTATCCTTCTCGATGAAATTGAAGATGTGATTACTACGCAGGAAACAAATCACGAAATCATTTCCAAGCTTTCGAAACTACTAACCGTTTGGCTGATCAGTGAATGAAATTTTTATTAATCATATTCAACAGTCCAGCATTTACTGTAGTGGAAGAAAATCGGCTGTAATACCTACATAATTCGAGAAAACCACGGCGTGGCGACATCTATTTTTCATTTACTATAACCTAAAACTGGGGGAAAACAATACATTTGTCATTTACTTCAGTGGTTATAAATAAACAAGTTTAAAGTGTTGTAACAACACTCATACGAAGTGAACGTTTGTTCAAGTAAAATTGTTGACAATTTCTTCGTTATGACTAGTAAGTCGAAAAAGTTTTGTTCGGTGCCTATGCGTAGTGAAGTGACTATATTTCAGGAAATGTTTCCATGCAATCGTTACCAAAAGATTTGAAATCGACGAAGGAATGGATGATAAAACTGAAAATAGGCAAACCAGTCAGTAAATACATATGTGTGTGCAGTGAACACTTCCTTCCTGAAGACTTTATATTGAGTAATATTATTTTGAAGTTTTTGTCAAGAATCTAACCAATAATGTTTTCAGATACAAGAAATTGAAACGACTGAAGAATGGGGTTATTCTATCCCAGAAGCTTTCTATGTCAAAGACAGATCGTAAGAATAATCGATCCGATAGGGCAAAGTACATTTACAAACAATTGAAATTCAATCAAACATTTTTCAGGTTACGAACTGAAAAAAGAGATGTTTGTATTAATGTAGTTAATATAGAAACTGAACTTGTACCTGACATTTCTATGGACATCGAAGTAGAATCTGAGCTGGTACCTGCATTTTATTTGGATGAAGTGCTTCCTGTTGCAAAATCTGGAAGTCAGTATGCCAATCATAGCAGAACCATTACAATTTTTGTTGATATTTCCACATATAATCTGTTAAATTCAGTGCAATCTGGTTATAGTTGACACAACAGTCGTAACTGCTCTTGTGGAGTGTTCCATTAATGTTCTAAATGTGAATTCACAAGACATTCCTGATAATCTTCGGATGAGGATAGTGCTTGTGCTCACTGAATTAAGGTGTAGTAATTCCCTCCGCAATTCTGTTTAATTTGCCAATAACATGTACTACATATTTTTACTCTACTCTGGCATTGCTTGCCAAAGTGTTGCAACCCCTAGTACACTGGCCCAGTAAGGAGAGCATACTTGCAAATATGCAAAAGTGTTTCGAGAAGTTCAAAAACACTAGGGTGGTATTGGATTGCACCAAAGTTCCAGTGCAAAAAAGTAAATGCTTAATTACCATCAGAATAAATATATATTCACATTACAAAGGAACTCAGACTTTCAAGGTTTTAATAGGAATCACCCCGTCTGGCTTGATGTCATATGTCAGTCCTGGATATGGAGAAAGAGCTGGTGATGCAGTAATGGTTGACAAGGGTGTTATGATTGAAAAAGAATGTGAGGATTACTTCATAAAACTGATTCAACCTCCGTTTCCGTATTCATGTTGAGCGAGCTATACAGAGATTCACCACACTATATAAAATCATTTCAACTCAGATTGAGTGGTACATGATTCCACATATGGATGAAGTTATGATTATAATTGCAGGGTTAGTCAATTTGTCTCTTATTATGTCAATAAGCAAGAAATTTTTAATATAATATTCATCAAAAAATTTTTATGATTTTTATATTTACTATCTGTTATTATAATCAACAAGCACAATGTGTTTATAATTACGAGAATTTATAACAAAAAAAAAATCAATGTCAGCATAATAATTAATGATTTTATTACTAATGGTGGATTTATGCAGCAGTCATAAGTAAGAAAATTCATCAGTGATTGGTTCGAATAAACGGACCAACCAATCATGGGCAAAATATTCTTCCTTATACCTTAAAACTTATGACTGCTGCATAAATCCACCATAAACGTTTTCTCTTGGAAAATTCTGTTTTTGTAAATTAAGTATTTAATTGATAATTCAGTTGTTATTTATATAAATTATTTATCCCATTCGCCAAAACTTTAGTTTCCGTTTCAGAATTCGATTTTCTGAGTTGTTTGATTCAATTTGGTGTTCACTGTTGTTTTCAACAATTACTTACTTCAAACGAACAAGTTTGTTTTATACAAGAACAGAGATTGTTAAATATCCTCTGATTCTGTACACTGCAGAACAAAATAGTTTCATAATTTTTTAAAATATGTAGGACCAGAACAACAAAAAACTGAAAGGTGTTTCAATTCAATACCAACCAACTTATTTTGATAAAAACAAAACTCAAAATTACTCAATCATAATTATAATTCCCTATTCATACAATACTGGTGGACCTTATACTTCAAATATTTCTCACTACTTACTTCTATCAAATTTTTAGAGAATACATTATAGAATTCCACTACAATTTCTATAAAATTATCAGAAAAAGATGAATAAATTAGGAAGTATGTGCATTTTAGTCCTAAAAGGGCCATTCCTAGTTGTATCTGTCCAAACTCTTTCCATTCTTCCAAGCCCTGTTTATATTTCAAAGCTTTATTCACATCATCGTGGCTTAGCTTTGATAACACATTTGCACAATTGTTTTGTGGGTACCACTCTTCCTTTATTTTCAGCTTTGTCATAAATTCTGACTTCCTCATTTAACATTTTTGAAATCTCTGATTCATCTGTCGAGTCTTCCATTGCAGTGTTTTCAACACCTTTCATATTCATACCACTTTCTGTTGCCGGAACAGTAAAAGAAACAAACGAAAATAACCAAAGTTAAGGAAGTGAAGCTTTTTTCCTTTCCCCACACTTGTTTGATAACTGTGCAACTCAATGGATCCAGTTCTTCAATACTGAAAATGAAAGGCGTTATTTAGAGAAAAACAAATTCTGTACCAACTCACTGATTCACATGTAATAAAACAGCAACCACATGTTTACAATATCCGGATGGCCCAGCTTTACAACTACAAACACAAATCCATTGATCTGTACATGTTCCTTGTGGCCCTAATGTGAGTTTCACTTCATGAGGAGAATCTTTCAAATTCGAACTTTGCAGGCATAGGGCAAATATCTTTCTGGCAGTGTTCTCAATCTCCGGGAAATATCCCGAATTTCGGGAATCGTTGAGGCCTTCGGGAATTTTACCGGGATATGAAATATTTCGGGAAATTAGTGGAATTCAAGAATGTTTTGAAAAATTTCTGGGCTACAAATTTCAATTCAACTGTTAGAGTTTAGAGAAGATGAATGATCAAGGCACATCATTCACATCAAGGACACTGAATTTCAACTTCTCTCTCTTTGTATTTCTTGGACCTTGCTTCCTAAAGGTGCACTTGTCCAGCTCTTCCCCTTTGGTAAACGAGAATCCTTCTCGTCCCTACCAGGAGCGGGAACACACATATTATCAGAACGAAATAAAACATATAAACAAACTGTCCGATTTTACTTTATCATATTACGTCTTGATCAGAAAATGAATTTGGTATAACGCACTTTTCCCCACCACAAAACTCAATATTGCACCTCATCAGACAGTTTTTTATCCGACTGGACATTAGCAGAATGGAAAATATCGATTGTACATTCCTGTATTTGCATTTACACCTACATGTATAGAATCCGAATATGAATTGCGAAAACACGTAATTTTTCATATTAATATATTCTCCGATTGATGTTTCATTAAACCATTAATTCAAAATACCGGCAGATATCCATATTACACCCAACACAGAACGCACATTCTCAGTCCGATATAAAGATATACCGCCAAAGTAGCAGACCGTACATTGACATACTGCACATTGCTAGACCGATGGGATTTCCGAACACTGCTCGAACAGTGTTGCCGTTGCTTGCAATTAAAAAGTAATTTGAAGAATTGTTAATTTATAACGGAATAATGGTGGATTTATGCAGCAATCATAAGTCTTAAGTCATAAGGAAGAATATTCGTCAATGATTGGTTTGAATATACGGACCAACCAATCATTGACGAATATTCTTCCTTATGACTTATGATTGCTGCATAAATCCACCATAAGTTGTTAGTCGAGCTGTTGAGCATTCATATGTGAATAATAAGTTTGTTATGAACTTAGAATATGATATTTAATATAGGTAATTCAATTTAAGAAAAATCATTGAGATATTTGAATTAGGCTGTATTTTGAGCGTTTATTCAAATATCACTTGTGAGGTTATAATTTTGTAATGTTTTGCTGTCTCACATAAACAACTAATTTACAAAAAAGACACGAAAATGTTTGGTAGGTATTTACATTTACTATTTTTGTTTTTAAAAGTATTCTTGTATATGGGTTTGTTCTGTTTATTCATAGGTATATGTATATTTTCTCATTAGAAAGAGAAACTTACTGAAACTGACGATAGGTAATAGGTAGGTGTGTTATGAATTAAGTTATCCAAGCAGGATCCATGGAAATTAAGTATTAGGCAAACCAAACAAAAAATATAATTAGTTACAGGGAAACAATTTCTTCAACAAGACTGCACAATCTTTAACCAGGCATAACCAGGAATAACCAGGCACAATATATCAATAGAATACCTCGGAAAACATCCATATGGCTTGCACTTCTCTTTGAGGCTATAAATCCTGCACTAAACCTGCAATTTTTTTATACAGATAGGAAAGCCTATACAGACATCTTAGCCTATACCTATTTATTTAAGTGAAAATAGAGTATTTTTCGATTTGATTCCGAGAGAAAACCTTTGAAAACAGTTTCGTTGTCACACACTTATCAGAAAAGGATTTATGGATCTCTCGAAATCAAAACGAATGCACTCAAAGTTAGTACCTTGAAGGCAAGACAAAGATTACTTAAAGTTACTTATTTATTTATGTATGTCATAAAATTTCCTGCATCTCCCCTAACTCGAAATTTATTACTATCCAAACAGGGCTCATCTTCATTTTTCTATGATAGGCTGGTGCCAAAACGAATTCTAAACGCTTTAAAATAAGAAAAAAATAACAGGCAAAAGGACCAGGTGGAGAATGTTGATTGGGGTTCCTTTGAAGAAAAAAAAATTAAACACGAAATGGGAATGCAGTTTAGTGGTTGAAAACGGTTTTTAAGATTTGCGGCGAAACGTGACCTCTTAGCGGAAAATGTTCAATGGCAAAGTTGTAGATAATAATAAAGTAGTCGCCGAACACTTTTGAATTAAACACTTTTCGACATAACCTCAAATTATCCGTCAACATGGCCAAAACATTTTTTTTCGGTATTTAATTTTTTTCTTTCGAATAAATGATTCATTTTGCATGAACATTTGTAGGAATATGTCTTTTTGGTGTCGAATTAGCAAAATTTTTTCGCAATTCAGAAGACGACTAGTTTTCGAGTTAGGTAAACATTTCGAAAAAAATACCCCTTTCTTCCACGAACAAATGTCTTGAAATTTTTTTGTATTTCGAAGGTCTATAAGTTATCATTTTCATTGTTGAAATGTTTGCTTCAAAATGGTCTATATATGTAACTAGGTGGTTTATTGATCGTTAAACCGCTTAAAATTGAGAAAAAAGTCTCTCTGAATCATGATTGTCTCAATATTTTCAATTATTTTCGACTTTCTTCATTATTTTTATAACAAAAAGTAGTATATATTAAATTATTTATTCATAATAAAATATTAGAATGCATAATTACACCATTAAATTAATTTAATAATATCATTTTTAATCTTTTTCACAACTATAGAAAATCATTGAAAATATTGAGAAAATCATGATTCAGAGAGACTTGTTGCCGGCTTTTCTCAATTTTTAGTGGATTAACGATCAATAAACCGCCAAGTTACATAGACCATTTGAAAGTAGACATTTCAATAATTGAAATGATCACTTATAGACCTTCGCAAGATACATAGAAACCCTGGTGTGATCTCTTATAGCTGTGAAACCGACATACAAAAGTGTTAAGGTACGGCCTACTTGATTCGTGATATTTTTACTGCGTTGATACCGTTTCACCTCTTTAGCACACAGATGGCGGCAAAATTACAGATTCATGATGACGCTTGGACAAGTGTCATGTTATGTAATTTTCAACATTGAATTTTATTTGTTGTGATATTCATTTACCATAATTTGTAAACATTCAAATTTTAATCAAATAATTATGACTCAGTACTTCGGAATGTTGGAAACTCGGTTATTTTCGACTTTACGCCATCCATCGACCAATGAAGCCAACGGTATCAGTGCAATTACAGTCTCAACAACTTTGTTGAAACAAAAGCGAATCAGTGATAACACCATGGTTTCTATACATCTTGTACCTTCGAAATACAAAAAACAACCAGAACAATTGTTCGTGGAAGACAAGGGTATTTTTTTCGAAAAATGTACCTAACTCGAAAACTAGTCGTCTTCTGAATTGCGAAGAAATCATGCCCATCCGACACCAAAAAAGACGTGCTTTCAAATTTTCATGCAAATTAAATAATTTATACGTGAGAAAAAATTAAATACTGAAAAATTGGTTTTTCACCATTTTGACGGTTAATTTGAGGTTATGTTGAAAAGTTTTGAATAAAAAATAAGTTTTTGAGTTTTTAATTATCTACAACTTTCCCATTGAATAATTTTCTCAGAAAATTTCATTCCTCATAAAAATTGGTGCATTCAATTAGATTAAGTACGCTCAAATCGGTTGCCAGTGGCGTGCGGCTAAGCGGGAAACGGCCGATATTCTAAATTCACAATGGAGTAAACATTAATATGCAAATTATCAAAAAAAAAATTGTAACAAAAGGTTATTTGCAATTGAATGATATTCTCGCAATTATCCATTTTAGTTTACCAATTACTAAGTTTGAGAACTATCTAAAGAGTTGGCCTCAATTTTTTAATGGGAATTATCCACACTAATTTTTGAGTATGTAGTAAAAGTTACTCAATTAGCATTAATTATCTGATATAACAAAATCTTGAATATGAGTCAGAAAAACAGTAATGGAAAGATAACGAAATAAAGCCAGGATCCTTGAAAAATTAAAATATCCAATTCGTAGATCAGACTGGATAACTAGGAATATAATTCAATTGCAAACAACTTTTTTCAATAATATTCGATATTTTGCATACCTATTAATGTCAGTTTTACTCTGTAGTGAATTTAGAATATCGGCCGTTTCCTGCTTAGCCGCTCGCCACTGGCAATGACCGATATAAGCGTACTTTCTAATAGAGGAGTGGCACTTTTTTCGGCAACTTTTCGTCATGTCAGGGTTCCTGGCAGCCTCAGGAACCCCCTACTAGGATTAAAATTATTCATAACGGCGGAAACATTGAGATTTTCCATAACATACAAAACACTAGGGAATTTAATTTTGTTTAGGGTTTTTTCTTTTAAAATGGCGCTAAATTCAGCACTATAGAGCTAGAGCATTGTTATTGAAAGAGGTATTATGTAATGTGTAGGGTTATTTCTTTGTCAGTGTACATTTTTTCCACGAAAAAATTCAAATTCATCCATTTTAACCAACTGTTATGATCAAAATATAATATGTACCCTAAAAACCGTATCCAGAAAAAAAAATTAGGGGGCGTCCGTTGACTTGAGCTTAAGAAGAATATTGCGGACCAAGTTTGATCGATTTTAGTATATAGTTTTTGTATGTTCAACACAATTTTGTAATTTACCCAGGAAAGATCACATTGGATATTCGGTATTACCAAAGAGTAGGGGTCACCCCTACTCTTTGGTATTACCATGTTACAATTTTGCAGATTTATTCCTAAAATAATATTTGACACTGCTTGATTTATTCAAAAACAAAACAAACAAAATTAAATACATTAATGGGAAACACATAGAAGCATCAGATCAACATTAATGAATAACATTGAGCCTCTAGATTTTTTTTGCTGCAAACAAATCAATATTCTTCTCGTTGTCAATGTTTACGTCTCGGTGAATTGACATCAACGCCTATCCATTCAGTCTCTCCTGACCTGTGGAATTCCTCAAATAGGTTTTGAGGCGTTACAGAAGTAATTGTTGCCAAAATGAAACAGGTTCTTTTAGCCATATCATTTTCCATAGGTCTAATTATTTCAGTGAGTCCCATTCCAAAAACTGTTTATAGAGCATGAAATTGTCTTCTTCAACACTGGGCTGTTTTTCACAACAAACTGATGGAATCAAAATATATAAAGATGATAGAGTAGATTTATGCTTCTGGAATTTTGACTGGAGTTGATCAATGAAATCATCTAGAAGTAGAATCATAACAGTTATTCTAAAGTACTCTTCTGGATCTTCGGTTCCATAGTTTGCACTGTGACACGTACTGTTGCAACACTCTTAGTGGAATTTTTATTTCTTCATTTATGGATTTGAGCAAACCAAAATACTCTTATAAATATGTTGGCGAATTTTGATTTGACATTTTTTCGAATATCATAGATGATCAAATCAACATGTTGCAAAGCGGCCACCAAATCACAGAGAGGCAACTGGAGTATTTTAAAAATTGGAAGTAGAAATGAAAACAACATGGTCAAGCAACTCTCAGACTCACTACAAATTCACTAGTAATTTCGGATTGGCTGAATTTGACAAGAGTGGCTCGAAGCCGCTAAACTCAGCGAATGCGAGCTGCAATAACGAACGTATAATGCTTCTGGATAAGTTTGGCGGATACCTGCTTGGACACCATTAAAACAGCCTTTCATCGAAGAAGCACTATCATGCCCTTGCTCGATAAGGGATTTAAAATCAACCCCTAAACGACTCAGTGTGGAAAGAATTGTATCAGCCAAATAATTTCATGAAGTACTCAGTGTACTGAGACAAATCTTAGAAAATCTTCCCGTAGTATACTATATGTTATCTCTGGGCTCAATATATCTCACACATATGGACTTTTGTTCCTGTCGTGATACATCAGTAGTTTCGTCAACTTTATATCGAAAAACATTTAGAAGAATTTGTGGGTACAGTACCCACAAACCTGATACAAGTTCTGTGATGTAACCTTAAGTTATTGAATGAAATGCCGAGAGCATTTTAATCAAAAAGGTACTAAGGTTTGTTTATCCATGAAATGTACCAAGCTCGGAATTTTTTCTAGATCGATGAATTATTTGGCAACTAGGAAAAGTGAAATACGCATTTTTTTTTTTAATTCAGGAAAATGATATATTTTGAAATTAGCGCCATTTTGTAAGAAAGATCCCTAAACAAAATTAAAGAACCTAGGGTTTTGTATTTTATTATGAACAATTTCAATCATATTACGGGGTTCCTGATGCTGCCATAGGAACCCTGACATGACGACAAGTTGCCGAAAAACGTGACAGTAGTTTCAAAGCCAGAAGTTGTGTGGTGGCATGACTGCATCCTTATCCGAAGTCCTCTATTGAATGTACCAATTTTTATGAGGAATGAAATTTTCTGAGAATCTATTAATTAAAAAGTTTCCCATATGGTTCCAACATTTTGGCGGACATTGTATATGATATTATGCTTACAGAATTTCATTCAAATGGGACCATAAAAACTTCTGATGAACGGATGATTACCTACACGTGATAATCCCTATATATGAATAAAACATTCCAGTGCCCATTAGATTGAGTTTATAATAGCTAGTGGCTTACGATTTCAATTTGGTTATGGAGAGTTGATTTTGCTTACTTATAATTACTTTTTAGTGTACCTACACACTGCAACAGGGTTTTTCCTAATTATTGGTAGGTATAATCGTTTTCAAAGTCGACTTATTTAGTAACAAAGTTGTTTCACAGCTAGTTCAACAAATAGTGTAATTTTGTCTCAAAATCGGGATAAAAACTCATAATCCCACTCAAAAGGTCGTTAGGAATACCAATCAAATATGGTTTATGCCATGATTACCCTGCTGCGACGCCCATGGTTTGATTTGAGAAGACGTCTGTCAGACGATAAATAAGTCATAAACGGGCGTAAACAAGCAATTTAAGGGTGAATATAATAGGGAATTCCAACCTGATGACTGAGTGCAAACGACAAGGCCCTTTTTTAACATGATTCGGGCTCTAATGTTTGTAAACAATGTTGGGTATGTTGCTTTCAAGAGACAGAAAAGCCCTCTATTATATTTGATTGCTCGGAGCATGCTACAAAATAACTCCATCTCTTTTCAATACATATTCGAGAAAGGCAATGGACATATTTTGTCGTATGCGACATAGGATAGTAGACATTTGAGAAAAGGTCCCCCGATGCTTTTTCTAGCGCCTATGTTTCCAGAATCGTTCGCACCCTATGATTCAAATACTTTCATTCTGACTTAACTGAATCGATGACGTCATACATAAAAAGATTCGAAACGTATTCATGATCTTAGTTCAGGAAATAAAAAGAGAAATTTCTTGATTATCTACACCCACAGAACACAAATACAACTTCCAACTCCAAATTTAAGTAAGGTCTAATTATTGAATAGTATTTGGTATGCATTCTCGCTGTTCATGATATTAATGACACATTCGAGTCGATTCTTTTTCTCAGTAGCAACCTTGGCGAATTTTGTAAGTTTTCAAAATGGCTGGCATTCATGACGGACCAATCGTTGTTGCAGAAGCATGTCGGCAGCCATTTTATTCGCAGAAAAATTGCGAAATTCGCGAGGGTATGAACAAGACTTTAGTCATATTCTACGCTTCCACCAAGGAGACTACGTTATTTAACTAGAAGAGCCTAATCCCCATAAGACAATGGGGGCACTTATACAAAGAGATGAAAGAACATTTGTGACGAAATTTGAAATGTCATGGCCGCTGTTCTCTATAGACAGTGACGGACTACCGCACTCCGTACTCTTTGGATATGAGAATTACAGGCGACACTTTTGTTCCTTGGTTCGAGTTCGACTCTGTACTCATGTCCAAGTACGTCACTATGACGCGTTTATGCTACAAGATTCAGATTGGCTAGAGCTTATAAAACCCTCCTGTGCTCCTGTTAGTTAACTCTCTTTGCGCTTCCAAGTCAGAAAACACTGAGAGTTCTGTGTCGCAATATATTCCTGTCAAAAACAAAGTCACAGAACACCTAATCGAGGTTATGTGTTCTGTGACCATAAGTGGTAGAAGCACAGAACTCATACTTGTCATAAGATGTATGAGTTCTGTGGGTGGAAGCAGATTGTCACTTGTCAGGTCATATGTCAGAAAATCACTTTGTTTTTCAGCTATTAATTATTATAATTAAAAACAAAAACAATCATGCTCACATGATTATGTACACAGGAATAACTACTTATAATTTGTTTTTGGCAGTGTTTGAAACAATTAATGGCTTGTCTTCCTGCAGCACTTTTCCACTTAAAAAAAATAGTAGACTCAGATAGTGACAGATTTAGGTGCCCCATTTTCGCATACAAGCCTCGAATAGTATTGTTTGTTTTTTTTTTCCGTTAACCAGCTGTCGTCCTCTTACGAACGGCATCCCTCATAAGTCGAAACTTGTGCGAGCCAAGGATTAACGAGGTCTTACCTTTTTACGTGCGATTCCTAGCACTTTCTCGGGCCATCAGAAAAAATTCTGCAGCCGCCATGGTTTGAACCACCGCCGACCGGCAGCCAGTGACTAAAACAATGTCGCTTTAACCACTCGGCTACTGGCCCCTAGTACATCGATGTTGAGTAAAATGGAGGGAAATTTACGAGTGGCTCCTGGGGAGAACATATGGAAAATTCGATTTTCCAGAACAGAAATAAAAGAGTATGTTGCCTATATTTTCACGCGAGCCATTGTTTTTTGGTCTAGTGACGATGTAAGTTTTCATAGTTTCGTTGGGCTTGTGTGGGAAAATCTGTCAAAATCTCGATTTTCCCTCACAATAGTACACCCTCATTTTAACCCTTTAGCCACCTGCAACACTGAAACCTTTGGTATTCGGAAGCCAGGTTATATTAATTAGGTGAACACTGCTCACGTTAAAATGTGGGCTTGATACTGCTCTTTTATTTCTGTTCTGGAAAATCGAAGTTACCATAATATGTTCTCCCCAGGAGCCACTCCTAAATTTCCCTCCATTTTACTCAACATCAATGTACTTTTCAACCCTATTCGAGGCTTGCATGCGAAAATGGGGCACCCAAATCTGTCACTATCTGATGGTCTATTGTAGAAAACTGAAATTTTGAAGCAAATGCCCTATGGTGACCTCATATTAGCTAAGGGCTTTTGATTCAAGATTTACTTCCATAGGGGGTTTCTTCAAATATTCCTCAATTTTGAAGTACTCCTCAGTTTACAGAGTGTACAAGACACAAAGGATAGTCAAAGGAAGAATCCATGTAGAAAGAGCTATTTGAAGAATAAAAAGTTTTAATATTTTGCAAATAATTCTTCAATTTTACGTATCTCAGTAATCAACTATTTTTCAGTTAGGTGTGAAATGTATTTAGTTATGGCAAGTAAAATGAATTATACCCAACTGTATTTCAATTAATCAAAAGATTTAAATATTTTATGAGGTATAGAGGTACATGGGTGAAAATAAATAATTTAAAATATTTATTATACATTTTACACTTTTATCTTGATAAATTTGGAAGCAATTTTTCATATTCAGAAGTATGAGTTTAAGCTAGGATAACTTTATTTAAAAATTTTGGCAAATATTGATTCATATAAAACTTTTCTGTTCACATGGGTCCTATTCAATTAAAGTCATTTCTTTCATTGTGCATATACACAAGTAACATTTAGATCGTTATAAAACGTAAAGGTTTCCTTGGATCCAACAGAAGTAGTTGTGGTTTGTATTTACACTATTTCATTATTATCACTGTAATAAATTATATATTCGTAATCAACTTGAGTTTCTGTGACAAATTATCCTTTCTAAATGAATATGGACATTTCACCTCCACAATGGAATTATCTCCTACTAATCCATCAGGGTTGGCTCCCAAAAGACCAGAATTTGTCAGCCAAATAGTTGCTTGTTGGTTGTAAATCCAGGTTCAATGTTGTTTTAAGGAACTCTATCCCATATTTTTCTTCCTCACTGAATAGCTAAGTAGCCTCAGTGAATTCATTCGATAATACTTCAATAATCGGTAAGCCACAGTTAAAAAATTCCTAGTCACTTTCTGGTTGCAGAAGCCAAGTAAAACCCACAGTATTGTCCAAATCACATATCTTCTATCCCTTTTATTTTTTCATTTCCTCTTCGCTTATTCCTCACCCTATAAATGGCAGAATATGATTTTGGGGATTTACTCCAACATTTTTTGCAATTGTCAAATTCCTTGTCAATCACGGATATATTTGCAGTGTCCAAAAAGAGCCAGTGTCTCAATATAATTATGATGTCATTTCATTCCTCCAGGTCCGCACAGACGATATCTCCCAACTTGTTAAGTGTGATCTAAACTAAAAATACTGTGAAAAATCAAAAAATAGAAAACCTCCACAAAATACGACTCACTTCAGCATGATATAACTTCTCTTTCGTGCTTGCGTGCATTTCTCCTCTGATCGTGATGAAGTCTTCAACAAACTGCATAAATATGTTCTACATGATTAGATTCCAGTGCATTTCCACCCTTTTTTTAAAAAATTGATTGTCATTGTTAAGGAATTCATTTATAGATGAAAGTAAAACATGGTTTGATGCCATTTTATAATCAAAATCTGAAACAATAAAGAATGAGTGATACATTACATATCAATAAACAACATAACATAACCTCAACAAACTTTAAAAAGCCTACCTTAGTTACCTTAGAGGTATTTTCGGTAAGATGTTCCAACTCAGACACTTTACTGAAAATAATCACGAATGTCATTATTTCAGACAGAAAAAAGCAAAAAAATTAAATCAATAATTTCTTATGGGTTTTCAACAGTCAACACGTACCTATTACAAATTTGTTCGGAAAGGTTCAAGGTTCAAGGTAGCAAATAGATATACATTCGAAGAATGTGTAATAAAATTCACACGAACAATTCATCATCAACTAAGCCTGTCATTTCAAAATAAACGTTCTCTACTATGAGAGGTTTATTCTTCTTTCAAAAACAAATTATTGCGAACCTGCTAGTGTTAACTCAGCCTAATTTTTTGTTTTTTGATTCAGTCGTTTGATTTTATATCACCAGATCATCACATCACCCGACTTCTATCATAATTTATAACTTCACTTAAAATAAAAACATTAATCATCTAAAAGTTACTTTGCAATTTGGCAACAGCGCAACCCAAATACGACGTTTTACAGGTTTCTACTACTATGTCTGACAGCGCACAATCGTGACATGTGGATTCTGAAGATCTCTCGGTCTACGAGAATACATTCTGAAAAAGTACGGATTGAGATTATTTCGAATCGGTGTAATTGCGCATCTGCTGCAGTCCTGTTCTGCTATGATACGATTTGGATGAAATATCATTCTGTCATTTTATTAGTAGTCTGCATTACTGGTAGAGAACTTTCCCGGTAGATATTTTTACTGGTTGTATAGAATACAGTTCGCATTTTTATGGTATAGAAGTGTGATTTCTGATAGGAAACAATCGCTATATTTACAGTTGACAATTGTATTGTCGCCAAAATACGGTATAGCATTATTCGATTCTGTTCATTTATGTATTTGTGTTTGTACATTTTAAAGAAATATCAGTCGGATATTTTGATTTTCTGAAAATATATATGGACCCACCAGGAGCTTCGTCGGATGGGTGGAGAAAGTCTTGCTCCACCCCAATTTTTTATACACTACTTTTTTATATGGATTATACGTACAACCACGATGTCGATACCATGGCATGACGGCGGACTTCACAAACACTTATAAATTCTTTATTGCACTGCACGTACTATCGACGGCGAACATCACAGCATATAACACATAACTTTAAATTTGTTCATTGCACGTTTTAATTACGGCAGACATTCACACATAACCTCTTGACTTCCAACCTACACGACAGCGGAAGCCCGGAAGTTGAATTGATTTCAACTTCAACAAAATTTTAACGACGAACATCTCATCCGCAAAAAATGTCTTATTCGACCGAATTTCCATCGTTGCCAATTCTAAAAACTGTTTCAATAAAAAGTTTTTCAACATTAAAAAATTTGACTTTCGAAAGTGAGACGAAACTTGCTGATATTGAAAAGTTAAAGTTAAATATTCAATATTGAAAAATATAAAATATCCAATAATCATATGTGGATACCTGAATGGAGGTTTGTTCATATTTTTGCATTCACAAGTTTTTGCGTTTCGACTTAAACGTCGAAAAATGGCGGTTTATGATGAATCATGATTCATATCATGTGATTTTTCAGTATTTGGGGTTAGATATTACTACATTACCGATAAATGACATGATGATTCACTGTCTACTCTCTTAAAAATTGCGAATATTCGCACGGGCATGAATGAGCTAAAGGCTTGTTCATACTCTAGCGAGTTTCGCAATTTTTCTGAGAATAAAATGGCTGCGAGTCGTGCCATACCAATCGTTGATACAGAACCATATCGACACCCATTTTGTTCGAAGAAAAATTGCCAAATTTGCGACGGTATGAACGAGACTTAAGCCTGATGTTTTCTTTCAATTTTTCAATATTTAGGTGGTGAAAGTTTGTAATGGAAAACTTTATGCCAACATAATATAAGAACAGAATATTCATTATGCCACAGCGCCTCGCCCTCCAGATCACTATATGTAGTACTGCCTTTAGTGCTATCTACCACACATTTCAAAAAGTAAAGAAGAAGAACTCCTACCACGGCCGGCTCTCTTCACGTCGTTCGAGAATAATCATTATGCTTTTGTGTGTTATCACTGCACGTGCTTGTTACTGAATTTTAACTAATAGAAGGCTTTTTAGTTTCAGGTAACGATAAAAATACTACACAAATATGGGAAAACGTAAGAAGTCCCGTTCACGATCTCCTAAAATAGAGACAAAGAGGTCAAGAAAAGACTTAGAAAAGGAAATATCCTTACTTAAGGAGAAGCTTGGTGGCCGCCATTTTCTAAGCCATTCTGGAGATCGTAGCCGGCATAGATCCCATACTTATAATGGGCCAAGAACAGGGAGTTCCAGACGGGGATATTCAGCCGGGAGCTCAGGGCGACTCAACTCCGAGTCCCGAAGCAGTTCCAGGCAAAGTAGACGGTCCAGGTCCAGGAACGTGAGTCATAGAAGGCCATTGGCCCAAGCCCGTAGCCCCCATGGTACGGCAGACTCGCATGTATCAGACCAGTCGAGACAGACGCGATATAGGTATAGTTCCAGGTCCCAATCCAGGGATGTGAGTCCAAAAAGGCCGCCGGCCCAAGTCCGTAGCCCCCGAGGTACGGCAGACTCACCAGTGTCCATCCAGATTGAAGAACAAAGTGTTCTTGATACTGATTCTGAAGACTCAGATAGAGATGGGAAACAAACGACTGTGGTGGAAGAAGATAAAAAGGAAGAGATACTAGATGAAAACATCTTGCATATTCTTGGTGAAGACAAGGAGAACACTGAGGTGTTTGAGCTACATACAATTTTGAAAAGCAGATGGAAGACCATTCTCAGCGAGGGTCTAAAAAAAGACAAAAGAGCTGAGTTAATGTTGAAATACAATTTTCCAACAAACCTGGTTGAACTAGGAGCCCCTGAACTCAATGCAGAGTTTTTGTCGGCACTGCCTGACTCTGTTATCCAGAAGGACAAATTTGAAATAGCAAGACAGGCCCAACTGGGAAAAGCTCTAGCAGCACTTGGCAAATCTTTAAATGTATTATTAAATAATAATTCTCTTGACAAACAGGATATTTTAGCACCTTTGAGTGACTCCGCAAGAATATTGTCTGATTTGCATTTTCGCATGTCAATGTCACGAAGAGCCGTACTGGCTCCTCATTTTAAGCAAAATATAAAGGGAATAACCACCACTTTACCAGTGGGTCAATTATTGTATGGAAACAATCTGAGCGAATCTATAAAAGCAGCTAAAGCCCTTGAACAGGCAAGCAGGGATCTTAGGTCTCAATATAACAATGTTCCAAGGAAGCAATATAACCAGGAACGTTTTAAGAAAACTTTAAACTCCAGGGGCCTGCCAGGACATCAAAGGAGGAATCCTCGGCAACAAAGGCCTATCCCTCAGCAAAGACAGAGAAGACCCAGTCGGTATTAAATAAGGTAAGTAAAATAGCTGGGCGCTTAGGAAAGTTTGTGGACGAATGGAAAAACATTCCTGACATTAGACAGGAACAGATTGAAATAATTGAAGGATATAGGATCCCCTTTACTAGGAGGCCAAAACAGATGAAGGTGATTCGTTCTCAAAAGATTACACCTGAAGTTCTTAGAGAAATTAATAAATTGAGGAAATTAGGTGCTATTTCAAGGACTGGGCCAATGGCGGGTCAGTTCTTATCATCGTTTTTCTTGGTAAATAAACCAAATGGAGGAAAAAGATTCATACTAAATTTAAAAAATTTAAATATGTTTTTATCACCGCCTCATTTTAAGATGGAAGATACGAGGCTTGTCATGAAATTGATGATGCAAAACTGTTTCATGTCTACAATTGATCTTAAGGATGCATATTTCCTGTTTGCAGGAAATTCAGAAAATACCTAGGCTTTCAGGTGAATAAAACTATATATGTCTTTAATTGCGTGCCGTTCGGTTTGTCGACGGCCCCTTCATTATTCACTAAACTTTTGAAGCCAGTCTTGAGATTGTTCCGTAGCAGGGGTATTACATGTGTTACATATTTAGACGATTTCTGGATAATGGGTAAGACCAAAGATAGCTGTCATTCTGCAACTAACATTGTTATTGACCACCTGCAACGCCTTGGATTTATTATTAATTCAGAAAAAAGTAATCTAAAACCTCAACAAAAATGTACTTTTTTAGGGTTCAATTTTGATTCCTCCGACATGTCCATTGAATTGACAGACGCCAAAAAACGAAAAATATTAAGCTGGTTATTATTGTTGAAAAATACCAAACATATACAAATTAGAAAATTTTCTCAATTCATAGGAAATTTAGTGGCTGCCTGGCCTGCATATAAGTATGGTAAGCTTTATACAAGAAGGTTTGAGAGGACAAAGCATCTAGCGCTAAAGAAACACAGCCAAAACTATAATAAATCCATGAGTATTCCTCTGGATATTCACGAAGACCTTATTTGGTGGGAAAACAATGTGTTGTGTTGCAAAAACAATATTAGATCAGACAGCTTCATACTTGAAATCTATTCTGATGCCTCCACAACTGGGTGGGGGGCATACTGTCAAGGTGAAAGCACACATGGTTGGTGGGACGCATCAATGAGGGAGAAACAAACTATTTAGAGTTGCTAGCTATATTTTATGCCTTGAAATGCTTTGCTAACAATTTGCGGTCAGAAAATATTTTGTTTAGAGTCGATAATACAACTGCAGCTTCCTATATTAACCGAATGGGAAGCATTATTCATGTAGAATTGAATAACTTAGCAAGGCTCATATGGAAATGGTGCGAAGAACGAAATTTGTGGTTGTTCGCTTCCTATATACCTTCCAAACAGAACAAAGCCGACAAAAGTTCACGAATCCTCTCGTTAGAGACTGAGTGGGAATTGAATAAAGCTGTTTTTAAAAATATCGTAGATCAATTAGGCAAACCCAGCATTGACCTGTTCGCTTCCAGAGCGAATGCAAAATGTACAACCTATGTGTCTTGGAACAGAGATCCAGATGCAGCTGCGGTTGATGCATTCACCCTTTCATGGGACAAGTATTTTTTTTATGCATTCCCACCTTTTTCTTTAATATTACGAACCTTGAGGAAAATCAGGTCAGACGGGGCAGAGGGAATTGTGGTGGTACCCCAATGGGCTTCGCAACCTTGGTACCCTTTATTCCAAGAACTTTTACTATCGCCACCAGTGTTTATCCACCCAGATATTAACCTACTGTCTTCTCCTTTCAGGAAGGTTCACCCGCTCCACAAATCACTTTCCCTGGTGGCAGGCAGGTTATCTGGGAAGCTTTCTCAAAAAAGGGATATCCTATAGAGTCTATCGAGACAACCTTACAATCCTTAGCCCCGGCTACTTTGATTCAGTACAGCTCATCGCTCAAATCTTGGTGGAATTTCTGTCAATTAAAAAGCATAGATCCATTTAATGCAAAGAATAGTGAGGTAGTCAGTTTCCTACAGAGTGAGTTTTCAGCAAAGTCAATCAAATACGGAACTTTCAACCAGCATAGATCTGCGCTTTCCCTTATTCTTCCAGGTGATATTGGAAAGGACATACTAGTCAGAAGATTTTTGAAGGGAATCCTGCGGCTGAGACCACCTAGACCGAGATACAAAGTAACTTGGGACCCTCAGCTTCTTTTGAACCACATTAATACACTACCTAATGATGAGGGCCTGTCTTTTTTGCTCTTATCAAAAAAGGCAGTTACCCTATTAGCATTGGCCACTGGGCAAAGACTTCAGACTATACATTTAATCAAGATAGAAAATGTAATATTTTATCCTGAGGGTCTGCAGATCCATGTACCAGATAGGATCAAAACAAATACCGTTCAACCCTATATAGAAATACCCTTTTTCCGAGAGAACAGGAAACTATGTGTTGCCACCACAATTATGAACTACATAGATAGATCGGCATCTTTAAGACAAGATGACAATGCTTATCTATTCGTTAGAGGCAGAGGACCCTTCACCAGAGCAACCAAGACCACCATCGGGAGATGGATAAAGTGGATGATGAGTAAAGCAGGCATAGACACAAATCGATTTACAGCACACTCAACTAGGCATGCTTCAACCTCGGCTGCGGCCAGAAGAGGTGTTAGCTGGGAGGTTATAAGAAAATCGGCAGGTTGGACAAAAAGCTCTCAGGTTTTTGCCCGTTTTTATAACAGACCATTAGAATATGGTCTGAATTTTGCTGAAGCAGTTTTTAGTTACTTTTTGCTTATAGCTTCAAAATATGGTTATATACTCCAATGAATAAATGAAGTTATATATCTCAATGAATAAATGATTTGGTTTTAAGTAGAGTTTCAATCAACCTACTAACAGAAAGGGAATATGTTTACATGGAAGAGGTTGTAAGCAATATTTTGTTGTTCTTTAAACCTCTACATATAGTGATCTGGAGGGCGAGGCGCTGTGGCATAATTGAACGATCAAACGAACTTACCTGTGAAGTTCGATCGTAATTATGCTAAGCGCCTCGCCCGAACAGATCACACCCTCCCTATAGATGGAAAAATAAATAAAAATTAATCCCATACCCAATTTCAAAATATTGCTGCTTTAAAATTAATGATTATTCTCGAACGACGTGAAGAGAGCCGGCCGTGGTAGGAGTTCTTCTTCTTTACTTTTTGAAATGTGTGGTAGATAGCACTAAAGGCAGTACTACATATAGTGATCTGTTCGGGCGAGGCGCTTAGCATAATTACGATCGAACTTCACAGGTAAGTTCGTTTGATCGTTCAATTATTTTTACCAAATATATGGTGCATATTGTGTTCTTATGTTGGCACAATGTACGCGAAAGTAGTTCGACATTTCACCACTTCAGCATGACATCTAATGTTGAATTCTCAATGGGACAGGTTCTTTCAAGTTACCAAACTAGATTTTTCACGAAAAACCACTGCCTCTTTCTTCAATGGGAGAGTTTCGTCCAAGTAAGCAACCTAGGCTTTCCACGAAAAACCACTTTCTCTTTAATAGCAGAAATTTCTGTGGTATCATGTAAAAAATTTAAAATTACATCAGTTGCATGTCTTATAAGACCAAAACTATAGTTTTGGTCATGAGGTGCTCCAAATACATATTTTATGGACAGAAACAGTTTTCTGGGAAATTTTGTGAGTCATTTTTTGACAGTTGATAACCAGTCTATCTAGAACTAACTTGTTTTTTGTTGCATTTCATAACAACACAATACGAATACATAATCATTGACGAATTGAACATCAACATAATAAGTAACTAACAAGAATTTACTGGATTTTCTCTGAAATCGTTAAAAAGGCTAAACACTCCAATGTAAAATAACCGGAAAAATGAGCTTCTTCCTGTTTATAAGGTAAATGGGAAATTGAGAAATGAGATATAGATTTTTACCCATTCTCAAATGTCTACTACCCTACGTCACATGCGACTAAATATATCCATCTCTTTTCAATGGATATTCAAGAAAGATTTCGTCGCATGCGACTAGAGTTTTAGACATTTGATAATAGACGAAGAAAGTAATGACGTCACAAATGTCATTCTTGTCAAAAACTGATTCCAAACATACCTCCGTTGAATTTAAATCAGCTTGTCTGATAACTCCGATATTGTTTCCGTTAAGGTTTTTCAACTTCTTTTGCCTGAGAAAACAAAATCCAAACAACCATACACAAACAAGTAAGCAAAACAGCAAATCATAAACGGAGAATGTCACCTAAAATTCCTTGTTTGGAATCAGTTTTTGACAAGTATGACATTTGTGACGACACACTGTTGGACGCAAACGCGAGAGTCATCTAGCGTGATTAGTTACAAAACATGAATATTTGACGTCATTTTAATGCAGGTTCCTTAAAAAAACCCTGATTTTAATGCTGTCCCATTGTTTCAATCAAGTTACGACATGACTTGGAGGCCAGATCACTGAAGTTACGACATGACTTGCATGCGAGCTCACTATCGCCATCTACATGCCATCCATTTCGATCCAATTATAATCCCATAAGGTTGACTAACTATATTCTATATAAACAATGCCGAAATTCTTTGTTTGGAATCAGTTTTTGACAAGTATGACATTTGTGACGACACACTTTAATCCTCGTCCTCAGAACTGTCAATTGTCCACTAAACCAATAGTCTCATGGAATTTGGCAGCTGATCATCACTTAGGGGTTCTTGAAGAGACACTGATCACCACTATACTGGTTCGTGCTAATATTATGAGCTCCCTCCATCCAGCGGTAACGCATTTCTCGAATATTTGCCTAAAACTGTCAATATTCCGGAATCAATAACAAGGAGCGCTAGTGTTTGGAGGAAGTTATTAGACGTTAAAGTCAAATAGTGTTCGAATAGCAATTTCAAACCTTGATGTTTCGGAAGAAATTAGATGCAAAGATTTATTTTCACTAAATGTATGCGACCGAAAGTGATGTCATTTGAAATATTCATATTGTTCCAAACAAATGTATATTATACTGCATTTTGTCACTATTTATTTCAGACTGTGACCAGGTGCACGTGGATGTACAAACACCCATTTGTTTGTTTGCGGACACGTGTATGACGTCACTTATATTGCGTGCCACTAAACTCAATCAATGTATTCATTCATTTATCGGTTACCGAAGTTATTCCGATTGGGGTATATCTATACACTCCATTACTCCAATAGAAAAATTACTACTCCAGTCGAATGGATGGAAGCGTATATAGTTCGAAAGGGACAATCGCTTCGCTATTGGCTGAATGCGCTCAAGAGGGGACAGACAACGAAACCCTCTAGATAGATGTTTTCTTCTACCAAGGAGACTAAACATTATTTGACAGGAGAGTCTAATCGCCATAAGACAATGGGGACACTAATATGACATGTCATGGCCGCCGTTCTCTATAGACAGTGACGGACTAGCTCTTGGTTTATGAAAGTTACATTTGACAGTTTTGTTTCTTGGTTCGAGTTCGACTCTGTACCATAGAAATCATAATATCTAGAATGCCAATTCAATGGGACGAAAGTGTTATCAAAAGTTCGAGGCATGATTCAGTGCGCATGATCACAACCAGCTTCATTCATAACAGGGTAGGTTTCAGTAAGATTTTTAAATGATTCGTGACATTAAGTAAAATCGATTTAATAGTACTTTGGTGTCAGGCTTACAAATTTGTATGGAATATGAAAAATGCATTTTGGAGGAGATATTTTGTTAAGAAACTGATTATATTCAAGAAATGCATCTAATAAAAGAATGACATGAAAAAAAATTATTTCTCAAGTCGGTCACTATATTGGTGAAGTTTCTGAAATATGTTTTTGAAAGATTTATCTAGAAGTATCACGGTTATATTTTTCAAAATATATAATAATAATAATTTTATTGATTTCGAAGACCTACAAGGTATAAAACAAGTCAGAAATTTCACAGTCACATTAGTAGGACGAACAAATATACATATATGAAATAGATAAAATAGTGTGGAATAATACAAATATATAAAATAGTTAAAAGAGTATGAGGAACTATGATGAAAGGAACTCTTCCATTGTATAAAACAAATTGTTCAATAAATATTCCTTCAAAGCTTTTCGGAATTTGAAGTAGAATACTTCTTGTTTGATATTAGAGAGTAAGTGATTGTATACCTTAATCCCATTAGAAACGGGGCCATTCTGGCATATATTCAAGTGATTTTGAGGTGCGTACAGATGGGTAATTGTGTGTCATTATGACAGGGAATGATATTTCTGCTTTTGTGTATGTAGCAAGAGATTTCCAGTTATGTATATGCAGCATAATGGAAGTATTTTTAAATTTTTGAAGAGAGGTCTGCACGATTCTCTTTGATTTTTCTTCAGCATTGCACGTATGCATTTCTTCTGGAGCACAAATAGTTTTTGTACTGAAGAAGACATGCCCCAGAATAATATGCCATACGATAGTCGAGACTGTATTTCAGCAAAATAATTTTTTTTTAGAACATGAAGGTTGAGCACTCTGTGATTTGATACAGCTTACAGTTCAGAGTTTTTCTTGTATTGCTTATATGTGGTTCCCAGTCAAGTGTGTCGTTTATAGTTATACTTAGAAATTTAATATTGTGACATTTCTCTAGAGTCATTTTCCCTAAATTTATTTCTATGTTTTCGGCTGTTCTCTGTTTTGTGTGGTAAATCAAAAATTAGGAAAACCATAGAATCATTTTTTCCATGAGGTTATTACATGCTTGTTGATGGAGATTGAGCGAGTCTTTTGATACCAGTATAGAGAGATCATCAGCATATAATGTTAATTTGAAAGGTGCAAGATATTTTACGATATCTGCTACATAAATTTAGAACAAAACTGGCGCAAGCACACTTCCCTGAGGGACTCCAACTTCCACATGGGCCAGACGAGAACGAGATACTATGTTTTGACCTCCTTCTTCATTGCAAGATATCTGAACGTATTGCTTTCTATTTGTCAAAAAGGACCTGAATTAGCTTAACACAGGACCTCTAATTCCATATGACCAAAGCTTATCAAGCAGCCGATCATGTGGAACACAATCGAAAGTTTTACTTAAATCACAGTATATGCAGACAGGACTTTTTTTGCATCTAAATCATTGATAATATTATTATAGGTTTCTATTGTTGCTGTAGGTGTAGATTTTGATTTCCTAAGCTTGAATCTTGCAATGCAATGATTTAGCCTCTCAAGCATGCAGTATTCAAAGAGTTTGGAGAAAACTGATGTTATTGACATGGGTCTGTAGTTGTTCATAATATTTTTATCTTTTTTTTTGTGAAGGGGTTAGTTATGGGTTTTAACAGCTCATTTTTGAATTCTTTTATAATATTGTTGGGTAGGTCATCAGACCCAAAGGAACGTTTATTTTTGAGTTTTGAGAAAATTGTTAGCATTTCTTCCTCAGTGAAAGGAAGTATAACCATTGAAGAAAGTTGCAGTTGAGGCTATGTTCAAACTTATTGTGGTCAATTTGTGGGATCTCGTCTATGACTTGTTTTAGAGCATCTATAAAAAAAGTATTGAAGAGATTGGCAATGTCCTCTGGACAGGAGAAAACTTTATTTTCATGAGATATTTTTAATGTGGGTGTTTTTGTGCTACTGTTATTTTTAATTATACAACGACCTCTTAGGAAGTTGTATTTCCTACCGTCTTCCCAGACGGACATCAACTTTTTTATTTGACGTTTTAGACCCATAGTTACTTCTAGGAAAATGATCCCCGTCGAAAAAAAATTTTTTTCGAAAATTCTGTCTGTCGGTCTGTCTGTCCGTCTGTCTGTCGTGGCATTTCAAAAGGCTCGCATTTCCATACCTTTGAAGATATCGCTTTGAAATTTGAACCATATCAATAACTCGAGGACAATATTTCTCAAATTTTTTTTTTTTGCGATAGGAAACCCAGGAAAATTTTTACGGCGTTTTTCCTGCTTTTCATAGTTTCCTCGATAGCGGTTCAGGAATTGATTTGTTTTGCTCTATATTTCCTGAATTCCTACGCATATTTGTCCTACAGAAGTGTATAGTTTTTGGGAAGGATCGGAAAATGCTTACGGCTTTTCCGGGCGATTTTCCGAAAAGTGAAAAACTCAAAAATACGCCAAACCGATGATCGAAACTGAATTTTGAAAACTGCGATAGGTAGAGCTCAAATAGAGGAACAAAATATATACGAAACATTTTTCATCAAAATTATCGGAAAACCGGGAAAACTCGAGAAAACTGAAAATAAAAATTTGAATTTTTGAAAAAACGAAATAACTCAAAAACGGTCGATATTTCCTCAATTTATCAGGAGTTATTTTTTGACCGCCTCTAGAAAACCTTCAAAAAATGTCAATACATTTTTTCCGTAAAATCAATAGTACGGGAAATATTCCAAAAAAATGGAAAATCGAGATATTGACCGTACCATTGAAACAAATGGAAATCTTAAAAGTTCTTCTGGTACGTATTCACAAGCCTCAATGATACTCCAAACCGTTTTCTTCCAACTTTATTAGAAAGTGAAAAAAAGTTGAAAATTTTTTTAAAAATTTTGAAACCTCAAAATCTCGAAAACGATACAAGATATCGAGAAAGTGAATATGAAGAGTTTTGATGTACTTCAACAGACCTTCCAAAAGTGTTTGAAAAGTTTTTCCATATTTTGAAAATTTTCAATTTTTTTATCAATACTCAAATATGGCGACGTATTTTCCAATTTCACATATCATCTTTTTTGATCATCTCATAAAAATCTACAAAAAATTTAAATAAAATTTTTCTGTAATATCAATAGTGTGGACAATATTTCACAAAAATGAAAAATTAGGGACTTAGAAATAATTTTCGCTTTTTTTTCGAAAAACACCAAAAACTCGAAAACTATAGGAGATATCGAGAAAATTTATATAAACAGTTTTAATATACTGAAAGATGTCAATAGAAAGTTCCGATGAAATTTTTCCATATCTTGGAAAATAAAAAAAATATAGACTTTTTTTTTATAAAAATACGAAAAATTCAAATATGGCGACGGATTTTCCAATTTCACAATTTATCTTTTTTGATCATCTCAAGAAAGTCTACAAAAAATGTTAAATAATTTTTTCTGCTATATCAATAATCTGGGAAATATTTCGAAAAAACGAAAAAATTGGGACTTAGAAAAAATTTCCCATTTTTTCCAAAAATCACCAAAAACTCGAAAACTAAACGAGATATCGAAAAAATGTAAATCAACAATTTCATTTAACTCAAAGATGTCTACCAAAAATTTCAATGGCATTTTTTCATATCTTGAAAAATAAACAGAATGTTGATTTTTTTTTTATAAAAACACCGAAAACTCAAATATAGCGACAGTTTTTCAAGTTTTACTCAACCTTTTTTGATCATCTCATGAAAGTCTACAAAAAAGTTAACAAGATTTTTTCCGTTAAATGAATAGTCTGGGAAATATTTCCTAAAAACGAAAAATTTGGTACTTTCGGACTTTTGAATATCCACTTACCCCCTCCCCTTCGAATTTTCCCGGGCGCGAAGCGCCCGGACTTTAATAAATCCACTTCCCCCCCTCCTTCGAATTTTTTCGGGCGCGAAGCGCCCGGATTTTTGAAATATTAATTCCCCCCTCCTTCGAATTTTCCCGGTCGCGAAGCGCCCGGATTATTGAATATTTACTTCCCTCCACATCTTTCGAATTTTTCCATGCGCGAAGCGCCTGGATTTTTTCGTATCTACCGTATCTTCCAAATTTTCCATTTCTTGAAAAAAAAATTGCGATTTGTAAAAATTTGGGCCTTTTTAAAAACACCAAAAACTCAAAGATAGCGACAGATTTTCAAGTTTCACAAAAATACCTTTTTTGATCATCTCATAGAAGTCTACAAAAATTGTTTGAACATTTTTTCCGTGATATCGAGAGTCTGGGAAATATTTCACTAGCAAGAAGTTTTCATGAAATTTTCTGAAACACGTATTTTTGTGGAAAATTAGTCAAGACAGTCATGTATTGAAAACGCGTACTTTTATGGGAAATTATTCAAGGCAGCCATGTATTGAAAACGCGTTTTTTATGGGAAATTATTCAAGACAGTCATGTATTGAACACGCGTATTTTTATGGAAAATTATTCAAGACAGTCATGTATTGAAAACGCGTTTTTCATGGGAAATTATTCAAGACAGTCATGTATTGAAAACGCGTTTTTTATGGGAAATTATTCAAGACAGTCATGTATTGAAAACGCGTACTTTTATGAAAAATTATTCAAGACAGTCATGTATTGAAAACGCGTACTTTTATGGGAAATTATTCAAGACAGTCATGTATTGAAAACGCGTATTTTTATGGGAAATTATTCAAGACAGTCATGTATTGAAAACGCGTACTTTTATGGGAAATTATTCAAGACAGTCATGTATTGAAAACGCGTACTTTTATGGGAAATTATTCAAGACAGTCATGTATTGAAAACGCGTTTTTTATGGGAAATTATTCAAGACAGTCATTTATTGAAAATGCGTATTTTTATGGGAAATTATTCAAGACAGTCATGTATTGAAAACGCGTTTTTTATGGGAAATTATTCAAGACAGTCATGTATTGAAAACGCGTATTTTTATGGAAAATTATTCAAGACAGTCATGTATTGAAAACGCGTTTTTCATGGGAAATTATTCAAGACAGTCATGTATTGAAAACGCGTTTTTTATGGGAAATTATTCAAGACAGTCATGTATTGAAAACGCGTACTTTTATGAAAAATTATTCAAGACAGTCATGTATTGAAAACGCGTACTTTTATGGGAAATTATTCAAGACAGTCATGTATTGAAAACGCGTTCTTTTATGGGAAATTATTCAAGACAGTCATGTATTGAAAACGCGTACTTTTATGGGAAATTATTCAAGACAGTCATGTATTGAAAACGCGTACTTTTATGGGAAATTATTCAAGACAGTCATGTATTGAAAACGCGTTTTTTATGGGAAATTATTCAAGACAGTCATTTATTGAAAATGCGTATTTTTATGGGAAATTATTCAAGACAGTCATGTATTGAAAACGCGTTTTTTTATGGGAAATTATTCAAGACAGTAATGTATTGAAAACGCGTATTTTTATTGGAAATTATTCAAGACAGTCATGTATTGAAAACACGTATTTTGTGGGAAATTATTCAAGACAGTCATGTATTGAAAACACGTATTTTTGAGGGAAATTATTCAAGACAGCCATGTATTGAAAATACGTATTTTTGTGGAAAATCAGTCATGTCTTGAAAAATATACTTGGATTTTTTCTCAGGTCTCGCATTAGTCGTTGTATTCAAATTATTGGTGTCCAATTATAGTTTCAAATTACAGTAGTTGTATTCATATTATTGTTATCCATTTATAGTTGTGAACGCATTAAAGTCGTTGTATTCATATTATTGGTGTCCAATTATAGTTTCAAAGGCATTAAGGTAGTTGTATTCATATTATTGGTATCCAATTGTAGTTTCAAAGGCATTAAGGTCGTTGTATTCATATTATTGGTGTCCAATTATAGGTAAAAAAACAAGACTACACATTGAGGTCGTTGTATTAAAAAATTTCTACAACTTCTAGGCATTTCAACTTCCGAGCTTTCGAAAAGTGCTCGCGCGAAGCGCGAGGTCGAGCGCTTGCGCGAGAGTTAACCGCCGGAGGCCAAGTCTGAGCGTTAGGTGGATCCTAGCGTAGGCGGATCCCACGCCCAGACTTGTTTTATTTATAACTGTCCAGGAAGTTTTACTTTTATTATCAGAAGATTGAATTATTTTGTCATGATTTTTTTTACACGATTCTATAAGAACAATATCAGAATGCTATCCAGACTAAAACAGGATACAGCATACATACACATTTTAATCTAAAGGTTTAATCAAGCTATGAGAATATAAGTATCTGTATATAAATTATTTTTCAAGCAAACCGTAGGTACTAGTTTCGAGCTTTTTGGCTCTCATCAGTACGGCATAGCCAAGTATGAGGATAAGCAATACTTGGTTGCACTCAACAGAAGCTTCTGGTTCTGACTCCGTTTGTTTGCTGTTTTTTCATTCAATCAAGTATTGTTTATCTTCACACTTCGCTACACCGTACTGATATAAGCCAAAAAAATCGACATAGCCGATAGAACTCCATAGAATTTCATTCATAGAAAAAAAGGATCGTTTGATCTGAATCTATATCGTTGAGATGGAAAGAGGATGATAGTGAGATCTATAGTAATTTGAGTAATTACTAGTCGAAAGTATATTTCATATAGCTTTCCTATTTCCAATGTATTCCATCAATAAGTGAATGTTTCAGATATTTTCAGAATTTTGCTTGATTAGTTGAATTACATGAAGGAATGAAATGTTTATAATACATATTTTATTGAGTTGACCGGTAACTATATTACAAATATAGTTAACTTAAAATATTGTGTACAGTAGTATTCCAGAATATAATAAAGTAATTGTACAATCCTGAAAGTACATAGGTAAACAGTTCAGCAACATAGCAACAATTCGAGATATTCATTGAATAAATAAAAGAAACACTTTCTAAATTGAATAACATGTCACTACTAGAACCAGCAGATATTTGGAAATTTCTATATATGCATCGCTGGTTCACATCATTTCTGTGAAGTTTGGTTCCCCTGGGAAAAACCCAGCCATAAAGTATTGTGAAGATGGTTTCCGGACAGTGTGGTCACCACTGAATTTCTCTCTCAATTTTTTCCATGCAAACCTTTCTTTTTTGATTTCTATAGTCCGTTTCATCAAGGATAGCGGGACACCTGTCAGGGATTTTTCCAAGAAGTTGATATTATCTGCTTCAAGGTTGTGATTCTTTTCTTCAGGCGATTGATTTTCACTATCATAGCTTTTACTTTTTTCTGGGCTATGGATTTTTTTTTAATTTGCTTGTTTGAGTTTAAGATGAAGTTTTGAGGGAGTTGCACTGAAAATATAAAATACATGAAATGAGAAGATTTAAAAATAACAATACATAAAATAAAATACTTCTTTGGAATTTATTAAACAAAACTCAAATCCAATTTCCAAACTACTTCAAATGATGTTTATTTTTCACTTCTCAGTTCAATCAAAGTGAGTACTGTCACCAGTCAATAGTATGCAAAGAAAAATAATTACTAGTATGTCTGTGATATCAATTTGGAAAGAATAGAAAATATCGCATTTATATTAAAATTTGATAGTTTTCTTGTAAAAAGTTGGCTTCATCAGACCTAAAATAAATATTTCAGTAGAATGGAAGAGTTCAATTGATATTAAACGGATTCTAAGTATATTCAACATCCAACAAATAAGATACAAGCATAATAAAAATAAGCATTGAAAACAACTAACCTGTAATTGTGTCTCGTTTTGATATCTCTTCTTGCTCTTTTAATTTGTCCCATATTCTCCATGTGTCCTTTTGAAACTTCTGGGGGAGTCCACAGATGAAGTGGTAGCACTTGAAGGTGAGCTGAAATAGAATTATCATTGACTTATATTAAAATTATCCATAGATAAGGTGCGTTATATCAAAAACTATTGCTAATAACATTGAAACAATAGATTTCCTACCAGACGATGAGAAGTTAAAAACAAAAAAAATGGCAATATCGACATAAAATATGTAATAAGTTTGGTGGGTCAATAACAATTTACTTTGGATGTTAGTTGGGGTAACAAAAATCGAGTAAAGTATCAAATTCAGAGATCTTAGTTCAAGTCTTATTTGGAATCTTAAAATAATATTTGATAATAACAGGGGACTTTCGAAAAATTATGAAAACATACTTGTTTCGACAAATAATAATAATCATGTCACAATGGACTGAAGGACCTAGGTCAATGGCCTATTGGATCAATTTAATTGGTTCAATAAAGTTCATTTATTATATGTTTATTTAATAATAATACCTACTCCCTTCTCTACCTCCACAGGCTGTGTCTTGGATACAACACTCATAGGAGTGTTTATGAGGGAGTATTAATATTATTACATTAAATATCACATCATATATATCATGAATATATAAATTTCAAAATATAATCCTGCCCAAATGTTCACAAGTAAATTTTATGAGTATTATACATTTAATATCTTACCTCACTGCAATTTCAATAGTAGGAGTGCAAGAAACTTGAAGAGTAACACCTGAAACATTGTCCTTGTTTTCAATAAAAAGTACTTCCAAGTTATCATCCATTTCGATACGTTGGGAATTCATGAAGAGTTCTGAAAAAAGTGTAAAATAGTTTGCATAATTTCAGAAGTAACACTATAAATTATCTGAATTCCTTAAAAACTACAAACCTTTATAAATCGTACATCATGAATGAATTGCACAAATTCTAAACACTTGTTCATACCCTCGCGAATTTTGCAGTTTTTTTGCAATTAAAATGTCTGCCAGTCCTGCCGAACCAATCGTTGATGCAGAACCATGTCGGCAGCTATTTTATTCGCAGAAAAATTGCGAAATTAGCGCTGGTATGAACGATACTTTAAGTTTCAGGATTCCTACCTAGTACCTATGTTGTTAGGTTAGATTTTGTATATGACTCACCTTTCTTGGGTGTAAACTTCATCATGTTTTCGAAAAAAAAGGCTTGGAACTGCATTTGGTTTCAGCAACATTCGACTACCCTGAATATATACATCGTTTGGAGAAAAATGTTTGCTACAAATGACATTTTTTTCACCCAGATGCTCCGCGGTAGGATCTCTTCCCAATGCTCTCATCCAAATGTCATGCATTGCTTTTTGCTCTCGTCAAACTAGAAATAATGTGCATTAGTCAGACATGAAGAAATAATAAGTATTAGTAGGTACTCAGTTTTATCAACGATATAATATTCCATTTACTTACTAAAAATAATGGATTCCAGGAATTATTCCTTTGTTTCCACTCCATAGCACCAAGCACGTCATCATAGTAAAAATTAAAAACTGTAATTTACCACAGAAAAACTCGAAAACTAATAACACAATACACACTACTGACAAAGTACTAATATGTAGACCACATTTAAAATGACCACAATAAAATAAAACCGTCCCTGCCAAACTCAAATCCCTTCTCTTTGAACAATGGAAACTATTAACGCTGTTGAACGATCTAAAGAATTCGACGGAACTTTGAGCACGCTTCGCACTTTCGCAGTAATGCTAGATCATCTTTGCCCGAATCGCAACAACAAAGATAAAAGTTGCTGAAATTTGTCATCGCTGTAGCTGGTTATGAGCATGCGCATTGACGCAATCATTCGACTTTTTATAACACTTTTCAGACAAAACGTAGACGGGATTAGCGATCTAGAGTAAGTATATATAATGAGTAAGTATATATAATATATATCTATGCTCTGTACTCCATGTCCAAGTACGTCACTATGACGCGTTGATGCTACAAAATTCTGATTGGCTAGGGCTTATTAAACCCTCCTGTTAGTTTAGTCTTTGTTCATCTACTACTTTTTTTGGCATAGGTGAGACAGTAACAGGTAACAGAAATTTTGTGATTCGTATTTTGTTTCGTCTTTTCTATGTGATACAGTAAACTAAATTTAAAACTTAAAAGTGGTATTTTCTTTACGTCACACAATAATTAGGACCAGTGAGTTTCTTGCAATTTTGTTTGAGTAATTATTATTTTGAAGCTGTATCACTAAATCAAAACCTAAAGCTAAAAGTAAAGAATATAAGCCCTCCACCTCGTTATCTGTGAGTCCGTCACGGAAGTTAAATTTGCTGGAAACACATTTCCGAGCAATAAAATATATAGATATGCCTTTTCTGTCCATTTCTTGGATCCTGCAAATCTGGCTTTATCTATTTACATCGTACCCTGGATCATGCTAAGAGGAGACATTGTCGAGTATTTCCGGTTTCACTCGTGACAACTCTATTTAGCATTGAAAACCACGCGTCACGGAAGCTGTATGATATTTTCTTAAAAATTTCATTTACGTAGTGCTACTCCAAACTACCACAGAATTGTGGGTATATATTCTGTGAAACTACGAAGGCTCTGGAGTGCCAAAGCGAAAAAAAAAACTGAGTTGAAATTTCGACTAACTAACTTGAAATTTTTACTTGTTTTCGCGAAATTTCGACTTAACTAACTTGAAATTTCGACTTTGTTATCGAAAGTACTAAGTCGAAAGTTCGGGTTAGTAATTCCAAATTCCGACTTAAGGTGCATTTAGTCAACATCATTTTAAAATTGTGTTTAAATTTACGTCAAATGCAAAAGTTGACTCTGTTATATCAAATGGCGCTATTTAAACAACAATGTTAAGTTTATGCTAAAAACCTTTGATGTTACCGCCATGTTTATGATAATGCTTGTGCTAAAGTTGACTAAATCCACCCTTAGTTTTTTGAGTTGATGAAGTTGAAATTTCGCGTTAGTCAAGTCGAAATTTTGAGTTACCTAGTCGAAATTTCGGGTTAATGAGACAAAATTTCGAGTTAGAAGTCGAAATTTCGATTTTTTTTTTCACCATTGAAGAAAAACAGTGAAAGTACACATAAGAGTTGAAAAAGTTATTCAATAAATAAATGTATCAAAATGCAAGCCGAGTCTGCACTACAGTACTGAAATTTTATTTTGAGTTGAATAATTGATACTTGCTAAATACTATTTTGATTTAAAATTTGCAGTAAGTGGTTAAATTTTTCTCAACACATAAATTTAAAAAAATAAAATATTCCCCTTCATTAAACATGTATTATTTCACTTACATTATTCTTGTATGAAGTTGTCAAGAAACGTGAACCTGTATAAATATCATATGTGATTCCTCGTAAAAATAAAGAAATGTCAAAAAGCTATTACAGTTGATATCGTATAAAAGATAGAAAACAGTTTTGAATTCGTCGTTTTTTGAAACAGTTTCATATTTTGTTACAGAAATAGAAGCAATATTCTGCATTTTCAGCAAGAGTAGTTTTTTTCTGGTTAATCATTCACAGAACAAAAATATTAAAATACTACAAAAATGTATTTTTTTTTAATTAAAAATGTATTACTTTACCAGAAATTAACACTTTTTTATTTGTGCCCCTTTTTATCTTTGTGCCCCTTTTTAACTCTGTGTCCCTTTTTACCTTTTTATAGCACGCTTCAGCGTGTTTAAATCGAACTTTCAAAAATGCGCGTTTTTTAAGTCACCATGGTAACATCAACAACTCGGAAAAACGTGAAGTCTGAATGACAACTTTTGATTATTGATCTGACAGCAATAACTTGTAACGTCAAATAAACAAATCGTTCATTTATATCTGTTACCTTTTGCTTTTTCATCCATTTGATGAACTTGTCATTTTCTTTTTCATGCGCATCAACAGATTTTTGCCATATTAACCGCGATTCTGCTTCACACCATTCAAAGACTCGATATAAGAATTGATTTTTAGGCACTACAGTGACAACAATTAATCTTCGATGACAAATTGCAAATTTAACTATGTTTTTCTCATTTCCATGACAACGAAAGGTATACTGATGTCTCATCACGAATTCAACCATTTTACATTATTAGTACATATCAACATTTGTGTAGAAATAATACCAGCATTTTTATGATTTCAAATTGCACCAATAAAAAAGAATCGCGTAAAGTATTCGTTTATAACTGGTCTTTCAAACACTTGCTCTATTTCGAGCACTCCGGCTCCGCCGTGCTCGAAAAATCGCGCGTGTTTGGAAGACCTTTTTATCCACTTATACTTTAATATACTATTTGTCTTACCTAACTTGTATAAAACAACTTTCTGCTTGCTAGTGAGTGGAACGGAAAAATAATGTTTCGATGCATTCTTCAGATAGTTTGAATAATTTGAGTTTGTTTTGATCATAATAATTGGGGAAATAACATGAATCTAATAATGATTGAGATCATCCCTTCGTCACATATTGTGTCTCTTGATTTTGGCATTAACAAAATCGTTTATTTAACTATTATTATTATTATTGAGTTATCTGTATTTTGCTATCTCTTTCATTTTCATCAAACAAAATAAATCCCCACTATTACTCATTGTTCTAAATTACAAACATAAAATGAGAAAAATTAATGAATCTGAAATGAATTTACGATAACCTACAAACAAAGTACACAAAAGACGGATAGGAGATAGGGTTCAGTTTTGCCTGCAATTGGTTTTGTGGTGTGAAAGAAGCCAACTTTCTTGAAATATCAGTTATTATTATAATGTAAAATTATGAAAAATTAGGAACAATTGATGTTTTTTTCCCTACATGCATTGTAACAAGACACCTTTATTTTAAACATACTACATTCGAGCATTTTGTAATTATGTTCAATAAAGTACTATTATTATTATTAAGAACAATTGATGAATAAATCTAATTATTCAATGATAATTCAAGCCTCCTCAATTTCTTAGATCTCTTCTTAGGTCTTCAATTAGTATGAAACTTTCACCACAAAGTGTAAGCAAGCGCATGGACTATAGGATTATGAAAAAGTACGTTCTGAAACATTACGTTCGGAAGTATTACGTTGTGATGAAATACGTTATGATGCGTTACGAATTCTACCGAATACGATTATGATCGTTTGATGTTATGATGCATTGCTGTTGTGATAGTTTGATATTATGATGCTTTGTTTTTATGATACAATGATTTTATGAAATTTTGTGGTTATGATGGAGAACGTAATGAAAAAGTACGTTATGAAGTTGTAAATTGTGATAGATTACGTTCTGAAACTTTACAATATGACGCTGTACATTTCTGTCTTGTACTATATGATCTATTGCGATTTCTATCCTTTGACGATATGATGGAGTATTTTTCTGTGTATTACGATTTCTGTACTGTACAGTATGATCACAGATTAGAAAACATACAGATGGGAAGGTTAGACAAGACAAACGAAATTAGAGAGAGATGGAATTGCACACCAATTTAAAGCCCACCAATTTAAAGCCCACTGAAGGCTGTCACTGCTGTCAGATTAATAAGGTTAGGTTTATTCGATTTTCGAGAGATTTTTGGATTTTGTTGAAATTAAATTTGAAGCAGTAGAACTGGAAGTTGGAACTGACAATAGTGACAATGCATAAACAAGAATGAAGCGGATTTCATTGCATGTACAAAAACTGCGGATTCTGATACCACAGAAATATTAAAATTTCATAGGGTTCCTAAAGATGAAACAATGTCAAGTATTCATTCTATTGGTAGGTGGTATCTATTCTATAAATTAATGAAATTGATCAAATAGTTGAGCTTTAGCAAGAAAATGTATAGAAGAATTGATTATTTCAATGTGATGAAAACATATCAGTTTTCCATAATAATGGTAATGTTACATTTCAGGTGCACCCTTCAGGTACAAGCTTGTGTACGAAAAGAACTTCTGGATGATATACCTATGGGCAATTTCTATGAGAAGTTTAGAGTTTGTAGCCTGCATTTTGAAAATTGTATGTACAGTAATCTTTCTGAAACGTCACGTTTACTTCCTGATGCAGTGCCTATCGATTGTGAAGCATTTCAAGTACAATGTGGGTACTTACTTAGTTTCTTTCATTCCATTGAAAACTATTTTAATATAAATAGAAACATTGTTTTGGTATTGTAATTACATGCTAAACTTTTATACAGCTCGTACTGATGTTGCAAGTGTACCAAGCACTTTGAGAGAGCTTGATACAAATTTTGAAAGTCCTATACCGTCCAAGAAGATAAAAGTATTGCAGGTTATCACAATTCCTTCCATCTGTGATACTGGCACACTTTCAACAGTAGAATGCCTTGATGTGCAGCAACCATTTATGGTACCAGTCGAAACACAAAGAACTAAAGTTTCTAGCCATACCCCCAGAATGAGGAAACTCAAGCTAAAAAATGAAAGCTCTTAAATCCGAAAATAAGAATTTGAAAAAAGAATTAGACCAAGTTGTAGAGCCATCTGAAGAAAACTTTCTTCAACTTGGGAATAATTATTTGAATCCTGAGATGACTCAATTTATTAGGGCACAAGTAAATTTAAACAAAACTAATAAATTTGGCAGGCGATATACAGATGAATTCAAACGATTCGCCCATACTATTTATTTTTTGTGCCCTTGTTATAAATATTTACAGAATATATTTTTGATGCCTTCTACAGGATCCCTTCTGATATTTGTAAAAAAATTAGTTTTCTGCTGGGTACAACGAAGTTTTGTTTGAGATATTAAAACTAAAAGTGAAACAAATGCATTCACAGGGTATCTTTTATACTGTATGCATCAATGAAATATCCATCAAGACAAATTTAAAAAATTTATAACAAATAGTTGTGCCAATCAAATATGTAATATTTATAAAAGTCTCTCAAAATTCAACTACCCCTGTGAAAACTTTCCCTATATTTATCTCATAAAATTATTTTTTCCACTATGAATATTATGTAATGAAAAATAGCAATGCTAGGTTCAGAACTGTGTCTAAAAAAATACAAAGTTTACTTTTTTAATGAATTTGTAATAGGAACCCAGGTATAAAATTGTGATTGATTTTGAAATAATAAAGAAATTATGATCGTTTGATGTTATGATGCATTGCTGTTGTGATAGTTTGATATTATGATGCTTTGTTTTTATGATACAATGATTTTATGAAATTTTGTGGTTATGATGGAGAACGTAATGAAAAAGTACGTTATGAAGTTGTAAATTGTGATAGATTACGTTCTGAAACTTTACAATATGACGCTGTACATTTCTGTCTTGTACTATATGATCTATTGCGATTTCTATCCTTTGACGATATGATGGAGTATTTTTCTGTGTATTACGATTTCTGTACTGTACAGTATGATCACAGATTAGAAAACATACAGATGGGAAGGTTAGACAAGACAAACGAAATTAGAGAGAGATGGAATTGCACACCAATTTAAAGCCCACCAATTTAAAGCCCACTGAAGGCTGTCACTGCTGTCAGATTAATAAGGTTAGGTTTATTCGATTTTCGAGAGATTTTTGGATTTTGTTGAAATTAAATTTGAAGCAGTAGAACTGGAAGTTGGAACTGACAATAGTGACAATGCATAAACAAGAATGAAGCGGATTTCATTGCATGTACAAAAACTGCGGATTCTGATACCACAGAAATATTAAAATTTCATAGGGTTCCTAAAGATGAAACAATGTCAAGTATTCATTCTATTGGTAGGTGGTATCTATTCTATAAATTAATGAAATTGATCAAATAGTTGAGCTTTAGCAAGAAAATGTATAGAAGAATTGATTATTTCAATGTGATGAAAACATATCAGTTTTCCATAATAATGGTAATGTTACATTTCAGGTGCACCCTTCAGGTACAAGCTTGTGTACGAAAAGAACTTCTGGATGATATACCTATGGGCAATTTCTATGAGAAGTTTAGAGTTTGTAGCCTGCATTTTGAAAATTGTATGTACAGTAATCTTTCTGAAACGTCACGTTTACTTCCTGATGCAGTGCCTATCGATTGTGAAGCATTTCAAGTACAATGTGGGTACTTACTTAGTTTCTTTCATTCCATTGAAAACTATTTTAATATAAATAGAAACATTGTTTTGGTATTGTAATTACATGCTAAACTTTTATACAGCTCGTACTGATGTTGCAAGTGTACCAAGCACTTTGAGAGAGCTTGATACAAATTTTGAAAGTCCTATACCGTCCAAGAAGATAAAAGTATTGCAGGTTATCACAATTCCTTCCATCTGTGATACTGGCACACTTTCAACAGTAGAATGCCTTGATGTGCAGCAACCATTTATGGTACCAGTCGAAACACAAAGAACTAAAGTTTCTAGCCATACCCCCAGAATGAGGAAACTCAAGCTAAAAAATGAAAGCTCTTAAATCCGAAAATAAGAATTTGAAAAAAGAATTAGACCAAGTTGTAGAGCCATCTGAAGAAAACTTTCTTCAACTTGGGAATAATTATTTGAATCCTGAGATGACTCAATTTATTAGGGCACAAGTAAATTTAAACAAAACTAATAAATTTGGCAGGCGATATACAGATGAATTCAAACGATTCGCCCATACTATTTATTTTTTGTGCCCTTGTTATAAATATTTACAGAATATATTTTTGATGCCTTCTACAGGATCCCTTCTGATATTTGTAAAAAAATTAGTTTTCTGCTGGGTACAACGAAGTTTTGTTTGAGATATTAAAACTAAAAGTGAAACAAATGCATTCACAGGGTATCTTTTATACTGTATGCATCAATGAAATATCCATCAAGACAAATTTAAAAAATTTATAACAAATAGTTGTGCCAATCAAATATGTAATATTTATAAAAGTCTCTCAAAATTCAACTACCCCTGTGAAAACTTTCCCTATATTTATCTCATAAAATTATTTTTTCCACTATGAATATTATGTAATGAAAAATAGCAATGCTAGGTTCAGAACTGTGTCTAAAAAAATACAAAGTTTACTTTTTTAATGAATTTGTAATAGGAACCCAGGTATAAAATTGTGATTGATTTTGAAATAATAAAGAAATTATTTTTGCCAATATTTTTTTTGTTACTACATAAAAAATGGTTCACCAAATTGTAGAAAACTGCTTTTCTCCAGATTTAGTTTTTGTAAATCATTTGATGATATCTGAAGACTGCACACTTTGATGGGTACCAATCAAAATTTTTATTTTTTGGATAATTCCGATAAAATCAAACAGCTAAATTTTGAAGATCTACAAATGCATTCACTCGAAAAACAAATTCAATTCTTTCCTTACTTTATTGTTTCACAAACTTTTGACTGATTAAAACAATCTTCGTATTAACAGTTTACTTTGATAAAACTAATTTTAAAAATAATTTTACTAGTTCTGTTAAAAACAGAAGAGAAACATTAACTGAAATGAAGCTCCAAACAATTTCTCAATACAAATCTACCACTACACTGCTTATTGTAGACATCTTTACGCTGGCACATGGTACTCTTACATTAATTCTCTACTGAAACCATTATCATCTGAATCCCTTATGAGTGGAGACGTATATGTTCTCTTCTACGAGCTGGAGTGCGCGAAGTTTCATCTTTGCAGGGTTAAATATTTTATTTTACTCTTTCTTCTACATATTTTCGTTTAAACATTATTGTATTTCAGTTTGAATCAAGAAATTATTTGGAAATTAATGATCTATCCTGAAAAAAATTTACTCATGAAATTTTCCAATTGTGTAAAAGGGTTAATCAAATGTTGGAACACACTGCATTTTAGATTAGCAATATTAGCACAACATAAATCATTTTAAGCTAACTAATATTAATTTCTGCAAAAAATATCTGTCAGATTCTCCATAGATTCTCTCATTCTTGACACTAATGACAATTGACAAATCAAATGTATACGTTCCATGCAATGGCAATACTGTGCCCGGGTTGTTCGTTATAGATCTGGCATCATTGGTGCACACCAATTTAAAGGGCCAAGGTCATAGAGTCGGCAACCGAAACATCAAAGGAAATGGGCGGAGCTTCCTATCTGTATGTTTTCTAATCTGTGGTATGATGCATTGGGTGTTCCCCTCTCTTTATTTATTGAACTTTGCTTCCTACAGACATATTTTTCCAGCTCTCCCTTCCATTTAGTAGGTATCCTCCTTACCTCAGTCTGGTTACTGGAGTAAGTATATATAAGGCGTGTTCCGTTTCATGCATTGAGGACATAATGCGCATATGACCGTTCCGTTTCCTACATTGGGAGCGCATTGACACGCCCACTTTTATATTCCTCTCTTTGGCCTTGAGACATCGAAAGTGCATGAGCTACTGCCCGTTCGTCTAGCAGCGATCAATGCGATCCAAATTAGATCTGTCAAACTCAAAAGTCACGTTCAAACAGAAACGTCAGAAACCGAAAAAAAAGTTTAAATTTGATATTTGATAAAGTGTCAAGTATCGTGATTATCGCATTTACCTGATTTACCGTACAATGGAAGAAAAAATCGTCATTTCATTCAACATCATATCGTCGGTCTCATGCCAAAACCACGAATGTGCAATTTGTCATTTCGAATGAGGAGAGTTTCAAGAATATTCGTGCTTCTTGCTTTGAAAACCTAGGTAAGTTTTCACATTGGCGAATTCACTCTCGTTCACAGTAGACAACCTGATAGCACTTTCGTGAGTTTGGCAATGAACATTTTGGTAGAGAATGAGTATTTTACATGTTGAAGTCAGAACCCTGGAATTAGCATATTCGTCGTTTTGACCTGGGACAGACGATATTATCCTCATAACTATCACTTGTATCATAGAATCTGAGCTACTCTCAGTTTCACAAAGCTCGCTTCCTACTCTTGCTATTAACACTTTAGTTCTACCCATATTAATTTATTTACTAGATTAACAGATTCATTTCCGTAACATAAGAATTTGGTTAACTGATGAAGTGATAAATGTCAACCTTATCGGGAAACGGCATGCACCACGCAAGCAATTCGTTCCGATTCAACCCACCAACGTCAAAGTTAGTTGAAACGGAACGCTTCATTATGTCTGCAACAGTGATGCGATGAATGCGTGAAACGGAACACGCTTACCCAGATAACACACGATATCCTATGGATATCCATTTTATGTCCAATTCTGGTCGGGATATCCTTGGATCTGAAATGGATATTCATTGGATATCCATCGAAGGATTTGGAATGGATATCCTTCAGCAAATATCCTATGTATATCCATAAAATATCCACAGTTATTATTGATGTGATTGAATTGCAAGACTTATTTTGATATTATCAATTTCTGAGTTTCTTCCATGCTCGTGCACGAATAGAAGCATTTCAAGAATACTCTCATCTTTCGTTTTCCGACTGGATCTGAAATGGATATCCATAAGATATCCGTAGAGATTATCCATAAGATATATTATATGGATATCCTATGGATATAGTTCAGGAATATCTTATGGATATCCTTGAAGGATATCTTATGGATGTACAGGTTGGTACCCCCCGAACATTCATTGGACGTCCATAGTATATGCTTTGGATATTTCCTGACGTCCATAGTACATCCAGCATATCCATAACAGATGTCCAGTGGATATCCATTGGATGTCCATGTGTTATCTGGGAAATGTCGAGCTGAATTTTGGATATCGATGTTTTTTTCTCTCTTCAACGTACACAAATTGAATCTTTATGAAAATAATCATTTTCCTAAACCGTTGGAAGATATTCTACAGATGCCTATAAAATATCCGAAGCAAATATAAAATAATGAATGTTTTGCACTCTTAAGTTCTGTACTGAAATGCACTATATGAGAGCTCCGACCAACGCTGCTTTTATTAACAATTTTGGAAGAATATTCGATAAATCGCTAACATTATATGTACGTAAGATTAGTCAGGTTAGGTTAGGTTGACTGGTGATTCACTCATTTTTAACTCAGTTTTTCTTCTTTCTTGTCTTGTCATTTAAACTTACCGCCATGACATTGACCAATCGCAGAGCGCGTATATCAAATCATGCACGTCATGCAGTTTATTTGTCATGTTCCGTGATTGCTGGCATGCTGGCTGTGCGATTTCTGCAAAAGAGAAACTTAACCTTACTTGCTTACTTTTGTGGTTTTACTGGTTTTCCATTACATAGTTATGTCTCTGATTCCTGGTTTAATTCACGTGGATTTTGAGGATTTTGGTTTTGTGCAATTGGATTTTTTCATTCCTTCAAATACATTTTGATGGTAAGTGGTAGAAATATAATATTTAAACTATTTTCAATCAATGCATTTGTGCCAAAATTAGGTGAGAGAAAATGGATAACATCAAAAGAAATATCAAACAAAAAGGCTGATATGTACTTATAAAAATAAAAATTGGAATCCGAACGAGTATTAAAAAGTCTACAAACTTCACTAAATGACGCCTGTTCCATCTCGTCAATGGTCGACTTCAACATCATGCATTCCTAATAATGAAATAATGTCTATTGAAAATAATAATTCTGATTATTCATCAACTCTTTTGTTATAGAATTTGATAGTTCTGCAGACGAGGTTTCCTCTTTGGATAATGGATTCGTATTCAATTCAGTTACAGAAAATACTTTTCATGAAACTAATAGACTCGCTAACAGATATGAAACATGCGAACAGATAAGATGAATAATATAACTGCACCATGTAGGGATGTTTTATCGATATTTGTAGAAATTGATCATTTCCACATTGGTTTCTTGAGAAAATCAAACAATTGGTGGAGTATTTGGACAACAGGGAGAAATTCAGAGCTGTTGTGAGTGAATAATGTTTTACCTATCTTTTTATCAAAAATATCTTTTTCAGGTCGATGAAGTTTCAAAAATTGGAGGTTCACCATTATATGATTTTATAAAACGTTGTCTTTCATCCAAGCTGGTATGGGGCAAAAAAAAGAGTTTTTGTTGAACTCAAATTGGCAAAACTTTTACTAGGTAATGAGAACATTGTTCATATAAAGTTCTGCCTATAATGATGAATACACATAGTAAATTCTTCAATAGAATTTGATTTTATTCCCAATCTTTAGAAAATTTATCCCTTATTCCGGCTTGAATTTTCTTCCCTTATGTGGTATATAGGATTAGTGCTTACTCAATTAATTTCAGACGCAGCTAATTCCAATGGTCTGGCAGCAAATATAGGAAAATGTCAGAAGAGGCAATAAAAAGTTGGCTACGAATGGCCAAACAAAGACATCTGCTAGCTTCGAAAAAACAGGAAAAACCCCAAGAAGAAACCGAGATTGTCATTCTCTGAGTGGCCTGTTTTTAATTTATTTTTGGTATCAAAAAGACTATTTTATTATTACAATATATAATATATTCACATTTTGTATTCTTTTAATATCATAATGTTATTTCATCAATAAGAGTATAAATATATTTTTTTATTCTCTCGTTTTTATTTAATTGAAATTATTATTGTTTTGTCATAATTGTAATTTTTATTTATTTAAAAAAATCCCTAAAAGATATCTTTTGGATATCTGTGAACAATATCTTATGGATATCCCAGAAGGATTTCTCATGGATATCCCAGATTTTGGACATTTGGGATATCCAGAGGACATCCAGTTGACATCCGGTTGATATTTTATGGACGTTCGATGGATGTTCCGAGTGGAACAAGCTGGACGTCCATGAGATATCCTTCTGGGATATCCATGAGATATTTTTCTGGGATATCTCATGGACGTCCAGCTTGTTCCACTCGGAACATCCATCTGACGTCCATAAAATATCCACCGGATGTCAACTGGATGTCCTCTGGATATCCCAAATGTCCAAAATGAATGTCCAGTGGATATCCATCGAATGTCCGTGTGTTGACTGGGTATAATATATATCTATGGCAAGATGTATAGAAACCATGGTGTTATCACTGATTCGCTTTTGTTCCAACAAAGTTGTTGAGACTGTAATTGCACTGATACCGTTGGCTTCATTCGTCGATGGATGGCGTATAAGTCGAAATTAACCGAGTTTCCAACATTCCGAAGTACTGAGTCATAATTATTTGATTAAAATTTGAATGTTTACAAATTATGGTTAATGAATATCACAACAAATAAAATTCAATGTTGAAAATTACATAACATGACACTTGTCCAAGCGTCATCATGAATCTGTAATTTTGCCGCCATCTGTGTGCTAAAGAGGTGAAACGGTATCAACGCAGTAAAAATATCACGAATCAAGCAGGCCGTACCCACTGAAATGAAATTATAATATGATGACTGGAATGCTCTTAGTTCCACTGCGCACCCGTATAAAGTGAAAACAATAGGAGATGAAGAAAGGAGGCACATGCAATCTAGCAGAGAAATACTTTATTGCTTACTTGTATGGGTGCGAGAGAGACATTCATCTGCACGTTAGTGTTATTAGTTTCCCAATTTATGGTTTGTAAACACACCAGTGCAGTGCAGCGCGTCTTTGTATCAGTTTTATATGTTACAATCAACTCAATCTCGATTCCTCCGCCACTGCCAGGAACCACAAAACAAACATGGCGGCCTCCATGAGAAATCAAGTCGCGGAGCCTGACGAGCATTCCAGTCGTCATATTGTAATTTCATTTCAGTGGCCGTACCTTAACACTTTTGTATGTCGGTTTCACCTCCGAGCAATAAAAGATATAGAGGGGGCTTCTCTGTCTCTTTCTTGAAAGCAATATACACGACGTTGTTTACAAACATCTCAGCCCGAGTCATGTTAAAAATGGGCATTGTCGGATATATCCGTTTGCTCTCGGGGACCAGGTTGGAATTCCATGTTATGTTCACTCTTAACTTGGCGATCATGTTTGTTTACGTCCGTTTACGACTAATTCATAGTCTTGTCAAATCAAACCATGGGCGTCGCAGCATGGTAATCATGGCATAATACCGATTTTGAGACAAAAATACACTATTTGTAGAAATAGCTGTATAAAACATTGTTACTATTTAAGTCGACCTTGAAAACGATTACCTATCAATAATTAGTTGCAGTGTAGGTACACTAAGAAGTAAATAAGCAAACTCAACTCTTCTGTCTTGTTGAAATGTCTTTCGAGTACTTAAAACATAGCGTCGTTGATACTGCAATACGAGCTATGTCACGAAACATTTATTTCACAGGAGACTGTAAAATGATAATAGGTACTACAAAAAAATTTCTACGCGCAATTATTTTATACTTTGAATTCCAAAACAATGACCGGTATAAATTCTTATGTAGTAGTTTTTTTTTTGGTGTTTTGGCATCGACTGCTATGGTCATTAGTATTTATTATCTACAGTCTTCTGTAAAATGAATGTTTCTGGACATATTGCTCGTATTGCAGTATCAACGACGATAGGTAGTTTAGTAATATTTTTTACTTTGAATTTGTTGGACATGGAATTACTTCACTATTCTGCAACTATAACATTATAATAACTTGGCAGTTATGTGTGTGTGTGTACTTGAAATGTATGCTATTTTAGAGGAATTCGTGATTGTGAAACCGATGATATAGACACATGATACCAGAAGAAAGTGTTTAAAAGTAGCAACGAGAACTATATTCCGTCAGATACAAAAAATTAGACTATTCCAGCAAAAGAATAGAAGAATGCAATACAAAATTTTAATTTGTTTCAAACTGGACAGACGAATTACAATAAGCAAGTCATCGCTCCACCCTGTGAGCAAATCAAGACTACATCAAAATAGAGCTGTTGTTTGGTATGTCTGTAGATATGTCTTCAGAGATACTTGTCGACCCCTATTTGACTCTCACCTGTTTGATGTTTAAGAAACAGAAGTAAAATAATAATTACATGAGAAATTCTCGGTTTCCTACCAGGCAGACTTGTAATATCGATCGCTCCCTGAGCCTAACTGTACATAAGTAGAGACATTACTTTTTGACAACTCTAAAACACTTTTTGATAATCTGCTCCAGGAGTCCAGGATACCAATAATCTAAATTCAGAAAGAAAATAAGACAAGAAAAAGAGTTAAAGAGCTATTAAGGCGTTTACTACACTTTGGATGAGTATTTCAATGATACATTTTCAACATAAATTTGAACGTAATCTGTTATGTGTAAATTCTTATGTGTATTATAATGCACGTAAATCATATATATATATATATATATATATATATATATATATATATATATATATATATATATATATACATATATATATAGCGTAGGTATAATGTATAGTTTACTGATGTGATCCAACAATTTGAATATATTTACTTTCATTCCATTTATTTTTTCAGTATTTATGACCTTATTGTATGCTTTGTCAGCAAGAATCTAATTTTTCACACAATACAGTATTTTTGATTGACATCTTGACAACACACGTGATTTCCAACCAGGCATGTTGTCGTCTAGAGATAAAAATATAACATGAAAAAAATGTATCTGTACGCCGCCACTGGTTCTAATCTTACATCCGAATATCATAACAATAACAAATCTCCCGCTCCGAACTCGGAGGTTACCCCTCACCCACAATCTATCACAAAGGATAGTGATATGCAGCTTTCATAACAACGTGTGTTGTTTATATAGAAATGGCACCTCTATGTATTTTATTGCTCGGAGGGTTTCACAGCTATAAGAGATCACACCAACGATTTCTTATTGAATAGAGGGAGAAGTAAACAAACCAAAGTGGCCAATAAACCAATAAACAATGCAAATTTATGCAAAGTTATTCAGATTTTTCCTACGCAAATAACGCAGCTCATTGGCTGATACAAAAATGATGCTAATTATTCCTACACAAATAACGCAACGAATTTGTTTTTCAACAGTGGCGGTTCGTGGAGGTTCTCTGTTACCGTAGTTCGCAGGATGGAGAGAAATATTGGGCTTGAGTGATTCTCCGATAAACATCTCGGCGGGAAACACGAAGGAAATGTAAAAACTTAACTGTTTTTATCAGTATAGCACATCGACATAACCAAAGAATATCTACAATACTGAACAAGAAGCGACACTCTTGTCGGCGCCTTTGATGTTCGGTGGGTAATTTCGTTGCGAAATGAAAAGAAATATATTTGGTATGATTTAAGATTAGCTGATTTATTTATTTAATCATCATACGAGAAAGGGTTGAAATTTTTCAAGCACAGAAATTGTTAAAAATTACTTAAATAATAATACAACCACAGAACAAAACTATGTCATAGCACAGAACATAATAATTCTGACAGTTGACAATGGCAACAATGAATCAGCTGCATCGACATAACCCACAGAACTCATACTTATATCTTATGACAAGAACGCGCTTTATGAATCCTCGGCTACTCTAATCCACAGAACTCATACTTTTATAGGCATAAGATATAAGTATGAGTTCTGTGACATAACCTTGTTAATGATCAGCTGTTCAACATCCGCCATTTTGCCAGTAAACATGCGCACTAGAAAACGATTTTCCCCCACAACTGCCACTGTCGCTTCTTGTTCAGTCACAGAATACTGAACTACACAGAAGCGAAGCTAAAGTCGGCACCTTTGATGTTGAGGGGGCAAATTTTGGTAACCATGAAATGATATGTTGAGTGAAATCATGCTTCGCACACTGAGAAAATTACTTTATTCATCATTCAAGAATACAACTTGCTACACACAGAAAACTAATTCAAAACAACATCAGTAAAGTCTCGTTCATACCCTCGCGAATTTCGCAATTTTTCTGCAAATAAAATGACTGTTTTGATGAATAATTTAAAGTCATTCCATAATCTTCTACACGTTATCCCATCATTAATAAAATAAATAAATAAAATATCCTTACCTTCTCCAAATACAGTAAAAATCCGATACAAAATAAGTACTTCCATGGCTAGCACCATAACGGGCATATAATCAATAAATCTGCTATTTGATACAGGATGCGCTCACTGAAATATAAAATATTTCAGTGGATGCGCTTGCAAATTTGTTACTGACGACAAACAAATTTTCTCAAATGTAATCAGTAATTTTTGGTAGGTACTGGAGTATGGAAACATTATTGAAATCCCATATCGTATAGTTTTGTCTCGTATGTCTAGTTTTGTCGAATTTCTGTATTTCCCAATGTAAAAGGTGGCATTATAATTTGCGAGACAAAAAAATTATAGCGCAAAAACTGACGTTCCTCAAGCAGTTGACAGCAGGAAGAGCATTGACAGGTTTGATGTGAAGCGAAAGCGCTTCTATAATGACTGCTTTTGACTGGAATCAACTATTTCAATTTTGCAGCAAATCCAGTCGTTAATAAGAATAATACTATATTTGGAAAATGTTTTACATTTACAAGACAGAGACAAAAAAGAAAACATAAATCGAATCAACGTCAATCATAAGTTTTACTTGAAAAATTTTTCACATTAAAATATTCATGAATTGTATATCGTTGTAAATTGATCAGAAAAAGCTTCTAAATTTTAAATGTGTTGAGACTTTCACAAGTTTTGATTGATTTGAATTCTCTCTTGTCGGAAAATTTTCAGACTTGGCATTATTTCACTCATTTACCATCGTATTCAAAAGGCATTCATGTGGGCAAGTTGAATATGAAATAAGTATTTCGTTTCTCTAAACCTTTAATGATATTCATTCAGAATAGTCATCTGCATTTAGAGTTTATTAAGTATATTATGAATGCAGAATGCGGATAGATTTTCACTTTATTGTTGAGCCAAAGCCTTGAAGTTATCAAATAAAACTCAGTATGTAGACATTTCACAATATCCCTAAAATCCCATAAAAACAACAAATAAAATTTTCAGTGCAATACTTTTTTAATTTATTTACTAAATCTTCGGTCTTTCGGAAAGGAAAAGAAACTAATTCCTTCTTGGTCATATCTGGAAGAACATCCACGATAAACACACACAGTACCTCCTTTCGACGCCATTTCAGAATTATTGTTACAAAATAAGCAAACATAACTAAATTTCACTGCCTGGTGCTTAGGTATAAATAGGGTTGAATGCTTGAATGTTTAATTAATTATTAATGTCAAAATCTTTGTTTACCTGATCACAATGACAAGTGACAGTGACAAGAATCATGCATAATTAAGGCTGAGTCAAGTCTCCGGTCTGACGTCTGACCAATATGATTAGACCAGCGCGGTCATTTGGTTGACCTGACGACCCACAGAACTCGAAATTATATCTTATGACTAGAACGCGTTTCAAATATGGCGGATGAACAAATCATGCAAAACCTGCAACACTGTAAATGTCCTCTTCACAGTAGCGGCGCATAAAACAATGTGCGTATCTTAGGGATGGGAACTGGGTTATGGCTTTCTTGAAACTATATTTCCTCAAATGGAACATCCGAACAAAAAGTAATGATTTCTTATTTCTGCCGAACAGTTCCCCTACCCTACTACTCATTTTAAAAATGACATCGGAAATATGTTGTTTTTTTTTATATTGAAGGAATGTACACATTCTGTTTTTTGTTTTTTAAGTTCCTTATCATATCAAAATTATCTTATTTTATTTATAGAAATAATTAATCTAGGTTAACATTAGTCACTGGGAACTATTTTGACGAAACGATGTTTACTTTTTTTAATTAATTGATTAATGATAGGTATATCATTGTTACCTCAAGCCAAATATTATATTAATATATTTTGTATTTACTTTAGTTATAAGCTTTGTCAATGAGATTTGTATTCTTTGTACAATAAAGCACAGTCAATCAATCAATCTAATGAAAGTCTGTACCAACTGAACCTGTCATCTTTTCAGCTATGGAAAAATAATAGCCATTCAGGAAACCATGATGACTATAAAATTTGTTTTAATGATTTTCTACTTTGTATGATATCTAAAAAAACATTTTTTGATAACCATATAAAAATAAGGCTACTTTATCGTATTGTGACTTATTTTCATTTCTTTTGTAATTGAAACTGAAAGTAATTAATTGTTTCACATATTATAAAAACTGTGGTTGATTGAATCTCTAATTCATTTATTTCAAATTGTACAAACCTTTTTTTTTTGCAATATTTCAATATCAATTAGCACTTGCTGGGAAATGGGAATGGGAAATAATAACAACTCTGAGTTTATTTTATTGATTATTGAATAATATTAGTTTATTAAACGTTTGTCTTATTTTGCTACCTACTACAACTTCTGTCTGATTTTTGCTCAAATTATAAAATCTTATTCTCAAGTAACATAAACAAATGGTTCGTATTAATAAATAAACATGATTGTTGTTGAATTCATATTCAAAAAAATGATTTTCCAAGGTGGGAAATACATTTTTATTATAATAAATTTGACTTATAGAATTTGCGAGAGTATTTACGTAGCCAGTTTCTCTCGGCACTTTATTTTCGGTAACAGAAAGTAATCTGCGGATGTAGACCTCACATTTCATGCATATAACAATCAACCCTTCCGAGGGCCACAGAAGACCGCTTGATTCTGATCCCCTATCTTTTCTCATAATCAAGCTAAGTTTGGTTGATTCAGAGCACTTGGTGGAATCATGAATGGCTGTCAAACATTCAGGACATTTCACCCTTTTCCTCACCATTCGAATGACTTAGCCAGAAATATATGTCACCACATTTTCACTATACTCTGTTAAAGATGGAGAATATTTCAAATTATAATCATGGTCTTCACAGGCCCTGTGGGGTATGATATCAATATCATATTTCCTTGCAATGGAGACATCAATGCAGAAATTATCCGTGTCACATTTTTTGGATCGATTACTGGGCAATGAAAGAATGGTTGTTGAATCAATGGCTTCGCAATTGCCACCAACTCCTTTCACCTGTGCATGGAATAGTAGACGCCTATATGTATGCTGCATCTGGAGAGCATTTGGATTGTTATTCCAACCGTTGTGACTCCTGGAAAAAATACAGAATTTTTGTTATATAAATCACCATTCAGGCACTATTATTTCTATACAATACATTTCATAACATAACGTAATTCAGTTATTTAATATCATTACTTATACCTGTAACAAAGTTTCAAAATATAGAGTTAATTTCAAATCTCACCTCACACTACAAAAAAACATCTCAAGATGATCTTGACTATATTTATATGTAAGCAGGTATTTTAGTCTATTGCTTTCAACATATTCATCAAAAATTCCCATTGTAGAAGATATCGTTATTTTGAAGCCAACAAAAGGAGTTTTTCTTGGTACTGATGTCATTAATGTTCGTCCATCTAATGTACACTTCCTCAGATATTCTACAGTTTTCTTTAAAAAAGATTCCCAAAAATGCTGATTGGCTTTCCTCAAGGGTGCTTTGTAACCTCTTCCAACAGGAGATCTTGAATTCAGAATGTCAAATAATCTGTCTATTATTCTGATGAAACGAATTGTTGCACGTGCCTCTTGAAACTGTGGAATTTTCAGATCTTTCATCAAAAATTTTAGTGCATCGGCCACACTACTACTTAATGTTTGTGCAGCTAGTCTCACCTGAAACTCACATATTGTATTAATATACTTAGAACTATATAGAGAATAAAAAAAATAGATGGTGTAATGGGTAACTATAAACTTACTTTCATTTTTTGTTTTCTCCACTCCATATGACTTTTTCGGATTTTTGTTGCTGCAGATAAGTTTTAATTTTTCTCCATTTCGTACAACATCTCAATATATCTCCATTCAACAAGATTATTTTCATCGTCATAAAAATGTCCAAGCTCTGACAATGCATTTCTCATGAGTTTGAGCATATGGCATGGATCTAATATCGCAAATACCCTCTCACCATCATTATTCGGATGAGAAAAATATGTTATGTCATTTTCATTATTTTTTATTCTACATCCTAAATCCTTCAACATTTTAAAATTCACAGATGGTCCATCACATGTTACAGATGTTATTTTTACATTATTGTTATCAAGCCTTATGAGAGCTTCATTAACTAAATTTGCTTTTTCAGAGCCATCTAGAGAATTTATTAAAAAATACGCAATTGGCAGTTTCCAATGTTCGGTATGACAAACAACTAAGAAAACTAAAGCTTCTGTTGCTGGTAACATTTGCTGATCAACCTGTTCACTTCCAATGTTTATATAACCATATGATGTTTGACCATCTGATATTATCTGCTTCTTTATTGCCATTTCATCAATTATAAGTGAGCAAATAAGTTCTTTTTCCAAAACACGGTACTGCTCTGCTTTCAATTTCAAAACTTCAAATGATGATCCAGTGAATCCAGGTTTGCAGTCTATTCCGCTATAAATATTTCTTATTGTAGCTGGATGTGGAAGACATAAATTGAAAGTTCTACGAACATATTCGTAACCCTTTTTAGAATAAAACAATAGAGTCATTGCAAATTCTTTCAACTCTGGAGGATACTTAGAGCGTGACAGAGTATTTGTTTTTTCTCTCCTGAGCATCCGTGCCATAATCTGTTTGGGAACTGCTTGAGATAAGTGATCTGATGCCATGGTTGATAGAAACTCTTTTTTCCTCAAGGTACTCACAATAGAATATAATGACTGAACTTTCAGGTTCAATCGTTTTACAGTTTTCTTCATATTATGATATTTGGTCCGGAATTTTGTTGCTCTCTTCTTCATCTGCGACGTTCTGAATATAACCTTGTCCAGACTAGTACTGAAATTAATTGATTCGTTACGTTTATTCCTTTGAAAGCATGTAATTCAAATATTACCTATAATTATGAAAGGTACCAATAAGTTTAACCCTTTTCCTTATTTTATTGGATCCTGATGATGATGATTGGCTAGTACTGAAAAAGTGATAATAATTTTTACTATTTAATTAATTGAACAATCAGGATTGAAAATTGTTGTTTTTGGCTGTAAATGTGAATTATACGAATAATCCAGTTTGAACGGATATTTGCTACAAACCAAATCAGGTTAAGTTATGAATGAACAATTACCTCAAATCTAAGAATCTTTTTCGAGGGCTCTTACGTATGCCCAAAGTATCACTTTCTGATTCAGACATATACTTTTCCTCTGGCGCTGATAATGTCACTGTGGAATCAGTTATTGCTGACTGGTCTGGATTGAAGATATCACCATCACTAACTGTTAGATCTGGTAATCCAAGTGTAGGAAGTGCATTTGGCTTCAGTCTAGTCCGAAATTCTGTCCGTTCAAAGCAATCATTTGTAAAATGATCCGAACAAATTTTATATAGCTGTGGTTGAGGCCATTCCAAATGTAGATCACTTCCTATTCTACGGAACCATTCCCTGAAATTAGCTTTCGGAAATCTGAAAAGGTTTTTCTTTATTGTAGGGACGCTTTCGAAATATTTTCTAAGTGGCTACTTACTTATGAAAAGAAATGTTTTCTTTTTTCTTTCCTTTCCTCCAGGAATTATTACAAAACTTAACGGAACACTTCATCGTATATAATGGCAAATATAACACAATATAATCAATAAATAAATGTTTACTTTATCTCCAAAATCCAAGTATTAAAGAAATCACAAGTGACAACGCCGCTCTGTTTACTAACAAACTGATGAACTTGACAGACAAACGTTCTAGATGCTTCTCATTTCCTCTTGGAACTACAAGGAATGACGTATGTGTTTACTAGTATAAATTGTCCCCTTTGCGGAAGCCCACGATTTGTTCAAGATTAGAGTAGTCGACGATACATGAAGCGCGTTCTAGTCATAAGATATAATTTCGAGTTGAGTTGAGATCCAGTTGAGTGGTGGAGCAGGCACCGTGAAAAATTTCCTGATCTAATTAACTTAGTTAGGCAGTTCCTATCAAGCCCAGCAACTAGTGTCTATTCAGAGAGACTATTTTCAGAAATTGGTAATATATTTGTTGATAATAGGTGTAGGCTAAACTCTGAAAATGCCGAAAAGCTCTTATTTATTCACCATAATCTTAATAAAATAAATTATGAGTACTAAGTTTTAAGTTTCTCACTCTAATTTTTTATGTAAACTGTATACTTATCTTATAAGACTTATCCATGACAGGGAATTTGGTTATTATTTTTGCTGTTAGAATTTGGCTGTTAATAATGTTTTGTAATTTTAGGAAAGAAAATATATTTTGTTCAAAAAAAAATTATTTGTGATTAATTAACGACTTAACAATAGGTAGGTAAGTAGGCACCAATTTAAAAAAACCTTAAAATAATTTTCTTTATTTTTGCATATATTTGAATTTAAATTATATTAAAAATTTAAAACTTAAACATTTCCAAAAAGTTCCGAAAAATCCGGCCGGAACGCGATCAGGTCGGAGCGATCCGGCCGGAACGGTAGTTCCGGCCTACTGGCCGGATCGGCCGGATTTAGTGGTACCGCCGGAATTCCGGTGCATCCCTAATTATTATTATTACCACATTTATTTCTGACAGCACTGAAAAAAATCTCTAAATGGTCCTGTGAAAACTTATATGTTAACACATACTTCAAAATCGGAGTTTTCACAAGATATTTTGAATAAAAATCCTGCAAACTCTTGATACAGATTAAAAATCCAACAAAGCCAGTTTTGCGCTTAGATTGGACAATTGGATTATCCTGATATCTTAAACTTAAAATATAACTTCGACATTTTTCCAAATAGGAGAATATGATGGAAGCGTTTTCAGGTGATAAACCTCTCCTTAATGGAGCTTTACAAAATGTATTCCTAGAATTAAAAATGTCAAACAAATTATTAGCTACCCTTGCAAACTCTGCTGTTGCTCCAGCCATTTTGAAACTATCAAGCTTCAAATCACGTTCACAAAAAACTACAGCATCTGCAACACTTGTACTGAAAGTCTGAGCAGCAAGGCTGACTTTCATTTTTTCTCTTTCCCGCATCATGTGCCTATTTTTCAACCTGGTGGCAGCCTGCAACCCTTCATGGTTTTGCAAATCAACCAAACTTTGAAAAAAAAATCCAACTAATTTTCTCCCCTTCACCATCATACAATGTTCCAAGAGTAGCCAAACAATTTCTCCACAATTTCAGCATATGGCGAGGGTCCAAATAAATGAAAATTGGCTCATTAGTGATAGGATGACAAAAATTTGTTTTTAACTCATCAGGGCTATCAAAATTAGCACCCAAAGCACCGGCCATACAGAGATTAGCAGTGGTGCATTCAATGGTAAAAGATGTCACAATGACACATGTTTCATTCAAAAACTCTAACAACTTCAGAACCAAGTTAGCCTTTTCATTTCCGCAAAGTCCATCAATCAAAAAATAACCTACTGGCACTTTCCAATGACCGTTCACAGCAACTAGCATGAACACAAGTGCTTCTTTAGCTTCAGGAATGACGTCATCATGCACTTCAGTGCCAAAGTCCACATAACCTGTAAATCTTTTACCATTCCATTCCACACGTTTCATTATGGCCATCTCATCCATTACCAGATTGCACAGTGTTTTTCCGCCATTGATTGAAGCTTCTGAGACCTTTGCTTTCAGTGCAGACAACGCCTCTTCGGAAAATCCTGGGGAACCATCAACGGACCTGAACCATTTTGTTATGGTACTTGGATGTGGAAGAGATTTATAGAATTTCTCTCTCACATAGCTACATGCCCTGGCAGAGTAAAAACTCAAAGTCAGAGCAAACGATCTTAATTCAGGGGAATATTTTTGGCGGGATGGTCCTCTCAATACCCTCTTCATTATATCAGCTGCTGATCCAGATAATGAGGCCTAGAAATTAAATAAAAGTAAATTATTTCTATAGTGTTGACATTCAATGTGTGACTGATGAATAGAGAGGAAACCGAAACTTCCAATATACACAAAAAATATATAGAGTTATAATGCTAATGCTGGACTTATTTTAAATTCCAGTTTAATCTACTAGTGAACCGTGAACCCTAGCTCATACTTGTTCACAATTTTTAATCCCTGTGATAATTTATATTGTGGATCAAGATAATAAATCTATCTATCTATCTGAATAAGTAATATTTGGTAGACAAACTGAAGAATGTGTAACGTATTCCTTCACCTACCCTGTGTGGAGATACGATCGTGGGATATTGGAAGTAATGAGGCCTTCGAATACTCGATAAAGTCGTATTTACTTATAGAAAAGTACAGCAATAAAAATATATATTTGACAAGTGCCAATAATTTCTATCTGACAAATCGTGAACTGATTCTATATACAGGGTTCGCAAATTTTAACATTCTCCCACCTCGAGTCACTGTTTTGGTAAATGGGACTCGACCATATTCATTTGTCAACCCAGAGTAAACCTTGAAGGCGGTTTAACTTTTCTGCCACATCTCGTCGTCACATCTTCTTTGGGAAACTCTTGTTTTCTCTCTTCTGGCTCCAAACCGGCTAGTCGGCTTCCATTACGTTTCAATTTCTTCCTGAAGTCTAGCTCAAGTTTAGAGTTATCGTCGTTCTCTTCAATTTCTAGGGGATACAGTCTTTGTATTGGTCGTAACAAACTTCCTGATGATGTTTTCAATTTGACAAGTCGTATTCTTCCGTCTTTTCCAGAGAATACCTCCTTTATTTTACCCAAAGGCCAATCCAGTCTCTTCAAGTTCTCGTTTTCGATCAGGTAAACATCTCCAATTTTTGGATTCAGTGGTACACACTTCCTTGATTTCAGTATAAGGGTACTCAGATATTCGGTTCGGAATCTCTTTCTCAAATGGTCCAGGATCTTTTGACGATACCTCAAATGCTTTCTCAACGACTGAGCATCAATTTTATCCAAATCTGGTGTGCCGACTTCTTTTATTTCATTCAGGAACATTGCGGGTGTCAAGGGAAAAAGATCGTTACTATCTTCTGAAACATACGTCAAAGGTCTCGAATTCATGATTGACTCACAATCGCAAACTACAGCTGAAAGTTCTTCATATGATAATGAAGTCTTTCCTAGAACTTTTCGCAGTAATTGCTTCAGGATTCTAATCGGTCTCTCCCACCAACCGCCCCACCAAGCTGCGGTTGGAGGGTTGAATCTCCAGTCGATTCTTTGGGTCACACTATATTTTTCAATCTCTTTCCAGTCAATTTTAGACAGAGAATTGTAGGCTCCAACAAAATTTGTGGCGTTGTCGCTATAAACTTTCATAGGTCTCCCTCTTCTTGCTACAAACCTCCGAAATGCTTGTAAAAATCCATCAGCAGACAGTGTACTTACTAATACTACATACTACATACTTACTAATACTACATACTACATACTTACTAATACTACATACTACATACTTACTAATACTACATAGAATTCTGCTGCTACACGCATTAGCAGGCTTTCAGATTCAGATTCAAATATACGAATTTTACACAGTAAGCTATTGGAATTAAATAATGAAAGTTATATTGTTATGTTGTGCAAAGTATCCGCCATCATAAGGTATAGTTTATATTAAAATATAAGGAAATACAGTGACATAATAACCAAGTAAGTGAGTGAGAAGTTAGTGAAATCGAGAATAAATCGACCTTTTATCCATGGAGTTTTTTTGCCTATATTCAAAAAGTGAAGTAGATAAAGGCAAAAAGTGAAGGAAAAAAAGTACCGTCGGTGCTCAAATGATAAGTTTATACCTAGTTTTGGTAGGTGTATATTAGATCGACGGGACTGAACTATTGTATAGCATGGAAGGTCATTTTAAATGTTGTAAAAAGAAAGAGTTCACGAATTTAATATGTGTGATATGCTTGGACATCTTTCATCCTTCTTGTGTGGAAAGGAAAAAGTGCCATAAACTTCTTGAAGGTCATAAAATCTATTGTTCCGAAAATTGCAAAAAAAAAGATAATGACTCTACAAGTAGAACAAACTATTTTCATGAAGAAATTTCAAAACTAAAACTTGTGATTCACAATAAGGACATTGAATTAGAGAATCTAACATCTGAGTGTAATGAAAAAATTGATGAAATGCAACAATCTGTTGATAAAATGTACAATGACATCAAGGAAAAAGACAATTATATTAAGCGGCTGAAAAAAAGTACTCAAGATTTCGAAAATGATGTGATGGAAATGGAGAATAAAGATGCTCAAAAATTGAAGGATCAATGTGAAACCATTTCTCAATTAAATAAAGAGGTTGTTGAATTACATGAAAACATTAGAACATATGAGAAAGAATTAGTTAACAAAAATCAGACAGTATTAGAGTTAGAAATTAGAATTAAGGAATTAGATCAGATTAGTCGTAAGATGGTAGAGTCTATAAAAATGTTAGAAGACGAAAACAATGAATACAGCAGAGAACTGAAAAAACTACAAAATGAAATGAAAGTTTTTCAATATAATCAAGCCAATCTTGGGCAAGAAGTAACAGAGAAAACTACACCTAAGGATGAAGTTAGACAAACAAATAAAGTATGTAAAAGCAAAGAAAATACAGGCAAACCTAACAATTCTGTTAAAATATTGCTCTTATGTGATCAATATGGTCATAAGTTAGGTGAAATGTTAAATCGACATCTTCAAAATCATAATTTTTTGTCAATTATTAAACCGTTTGCTTGCCTGAACAGCATTATTGAAAACTTACCCCAATTGGTAAAAGATTTCACATTACATGATTCTGTTATTATATTAGGAGGATCAAATGACTTTAGAAATAAACAATACCCGCTTTTTAGAAACTTGAATGATAAACTCAAAGGCTGCCTACATACAAATTTGCATGTTGTATCAGTTCCTTACTGTATGACTAATGAGTCAAATAAATCAATTTACAAATTCAATTATAAATTGAATGCATATCTATATAAGTTGAATAAATGTACCAATAGTTTCGTTAATTTTATAGATATAAATAATGATAGGGGTAAATGTATAACAAAAAAGGAATTATCTATTAAGATAATAAAAAATCTTAATTATAATGTAGTTGATAATAATAACTTAATATTTGTTTCATGTGACCAGGAAAATTTTCCTATGGTTACTCCAGACCAAACAGTTCTATAGCAAGTGAGAGTGTGAATGTTAATGCTCAGGTAGAGGATAATAATAATAATAAACAGAATTGGCACAGTATCTATACCAATGCTCAAAGACTTATGGATGGATCCTCACCCTCAGGAATTGTAAATAACTTCACTGGACAGACGGAAGATTGTAAGGAACATGTCCTTTCGTTAATGCTACTTAATATTCAGTCAATAAGATCAAAAACTGATGAACTATTTGCATTCACTAGTACTGTTGGCGAACCAGATATCCTTCTGATAACTGAACATTGGTTGCGAACTAATGAGCTATTCTATATGCCAAATTATACTGTGACTTCAATTTATAGTAGAACTGAGTACCAACATGGTGGTACTATGATTTTGATAAAAAACTCTATATCTAATAAGCTGGAATTTGAAAAAATAGAAAAATTTAATCATCTAATAACAGAAAAGGTGTTTGAAATTTCTGTTACTCTTAGCAAGAAATTAAATATGTATATACTTTGCATCTATAGGTCTCCAGCCTGTGATCCTAACCAATTCGTCACTAAGTTAGAACATATCCTTGATGAATTACCAGTATCATCAACAATTATATTGTCCGGAGACTTCAATATAAATTATAATGACAATTCAAGTCAAACTCAATATTTGCAAAATCTTTTTAACTCTTCTAACCTATCAATGCATGTAAATGCGCCTACGCGCATTACACTACATTCCAGTACTACTATTGATTATATATGTTCTAATTTATTGAAAGAATCTATCTCCTGTGAAGTTGTTCCTGCCGGACTTTCTGATCATGAGGCGGTACTTTGCAGCGTAAAAATTATTTATGACCAAAAAAAAGATTGTAGATTTGGTAGAATATACAGTAAGAAAAACTATGACAGGTTCTTCAAAAAATGTTCTAATATAAATTGGGAAAATATCCGTCTCCTAGCTCCAAACGTTCAATTTTCTGACTTTTATAACCGTCTATTAAATGTTTTCAATTATGCTTTTCCTATATGTAAACTAAAAACAAAACAAAAAAAGCATTGGCTCACAAAAGGATTAAGAATATCATCAAGAAACCTACGTTGTCTGCATTCTATAAGAAAGTTCACCGATAGCCTTTACTTCCATGAGCATTTCAGGAATTACCGTTCTATTTATAGAAGATTAATTACACTAGCTAAAGAAAACTATTATAAAGATAAAATTTACAAAGCACAGAATCAAACAAAAGAAACCTGGGAAATAGTTAACAACCTCAGAGGGAAAAGACATGAAATTCCTATCTCCCCGAATATCTTGAATAAACACTTCTGCACAATTGCTAAAAAAATCCACGGATAACATTAAATCAGGAATAAATCCACTTGACAATATGATACGCTACAGAATAAATGATTCATTTGTACTACATGACACTGACATTTATGAGTTGAAACTGGTTATTTCAGAAATTTTAACTAAAAAATCCTCTGGAATTGAAGGAATATCGATACGTATAATAGAAAATCTACCTAATGAAGCACTGGAGGCTTTAGTACAATTAATAAACCAATCATTCCAAACAGGGATATTTCCTGATCAACTTAAAACTTCCATTATTATTCCACTACACAAGGGTGGTGATACGGATAATCCCTCTAATTATCGACCTATAGCACTAATACCAACGTTAGCGAAATTGATAGAAAAATTGGTAAAAATGAGAATATTGAGCTTTCTCTCTAAACATAAAATTTTAAGTGATAACCAGTTTGGATTTCAATCCAATAAAAACTCAAATGATGCTATCTTTGAACGCCTGTTTAATATATATACTGTGATAAACGAGGGTGAGGCTGTGGCGACAGTGTTCTGTGACCTGTCGAAAGCTTTCGACTGCGCTGATCACGGAATATTGCTTAAAAAGATTCAATACTATGGTTTCAGGGGTATGTCTTACAAATGGATAGAATCATATTTACACGGTAGAGAGCAAATTGTCAAGACTAATATCCATTCTTCACTGGGGCAGATAACATTCGGGGTTCCTCAGGGCTCGGTCCTTGGACCAGTTCTGTTTTTACTATATTTTAATGATATAACTAATATCAAAATCTCAGGTAGATTCACATTATTTGCTGATGACACTGCTATTACATGGTACAATAAAAACATTGACGAATTAAACGAAGCTGTTAACGAAGATTTAACGAAGGTAACTAATTGATGTGACTCCAATAAACTATCATTCAACATCGATAAAACAAATTTGATTACGTTTAAATGTGAGCTTGATGACTTAAACCTAGAATCAGGAATCATTGAAAATAAAAACAACACAAAATATTTGGGTATTCACATAGATAATAAATTAAAATTTGTTGATCATGTGATCGCAATGAGAAAAAAACTGTCTTCTGGGTGTTATGCAGTGAAGCTTACTGCACAAGAATTAAATTTCTCAGCTGCAAGGATGGTTTATCACTCCCTAGTCGAATCTCATATCCGTTACGGCATTGCATTTTGGGGAAGTTGCAACAACTACTTATTGAACAGTGTACTCATCCTACAGAAACGAGCCTTAAGATACTTGTGCAAATCAAAACCTCGAGACTCCTGCAAAGAGTTGTTCAAATCCAATAAAATATTAACAGTAATTGCCCTGTTTATCCTGGAAACAGCATCGATAATAAAAAAACATAAAACTAAGTTCGGCTCTCACTCATCTACGCACAATACTCGACAAAACAGAGATGTAGGACTTCTGCTACCCTCGTCAAGTCTCATTAAAGACTCATTTATTTACAATGGCTGTAAAATCTACAATCATCTTCCCAATGATTTGAAAGAAATTGAACCACCAACTAAATTCAGAAAAGAACTAAAATATAGATTAATGGAAAAAACCTATTATAGTTTGGATGAGTTTTTTATTGACTCAATAATTTAGTTATATACACTTAAATCTTTTGGAATTAATTGTCTCTACTCGTTTGAATTTTTAACCTTAGATGTTTTTATACTAAATTTTGTTGTACATTTATCCTTATGACCATGATTTATTGACGCAATATTTTAGTGATGTATTGACCTGAGTAGATTAATTGTCTCTACTCGGTTAAAATATTTTATTGTTGTACCTTATATGTTTATACTGATTTTTATTGTAAGTTTACCTTTACATTGTACTGCTTTGTAACCATGATTTCTTCATGAATACAATAAAGTATATATTGATTGATTGATTGAATTCCAGGTGAACTGCTCTGTATACGGCGCATGTGAATAAGCAAATCCATACCTTAACATTTTTGTGAAGAAACAGGGGACCCGCGAAATCAATACCTGTTATCTCGAAAGGGGCTGCATCTCTAACACGAGATTCTGGCAAAGCTACAGGGTTTTCTACCAATTTCTTAGAATTAAATCTACGACAAATCACGCATTTGGAAATAACGGATCTAACGGTTTTTCTACCGTTCAGAATCCAAAAGTGCTCTCTGAGTATGCAGAGTATTGCAGAGCAATCCTTGTACTCCGACATGACAATTCTTGACATGGTGAAAATAAATCAATTTGTCCACTATCGAATGTTTGGATGGCAAAACAATAGGGAACAAAAAGTCGTGGGAGTCTTTTCTCTCACTTATCTTCGTCTTTATTCTCAGTATCCCTTTTTCATCTCGAAAGGGACATAAAGACACAAGTCTCTTATCTTCAGAATTGTAAAAACTTTCTTTCTGAATTGAATGCATTAGTACCAGTTCTGCCGTTTGGAATTCTTCTAGTGACAAATTTCCTTTCATGCGTTCGGTCGAATGGAGACAGTTGAAAGTGAATCGCCTAATCCATCCAAAAAGTCTAACTACCTGTTGATATTTGGAAAAATACTTGTAAAAGTCAGAGAAATCATCCTTACTACAATACAAAGAGGACACTGCAGAATTTTTTCTCTCTTCGATAATGTCGTTTTCACAAATTTCATACTTTTGAGAAGGCCATTCTTCAGTTTTCATGAGCCATTTTGGTCCCTCCCACCATCTCGTATCTAACAGCTGTTTAGGCGAACAGCCTCTAGAAGGGAGATCAGCGGGATTCATCTGACGTGGAACATGATACCAATCATTTTTGGAAGTCAAAGTTCTAATTTCTTCAACCCTATTCCAAACAAAAGATTTCCAATGATCTTCTCTCTGAATCCAACTAAGAACAGTGGTGGAATCGGTCCAACAATAGACTCTCATTATAGGTTTTGCAATATTTTCCAGAACAGACTTCAACAACCTTGCTCCTATCGTCGCAGCCAACAACTCCATTCTGGGAATTGTTAATTTTTTCATAGGTGATATCCTATTTTTGGTCAAGACTAATTGGACCTGGACATTTGTATCAAGTGACTCACTTCTCAAAAAGACTACGGAAGCGTATGCATCTTGACAGGCATCACAGAACAAATGAATACTCCAGTTTTCAGCATCATTTGACTTCAAGAACCATCTCGGAATTTTTACATGCTTCAGTACACACAATTCACTCAACCATTTCAGGAATTCATTTTTAATGTCATCAGGTACTTCTCTATCCCAACTCAGTTTTAAACTCCAAGTTTTTTGTAGTAATAACCGAGGGCAAATTTGTTCAGGACACGAAAATCCTATTGGATCGAATAATCGATGTGCAACAGACAGAATGGTTCTTTTGGTTATGGTTTCAATATTTATGTTTAGAAACCAATCAAAATTTAATTCTAGAGAATCTCTTTTTCGATCCCAATTCAATCCTAGAATTTGCGATAAGAAGTTCTCAGGCTCACTTTCTGGTAACGAATGCAAAATGGTGTGCTCCCAAGCTCTCAAATCAAATTTCGCTTCAGACATTGCTCGGGTCGATTCTTGTATGAAATTTTGAAGTTCATCTTCACAGTTGACACTCGTCACACAATTATCAACATAAAAACTCTCTAGAAGTTTCATTATTGTGTGATGTGAGTATGAAGAAGTTTCAGGACAAGTTTCAAGCAATTTCTTTAGATGAAACTCGATCACGGCACCTAACAGAAAGGGACTGCAGGTTACCCCAAAAACGACTCTACAGTGTCGATAAATATGCAATGTGCCGTTTTTATCATTCCATAAGAATCTGAGAAAATTTCTGTCGTCTTTTCTTAAACTTATTTGAAGGAATGCCTTTCGAACATCAGAAATGACCCCTATTTTCGATAATCGAAAACGAATTAGTAACGAGGGAATCATTTCAATAAAGTTCATACCTTTATCTAAACACTGGTTCAGAGAAGGTTGATTTTTTCTTTTGCCGAAGCATCAAAAACAGGCCTCAATTTTGTTGTGGCACTGTTCAATTTAATCACATGCCTATGAGGAAGATAATGACATTCAGAGTTCAATTCATCTCTGGGTACTTCTTCTATCACTCCTTCATTCATCCAGTCTTCGAATACATCATCATACATTCCATAATATCTATCCTTTTCTAACTTTTCCATAAGTTTATCTAATCTTTTTTTAGCAAGGGCATAATTGTTTGGTAATGGCGGATGTCCGTCAATCCAAGGTAAACTCACCTCGTACCTACCTTCGTTATTGACAGTAACTGTATCTAAAAACTGCTGCATAGTGGCTCGTTCAATTTCCTTCTGAGTTTTCCGCCCACCAGGATCAGAAATACATATTGAGTCTAAATTCCAGAGATCAGAAATAGTGCCGTGACTGCAGAATAACGAAGTAACTATCATAGATGACGTGGAAGAAGATGAAGTTTTACTTGTATTTGTTTTCCCCATCAGTGTCCACCCTAAAGACGTTTCAAGTGCAACTAAACCACATTTCAAACAATGTTTTTTCCCTGTAAATAATCTTGCTGCAACATCTGCTCCAATTAAAACTTCAATTGGTCCATTATTTCTATCAGTGATTTCGATACCAAGCTGTTCGATTTCAGATTTCCATGGGCCATTCCTCACAGAAACAACATTGCTACATATCACCGGTTGATCAAGAGCATCAAAATTACAAGTATATTTTTTGTTCAAATTCATGAGATGAATTTTGTAGCACGTATGATCAAGAGCTTCTGTTTCAGAACCCCCAAAAAGAGCATGTATTATTCGCTCTGTTTCAATTGGTTCATAACCCATCTCAATAGCTGCATATTTACTAATGTAAGATCTTTGAGATCCAGTATCAATGATGGCTCTGACTGAGCGTATTTTGGATTTCCCTACCAAATTAACAACTAACGTTTGCAAGAAAGTTTCATGGTAAGTATTATTAGCAAGATTTTCAACAACGGTTTGATCAGGAATAATTGTAGAAGGTGTAGATTCAACGACTTCATTTTGAGATTTTGGGCACATCAATGTGGCATGTCTACCTTTACACTCTGTACATATGATTATAACCATGCATTTTTTAGCGATATGACCAAATTTCAAACATATATGACAGCGACCCTTCTGAGTCAACCTTTTTGTTTTTTCGAGGAGTGACCATGTTTTGGCATCATTGCAATTCTCACTAGAATGAGATTTCTGGCAAAAAACGCATCGAGGTATGAATTTATGACTAATCAATCCTGAAGCTGTTGGAACTGATCGATCTTTAGATGATATTTCATTTTTGATTTTATGAAAATCAAAACTTGTAGCAGCTAGTGATATTCTTTCCTCATTTTCCACTTCTTTTTTCAAAAACTTCATGAGTGTATCTAACCGAGACTTCAGAATTGATTCAGAATCATAAGAATTACTTCTTTGCCAAGCACGCAGAATCTCCTCCGGGAGACAAGATTCCACTAAGGGGTAAAGCATAGCGGCACATTTTTCCGAATTCACACCCAGTGTTTCTAATGATCTGAGTTGTGATTCCATCTTGTCGTAAAGGGAGCTGAGATTCATTTTGTTTTTCAAATTGTTTAAAATCAGTTTCAAAAGTTCGCGAATATAATATTCAACCAACAAATCATCCCTTTAAACTTTCAATAACCTTTGGGTAATTTTCGCAACTAGGAGGGTAACTCTCGACAAGTTGACGAGTTCTAGACTTAGGTGTGGTAGCTTGAATAAGATATTGAAATTTTTCTTCATTTTCTATCGACTCGTCTTCATGGATTCTTTTAAACTGACTCCAAAAAAGAATCCAGTCTTCAATTTCACCACCGAATTTCTGCAACTCAATTTTTGGCAGATTAATTTGACGTTTTGATTTACTAGAACTAGCAACGGAAAATCCCTTATTCAAGCTTTGTTCTACTCTAAACTTAAGCCTATTATACTTGCTGAATAACTCATCTGCTTCAGCAACTTCTTCATCGACATTAACGTCTGGAAAATCATCTTCAAGAATAACATCCAAAATCTGTTTGTTCAAATCGTTTATCATCTCCATTTTCTGGTCCATGACGCAGATATCTCCTTGTATACCCATCATATCTGGTTCTGCACTCTTCAATTCGCCATCAATATGTTAAAAAATCCGTAGAAAGGAATTTCTATGGACACCAAGGGCTCTCCTCAGCTTCTCCATTATCCGCAACGAGTCCTGTCACAGTCGCCAAAAATTGTAACGTATTCCTTCACCTACCCGGTGTGGAGATACGATCGTGGGATATTGGAAGTAATGAGGCCTTCGAATACTCAATAAAGTCGTATTTACTTATAGAAAAGTACAGCAATAAAAATATATATTTGACAAGTGCCAATAATTTCTATCTGACAAATCGTTTCAAAAATAACAAGATTAAAAAAGTGAACTGATTCTATATACAGGGTTCGCAAATTTTAACAGAATGTATTTCTTATATTTTTTATAATTTTTTTTATTATTGAAAATAGAATTCGGATACTTAAATTAAATTTATACCTATATGCTATTCTACATTTAAAAAAAAAATAGGAAATTATTAAATCTGTACGTATTAGATCTTATAGAACCTATTATCATTATTACCTGGCATAGTACCTATTCAGGTTGTACAATATGTGAAACTCTATATTTTCATATAGGTTGTCCAGAAGGTAATATCAATTAGGCAATCTGATTCATTTGTGTTTGTAGCAGGTTATGACAATAAAGTGGTATAATTTGTTACAAAGGATATACCTATAAATTCAACATCAACAGAGCATAACACTTTATGAGCATAAAACTGTATAAGTAGGCATGTCCTCTTAAACAGTATGAAAGGAATAACCAGTTTGAATACTTAATTTCAAAAAAACAAGTAAGAAGCTGTTATTAGCAGTACTGTCTGGAAGAATGAAAAAATTCCATATCAACTTGACTGTTACTTGATGGAAATTTATAGTATATGACTAAACACAGTAGCATGTTTTGCTACACTAGCTGTAATAATTTCTATCATATAGGTACCGACCTAACTCATTGCATTCTATTTGAATAATCTGCTGGATTATTTCACTGATTTTATAGCCAGACTATATTTTTATAGGAACTTTTTGTAGATAAAAAGCTTCCTTTATGGAGCAAATTGATACTTGTCTCTGCCATTAAAACAGGAAGTATAATAATTAGTGGAGCATGACGGATTTTAGCCTGATTATACAATAAGCAAAATATCCTTGCTGATATAGGTTCTAATTTCTATACTTACCTCTTCAAGTGTGAATTCACATTGGGTATAGCACCATCTCTCAAATATTTCTTCCCAATCTTTTCTGACAAGAGAATGTCCTCACTCTGAAAATGATCAGAGCAAACATGGCCCACAAACAATTTGCTTGGGTCTTTTTTGATTCCAAGAGCAAGTATCCATGCAGCTCTCTGGGAAACATTGTTTGGAAACCTATAAGGATTTGCAATAGTTGAGTTATGCAACATACCTACATGCTAAAACCTAGGCGATTGGGAAGGCATTTTTTTCTACATTTTCTTTCTGATATTTTGTTCTACTGAAATAAAAAGTTTATTCTGCAAATGAAAAGGAAAACATCAGCAGGTGCTGGTATTTTTATATTTTGATTTGAGCTATAAGTGGTTAAAGTTGATGAATAAGACCTGAGACAGAACATATGGAATTTTTTCTGTCTGTGACCTATGTTGTTGACTACTTGACTAGAGGAATTGTATGAAGTTATCTTTGGTGAATAATTTCTTAACTAAGAACCACAATCAAGTTTTTATAATATTTAGCAAATTTTCTATCAAACCTTGGCATATAAGTTGAGAAATTTGGCGGTACATATCTACCAATATTTGAAAACACTTACCGATGGAAAGATCTAGTATTAGCTGCCTCTGCTCGAGCTTTACATACAATACAGCACAACACCATATTGTTTATCAAGATGAACAGTCCACAAAAAAGTAAAAGATGAATTTAAACTACAGAACTACAGGAACGCAATAAATAACCTAACCACTGTACCACAGAATATATACCCACACAGAAGCGAATGTCAGATCAGCGTTGCCAACTCAGATTTTGAAAAAGACGTAGGTTGGATAAGAAAATTACGTAGATTTGGTAAAATTTACATATGAAAAGTTCGTAGATCTACGTACTTTTTTCTGAGTGAAATAATGAGGATAATGATGACTGAAAAGAGTGTTTTGTTCCACAATTCATTTAAATTATTAATTTTCATTATTACTTTCAGGCAATTTGAATTTATAGTTATATTTATTAAAATGTTTAATGTGTTCTTGCGAATACTCGCATTTTTTTTAAACCACTTTTTGTGAAAATTAAGCCTGTTAGCGTTTCAGTGGGAAGCTTTTTTCAACCCAACCTGAATACTTTTGGTGTTTTTCCACAGGTGTGAATATTTTTGTTCATAAGGCGGCTTTCTTTTTTCAAGTGTTCATTGGTATGAAAAGGAACGGAGCGTTTAATAACTTTTTTTGTGAAAGAAATGGAAATTATGCCCAATCAGTTATGTTAGTTTGCAAATTTGTACAATTTGATAGAAAATACGTAGATTCTGACGCTGAAGTTCGTAGGTTTGCAGGAAAGGCCTGAAGTACGTAGATCTACGTAAAAAGACGTAGAGTTGGCAACGCTGTGTCAGATCCTTACAGGTACCAAACATTTTTGTAGCCACTCCCTCGGTAAGTGGGACACCAATAAGGAGGGTGGTGTTCGTTGTTTTTACGCCGATGTGACTCTACTCCTAAAGTGTAGTTTTCTGTTTCTTTCATTCCGCAAATAAGATAAAGACAGAAATCGGGTGTTTATGAAATCCGAGTACACAAAAAGAACAAACACAAACTAACTGAAAAGTGTCACGAATGACAAGTGGAAAGTGACATGACAATAAGTAAATAAATATTACGGCTGTGAATAATTTTCAAACATTGTTGAATTGTTGTGCTTCTGCTTGATATATTTTTAATATTGTGTGTTGCTGTTCCTATAAATCTGTTTTTGGGAGAACAATGCCTCGTCGAGGAGGAACTGTTTGTATTTGTTGGGGATGTTCTTCGAAAACCGGTGAGAATATGAGTATGTTTTCCCTTGTGAAAGATCCTGCAAGGTATGTACACAAATTTTACATTAGGCATGATGAATACAATACATATGATGTATGTATATATTTTAGATTGGCATTGTGGCTAAAGGCAGCAGGTAGAGAAGATTTGCTTGAAAGAAACACGGAGGAACTTCATAAAAATTGCACAATTTGTGAGCTGCATTTCGAGGACAAATACATAATTCAAGGTGAATCGAGGAAACATCTCTTTGATAATGCTGTCCCGACAATCTTTCCTCAAACATCATCTACTACGACAGAGAGTGAAACAGATCCTTCTAGCAAAGTCATAATTGTTTCAAGTAAGTTATTAGGGCAATTGTGAAAAATTACAAAGTGCGACTGGGGATGATTATGTGTTTACCTCTTTATTAGCACACAATTTGCTCTTCACAGAAAGAAACGTACAGAGACCAAAAGCACCTAAAGACAACACGTTAAAAATACCTACCACAAACTACAAAAGTCAAAAAATACCACAAGAAAATCGAATTCAAAATTGGTCTAATATATGAGACCATTATTTACAAAACTCGCTGTCCGACAAAATCTCTGAAACTTATTTTTGTTGAGTTTCGTTACAGAGGAATTGAGTGATGAAATCAGAATTTACCAAAACCATTTCTTTAACATGCAAATACTATTTTTTTTCACCAGATATTTATTTGCAAAACTGGCTATTTGCAATATATATTATTTTTTTTAACAAAGCTCTAAATATTTTAGGCTGCAAAGTTCTAAATTCCACTCCTAAAAACTTTAAGCAACATTTATAATATATCACTTTATTTTGCGAAAGCACCACTACTAAGCTGTTAAACGTTTTTTTATATTTCCCAAAAAAATGCTTTTGAGCAAATAGAAAATTTTGCAAATAATGGCATCATACAGTGTCTTTCAGAAGTTTCGGAACAGTGTCATATTTCAGAAACGGCCCCGAGGAAATTCATGAAAATTTCGATAGGATGGTTTTTGATGATGCTCGATTCAATGGTGATATTGTCAAATCAACAGTTTTTCAGATATTGAGGGTAACTCAATTTTTTTAAATGGAACATCCTATTTGTTTTCATTGCAATCAATTCAGCGACGCCTTATTACTTATGTCTCCAAATATCAGATTTTGAATTAATGCAGTTTTTGAAATATGACAACATGGCTTTTTCGTTCAAAAGTCTGGGAAAGTTCCAATATTTTCAATACGGCTCAAGAAAAATTCATGAAATTTTATACAAGGTGATTTTTGATGATGCACGATTCCATTGTTGCATAATTATCTGACAGATGTAGTTCAATGTCTTTGGTTATGTGATATAAGCCAAAAAATTAGATGTGTCAGATATTTATCGATATTCACTTTGTTTTGTCTCAAAGGAAAATTTCTCTGACTATATCCAAACTCATTGTGAACAAATTAAAATTTCGCTGAAAGTTGTTCTGGTGTAGCACAGCCTCATAGTATTATAGGTAATATGGGTGTAGACAATTGCATAATAAACTTTCAAAAGTTGCGTGGAACTGAGATTATTTTTAAAAGTAACCAATATTGAATTTTTCGTTAATATGATCTATATAAAGTTCCATGCAGCTCATATAACAATTGGTGAAGTTGCCCAAGTCTCGTCAAGTCAGACATTTCAATCACATCACCACTGACAGTGACATGAACCGGAAAAATCATTTTCAATCACGAGTAGAAATACAGAAAACAGTTTTATTTGAATGTGGAATCGAACAATTTGTTATATCCCTTGATATTTCCTTTCTTCAGCATATACCCTAACTTTACTTCATATAATGATGAAAACTCAGGTTTTTGCTGACAAATTTGATAATTGAGATATGTTTTGTTTCAGGGATTATTCCTAGACCTGGCAATCCCTCTTCTGTTGCAGTACAAACCCCTGCCAATTTGACCTCTACTTCACCAAGAAAACAGAAGTTAAGAGCAAACATTGTTTCTCTAAAAAAAATATTCATAAACAAAGAATGCACATGAAGAAAAAGTCAAGTACAGATGAAAACTACACAATTGAAGATTTTCATAACATGTGCAAAAAGTATTTGAGTGAACCATTTTCCGAAATAGTAATAGCACAGACACTATTACAAGGAAAGAAACCCAAAGCCAGAAGATACTCGGATGTATATATACAATTTGCCTTGACATTGAATTTTCTGGGCCCCAAGGCATATGCTTTCATGAGAAAAATATTGTGCTTGCCAACAAAACGCACTTTGCAAAAAATAACTGAAAATTTAGTATGCAGTCCAGGTTTAAAAAATTCCGCTGTATTTGAGGCACTTGATGGAAGGCGAACACAATGATCGATGAAGACAAACACTGTATTTTATGTGTAGATGAAATGTCTATCAAATCCAATCTTTTTTATAATACTGGACGAGATGAAATAATTGGTTTATGTGATATAGGAAATAGCCAAAAAGATTCTAATATAGCCGAAAACGCTCTTGTTCTGATGGCTCGAGGTCTATATTCAAAATGGAAACAGCCTTTGGCATATTTCTTTGTTGGTTCAACTTTTGCTGCTGAAGATCTGTTACCTGTTATTTTGAAATGTATTTCAAAATTGTTTGATATTGGTTTGTACGTAAATTGTCTTATCAGTGATATGGGCTCTAATTTCATGGAACTGAGTAGACGTCTAGGAGTAACACCGGAGAATCCTGTGTTTTCAGTTGAAAATAGAGAAGTTATATATTTATTCGATACCTGCCATTTGATTAAGGCAACAAGAAATAATTTGATCAATAATAGTTATTGTTTTGATGACAAAAAAACTTCATGGTCATTCATAGAGTTATTTTATAATGAGGACAAAAAACAATTTTATAGGTCTGCTCCGAAGCTTACGGATTCTCATATTCATCCTTCCAACTTCGAAAAAATGAGAGTAAAATTGGCAACCCAAGTCATTAGTCACAGTGTGGGAAGCGGTATGAATATGTATTTGACTTTGGGTTTACTGCCCGCAGATGCAATAGGAACCATTGAATTCTTGGAAAAATTTGATAAACTTTTTGATTTACTAAATTCATCCTGCTTGGAAAGTTCTAATAAATACAAAAAAGTATTTGATAACAGCAACTACCAGAAAAATTATCTGAAGGAGATGACTGAATTCATAAAAAATATTAAGATATTTAGTAAAGCAGGACAAGATGTCACAAATAAATCAAGATCAAAGAAGTGCTGGATTATAACCCTGAACGGTATAAAAAAATTATGGGAGATATTATCACAGAATGGCTTTAAATATTTACAAACTAGGCAGGTCAACCAAGATTGTCTTGAAAATTTCTTCGGCAGCATGAGACAACAAGGAGGAAACTGTATTAATCCCACTCCAATTCAGTTCCAAAGAGCTTTCAAGAAATTGTTTTGCCAAAGTTATTGACACTCAAATGAGATGAATTGTAAAGATGACCTGGATGACCTATTGATCAATTTGAAGTCTCAACCTGTGATAAGAGTAGACAGTTTTTCAGAAAAAAATATCCCGAAAGCCATAACTCTTCCAGACTATGATTACCGGAAAGAAAATGTGACTTTTCAGAATATTTTCAATTATGTATGTGGATATTTAATCAAGAAAGCGCTTAATATCCATAGTTGTGACATCTGCATCCAATTCTCAAAGGCTGTTGAAGATTTAGATTTTTGCCATCTGCTCACATATTTCAAGGCGTATGATGGTGATAAAAGTATATTTGGAGGACTTAGAGTGCCTAGTGAGCAATTTGTTAATTACATCTATTATTTAGATAAGAAATTCTCCTCTTTATTTGAAGACCTTTGTAAAATTCAAGGAATTTCAAATAACCTTTTGCGAACCATTGAAAATGTGCGTTTTGTTCATCCATGTTCTTCGTTTCCTTCTCTTTATGTTGTTAAATTATTTGTTAGATTACGTATACAGGGTGTCAATTTGAAAACTTCCCACCCTTAATATCTTCCTTCCAGTAAACAATATGAGTAATCGAAAAAACAGGTCAATTTTATTGTCAAGGGGGACACTTTCACGGACTATTTGTATCCCTCGTGGTTCAACCCCCTAGGAGGGGTAGATGTTACCCTTAGAATTTTAAATGGGAAGGGAGGTCAAGTGGCACATCATTTTGATGGGCGTTCAATTCTTGTTCCAATGGTACCCTGACTTATTATTTTTTGATGAGCATTTTCCGAAAAATTGCGTTCTAAACTAACAGAAGTAATTATTAGAACGCCTATACTGAGATGCATGGTTTGGCCAGAACTGGTTAGAATATTAGGTGGTTAGTTTTCCGTAATGTTAGAGGGGAGTTCGAAAACAGACTGTATTACTGTTTAGAGCAAAATGGACAACATTTCGAACAGCTAATAAGATAAGCGTAAGTAGATTTTATGTTGGAAATGTCTTTCTCGCAAATTAAATTTTATTGTGTAGAAGGAAAATAACCACCAAATAAAAAATCCCATGCCTAATAAATTTATTCCTGTCATTCAAGGGTTGGAGCGGTGCCACCTACTCTTCTAACCATTTTTATTAAAGGGAGTCAATACAATAATGCATCTCAGTATAGGCGTTCTAATAATTACTTCTGTTAGTTTAGAACGCAATTTTTCGGAAAATGCTCATCACAAAATAATAAGTCAGGGTACCATTGGAACAAGAATTGAACGCCCATCAAAATGATGTGCCACTTGACCTCCCTTCCCATTTAAAATTCTAAGGGTAACATCTACCCCTCCTAGGGGGTTGAACCACGAGGGCTACAAATAGTCCGTGAAAGTGTCCCCCTTGACAATAAAATTGACCTGTTTTTTCGATTACTCATATTGTTTACTGGAAGGAAGATATTAAGGGTGGGAAGTTTTCAAATTGACACCCTGTATTCTATTCTATCAAATATGCCAACAGGAATTTAAAGAAAAAGAAAAACAAAAAGCAACCTAGAAAAATTGCTATTCTGTCACATGTTTGATATGCATTTCCAAATACAAATATCTGTTTAAGATCTCTTGTTTTATTTGTAATTTGATAAGTAATGTCTGAAAGGTTTTTTTGTTAACCTCATCTCTCACAGTTACGACAAGAAGATCATTTCCACTAATACCAATGTGAAAAAGTAAGTATATTATTTTTTCTCTGAAGATGTAATATGTGTTACCTGAGTAAAGCTCAACTGTTATGTTCATAATGAATACAAATCAACAATAAGTAACTATTATTATTCAATCCCAAACTCATGTACAGATGAGCAGGGAGTTGATATATTTGAAAAAATATAATAATTTTCATTCCTTCTGAATGAAGTAACTGATGCCGACATGGTGAAACTACATTTTGAAAGGAGCCTAAAATTAGCAATTTTATACTGTATTTTTGAAAAAAAAGTTGATACTTCTCTAAGTCATCAAAGCCTATAGACCTCTTAGTCACCTTCAAAAGCATTCAATCATAATATGAAGATATTTCAACTTGTATATATCTCAAATGCAAATCAACTCGAATGAGAACAATAACTTTCCGCTTTGCTTATTGGCTCATTCCCAGACGTATATCTGGGAAAAAAATAAATGTTACGATTTTCAATATCAGTCAGATCTGTATTACCTAGTCATCGGTGATCAAGCTAACTGACCTCACCCTGGAATTGGCATCAGAGGTAAACATTTTGGCAATGAACTCTTTGCTGGGATAGGCTTGTAGACAAAGTATGCAAACAGTTGAAATCCAGTCTGTTACAATATTAGGATACTTATGAAATACATAAATCACGAAATCATTGAAATAATCTACTCTTACACAACTGAAGGTGTGTGCATATGTGTGATAAGTAAAAAAAATAAGAAATTGAAAACATTTTAATCATCACATAAATATTTCATTGAAAGTAATAACATTTTTTTTTCATTCCTATCCCAATTAATGTTTTTCATTCCATTATGTGTCTCAGTATTCCTTACTATTTTAATTTTTTGAATATTTAGACACAGGGTATAGAGAATTTCTTCTTAGGTACGAATCACGATTTTCTTAGTGTTCAATTCAATTCAATTCAATTTCTTTATTCAAAACAATTCAAATAATCAATTACAGAATAACCAATTTATGTGCTTTTTTACAATTCATCAAATGTAGAGAATTACACCTAAGCATAGAATATGCTTGTATTGTGCCTATTCTCTCCATTTGAATGAATACCTACGACTATAAAAAACAAAAATAAAAATATAGATGCGGTTAATGGAATGAACAAAAATTTATGAGTAGAGGGGAGATGAGGAGCAAGAGTACGTCAGCGGGTTTGATTAGCAAGATACATAACATTTTTAAATATATTATATTATATAATTGGAGTGAGAAGGTAAATGCAGTTAAAAAGGAAGGAGAGAGGATAATCCAGGATAAATGATCTTATCGTATTCTTGTATGATATAATAATTATTTTGTGACAGTTTTGTAATGAGGACTCAAAAGATATTGTTAATCACCGTTGCATTTTCAGTGAGGTATAATTTTAAACTTTTTTTGAATTTAGGAAGAGTATTTATATTTTTCATTTGTGATGGGAGCATATTATAAAGTTTTGGACCATAAAAGAAAACGAATCTCTGAGTGTGTGTCTTGTGAAACAATGGAAGTTGTATTTTTTCAGTGAATCTACTTACTTTGGATTTGCATTGGTCATATTTTTCCATATTCGAATAAATCCATGTCAGACTTTGGAAAGTATATAAAGATCTGATATTGAGTAATTTGGTGTCTCTGTATAGAGATTCACTTGAATGCAATCTGTGTTTCTTAAATATTATTTTTAATAAGGAGTTTTGCACTGTTTGCATGCAATTTAATATACTATAAAATGTACCACCCCACGCTATTATACAATACCGTATCACCGACTCAGCCAGAGATGTATAACAGATCATCAAATTCTTCCTATCCAGAATATCTCGTAGATTATAAAAGGTGTAAATAAGCTTTCTCAATCTTTTGGTGACATGACTTATGTGTTCGTCCCATCTGAAATGCTGGTCCAGCATAACACCCAAATATTTGATAGTTGTGGTCTTTTCTATTGTTTCACATATACATGGTTGATGTGTATCGGTGCACCTCGAACTATTTATCTTTAATTTAATTCCTTGAGGCTGATCAGTGTTTTGCAGAGAAAATGTCATGAATTTCGTCTTACTAACATTCAGGGTCAGTAAATTATAATCAAGCCATATCTTAATTTTTCGGAGCCCGTCATCAGCAAGTTTATAGACATTTTCCCATGAATCACCTGTATAAACAATAGCTGTGTCATCAGCATAGCAGATGAGGTGACCACAAAAGTCAGTCATTTCTGAGATACTGTTTATGTAAATGAGAAAGAGAACTGGTCCAAGCACCGTTCCCTGAGGAACGCCAATAGTAACTTCTTGTGGAGTACTCAACTGTTCGGCAATTTTAACTCTTTGCAATCTATTTGCTAAATAACTCTGCAAGACTTCTAGCGTCTTATCTCGCACACCATATGTATATAATTTTTCTATCAGGAGACTATGGGATACGGTGTCAAATGCCTTGGCCAAATCAAGGAATATGGTTAAACACTTCCTTGACTTGTCCAGAGCATCGACAGTTTTTTCCACAAGATCCATAATAGCATTTTCAGTGCTTAATTTATTCAGAAAGCCGTACTGATGTTTAGTTATGACGGAGTGTTTCTCAAAGAATGATAATAACCTTTTTTTAATGCTTTGTTCGAAAATCTTTGCAAAATTATTTATTACAGAGATAGGCCTGTAGTTGTTTAATTGATTTTTTTTACCTGTTTTATAAACTGGTGTTACAACTGATTCTTTCCATTGCTGGGGCACGGCCCCTGTACAAAACGATAAATTTATAATATGTACTAAGGGTCCTATGAGATGTGTGTGAGTATGTTTAATCATTTTAGCAGTTATTCCATCAGGTCCTGGTGAACAGTTATTTTTAAGGTTTGAAATCAGGATAATTACTTCATTCCCATTCGTAGGTTCTAAGTACATAGTTGATTTTATAGATTTATTTTTAAGAAAGCCGTTTGGCAAATCTCCTCTAGATATTTTTTTCACCATGTCCTGCCCAATATTTATGAAATAGTCATTAAACAAATTTATTTTCTCATCATTATTACTCATTTTTTCACCATTTGATTTTGTAATTGTTATGTTTTGTACGTTATTTTTAGTGCTGTTTTTATTTGAAATATCTTTAATAATTTTCCATGTCTTTTTACAGTCACCATTTGCTTCATTCAATTCATTTCTGTAGTATTGATTTTTTGTTTGCCTTATTAACCCGGTCAATTTGTTTCTATAATTCTTATATTTAATTTCTGCTTCTATTGTTTTGGTGTTATTCCAAGTTTTCTTAAGATAATCCCGAAACTTTATAGAATCTACGAGATCAGTGGTGATCCAAGGTTTTATATGCTTGTTCTTGTTTTTACAAAATGTTGTTACCTTAGTTGCCCTAGCTGAGTATTGCTTGAATTTGTTAATGAAAAGATCATATGCAAGTTGTACATCTTCGCAGTTCAGAATACTCAACCAATCTTCTTGTTGTAAGAGTAAATTTAGCTTTACATAATCAGTTCTCTTGATGATGATGTCTCTTTTTTGGTTTATTGTAGCATTACTTTTTTTTCTTTCGTTTATCGTTACAAGCACTGGGTAATGATCTGTCATATCAACTTGAATTATTTTTGGTTTTATTAAAATTTCATTTCTATTAAAGTTTTCTTTCCTAATGAAAATATGATCAATGATAGTACTTGATCCTTTCGTTATTCTAGTAGGCTCATTAATATATGATATGAAACCGTGTTCAGTTAGGATATTTAAATATCGCACTGTATTTTGAGTAAGAGTATCCTTCAGATTAATGTTAATATCACCCATGAAAATCTCAAGATTATTTTTGTTAGAGTTTACAAAAAACTGTTCTAAATTGTCCAAATATGTTTGCACGTTTATAGAAGGGGGTCTGTAAGATGCAGTTACGCAAATTGAGACACCACTGGTTTCGAAGGTCAGACTCAATAGTTTAGTTTCAGATAGTGGGACGATCTCAGCATTTACATCGATATTGTTTTTCACATAGATAATGATTCCATCATTTTGATTGACTTTAGAGTCATTATAATATATATTGTAATTTGGAATGTTGAATGTACTCACATCATCAATATTCCATGTTTCCGACAAGACTACCACATCGAGATTATGTTTTCCTGAGTCTAGATACACTAGCAACTCATCATAGTGTTTTTTAATACTTCTTATGTTAAAATGAATTATTCCAATACCTCTCACTCCTTCCTCTTCAGTTTCAAAACATTCCTGTAAACTCGCAACAATTTCTGTTTTGATTTCCTCCTCCTCATCTAAAATCTCTAAAAAATCTATCATAAGAATGTGTTCGTATAAACTTATGGTGCGTACACCTAGTAGATGTATAGGAATCAGATCAATAGTAGTAGTGATCGTATGAAATAACAACAAGTTTATGAAACATTTTAATTTATCTGAACAATTTTGGGATAGAAAAATTATAAAGAATATAAAGTTAACGAAAATAACAAAGTAACAAAAATGAATGCGAAGATTTTACAGCTTAGGAGTTTATAGAAAAGAGTTTATCAAAATCATCCCTAGATTTTATTATAGCCAATTTGTTCTGAACATTAACATAAATTTTACCAGCATTAGTCCACACATTTTGCAGAGATGTCTTTTCAATTGCACGAGCTAGTAAGTCGACTCTAATACTTGTTAGATCTTCACGGATTACTACACTAGTACCTTTTAGTAATTTTTTCTTTCTGTATATCTCCTGCTTCATTTCAAAATCTTTCAATTTTAAAAATATTCCTCTTGGTTTGCCTCTTTCTTCTTTTTTACCCACCCTATAGCACAGAACTATATCATTTGAGGAAATGTTGATTGCCATTTTGGTTTCCAATAGTTTGACGATGTCTTCTCTTGTATTTTCTTTATCCTTTTCTTCAACATTGAAAATTCTCAAATTCTTCCTTCGTTTTTCCTGATCTATGTTGTCAATTTTTTTCTCTAGCAAACCATTTTGTTGTATAAGTTTCGCAATCTCATTCTCACTTTTGTTTATCATGTTTTCCATTGCTTTATTCGTACTGTTTAATTCATCCTGTAGGTAGGTGATTTTTTGTTCAATTTGGTTGAACTTCTTTTCGATGCTTTTTATCACAGCGTTTGATACATTGTCCACCATCGTTTTTATGAAATTCGGGTCTTTTAAACATCGGGTTAATGAGGAATTCACTGCCGATTCAATTTCATCACGAATTTCTCTCGTAATAACCATTTTTGTAGTAGTTGAGACTATTTTATCACCAGGTAGAACCAACAATTTTGCTATTTCAGAAAGTTTTCGTTAATTTCCCACCGTTTTCACTGTTTTATTTAAGACTTTACTAGGAGTACACATGCACACATCTATACGGTACGCGCCATTGCTTTGAATGTAAGTGTAGTTCTATAACTGGCGTTTCTCCTGTTTACGTTTCTCAGTGTGGCTCTAAGTGGTTTCAAGGATTCTGATTTTTGACAACTGAACATCAAAGTGCCGACAAGAGCTTTCGTTCTATGTGGGATATTCTGTGGCAGTAGTGCAGTGAATTTTGTGTACAGTAAGTTTCAGAGATTTTGTCGGACAGCGAGTTTTGCAAATAATGGTCTCATATATTAGACCAATTTTGAATTCAATTTTCTTGTGGTATTTTTTGACTTTTGTAGTTTGTGGTAGGTACTTTTAACGTGTTGTCTTTAGGTGCTTTTGGTCTCTGTACGTTTCTTTCTGTGAAGAGCAAATTGTGTGCTAATAAAGAGGTAAACACATAATCATCCCCAGTCGCACTTTGTAATTTTTCACAATTGCCCTAATAACTTACTTGAAACAATTATGACTTTGCTAGAAGGATCTGTTTCACTCTCTGTCGTAGTAGATGATGTTTGAGGAAAGATTGTCGGGACAGCATTATCAAAGAGATGTTTCCTCGATTCACCTTGAATTATGTATTTGTCCTCGAAATGCAGCTCACAAATTCTGCAATTTTTATGAAGTTCCTCCGTGTTTCTTTCAAGCAAATCTTCTCTACCTGCTGCCTTTAGCCACAATGCCAATCTAAAATATATACATACATCATATGTATTGTATTCATCATGCCTAATGTAAAATTTGTGTACATACCTTGCAGGATCTTTCACAAGGGAAAACATACTCATATTCTCACCGGTTTTCGAAGAACATCCCCAACAAATACAAACAGTTCCTCCTCGACGAGGCATTGTTCTCCCAAAAACAGATTTATAGGAACAGCAACACACAATATTAAAAATATATCAAGCAGAAGCACAACAATTCAACAATGTTTGAAAATTATTCACAGCCGTAATATTTATTTACTTATTGTCATGTCACTTTCCACTTGTCATTCGTGACACTTTTCAGTTAGTTTGTGTTTGTTCTTTTTGTGTACTCGGATTTCATAAACACCCGATTTCTGTCTTTGTCTTATTTGCGGAATGAAAGAAACAGAAAACTACACTTTAGGAGTAGAGTCACATCGGCGTAAAAACAACGAACAACGAACACCACCCTCCTTATTGGTGTCCCACTTACCGAGGGAGTGGCTACAAAAATTTTTGGTACCTGCAAGGATCTGACATTCGCTTCTGTGTGGGTATATATTCTGTGCTACTGCTGTGTTTATTAGGCTATCCAGAACACGTGACCACAGCTCTTTAAAAATGGCCGGCTGTAGGCACACATGAATGGTGTTTGTGTTTGGCACTAGCTTCTACTGCTAATAGTTTTGTTTAGTTGTGATTTGAAATGTTATTATGGCTGTTTTAACTAAAAGTGATTTATTTATTATCATTAGAACGAGTAAACAAAGACACTGCATCGATCTATAGAGACAAAAGGAGAGTGATAAAGTGCATGGATCCTTTTACTTTCACTCCTTGTGAAATGGACATATCTCTAGATCTTTTCACAACAGTAACGGCATTCGACCTTATTACATATCTGCTGTTGACTCATAAACAAGAAAGCCAATGAAGGCCTACAAAAATTTAACAGGCTATAAATATCTTGAAGCTGGATTTGCCCATGATTGTGAAGCAAGAAAAATGGATGAACATACTGTTGTTGCCAAGGTAGGTACTGATTTTTCGTAATTTATGAACTGTTCATTAATGTTTCCAATTAATTTTCAGATGAGGCATTCACAGCGAATGGATATTCCTTTGTTGAAAGTATAGATTATTTAATAAATTGATGGTTCTCCTGATGCGACGATGTCTTGTGGCTGCTATGGAAGTGAAGTGTCCATATTCATTAAGGAATATTGATATGGGGCAGTATTCAAATTTAAAAACCTCAACTATAATAAGCGGTGGAATTGCAATTACCCTAAAACGTGACCATGCTTATTATTACCAAACTCATTTACAAATGAAACTAACTGAATGAAAATACTGCGATTTTGTGATTTGGTCACCCAAAGGATATATGTTCATGAGTAAATTTTCCCAGATGAATAATTCTGGATAGTTGATTTCCCAAAAGCGTACAATTTTCGTAAAGTAGTTGTGCTACCTAAGTTTCATAAAAGGAAGACATTTTTTAGAGTAAAGATGGTGTCTTTGTGAAAAGGTGAGGATGGCCGAGATGTGCTGCAGTGTGAAAATGATATCTGTGAAATTCTATTGGACCCTATAGGACTGTCCGATGTACCAAAAAACCCCTGGATTGGTTCTCAGTGCATGAAGTTATGACTGTTTCCTCAACACTATTATTTGTAATATATGATTGCCTACACATTTATCAGATATCCCAAAGTATTTTATTTTCACTTGTTACATATTTTTACCTACTAATTTGTTATTTTGTATCATGGAACTATGTATATTAGGGTATCCTACTTAATAAACATCTATATATCTAGTCTTTGATTTAATATACCACATTATCAAAATGTAGCAAGCTAGGAATTTTTAAAAACTTCACTAAGTCGCGATCTCCACGGCTTCCACAATTTACAACATAACACTTTGTAGGCATGTTTTTTATTCGGCAAAGTTTCATACAAAAATTTCAACCCAATAGATGAAAATTAACAATAATCAGTCTCGTTTAAACAATAACAATGTGACTTCAGGCGGCCATCTTGATTTTAGTTTGACAGCATCTTGGATAGCCATAGCCTAATTGTTTAAGCCGTTTAAGGTTATGTCAAAGAAATATCTACAATACTGAAATATCTTACTGAACCACAGAATCTGAACTACAAGCCATTTTGCTCGAACGCAGCCACCATTTAGGCTGAGTCAGGTCACCGGTCGGACAAGGCACCACAGATCACAGAAACTAGTTTCTGTGATCTGTGCAAGGCACGCGCGTTCAGTATGAAGTATGACGATGAGTCGGATACGGAAGCCGGGTTGGCTCACTTGTTACTGGTAGACTAGTGGCACAGCACACGTCCACTTCCAACATGTGCACACGTTCACTTCCAACATGTTGGAAGTTGAAATACTATTGGCGAGTAAATCGACCGATGGTGCCGCCACTATCGCTAGGAAAATGGCGGCTTTGTCAAGGACTTTGTTTACATTTGTCACTTAACTGTCAGTTTTGTTTGTCATATGTATTGTTATGAAATATATTTCTTGTTTTTTTTTCGTGTTTTAATCGTGTTTAACTAACTTTTCATTGTTGAAAACGAGTGTTTTTTTATATACCGCAAGTGACTTTATAGTGTTAGTTTAAAGTGATTCAAAATATTGTGGTGGAGAAATTAGTAAGAAATTGAAATTTAATCAATTCAGGGATTTTTTGCCGAGCTAATCTGTTTACAGGAGATCATGGACTCATTTGTAAATATTGCTGATATATTCCAGTATCTGGAAGCTCTGCCATCGTCGAGATGTGTCAGTGAGGGACAGGCTGTGTTGAATGCAGGGCATATAATATTGTGTGGCATAACTGAAAGAGATATGAACAAGCTGGTATTATATGCCCTGTGTTTGAAAACCAGCAAGTTGGGTGACACACCTCATCAATTAGGTGGGGTTATGGTAGTTGAGGAAGGAAAAGTTTCCATAAAGGAAATGTCATGCTTATGCAAAGCAGGAAAGTCATCCCGATGTAAACATGTAGCTGCTTTACTTTTGCTTTGTTCAAGGTTGTATTGGTTCCACAAATGAAAAAGGCATATCAAGCCAGTGCAATTTGATGCAATGCATCTCTTTTGATTTTATTTTATTTTTTCTGTGCTCTTTTTTTGTTGCAGAAGGAACGTTTTGGATCTGGAAGATTTGTCCTCAACTGATGTGGATTGTTACTGGCGGAAAGAAAAAACCCGGACTTTAGAGAATTACAAGCCTGTACCACTTTTGGAAACACAATGTATGAAAGAGAAGAAACCTAGAAAAAGTTGCATAGCAGTGGAAAAACAATGTATTGCAAATAAATCTTCCTACATGTTACAAAAATTGTGTGCAGCTGCTCCAAACTCAGAATTGAGTAAACATGGGTAATTTATAAATTAATTTTTTTGACTTTTATAGGCGATTCATGATTATTAGTTTTTTCCATGGTCCTGGACCATGTATGAAAAGTACTATTTATTAACTATATATCTGCACAAATAAAAAATCAACTGAAAATACTTCCATTTCAGAAAAAGAAAGAGGAAAATAATTGAAGTTGAAAAAAGATTTGTTCCTGAGGAAAACACCCTCAAACTTCTGTTTGAAAATATGGATGGTTCTCCAGCTATGAAGGAAATACCAAAAATAGGACCATCTAGGGAATGCTGCCAGAAACAATATCATAACATCGAGAGCATTAACTTCCTTCAAGTTGCTCAAACTTCTCTTAATAACAGGCATGTGTGGGTTAGTGAGAGAAAGTTAAGAATTACTGGTTCTCGATGTTATGATTTGTTCACCTACAGTAAAGGTGATTGGCATACAAAGTCACAGAAATATTTCTGGCCAAAGGGATTCAGTAATAAGTGAGTTATGAATATATTTTTTCTTTTTTGAATGAAACTAAAAACTCACTGGGATTTAGCAAATGACTAATATTTTGAACCACTAAAATAACAGACTCATACTCTTCACACTACAATATTCTAAGGTTTTTATAACAGCCTTTCCTATATACATGCTACTTTCAGATTTGTTAGACATGGCATTGAAACGGAACCTGAAGCCAGAACTGCCTATGCTACAAGAAATAAATATGATGTGGAAGAAGTGGGTCTCATAATTTCTAAAGATCATCCATGGTTGCCATATTCCCCAGATGGAATAATCATGGGACCCAAAGGACCACATAAGCTCCTCGAAATCAAATGCCCTTTCATAGGTTTGTTTCTAAATTTAAAAAATGGTTCAAATAATTAGGAATGACTTATAAATTCTGGGAATGGATATTCCTTTGTTGAAAGTATAGATTATTTAATAAATTGATGGTTCTCCTGATGCGACGATGTCTTGTGGATGCTATGGAAGTGAAGTGTCCATATTCATTAAGGAATATTGATATGGGGCAGTATTCAAATTTAAAAACCTCAACTATAATAAGCGGTGGAATTGCAATTACCCTAAAACGTGACCATGCTTATTATTACCAAACTCATTTACAAATGAAACTAACTGAATGAAAATACTGCGATTTTGTGATTTGGTCACCCAAAGGATATATGTTCATGAGTAAATTTTCCCAGATGAATAATTCTGGATAGTTGATTTCCCAAAAGCGTACAATTTTCGTAAAGTAGTTGTGCTACCTAAGTTTCATAAAAGGAAGACATTTTTTAGAGTAAAGATGGTGTCTTTGTGAAAAGGTGAGGATGGCCGAGATGTGCTGCAGTGTGAAAATGATATCTGTGAAATTCTATTGGACCCTATAGGACTGTCCGATGTACCAAAAAACCCCTGGATTGGTTCTCAGTGCATGAAGTTATGACTGTTTCCTCAACACTATTATTTGTAATATATGATTGCCTACACATTTATCTATTTTTATTTTCAAATCTTCATTGGATTGGTCGTTTTTTTTACACACCGAGTATCAGATATCCCAAAGTATTTTATTTTCACTTGTTACATATTTTTACCTACTAATTTGTTATTTTGTAACATGGAACTATGTATATTAGGGTATCCTACTTAATAAACATTTATATATCTAGTCTTTGATTTAATATACCACATTATCAAAATGTAGCAAGCTAGGAATTTTTAAAAACTTCACTAAGTCGCGATCTCCACGGCTTCCACAATTTACAACATAACACTTTGTAGGCATGTTTTTTATTCGGCAAAGTTTCATACAAAAATTTCAACCCAATAGATGAAAATTAACAATAATCAGTCTCGTTTAAACAATAACAATGTGCCTTCAGGCGGCCATCTTGATTTTAGTTTGACAGCATCTTGGATAGCCATAGCCTAATGGTGGATTTATGCAACAATCATAAGTCTTTAGTCATAAGGAAGAATATTCGTCAATGATTGGTTGGTCCGTATATTCCAACCAATCATTGACGAATATTCTTCCTTATGACTAAGACTTATGATTGCTGCATAAATCCACCATAATTGTTTAAGCCGTTTAATACGGTGGCCGGGTTGGCTCACTAGTGACTGGCAGACAAGATGCATATAACTCTATGCATCTTGCTGGCAGACAAGTGACACCGCACACGTCCACTTCCAACATGTGCACACGTTCACTTCCAACATGTTGGAAGTTGACAGCGTTATGGTGAGTTCCCAATGCATAATTTTTTATTTTTGCTTCGCGCATTCTGATTGGCAAATTCCCGACGCGATCACCAATTTGGCAATCGGAATAGTTCGAACCCAATAAACTCTGAATTGGCATCTACCACATCAACATTTATTATGTTTGTCTTATTAGCAGGGTCAATATGCTGACTAGCTTCTATCAAAATGCGGGGTTTTACTCCCACTGTCAGTGACGTCAGCTGTCACTTGTCAAACAGCCGATGGGGGGATATACAAAAATATTTTCCATAAGAGTACGTGTTTTGTAAAAATGGATTTTTCTATTTAAAAATCCCAAATAGTCGGTTATCATCGCTATTGTTTCGCTGTATCAGTCGAATCGCAAAAAAATGCAAAAATTCGCCTATTAGTGTCTCCTTTTGTCCCTAGTAAAAAATGCTTACAATTCGTCGTTACTCCACAATTACTCCGAATCTTTCAAATTGCTTACAAATGGAGTAATTACTCTCAAATCGGCAGCACTGCTTATTAGGTACTTTCTCCATTTCTTTTTTTGTCCAATTATTCGCTTCAATTCTAATCACTCTTGTCTATGACTCTATGACCATTAATTGACCAATTCATAACCATCGACCAAAGAGTAGATTTCCATGACTTTATAGACGAGGAAAGTGTGTCGTCACAAATGTCATTCATGTCAAAAACTGATTCCAAACAATAATTTTAGGAGACTTTATCTGTTGATGATTTGCTTGCTGCCTTGCTCATTAGTTTGTGTTTGGTTGGTTGGATGTTGTTTTCTTAGGCAGAAGAAGTTGAAAAATCTTTTCGGAAATATATCTGACAAGCTGATTTGAATTCGACGGAGGTTTGTTTGGAATCAATTTTGACAAGAATGACATTTGTTACGTCATCACTTTCCTCGTCTATTGACTTTCACTTTTGATATAAATATTTCTGCTCTCTGAAACAGAAAGCTTGCTTTGTGTGATCTGCATGAAAACTTGCTCCTGACAAAAGAACACTCTCTGAGCTTTGCTCGGGACAAACGAACGACCTATTATTGCTAAATTCAGCATTTAAATCAAAATCATTGTGAGCAAGATGCATAATATAACTCCTGTTGCGTTTACTGATTCGCTTTTGTTTCAACTAAAGTTCTTGATCCTGTAATTGCGTCAATAGAGTTTGTTCCATTCGTCAATGGATGACGCTTAAGTCGAATATAGTGGAGTTTCCAACAATCCAAAGTGCCTACTAGATACATTTTTTGAGTTTTTGAACGTTAACATTATTTTGAGGTTATATGTCAATTACATTGCATAAGGCTATCCAAGATGCTGTCAAACTAAAATCAAGATGGCCGCCTGAAGGCACACATTGTATTTGTTATTGTTTGAACGAGACTGATTATTGTTAATTTTCATCTATTGGAGTGAAATTTTTGTATGAAACTTTGCCGAATAAAAAACATGCCTACAAAGTGTTATGTTGTAAATTGTGGAAGCCGTGGAGATCGCGACTTAGTGAAGTTTTTAAAAATTCCTAGCTAGCTACATTTTGATAATATGGTATATTAAATCAAAGACTAGATATATAGATGTTTATTAAGTAGGATACCCTAATATACATAGTTCCATGTTACAAAGTAACAAATTAGCAGGTAAAAATATGTAACAAGTGAAAATAAATTACTTTGCGATATCTGATACTCGGTGTGTAAAAAAACGACCAATCCAATGAAGATTTGAAAATAAAAATAGATAAATGTGTAGGCAATCATATATTACAAATAATAGTGTTGAGGAAACAGTCATAACTTCATGCACTGAGAACCAATCCAGGGGTTTTTTGGTACATCGGACAGTCCTATAGGGTCCAATAGAATTTCACAGATATCATTTTCACACTGCAGCACAACTCGGCCATCCTCACCTTTTCACAAAGATACCATCTTTACTCTAAAAAATGTCTTCCTTTTATGAAACTTAGGTAGCACAACTACTTTACGAAAATTGTACGCTTTTGGGAAATCAACTATCCAGAATTATTCATCTGGGAAAATTTACTCATGAACATATATCCTTTGGGTGACCAAATCACAAAATCGCAGTATTTTCATTCAGTCAGTTTCATTTGTAAATGAGTTTGGTAATAATAAGCATGGTCACGTTTTAGGGTAATTGCAATTCCACCACTTATTATAGTTGAGGTTTTTAAATTTGAATACTGCCCCATATCAATATTCCTTAATGAATATGGACACTTCACTTCCATAGCAGCCACAAGACATCGTCGCATCAGGAGAACCATCAATTTATTAAATAATCTATACTTTCAACAAAGGAATATCCATTCGCTGTGAATGCCTCATCTGAAAATTTATTGGAAACATTAATGAACAGTTCATAAATTACGAAAAATCAGTACCTACCTTGGCAACAACAGTATGTTCATCCATTTTTCTTGCTTCACAATCATGGGCAAATCCAGCTTCAAGATATTTATAGCCTGTTAAACTTTTGTAGGCCTTCATTGGCTTTCTTGTTTATGAGTCAACAGCAGATATGTAATAATGTCGAATGACGTTACTGTTGTGAAAAGATCTAGAGATATGTCCATTTCACAAGGAGTGAAAGTAAAATATCACTCTCCTTTTGTCTCTATAGATCGATGCAGTGTCTTTGTTTACTCGTTCTAATGATAATAAATAAATCACTTTTAGTTAAATCAGCCATAATAACATTTCAAATCACAACTAAACAAAACTATTAGCAGTAGAAGCTAGTGCCAAACACAAACACCATTCATGTGTGCCTACAGCCGGCCATTTTTAAAGAGCCGTGGTCACGTGTTCTGGATAGCCTAATTGGTATTTATCGTGTGATTTTTCTGTTCTTTTAATACTTTTCGCTCAGTTCGGTAGTTTTGCGACGTTTTTAGTTGTTGGGTTATTGTTATTTATTTGTTCTTGTGTTTTTCTGTCATTCGTAAAAGTTAGGGTAGTGTATAGCATTTTTTTGTGAGTCTCGACTTCGACATGACATGGTTCAATTTGAGGTTATGTCGATGACGCAGCATGCGTTTGTCAAAACGACATGTCAAGTCATCATGATCGGTAATGATTTGCCTGCCATCTATGTTAAAATTGAGTAAACTCTCTTGACGCAATAAAAATGTCATGAATCAAGCAGGCCGTACATCAACAGTTTTGGATGACAATTTCACAGCTATAAGTAATTCCACCAGGAGTTATATGCATCTTGATTGTGAGCATGAAAAACGAACAGGCTAATACAATACTACGCATAACCTCAATGCAGAAGTTGCCAATCAGAATGCGTGATGCGCGACGCAAAAACGTAGCATTGGGAACTCACCCTAACGCTGCTATTGGAGAGTTTCAAGGAAATTAAACAATGTTGTTTAATTTCCTTGGGAGAGTTTAGCATAAGTTCAAGACCCCTACCGGGAAATATATGAACCTCTTTGTCAAGGAGAGTTAGGTAAGTTAGGTTTATGTTTTCCTGCATGAACTTTTGACATGCTTTGTTTGTGTACAATTTTGCCAAATATATCGACGTTATTATTCGATAGAACTAATATTTTCGAGTTGATTATTTTGAAACTAGATCTAGTTGTATTAATTATGAGAGTGGATTGATTAAATCAGCGATAGTTAAAATGCCGAGACCAGGAGTAAGTAACACGAGGTGTTGTGTTCCTGGATGCCGCAGCAAGAAACAACCTTCCATTTCTTTCCACATATTTCCACTTGAGAAAAAAAGTTGGGTGCGCTTGAGGAATAAGTTCGGAGTGGAAGAAAAAGTTGATAGACTCCAAGCATGGCTGATAAAATTGACTTTCACGGAGAGCTGTTGTTTGCTCCTTGCATTTTACTACAGAAGATTATATCTTGCCTGGTAAGTAAAAAATGTCTGAATGTATTTCAAAGCCCATTGGCAAGCATTACAACTACTTAAGTAGAAGACTAATTCCAATGATTTATATCAACTGATAGACGCTATATTTCATAACATTACGAGGTATTGAACACATCCTTAAGAATTTGTGAGAACAGTTATTTGTAGAGTGAAATATACAATGTTCTAGATTGCCCCACCCAGAAAAGGAGACTGAAATTGACTGCAGTACCTAGCCTAAATTTGCCAAAGACAAGTCATGAAGCAGGTGATATCAAGAGACGAAAATATTTAGAACATGACAAAGAGAATATCCCTGTAGAAAGTAAGGCACCGGTTGAAGAATTACAAAAAAAATTCAATGTAGGGGAAATCAAAGCTTCATGTATAGGAAGCTGTTCAAGTGAGTACTTATATTTAACTTTCAATTATACTGATGGATAGATAGATATCCTTTATTATTTCTTGAATAATACCTTTATATATAATATATATATATACAGTATTCTGATAAAGTAATGCACAAAATTCATAAAACGTACAACGTTCACTTTTGAAAAAAATGCAAAAACACGTCAAACTGTTTTTTTTATTCCGCATCTTTTGACATAAGTTACAAAAATAACACTTCAAAGTTGGTTTAATGGACTGTTTAGTTAATTGAAAAGTTATTATGAAACTTATGTTTATTTCGTTTTTTATTCATTTTCTCGTTTTTTTTCTTATGTGAGCCCTACTACAACTATTTTTCCCTTGTGTAAAAACACAAGCTCTATCACATAATGTAATAAAAATCTTAGCTTCCCATTAAAAAAATTTGTTGATGACGTCATAACTTTGACAACTTTGACGTGTTATTTTTGTAACTTATGTCAAAAGATGCGGAATAAAAAAAACAGTTTGACGTGTTTTTGCATTTTTTTCAAAAGTGATCGTTGTACGTTTTATGAATTTTGTGCATTACTTTATCATAACCCTATATATAGAAAGAACATGTTAATAGGAATAAATAACTCAGGCAACTAAGTAGGTTGACCAGCCTAGAAATTCAAAGAACAGCATATTTTTCTCTTTTTTATTCAGTCATCTCATATGGGAATGTCCTATGGGGGGCTCCGCTGGACTCCCCATATCAAATATTTACGGAATAAAATATCCTCTGTTATTGGAATACTAAAAAGATTCAGCAATTTTGTACCAAAAAAGTATCTGACATCAATATATTTTTCAATTATCCATTCTCACCTATATTATCTAACTCTCATTTGGTGTCCAACCCATGAATATATCATCAAACCTTTGAGAGTCCTTCAAAATAAAGCTATTAAAGTTATCTACTTGCTACCAAGAAGATTCCACACAAGTGATTTGTATAACTTTTTCAAAATAATGCCCTTGAGAAGTATATACAGGGTGTCAATTTGAAAACTTCCCACCCTTAATATCTTCCTTCCAGTAAACAATATGAGTAATCGAAAAAACAGGTCAATTTTATTGTCAAGGGGGACACTTTCACGGACTATTTGTAGCCCTCGTGGTTCAACCCCCTAGGAGGGGTAGATGTTACCCTTAGAATTTTAAATGGGAAGGGGGGTCAAGTGGCACATCATTTTGATGGGCGTTCAATTCTTGTTCCAATGGTACCCTGACTTATTATTTTGTGATGAGCATTTTCCGAAAAATTGCGTTCTAAACTAACAGAAGTAATTATTAGAACGCCTATACTGAGATGCATTATTGTATTGACTACCTTTAATAAAAATGGTTAGAAGAGTAGGTGGCACCGCTCCAACCCTTGAATGACAGGAATAAATTTATTACGCATGGGATTTTTTATTTGGTGGTTATTTTCCTTCTACACAATAAAATTTAATTTGCGAGAAAGACATTTCCAACATAAAATCTACTTACGCTTATCTTATTAGCTGTTCGAAATGTTGTCCATTTTGCTCTAAACAGTAATACAGTCTGTTTTCGAACTCCCCTCTAACATTACGGAAAACTTCACTAGGAATTGACCGGCATGCTGCTGTAATTCGTCTTTTAAGTTCGTCAATATCAGAAGGTTGTGTTTTATAAACAACGGATTTAAGATGCCCCCAGAGAAAGAAATCTAAGGGAGTTAAATCCGGTGATCTCGGAGGCCATTTAACTGCTCCCCTTCTGCCAATCCATCTACCCGGAAATCTCTCGTTTAACCACTGTCGGACGGGAAGAAAATAATGAGGTGGAGCACCGTCCTGCTGGAAATGTAACAGATCCTCCTGCAATAGTATATTACGTATCAAGTGTTGTAAAAAGCATATTACGCACGAATGGAAAAATTGCGCACGAGCCGCGTAGCGGTGAGTGCGGTAATTACATGAGTGCGTAATTGCTTTACAACACGTAATACGTACTATACTTTTTCTACGACTCTTATATACTGGATGGTGCGTTTGATTAAGCTTTAAGTAATAAAAAAATGAAGGTAACTAACGCAGTTTATGGTTTAATTTCCAACAACAACAAATTAAATCTAAGAAAATACAATTTTGTACTATATAGCATAGAAATGATGAACAGAGCGAGGAGGGTTTAAATGTTTTGGTCAATATATTAAAATAGGCGAGCAATACATTTTCGGAGTACGTACTCACGTGGTTATCCATACTCCATTCCATAAATTTTTGATAGGCTTTTTCATATCTATCCTTTGATTTTTGCGGCAGAATATTCTCCATAGCAGAAGCAGCCTGAAGAACAATTTCCGGTGGCGTTGCGCTCATTTCATTATCGGAGTTGCTCATATTTGTAGATATAAAATTAAAGATCGGATTATAATTTATGAAGTATCGATTTGAACTTCAAATCTCAAAAAGTGACAATGTCACTGTCAAATATTTAAAACGCAAGACAGATAAATGTCACGATTTGAGTGGTTCAAGAGGCAACTTGATTGTTACCTATTATACTAGCCATCATATCATGACGCACAGTTGTGCGTTTTTATTCTTTACGCACAGTTGTGCGTAAGAATGGATTTACTTATAGAGTGAACTGTTTGTAAAACAATGTTTACTAACATAGGAGTAGAAAAAAGTTCATTACCTTCTGCATCAATTTGAGTTTCTAGCTCGTGAGTTATAAGAGGATCGATAGTCTCTTCAAGCATATCAAGGTACAGATTGCCAGTCAAGTTTTCTTCCAGAAATAATGGACCAAGAATGGCATTTCCAAGAATACCAGCCCAAACATTAACTTTTTGTGGGTGTTGTGTATGCCCTTCCCGAAAAATATGTGGGTTTTCGTCACTCCAATAGCGACAATTTTGTCTATTAACATTGCCATTCAGAAAAAATGAACACTCATCGCTGAAACAGATGTTTAACAGAAGATTAGGGATGGTATTGACTCGATGAGACATGATTTCACAAAACTCTATTCTTCTATCATAATCATCCTCGTGGAGCTCTTGAAGAATCTGCATTTTATATGGATGAAATTTATGCATTTTCAATGCTTTTCTTATAGTCTCGCGTGACATTCCCGTCTGTTCTGATACTGATCATAAGGAGCTCGTGGGCTCTGCAGCAAATGTTCCCAAAACTTCAATTTGAGCTGCTTCATTTAGTACTCTGGGGTTATTTCTTTTTTTATTTGTCACTGAACCAGTTTCGTAAAACTTATTCACCAAATCAAGCACATACCGGTGACTTACATTACAATTTGGATGTCTTTCGTTAAAAAGACATGCCGCCCTTCGTGCGCACTTTCCAACTTCGCCATAAATTACAATCATTTCAATTCTGTCTTGAAGAATGTAAACCATTTTTACACTTTTATACACTTATTAAAGTAATTCCTAAACAGCCCAACAGGTACAACGGTATTCACAATACTACCACATAGTTCAAATTTGCTAACCAATTTTTTGCCGGAAAACAGAAACTTTTTACAGCAGAAGTAGCAAAAAAGGAAGGCTATCTGTACAATTTCTGCGATGACACTTAAAAATTCAGCATTTAATAAACACAACTTTACTACCATCTACGTTTTACTATTAGACTACTTTTTTATGTAAAGTGTTTGGAGCTAATGGCTAATGTTACCCCTAATAAAGGGTTGGAACGGTACCACCTAATATTCTAACCAGTTCTGGCCAAACCATGCATCTCAGTATAGGCGTTCTAATAATTACTTCTGTTAGTTTAGAACGCAATTTTTCGGAAAATGTTCATCAAAAAATAATAAGTCAGGGTACCATTGGAACAAGAATTGAACGCCCATCAAAATGATGTGCCACTTGACCCCCCTTCCCATTTAAAATTCTAAGGGTAACATCTACCCCTCCTAGGGGGTTGAACCACGAGGGCTACAAATAGTCCTTGAAAGTGTCCCCCTTGACAATAAAATTGACCTGTTTTTTCGATTACTCATATTGTTTACTGGAAGGAAGATATTAAGGGTGGGAAGTTTTCAAACTGACACCCTGTATAGATACCAATCTTGTATTTTCATTCATCATGCTATTAATAAGTCCAGGCATATTAATATTTTGCTCAATAGTAGAACTACAGTACACGATCATGTTACGAGACATAAAAATGATATAATTGTTCCACGAATTGGGTCAAAATTTGGCGAAAAATGAATAGGGGTTAATTATTACAATGAACTTCCAGTAAACTTTAAATTCCTCAGTTCTGAGAAATTTAACTCATGTTTAGAATGCCACTTACTGGCACTTACTGAATGAAAGAATACACTGACTATTATTTTTACTACTTGGTCTCATTTTACTATGTTTTTTTTACTTTTCATAGCTTAGTACACTTCGTTGTTAGTTTTTTGTATTATTATCATTATTTTTTTTAAATATTGTGATATCATCGTCTATTGATTGATGATTTTTTTATGTTAATCGTAAAGATATAGGATGTATCTACATAGAATGTTATACTTAACATTCTCTGGATGCAAAAAAAATAAAGTAAAAAGAACTCTATGTTATAAAATGGGCCTTTAAATTATATGTTATGAATTGTCAAAAACATCTATAAAATTGTATCGTGCTCAAATAAAATCTAATACAAGCTTTATGGTAAAATCATGAATATTATACATTTAAGGGTGTTGACTGAACATTGAATAAACAACTGAGTTATTGATAGCATAAATTGAGTACCACTTTGAAATTTGATTCAGTAAGCTATAAGCTATCATAAAGTGAAATTTGTTTACTCCTAGGTGGCCCTTCCCAAGGAATACTCCATTATTCGGCAATTAACAGTGGAAATGTGCCAACTGTCGGGAAAGTTCAACATTTAACTCTATCTAGAGAAGGCTCTTCGGATCATATGGAAGTATGTGAGATACCAGATAGGATTGATTGTTTGGCCACTGAAAACTGTACTAGTAAGTATATCATTCCGTTCATAATTCTCTTGTCAATAGAAATATTTCTCCACTTGCTTCAACTTATTAAATTTAAATATATTTAAATGTTTATATGTTGCATGAACGCTGAATAAACATATGACAACTGAATTATTGATAGCATAAATTGAGTACCACTTTGAAATTTGATTCAGTAAGCTATGGAAATAAAATGGAAGTATAGGAATAGTAACATAAATACAAAATTTAGAGATTTTTTAATAAAATACTAGAGGTTTATAATGAAGTAGCCCCAAAAAGGTCATTGAAAATTTATCCACATTATAGGATTTATAGGGAGTGGTATGATGAAGAAGTGAAGGAGGCAACGAAGAGCAGGGATGATAAATATAAAGAGTGGAAACAGAATAGGACAGAACAGCTTAAAGAGGAATACAAACAAAAAAGAAATATAGCAGTAAAAACTATGAGGGAAAAAAAGAGAGGGTACTACGAAAGAAAAATCGAAGAAAATAAAACAAACTCAATAGAATTATGGAAAGTATTGGGCAATATTATCCCAAATAAAAATAATAAGCAGATAACTGATAAAATTGAAATAAATGGAATGGAAATTTTCAGCAACGAATATGACATGTCCAATAGATTGAATAGCTTCTTTGTGGAAAGTATTAAGAACATAACAAATAATATTGATATGTCAGGACCTAACTTTCCAATAACTGTGAATCCAAATTTAGGGGTCAGATATGACAGTATGCAAAATTTCTCATTATTAGATCGCTCTGAATTGAATAATATTGTGTTTTCGTTACAAAACAAGGGGAGCCCTGATGAAATAAATGCTGTCTTTTTGAAAAACTGCCTCGCTAACATAGCAGAACCATTAATAAACCTAATCAATAGTTCATTTCTAACAGGCGAGGTGCCGGATGATCTGAAAATCTCCACAATTATACCAGTTCCAAAAAAAAGTAATACTAGCAAAGCCTCTGATCTAAGACCAATCAATATGTTAAGCTCAATTGAAAAAGTACTTGAAAAATCAGTTTATAATCAGTTAGTGGATTACGTTGAGAGGAATAAACTACTAAGTCAGCATCAGTCAGGGTTCAGAAATAAGCATAGATGTGAAACAGCGGTCCAATGTGTACTTGATGACTGGAAAATTAACTTGGAAAAAAATGTTACAACAATTGCGGTATTCTTGGATCTTCAAAGAGCATTCGAAACGGTTCACAGGGATAGGCTATTACAAAAGTTAGATGCACTAGGAATAAGAGGAACAGTTCTGAAATGGTTAGAGAGCTATTTAAAAAACGGAAGACAAAAATTAAAGATGAATAATGAATATTCAGATAACATAGAATGTAATCAGGGTGTACCGCAGGGGAGTGTTCTGGGGCCACTGTTGTTTCTGATCTATATAAATGATATTCCAGAGGTGACAGGGAACTGTACAGTGCATCTTTTTGCAGATGATACACTGATATATTTTGCATGTAATGATTACATAAAACTTATAGAAACTATCAACAAAACTTTGGAAGCTATATACAGATGGTGTTGTGCCAACTATTTGAGGATCAATGTTGAAAAGACCAAATATATGGTAATAAGTACAGAAAGAAGATATAGAAATATTAGTGAAGAAAAGTTTAACGTAATAATTGGCAACAGGTAAACATATTTAAGTACTTGGGGGTAAATGTAGATAGGAGATTACATTATACATTATATTATAAAAACAATATCATTTAAAATACATTATTTAGCCCGATGTGCTCCATACTTAACGAGATGGACAAAATTACTGCTTTATAATACATTAGTCCTACCGCATTTCACTTATTGCTCCACAATCCTGTATATACTGAACCAAAATGAACTAGCACGGGTGCAGAAACTTCAAAACAGAGCCATGCGAATTATTTTAAATTGTGGAAGACTAACACCTATAAATGGTATGTTGAAGCAACTGTAATGGCTGCCAATAAAATATTTTCTTCTTTACCAAACCTCTAATCTTCAAAATAAGACATAAAATTGCGCCTACCTATTTACAAGAGAAAGTCAAATATAATGAGCAAATCCACGGATACAACACTAGAAATAGAACTGATTTCCACATTCAACAAGTTGGACTAACGCAAGCACAAAATTCAATTTTTTTTAAAGGGCTTGACAGTTTCAATAATCTCCCACAAGACATTAAAAGCATAACATCTCTAGCTCTCTTTAAAAGGGAATTAAAATCATACCTCTCCAATCAATAAAAAACCCAGTAGCCACTATCTGACCATGTATTTATAATTTTAATGTGTATATATGTGACAAGTATGTTTATATGTGACAATTGTACTTATTTAACTTTTAAGTGTATTATTATAGACATTATCCATCAACCCCAAAAAATGTAAATTAGTCTATGACTACAATAAAGGATTTATATATATATATAAGTTATCATAAAGTGATTTTTTTACACCTAGGTGGCCCTTCCCAAGGAATACACCACTATTCAGCAATTAACAGTGGAAATGTGCCAAAGACAATTGATATGCTGAGTGTCAGAAAAGTACGACATTTAACTCTATCTCGAGAAGGCTCTTCAGATCATATGGAAGTGTGTGAGATACCAGATAGGATTGATTGTTTGGCCATTGAAAACTGTACAAGTAAGTATATCATTCCGTTCATAATTCTCTTGTCAATAGAAATATTTCTCCACTTGCTTCAACTTATTAAATTTAAATATATTCAAAGGTGATAATGTTGCATGAACGCTGAATAAACATATGACAACTGAATTATTGATAGCATAAATTGAGTACCACTTTGAAATTTGATTCAGTAAGCTATAAGATATCATAAAGTGATTTTTTTACACCTAGGTGGCCCTTCCCAAGGAATACACCACTATTCAGCAATTAACAGTGGAAATGTGCCAAAGACAATTGATATGCCGAGTGTCAGAAAAGTACGACATTTAACTCTATCTAGAGAAGGCTCTTCAGATCATATGGAAGTCTGTGAGATACCAGATAGGATTGATTGTTTTGCCACTGAAAACAGTACAAGTAAGTATATCATTCCCACTTGCTTCAACATACTAAATTGACTAAATTAATTAACAACTATGTTGTAGAAATTCATGTTCACTGAGAATGCTCTTTATTGAATTATAATCAATTGACCAAGATCCTACAGCCTTTATATAAACAGGTATATAAACAAAATCAAAAAGAAGGCTAGTTCAATATGATTCAACATGTCTTCAACTTAATATTGCTATAAACTAGCAGTTATTTGAAATTTTTTGAGTAGAGTGTGCTCTGGGACTGAGAATAGAATAAAACACTTTTATTTTTCACAATAATCTTATAATTTATTGCTAATTTCTGTTATTACACTGTTTGGGGTCTTAAGAGGGGTAGAAGAGGGTTGGTTTTCAATAAAATACACAATATCTTCCCCAAATGAATGAAATGTAGTTGTTTGGGAAAATTGTTGAGTATTTTATTCAAATTCATTCCTCTTCCACCCCTTCGACGGCCTAAAATAATACTATCAGTGGCATGTCATTTTGTTAACAAATAACACATTGCAAACATTCAACACAGTACTCTTTCATTTGGGGAAAATATTGAGTATTCTGTAGCGATAACCTCAGTCAGTATAAATTGTGTGCAATATGTTCACTTTTGTATTAACACATTTTTAATGAAGAACACAGCATAATGTGTATAAATGTATAAAACCAAAAAATTTGCAATTTTTTTATCCTCGCCTAAGTGTGAATACGAACAGCTTCACACACCAGTTTTATTTTTCAGGTACTGAAAAAGAAGCAATAGAGGCTTTCTTGAAATTGGGGCATGCTATTCAACCTTGTTAAAGTCTTGACAAAGGAATACAGGTCACAAGTGGAGATCTAGTATCATCATCCATAACAGACAGAATAACTTCTAGGTCCCAACTAGTGACAATGACTGGCATTCCTTCTTTTGAGTTGCTCAATACTATTGTGGACCTTTGTACTGAGATGTTTCATAGGTCAAAAAAATACAAACTTTCTATGAAGGAATGTATTGTATTCACATTTATTAAGCTGAAAACAGGGATTACCTATGCTGTCTTATCAGTACTTTTCAATATTACAAAAGCATCATGTAAAACTGTGTTTCATCATATGTTGTCAATGTTGGCAAAGGTATTAAAACCAGTTATTTACTGGCCATCTTTGGATGAAGTGAAGGAGAATGTACCAACATGTTTCAAGGATTTTCTGAATGTCCGTGTGGTAGTGGACTGCACTGAAATTCCAGTTGAAAAAGTCAAATGCCTTTGCTGCAGGCTGAGAACATACTCCCAATATAAAAAACACCATACAGTAAAGTTTATGACAGGAGTTTCTCCATCAGGTCTCATAACATTCATCAGTAAAGCATATGGGGGACGGGCATCTGATACAGAGATCTTCAAGCAAAGTGGACTGATTGAGAGATGTGAAATGTTCAGAGACCATATTATGGTGGATAAAGGATTCCTGATTCAAGACTTTGCTGGAGAATATGGAATCAAGGTGATTCAGCCTCCTTACTTGAAGAAGAAAACCCAATTTTCAAAGGAAGAGGCATTATTGAATGCAAAAATTGCCCGAGCTCGAGTTCATATTGAGAGGAGTAACCAACGGATAAAAATGTTTGCCATACTTGGAAGAAGTTTACCTTATAACCTACTTCCTCAGGTTGATAATATCATCACGATTATATGTGCAATCGTCAATTTATCTGCTCCAATTTTTGGTGATGATAAATTCCTTTAAATTACTCCATAGCTACCTGGGGTAAATACCACTTGTTTTTTCATTGATGCTGTATTGTACTTTGTCCTTTTAGTCAGTCTTCTTATTTAGGAAATTTCAATTTTTATTCACTCACTGATTTAGCAAACCTACCAACAATTATCTATTGATAACAAAAGGATGATTTCATTGAATCAATTAAAACATAGTTAATGATTTTTTCTTTATTCACTCAAGTAGTATATTTTTACAAAACGATTCTATAACTACCAAATAAATGAGGTAACATATCACATTTAATATGGGGACTTCCGAACTATGAGTGAATGGGACAGTTTTAATATAATTATGTTAGTTTATATGTGATGTTATTTTAAATGTATGTACAATTGTATAATATTATATGATCTATGACAAATTTGATATAAATAAATATATATTTGGCATAAAAAAGGTTTTGTCATAAAATCCTTTCAAAATTTTTCAAAATTATCAGGTCTTTGATGAAAGTATAATGAATACTGTAAAGAGAAACATTCTCAATTAGAAATTTATGAATAGCAATCCCAAATGGAAACTGAATAATTAAAAAATAAACTATCTGAATGAAAATGCAAATTTTCAGTTTCTGATTTTTTTCTTTCAAGTAAGGGTCTCACAGTATCTATTAGATGTAGTTCAATGTCCAGCGTGGTATTAACCGGGGAAGTAGTTGTTTTCTATTAGATATTACAAATATTAACTTCATTTTTATCATAGGATTGTTTCCATTTCCAGGGGAATCATGTTTTTTCAATTTCTAATGGAGAATGTTTCTCTTTTCAACATGAATGACTTCCAACTTGAATGATGGAAAAATGGTGACTAAAGTTTTCCTTTCAGCCGCAGATGATTCCACAACTGAAATTATGAACCTTCTGTTCATATTTCCAAATAAAAATCAAAATATAATGAATACATTTTTATCAAAGGTTGAGAATTTTGAAAGTTCAACAAATGATTTTTTTGTCTCTTCCAATAAAATAAGTAAAATAACAAGATAATAAAATTCACAAATTACATTGCACAGTTTATATAACTTATATTTAGGGTTCTGGCACCTAGGTGAGAGCACCTGTATATATCATAGATGTAAATTTTGAAAAGTAGATGGATATTTTAGACAAGAATCAGCTTATAGGAGTGAATGATCCATTTATAATAAAATTTAGTAGGTACCTAATGCATTAACATAGTTTGATTGCCGATTTATTCATTTTGTGTCTTAGCCAAAACATGTTGTGAAGTTTGAATAAAGTTTGTGAAGATCGAATCGTTTTCTTTATATTGTATACAATTACTATGGATCTTCGTCAAGTAACAGCCGAGCCAATAAAAAAAAATGGAATCACTGGACAAAAAAACTTTAACTTTTCTCAATTTTCCAAGAAATTTGCATAATTTTGAAGGAAGTGTATTTTGCACATCTTGCTAAAATGCCATTTCTTTCATTCATTCCCAATTATTATTCTTTTTCAACATTTAGGCCCTGAAAATTTCACACTTTTGAAAAATCTCACTAGGTGACACTGACTAAATAATAGAACTCTAATATTTGCAATCCTTTCATTGAACTGTGACGCAGTTGGATACAATCTATATTTTTTGTAAATAATCTAACATTTTATTTTGAATGACATTTAATGGTCTCACTGCTTTCATATATTTTATTTTTGTATCATATATGGTAGGTACATAAGAATTTTCGCCAAAGAATAGAAAAATAAAACAAAACAAATTCCATATACAGAGGGTGTCCCAAAACTAAGGCCAGCTTATATATATTATATATATATATATATATATATATATATATATATAAATATATATATATATATATATATATATATATATATATATATATATATAAACGGGACGATTTCTTGGGCATAAGGGTTTACCGCCCTTGTGCGCCACTTGAACACGTGCGGTGTTCAAAGGCTAGTTAAAATGAATTTTTCAAAATTTCAATAAAAGTTAGTTATACATATTTTCATAAGTTCACGCAGTATGATGTTTTTAAATAGTGCTCATGTACATGACATAGTGTTATCAATGGTGTTCTGTCCCTTTTTGTGTGGTGGCACAACCTTACCTTTGTAAGTAATGACCAAGGAGTTTTATGCTGTTTTCTTCAAATTAATCTCACGTTAACGTCTTGAAAATGAAAATAAATATTTTCAAAAGCTCGACAATTTAACAAACAGTTGTTCTTTACCAGTTCAATGTACGAACTAGAAATCTAATTCACTTCTTGTTATATAAAAATCATCCATTCATCAACGACTCAACCTCGATTCATGCATCATCCATGCATTTTGCATTCAATCATCGCCCATGCATTCTTCATTCAAGCACAATTCATGCAACATTTTCTCAAAATAAATTGACTGCAACTTCCTTATCAATTGCAAAGCAAAATTGTGGTCATACTTCACCACGATGTTAATAAAGTCTTTTGAAAAACTGGAATACACTACAAAATCACAAAGGGGAAGATTAAGTATTGCCATTCCTAGCTGGACTTGTCCATAAAATTTATGATTTTTCTTGAGTGCCAAGAAATCATTTTCGAAAATCAGAAAATCACAGGCATTGATGAAATCTATAGATGGTTTGGTTTTACCTAAAATGAAAAATCACAATATTACAAATTTTACAAGAATTTATAAGTCATTCCTAATTATTTGAACCATTTTTTAAATTTAGAAACAAACCTATGAAAGGGCATTTGATTTCGAGGAGCTTATGTGGTCCTTTGGGTCCCATGATTATTCCATCTGGGGAATATGGCAACCATGTGGTATATTAAATCAAAGACTAGATATATAGATGTTTATTAAGTAGGATACCCTAATATACATAGTTCCATGTTACAAAATAACAAATTAGTAGGTAAAAATATGTAACAAGTGAAAATAAAATACTTTGGGATATCTGATACTCGGTGTGTAAAAAAACGACCAATCCAATGAAGATTTGAAAATAAAAATAGATAAATGTGTAGGCAATCATATATTACAAATAATAGTGTTGAGGAAACAGTCATAACTTCATGCACTGAGAACCAATCCAGGGGTTTTTTGGTACATCGGACAGTCCTATAGGGTCCAATAGAATTTCACAGATATCATTTTCACACTGCAGCACATCTCGGCCATCCTCACCTTTTCACAAAGACACCATCTTTACTCTAAAAAATGTCTTCCTTTTATGAAACTTAGGTAGCACAACTACTTTACGAAAATTGTACGCTTTTGGGAAATCAACTATCCAGAATTATTCATCTGGGAAAATTTACTCATGAACATATATCCTTTGGGTGACCAAATCACAAAATCGCAGTATTTTCATTCAGTTAGTTTCATTTGTAAATGAGTTTGGTAATAATAAGCATGGTCACGTTTTAGGGTAATTGCAATTCCACCGCTTATTATAGTTGAGGTTTTTAAATTTGAATACTGCCCCATATCAATATTCCTTAATGAATATGGACACTTCACTTCCATAGCAGCCACAAGACATCGTCGCATCAGGAGAACCATCAATTTATTAAATAATCTATACTTTCAACAAAGGAATATCCATTCCCAGAATTTATAAGTCATTCCTAATTATTTGAACCATTTTTTAAATTTAGAAACAAACCTATGAAAGGGCATTTGATTTCGAGGAGCTTATGTGGTCCTTTGGGTCCCATGATTATTCCATCTGGGGAATATGGCAACCATGGATGATCTTTAGAAATTATGAGACCCACTTCTTCCACATCATATTTATTTCTTGTAGCATAGGCAGTTCTGGCTTCAGGTTCCGTTTCAATGCCATGTCTAACAAATCTGAAAGTAGCATGTATATAGGAAAGGCTGTTATAAAAACCTTAGAATATTGTAGTGTGAAGAGTATGAGTCTGTTATTTTAGTGGTTCAAAATATTAGTCATTTGCTAAATCCCAGTGAGTTTTTAGTTTCATTCAAAAAAGAAAAAATATATTCATAACTCACTTATTACTGAATCCCTTTGGCCAGAAATATTTCTGTGACTTTGTATGCCAATCACCTTTACTGTAGGTGAACAAATCATAACATCGAGAACCAGTAATTCTTAACTTTCTCTCACTAACCCACACATGCCTGTTATTAAGAGAAGTTTGAGCAACTTGAAGGAAGTTAATGCTCTCGATGTTATGATATTGTTTCTGGCAGCATTCCCTAGATGGTCCTATTTTTGGTATTTCCTTCATAGCTGGAGAACCATCCATATTTTCAAACAGAAGTTTGAGGGTGTTTTCCTCAGGAACAAATCTTTTTTCAACTTCAATTATTTTCCTCTTTCTTTTTCTGAAATGGAAGTATTTTCAGTTGATTTTTTATTTGTGCAGATATATAGTTAATAAATAGTACTTTTCATACATGGTCCAGGACCATGGAAAAAACTAATAATCATGAATCGCCTATAAAAGTCAAAAAAATTAATTTATAAATTACCCATGTTTACTCAATTCTGAGTTTGGAGCAGCTGCACACAATTTTTGTAACATGTAGGAAGATTTATTTGCAATACATTGTTTTTCCACTGCTATGCAACTTTTTCTAGGTTTCTTCTCTTTCATACATTGTGTTTCCAAAAGTGGTACAGGCTTGTAATTCTCTAAAGTCCGGGTTTTTTCTTTCCGCCAGTAACAATCCACATCAGTTGAGGACAAATCTTCCAGATCCAAAACGTTCCTTCTGCAACAAAAAAAGAGCACAGAAAAAATAAAATAAAATCAAAAGAGATGCATTGCATCAAATTGCACTGGCTTGATATGCCTTTTTCATTTGTGGAACCAATACAACCTTGAACAAAGCAAAAGTAAAGCAGCTACATGTTTACATCGGGATGACTTTCCTGCTTTGCATAAGCATGACATTTCCTTTATGGAAACTTTTCCTTCCTCAACTACCATAACCCCACCTAATTGATGAGGTGTGTCACCCAACTTGCTGGTTTTCAAACACAGGGCATATAATACCAGCTTGTTCATATCTCTTTCATTTATGCCACACAATATTATATGCCCTGCATTCACTGACACATCTCGACGATGGCAGAGCTTCCAGATACTGGAATATATCAGCAATATTTACAAATGAGTCCATGATCTCCTGTAAACAGATTAGCTCGGCAAAAAATCCCTGAATTGATTAAATTTCAATTTCTTACTAATTTCTCCACCACAATATTTTGAAACACTTTAAACTAACACTATAAAGTCACTTGCGGTATATAAAAAAACACTCGTTTTCAACAATGAAAAGTTAGTTAAACACGAAAAAAAAACAAGAAATATATTTCATAACAATACATATGACAAACAAAACTGACAGTTAAGTGACAAATGTAAACAAAGTCCTTGACAAAGCCGCCATTTTCCTAGCGATAGTGGCGGCACCATCGGTCGATTTACTCGCCAATAGTATTTCAACTTCCAACATGTTGGAAGTGAACGTGTGCACATGTTGGAAGTGGACGTGTGCTGTGCCACAAGTCTACCAGTAACAAGTGAGCCAACCCGGTTTCCGTATCCGACTCATCGTCATACTTCATACTGAACGCGCGTGCCTTGCACAGATCACAGAAACTAGTTTCTGTGATCTGTGGTGCCTTGTCCGACCGGTGACCTGACTCAGCCTAAATGGTGGCTGCGTTCGAGCAAAATGGCTTGTAGTTCAGATTCTGTGGTTCAGTAAGATATTTCAGTATTGTAGATATTTCTTTGACATAACCTTAAACGGCTTAAACAATTAGGCTATGGCTATCCAAGATGCTGTCAAACTAAAATCAAGATGGCCGCCTGAAGTCACATTGTTATTGTTTAAACGAGACTGATTATTGTTAATTTTCATCTATTGGGTTGAAATTTTTGTATGAAACTTTGCCGAATAAAAAACATGCCTACAAAGTGTTATGTTGTAAATTGTGGAAGCCGTGGAGATCGCGACTTAGTGAAGTTTTTAAAAATTCCTAGCTTGCTACATTTTGATAATGTGGTATATTAAATCAAAGACTAGATATATAGATGTTTATTAAGTAGTGTAAAAGTTTGAATGTAAAATATCTTATTTCCTTCGATAGCTGTATGAGAGAAAATGGACGGTAGCCGAAATGAATTGAATTTATGATGCGAGCCCTTTAAGAATCTTACCTTCGTTCCGTAAAATCCTTATCAGGGGGATCCTGACTGGCCAGTCTCCAGGGGTTGCGTGGAAGGATATCTCCCTGATCTCCCTTGGAAGAAGTGTGAATAAGCGTTGCACAATGCACAATAGTAAGTTCAAAAAAATCACTAATGAGTTCGTGGAGAAAGTCAAGTTCTCCCGTTGAGATTTTATGAGTTCGACCACTATCGATCGAGTACCGAATAGGAGTGATCTTAAAGGGCATTTTTACTCGCGCAAGGAATATACTGTTATACACAGTGAGCAAAACAAATGATTGATCAACACGTCCAGTTGCAGGAAGGTCGTTTTTTTTAGAAATAGGTAATAACTGTTATACTTATAATACAATAATTGAAGACAAAACACATAACAAAGAAAGTTGAGCGGAAACGCGACATGCCGCCCAACTAAAATACACGGTATTTTACGGTGCATCGAGCGGTAAGGGGCAGAGCTTGCTTACCGTGCGTTTCAAAACGCCAGTGGAGACCTTTACCGAAGCCACCCTCACCTTACCATCATGACCAGGAAATGTTTCAATGACACGACCCATTTGCCATTGCCGGGGGGGTAAATTATCATTTTTAATGAGGACTAGAACACCTTCTTTCAATGGCGGGGAGTCGTCCACCCATTTGGCACGCTGATGGAGGGTATGTAGGTATTCTTTGGACCAACGATCCCAAAAACTTCTATGTAACAAGGAGAGAAGCTCGAAACGGCTGAGACGGTTTGGTGGAATATTTCGAAAGTCTTCTTCAGGAAGGACAGTCAAGGGGTCCATTGTCAAAAAATGCCCTGGAGTTAAAGCCGTAAAATCATTAGGGTCATTGCTGAAGGGAGTCAATGGCCGAGAATTCAGAGTGGCTTCTATTTGAGTGAAGACGGTGAGAAGTTCCTCAAAGGTAAGGATCTGATCCCCAATTACTCTTACCAAATGTGATTTTACGGATTTGATACCGGATTCCCATAGACCTCCGAAGTTCGGGGCTGCAGGGGGGTTGAAATGCCACGTAATTCCTTCAACTGAAGCTGATTTTTCGAACATTTTGTTCAATTGCCGATGGGCACTAACAAAGTTTGTTCCACAGTCGCTATAGAGATGAAGACATCGTCCACGACGTGCAACAAACCTCCTAAGAGCAGCCAGGAAGGCGTCTGCGGACAAGTCGGACACTAGCTCTAGGTGCAAAGCCTTAGTGGCAAAACATACGAAGAGGCACAAGTACGACTTCAGAACTTTAGCACCCCTTGTTCTCGACATAGTAATGCGAAAGGGCCCAGCAAAGTCCACTCCTGTGTGAAGAAAACATTTCAAGCGAGACACACGTGCGAGTGGTAGGTCACCCATGACAGGTTGGATTGACTTAGGGTTAATCCGCCAGCAGGTGACGCATTTAGATACGATGCGTCTGATAGATCTCTTTGAATTGATTATCCACCAGTTTTGAGCTAATAAATATTGGACCGTCTGTATACCGGCGTGAAAATATTTCTGATGGAGATTCTCAATGAGGAGATCTGTAAATCTACCTCGACTGGGCAGCAGTACTGGGTACTTTCGAGAATCGGGAATCGGAGCGTTCCTGAGTCGTCCTCCGACGCGGACAAGACCCTGACCATCAATAAAGGGGGACAGTTTACGAAACATTTTGGGAAGCACTTTCCCATCTTTCAGTAGGGATATTTCGTGGGAAAGGCATACGGATTGAGAATGTTTGGCGAATATCAATAGGGAATGATGGATTTCGAAAGAAGTGAGGAAACCTGTCCTTTTGGGTAACTTTAAACAGTTATGTGTAAAACGGCAGATATAACCAACAATCCGAGTCGAAGTCATGAGAGAGGAATAATTTTCGAGGAGAATCTCAAGAAAGTTGGATTCAGCAATAGTGACGTTCAAAGTCACCCGACGTTCCTCTTCCATAGCGGCAGGAGGAGTCGAAAACTCTTGGTCGGGAAGGCAGTTGGAGGTGAGGAGAAACTGAGGTCCCGCCCACCATGTGGTACAACTGAGGAATTCGCTAGGTAAGAGACCCCTAGACCCCACATCAGCTGGATTGTCAGATGAGGGAACATGATACCAACATTCCGAGGAAGTTCTTTCTTTAATGAAGGAAACCCTGTTACTCACAAATGTTTTCCAACGATAAGAAGGACTCTTTATCCAGCTTAGAGCTACCCTAGAGTCAGACCAACAGTAGGTCTTTTCTATATGAAGTGTAGTTTTGTAAACACTGCGAACAAACTCGGCTAAGCGGGCAGTCAGAACGGCAGCACAAAGTTCTAGCTTGGGCACCGAAATTCTTTTCAACGGGGCAACCTTGGACTTGCCACACACAAAGCGAATTGACTTTTCTCCTGTCTCTGACTGAAAAAGAAGATAAACGACAGAGCAATAACCTCTTTCACTCGCATCACCAAAGCAGTGGAGTTCACAACTTCGAAAATTTTCTATGGAAAGTCGTCGTGATAACGAAAACTCCGACAAAGAAGGAAAATCGCCAATATATTTTTTCCAAGTTCGGACGATTTCTGCCGAGGGTTCCTGATCCCAGTCAATTCGGAGAACCCAAATTTGCTGAATCAGATGTTTGATGAGAAAAGTAAGCGGAGCTAGAATCCCAAGAGGGTCGAATATTTTGGCGAGGGTAGAAAGAATATTCCTTTTGGTACAAGGGGATTTCAATGTATTCACTGAAAACTTAAAGGAGTCCGTGGATGGATTCCACTGGAGCCCCAAAACTTTACACGACGCGTCAGGTGAACTGTCGAAAGATAACGGGTCGATACAGAGATGAGTGGGGGGAAGGTCAGTTAAAAGAGCAGCATCATTACTGGACCACTTCCTCAATTCGAATCCGCCTTTATCTAGAAGCGATATCAACTGGCCTTTGAGGAGTGATGCAGTTTCGAAGGAGGGAACTGACACAACAATGTCATCGACATACGTAGAGGAGCGTAACGCCTCAGCAGCCAGGGAGTATTTTTCGCCATCTTCATCCGCAAGCTGTTGGAGGGTACGAATAGCCAGAAAGGGAGAAGACGATACTCCATACACGAGTGTTCGGAGACGATAGGTGCTAACGGGATCTTGGGAAGAGAACCGCCAAAAAATACGCTGAAGGTCTTGATGTTCATTAGAAAGAAGAATTTGCCTGAACATCATACGGACGTCTGCCGTAATAACGTGAGAATGGAGACGAAAGTTTAACAAAATAGAAACGATGTCCTGTTGAAGCTTTGGACCTGTCAATAGGTGATCGTTCAGGGAAGGTTGATTAGGAAGTTTGGCCAACGCATTGAATACCACTTTCAACTTGGTTGTCACACTGTCATGCTTGATAATGCAGTGGTGGGGAATGTAGTAAAAATGAGGCAACTCCTTGTCATCAGATACGAGCTCCATGTGATTTAGTTTAAGATATTCTCGCATGAAGTTTTTGTATTGCTCATACAATTCGGGTTGTCTCACTAAACGTTTTTCCAAAGAATAGAAACGCTGGAGTGCAAAGTTTCGAATTCCTGGAAATTCAGTTATGGGTTGCTGGAGAGGAAGATTGACAACGAATCGACCATTTGGAGTACGAGTTGTGGTGTCCAAGAACGTTTTCTCACAGAAGGCGTCTTCAGGAGAACTTTCCATGACTTCAGGGATAGATTCCAATTCCCAGAATCTTCTCACCGTTTCCTCCAAAGGGGTTACATCACTGACGGTACTGAAAAGGGCAATCAAAATATAACCAAAGATGGTGTTGATGGCATCTGGTTTTCCTTCAACTCCAGGAATACGTCCGTCAAGAAGAACTTGAGAAAAAACGTCAGCACCTAGCAACAAGTCAATTGAACCAGGAATCGAAAACTGTGGATCCGCCAATCGTAGGTTGGAAAGGTGTATCCAATCATTTGTATGGATTTCGGAGTAGGGTAGGTTGTCGCAAATAGTTGGTAGAACTACAGTATCAACAATCAGTGTCGGAGAAGTTTGTTGCAATGGACGAAGAGAGAGGGTAAGCCCTCCTTGAGTAGACTGGGCGCGCATGGAACCCAATCCCTGAATGCTTAGAGAAAGAGAAGTGGGTTGCAAGCCCAACCGTTTGACACTTCTTTGACTTATGAATGAAGTCATGCTTCCACTATCAAGGAGGCATCTGAGGGGTTGAAATGTTCCCCTGCTATCCATAACCTCAACTCTGGCCGTGGATAGGAGCACAGCGGACTTGTAGCGGGAAAATGCAACGTTAACCGAAGCTGCGTTGTTGGTGGGTATGGAACGGAACCCTGCTGATCTGGAAGTGGATGGAGCAGAACCAAGATTGGTAATAGTATCGGAAGAGGGGGAATTTTCAAAGTGCAAGAGAGTGTGGTGCGACTGTCCACATTTGTGGCATTTATATGAGCTCTGGCAAGATTTGAAGCTATGAGAATGGCTTAAGCAATTTATGCAAAGCCTTTTATTTTTTGCGAACTTGTAACGCTCGGAAGCGGCAATATTCATGAAATCAGGACATTTGTATATATTATGATCTGACTTAGAGCACATAATACACTTGGATCTAACCTCGTCAGTCTGAGCTAAAAGGGTAGTAGAGCGGTTACAAGAGACAGATTTGGGTTCAAATTTCTTTGAAACAGGAAGTTTGCGAGAGAATTTCAAGTTATCCAAAGCATTGCAATGTTTTGCTAAAAAATCAAAAACATCCTTATATTTAGGAACATCCGAGGAATTGTGATGATGCTCAAACTGAGTGGCTACACTGATATCCACCCTTTTTAAAAGCATCTGTACCAGAATGAAGTCCCATTCAGCTACGGGAAACTTCAAGTTCTCAAGAGCCGCTAAATTGTCGGAAAATATATCTAAGAGTTGTCGCAACTCGATGTGGGAATCACTGTTCAACTTTGGAGCATTGTCCAAGGCCGACCAGTAAGCAGAAGCGATTACACGCTTGTTTTTATAACGTTTGACTAATATGTCGTATGCAATAGTGTAATTGGATGACGTCATAGGTAAGGTTTGGACAAGTTTCAAAGCCTGGCCTCTCAATGAAGTAAGTAAATAGTTGAACTTCTCTATTTTACTCAATCTAGGATTATTTCCGACAAGTGAATCAAACATTTCTATGAAAGAGTGGAAAGTGAGGATATCTCCACTAAAAACTGGCAATTCTACCGTAGGGAGCGGTATCCTACTGGCATAACCTTAATCGTCAGTATTATTTGCGGTTTTTTCAGAAAGTTTCAAACAAATAGCTTTAATATCGTAAAATGTTGTTTCAAATTGTTTTCTGATGAGGTCCTCTTCATCAAAGGCGGTGCTTTCATCGCTACTAATCAGGCCGATAACTGAGTTATGATTGGTAAAAAACTCCTTTTTGATGTCTTCTATAGACTCCATATATTGTTGAAATAATGGAAAATATAAGGCATTTGCTTCGGCCCTTGCGGAAATCTCGCGTAACTCTTGAAGCCGATTGATTTGAGTTTTCCTGAACGCTTGATATTTTTTCAATTTATCTGTCATTATGAACGGAATTAATACCTATTGATGAAATAATTATAAATCAAACTCCTAGCAAATTTAGGCAAAATGAATGATAGGTGAAAATAGGTAGCACAAGCGTCGAAAACCGAGTGCAAATTTAATTTAAATTGAAAATATTGAAACTCAATAAATGTATTTGTCTCACTCTGTAATTCCAGTCAGCTGAGCGTATTAGAGGCAGCCTACTGTCCCGTAGCGCTCGACTAAGGTTTTATGCAGCGCAAAAAACTCCAATAGTAGCAATTGTAACAGTCGTTTTTTATATTGGCTTCAATTTTATATTATTTATTGAATAAATGTAAATTTAGCGAGACCGGAGAAATTGTTATTCACTGCAACTAAACATGCAAATCAACCCAAATTCAGCAAATCCGTGCGCGAATGACCAAATGTAAAAGTTTGAATGTAAAATATCTTATTTCCTTCGATAGCTGTATGAGAGAAAATGGACGGTAGCCGAAATGAATTGAATTTATGATGGGAGCCCTTTAAGAATCTTACCTTCGTTCCGTAAAATCCTTATCAGGGGGATCCTGACTGGCCAGTCTCCGGGGGTTGCGTGGAAGGATATCTCCCTGATCTCCCTTGGAAGAAGTGTGAATAAGCGTTGCACAATGCACAATAGTAAGTTCAAAAAAATCACTAATGAGTTCGTGGAGAAAGTCAAGTTCTCCCGTTGAGATTTTATGAGTTCGACCACTATCGATCGAGTACCGAATAGGAGTGATCTTAAAGGGCATTTTTACTCGCGCAAGGAATATACTGTTATACACAGTGAGCAAAACAAATGATTGATCAACACGTCCAGTTGCAGGAAGGTCGTTTTTTTTAGAAATAGGTAATAACTGTTATACTTATGAAGACAAAACACATAACAAAGAAAGTTGAGCGGAAACGCGACAAGTAGGATACCCTAATATACATAGTTCCATGTTACAAAATAACAAATTAGTAGGTAAAAATATGTAACAAGTGAAAATAAAATACTTTGGGATATCTGATACTCGGTGTGTAAAAAAACGACCAATCCAATGAAGATTTGAAAATAAAAATAGATTAATGTGTAGGCAATCATATATGTTAGATTTGGATCACTCAAAACCTCTTTTTAAAAAATTACTTTATTTCAATACATATAAATTATATCAATACAATGTTTAACGTGAACTTGCACGGACCAAGCTTCTAAAGCAATAATAGTGATGCGACGCTCTTGGAGGTTCTACTTATAGACTCGTAGATGCTGACTGGGCGTCCTCGGGAATCTACGTCTTGAATAAACAACTGGAATTGCGCTGGAGATAGACCTTGATCGTCAGCGACATCCTGGCACCATTAGATTTACTTCGTAAATAACTGCGCACTTTGGAATAAAGGTCCATTGTATTTTTTTATATAACATATATTACAAATAATAGTGTTGAGGAAACAGTCATAACTTCATGCACTGAGAACCAATCCAGGGGTTTTTTGGTACATCGGACAGTCCTATAGGGTCCAATAGAATTTCACAGATATCATTTTCACACTGCAGCACATCTCGGCCATCCTCACCTTTTCACAAAGACACCATCTTTACTCTAAAAAATGTCTTCCTTTTATGAAACTTAGGTAGCACAACTACTTTACGAAAATTGTACGCTTTTGGGAAATCAACTATCCAGAATTATTCATCTGGGAAAATTTACTCATGAACATATATCCTTTGGGTGACCAAATCACAAAATCGCAGTATTTTCATTCAGTTAGTTTCATTTGGAAATGAGTTTGGTAATAATAAGCATGGTCACGTTTTAGGGTAATTGCAATTCCACCGCTTATTATAGTTGAGGTTTTTAAATTTGAATACTGCCCCATATCAATATTCCTTAATGAATATGGACACTTCACTTCCATAGCAGCCACAAGACATCGTCGCATCAGGAGAACCATCAATTTATTAAATAATCTATACTTTCAACAAAGGAATATCCATTCGCTGTGAATGCCTCATCTGAAAATTAATTGGAAACATTAATGAACAGTTCATAAATTACGAAAAATCAGTACCTACCTTGGCAACAACAGTATGTTCATCCATTTTTCTTGCTTCACAATCATGGGCAAATCCAGCTTCAAGATATTTATAGCCTGTTAAATTTTTGTAGGCCTTCATTGGCTTTCTTGTTTATGAGTCAACAGCAGATATGTAATAAGGTCGAATGCCGTTACTGTTGTGAAAAGATCTAGAGATATGTCCATTTCACAAGGAGTGAAAGTAAAAGGATCCATGCACTTTATCACTCTCCTTTTGTCTCTATAGATCGATGCAGTGTCTTTGTTTACTCGTTCTAATGATAATAAATAAATCACTTTTAGTTAAAACAGCCATAATAACATTTCAAATCACAACTAAACAAAACTATTAGCAGTAGAAGCTAGTGCCAAACACAAACACCATTCATGTGTGCCTACAGCCGGCCATTTTTAAAGAGCTGTGGTCACGTGTTCTGGATAGCCTAATAAACACAGCAGTAGCACAGAATATATACCCACACAGAAGCGAATGTCAGATCCTTGCAGGTACCAAAAATTTTTGTAGCCACTCCCTCGGTAAGTGGGACACCAATAAGGAGGGTGGTGTTCGTTGTTCGTTGTTTTTACGCCGATGTGACTCTACTCCTAAAGTGTAGTTTTCTGTTTCTTTCATTCCGCAAATAAGACAAAGACAGAAATCGGGTGTTTATGAAATCCGAGTACACAAAAAGAACAAACACAAACTAACTGAAAAGTGTCACGAATGACAAGTGGAAAGTGACATGACAATAAGTAAATAAATATTACGGCTGTGAATAATTTTCAAACATTGTTGAATTGTTGTGCTTCTGCTTGATATATTTTTAATATTGTGTGTTGCTGTTCCTATAAATCTGTTTTTGGGAGAACAATGCCTCGTCGAGGAGGAACTGTTTGTATTTGTTGGGGATGTTCTTCGAAAACCGGTGAGAATATGAGTATGTTTTCCCTTGTGAAAGATCCTGCAAGGTATGTACACAAATTTTACATTAGGCATGATGAATACAATACATATGATGTATGTATATATTTTAGATTGGCATTGTGGCTAAAGGCAGCAGGTAGAGAAGATTTGCTTGAAAGAAACACGGAGGAACTTCATAAAAATTGCAGAATTTGTGAGCTGCATTTCGAGGACAAATACATAATTCAAGGTGAATCGAGGAAACATCTCTTTGATAATGCTGTCCCGACAATCTTTCCTCAAACATCATCTACTACGACAGAGAGTGAAACAGATCCTTCTAGCAAAGTCATAATTGTTTCAAGTAAGTTATTAGGGCAATTGTGAAAAATTACAAAGTGCGACTGGGGATGATTATGTGTTTACCTCTTTATTAGCACACAATTTGCTCTTCACAGAAAGAAACGTACAGAGACCAAAAGCACCTAAAGACAACACGTTAAAAGTACCTACCACAAACTACAAAAGTCAAAAAATACCACAAGAAAATCGAATTCAAAATTGGTCTAATATATGAGACCATTATTTGCAAAACTCGCTGTCCGACAAAATCTCTGAAACTTATTTTTGTTGAGTTTCGTTACAGAGGAATTGAGTGATGAAATCAGAATTTACCAAAACCATTTCTTTAACATGCAAGTACTATTTTTTTTCACCAGATATTTATTTGCAAAACTGGCTATTTGCAATATATATTATTTTTTTTAACAAAGCTCTAAATATTTTAGGCTGCAAAGTTCTAAATTCCACTCCTAAAAACTTTAAGCAACATTTATAATATATCACTTTATTTTGCGAAAGCACCACTACTAAGCTGTTAAACGTTTTTTTATATTTCCCAAAAAAATGCTTTTGAGCAAATAGAAATTTTTGCAAATAATGGCATCATACAGTGTCTTTCAGAAGTTTCGGAACAGTGTCATATTTCAGAAACGGCCCCGAGGAAATTCATGAAAATTTCGATAGGATGGTTTTTGATGATGCTCGATTCAATGGTGATATTGTCAAATCAACAGTTTTTCAGATATTGAGGGTAACTCAATTTTTTTAAATGGAACATCCTATTTGTTTTCATTGCAATCAATTCAGCGACGCCTTATTACTTATGTCTCCAAATATCAGATTTTGAATTAATGCAGTTTTTGAAATATGACAACATGGCTTTTTCGTTCAAAAGTCTGGGAAAGTTCCAATATTTTCAATACGGCTCAAGAAAAATTCATGAAATTTTATACAAGGTGATTTTTGATGATGCACGATTCTATTGTAGTATATTGAAATCATACTTTCTTCTCTTTTTTAGACATATCAGATGTCCCTCTGGAAGGCAACTCATCAGCATTGGATATTTTAAACCAGCCCTCTACCTCAGGTAAACTATTTTTTTGTTTTTTTACTGAACTTTTGAATTTAAAGAATAGTCTATTCAAGTTGTATGTATAAAAAAAGATCTGTGTGAGAAACTTGGATGGTCATTTTCATCCTACGTAATCGTGATTAGTAGTCATTTAAATTGATAGGTGCCATACAGCTTCAATACTGCCTGACCTATCCTATTATTTACGAGAGGCAGGTTCCTTGAAACTAGTTTCCAGGTGGTAGGCCTGGCTAGGTTTAGTGAGAGCCCAGTCGTTCGATCAGAAGGAAGCACTTTCAATTGGATGTTTCTTGAATAATGTTGCATAATTATCTGACAGATGTAGTTCAATGTCTTTGGTTATGTGATATAAGCCAAAAAATTAGATGTGTCAGATATTTATCGATATTCACTTTGTTTTGTCTCAAAGGAAAATTTCTCTGACTATATCCAAACTCATTGTGAACAAATTAAAATTTCGCTGAAAGTTGTTCTGGTGTGTCAATATAGAAACATACTTGTTATAATCATGGTAACATTCAAAAACGAGAAATATTCTTACTTTTCTTTTGGACCCTTTCCCCTGTTATAGGTGATCATAAACAATTGTAAAACTCAGATTCACTCAGTTTTTTCCTCACATTAAGCACACATTGGTATATCAAGTGGTAGATTGTAAATAATTTCAGTCGATTTCAGTTGAAAATAAGTTTTATGATTCTGTTCAGAGAAATAAAAATTCGATTTACATTCGTAGCACAGCCTCATAGTATTATAGGTAATATGGGTGTAGACAATTGCATAATAAACTTTCAAAAGTTGCGTGGAACTGAGATTATTTTTAAAAGTAACCAATATTGAATTTTTTGTTAATATGATCTATATAAAGTTCCATGCAGCTCATATAACAATTGGTGAAGTTGCCCAAGTCTCGTCAAGTCAGACATTTCAATCACATTACCACTGACAGTGACATGAACCGGAAAAATCATTTTCAATCACGAGTAGAAATACAGAAAACAGTTTTATTTGAATGTGGAATCGAACGATTTGTTATATCCCTTGATATTTCCTTTCTTCAGCATATACCCTAACTTTACTTCATATAATGATGAAAACTCAGGTTTTTGCTGACAAATTTGATAATTGAGATATGTTTTGTTTCAGGGATTATTCCTAGACCTGGCAATCCCTCTTCTGTTGCAGTACAAACCCCTGCCAATTTGACCTCTACTTCACCAAGAAAACAGAAGTTAAGAGCAAAAATTGTTTCTCTAAAAAAAAATATTCATAAACAAAGAATGCACATGAAGAAAAAGTCAAGTACAGATGAAAACTACACAATTGAAGATTTTCATAACATGTGCAAAAAGTATTTGAGTGAACCATTTTCCGAAATAGTAATAGCACAGACACTATTACAAGGAAAGAAACCCAAAGCCAGAAGATACTCGGATGAATATAAACAATTTGCCTTGACATTGAATTTTCTGGGCCCCAAGGCATATGCTTTCATGAGAAAAATATTGTGCTTGCCAACAAAACGCACTTTGCAAAAAATAACTGAAAATTTAGTATGTAGTCCAGGTTTAAAAAATTCCGCTGTATTTGAGGCACTTAGATGGAAGGCGAACACAATGATCGATGAAGACAAACACTGTATTTTATGTGTAGATGAAATGTCTATCAAATCCAATCTTTTTTATAATACTGGACGAGATGAAATAATTGGTTTATGTGATATAGGAAATAGCCAAAAAGATTCTAATATAGCCGAAAACGCTCTTGTTCTGATGGCTCGAGGTCTATATTCAAAATGGAAACAGCCTTTGGCATATTTCTTTGTTGGTTCAACTTTTGCTGCTGAAGATCTGTTACCTGTTATTTTGAAATGTATTTCAAAATTGTTTGATATTGGTTTGTACGTAAATTGTCTTATCAGTGATATGGGCTCTAATTTCATGGAACTGAGTAGACGTCTAGGAGTAACACCGGAGAATCCTGTGTTTTCAGTTGAAAATAGAGAAGTTATATATTTATTCGATACCTGCCATTTGATTAAGGCAACAAGAAATAATTTGATCAATAATAGTTATTGTTTTGATGACAAAAAAACTTCATGGTCATTCATAGAGTTATTTTATAATGAGGACAAAAAATAATTTTATAGGACTGCTCCGAAGCTTACGGATTCTCATATTCATCCTTCCAACTTCGAAAAAATGAGAGTAAAATTGGCAACCCAAGTCATTAGTCACAGTGTGGGAAGCGGTATGAATATGTATTTGACTTTGGGTTTACTGCCCGCAGATGCAATAGGAACCATTGAATTCTTGGAAAAATTTGATAAACTTTTTGATTTACTAAATTCATCCTGCTTGGAAAGTTCTAATAAATACAAAAAAGTATTTGATAACAGCAACTACCAGAAAAATTATCTGAAGGAGATGACTGAATTCATAAAAAATATTAAGATATTTAGTAAAGCAGGACAAGATGTCACAAATAAATCAAGATCAAAGAAGTGCTGGATGATAACCCTGAACGGTATAAAAAAATTATGGGAGATATTATCACAGAATGGCTTTAAATATTTACAAACTAGGCAGGTCAACCAAGATTGTCTTGAAAATTTCTTCGGCAGCATGAGACAACAAGGAGGAAACTGTATTAATCCCACTCCAATTTAGTTCCAAAGAGCTTTCAAGAAATTGTTTTGCCAAAGTTATTGACACTCAAATGAGATGAATTGTAAAGATGACCTGGATGACCTATTGATCAATTTGAAGTCTCAACCTGTGATAAGAGTAGACAGTTTTTCAGAAAAAAATATCCCAAAAGCCATAACTCTTCCAGACTATGATTACCGGAAAGAAAATGTGACTTTTCAGAATATTTTCAATTATGTATGTGGATATTTAATCAAGAAAGCGCTTAATATCCATAGTTGTGACATCTGCATCCAATTCTCAAAGGCTGTTGAAGATTTAGATTTTTGCCATCTGCTCACATATTTCAAGGCGTATGATGCTGATAAAAGTATATTTGGAGGACTTAGAGTGCCTAGTGAGCAATTTGTTAATTACATCTATTATTTAGAAAAGAAATTCTCCTCTTTATTTGAAGACCTTTGTAAAATTCCAGGAATTTCAAATAACCTTTTGCGAACCATTGAAAATGTGCGTTTTGTTCATCCATGTTCTTCGTTTCCTTCTCTTTATGTTGTTAAATTATTTGTTAGATTACGTATATTCTATTCTATCAAATATGCCAACAGGAATTTAAAGAAAAAGAAAAACAAAAAGCAACCTAGAAAAATTGCTATTCTGTCACATGTTTGATATGCATTTCCAAATACAAATATCTGTTTATGATCTCTTGTTTTATTTGTAATTTGATAAGTAATGTCTGAAAGGTTTTTTGTTAACCTCATCTCTCACAGTTACGACAAGAAGATCATTTCCACTAATACCAATGTGAAAAAGTAAGTATATTATTATTTCTCTGAAGATGTAATATGTGTTACCTGAGTAAAGCTCAACTGTTATGTTCATAATGAATACAAATCAACAATAAGTAACTATTATTATTCAATCCCAAACTCATGTACAGATGAGCTGGGAGTTGATATATTTGAATAAATATAATAATTTTCATTCCTTCTGAATGAAGTAACTGATGCCGACATGGTGAAACTACATTTTGAAAGGAGCCTAAAATTAGCAATTTTATACTGTATTTTTGAAAAAAAAGTTGATACTTCTCTAAGTCATCAAAGCCTATAGACCTCTTAGTCACCTTCAAAAGCATTCAATCATAATATGAAGATATTTCAACTTGTATATATCTCAAATGCAAATCAACTCGAATGAGAACAATAACTTTCCGCTTTGCTTATTGGCTCATTCCCAGACGTATATCTGGGGAAAAAATAAATGTTACGATTTTCAATATCAGTCAGATCTGTATTACCTAGTCATCGGTGATCAAGCTAACTGACCTCACCCTGGAATTGGCATCAGAGGTAAACATTTTGGCAATGAACTCTTTGCTGGGATAGGCTTGTAGACAAAGTATGCAAACAGTTGAATCCAGTCTGTTACAATATTAGGATACTTATGAAATACATAAATCACGAAATCATTGAAATAATCTACTCTTACACAACTGAAGGTGTGTGCATATGTGTGATAAGTAAAAAAATAAGAAATTGAAAACATTTTAATCATCACATAAATATTTCATTGAAAGTAATAACATTTTTTTTTTCATTCCTATCCCAATTAATGTTTTTCATTCCATTATGTGTCTCAGTATTCCTTATTATTTTAATTTTTTGAATATTTAGACACAGGGTATAGAGAATTTCATCTTAGGGACGAATCACGATTTTCTTAGTGTAGTTCTATAACTGGCGTTTCTCCTGTTTACGTTTCTCAGTGTGGCTCTAAGTTCAAGGATTCTGATTTTTGACAACTGAACATCGAAGTGCCGACAAGAGCTTTCGTTTCTGTGTGGGATATTCTGTGACTGTACACAAAATTCACTGCACTACTGCCACAGAATATCCCACACAGAAACGAAAGCTCTTGTCGGCACTTTGATGTTCAGTTGTCAAAAATCAGAATCCTTGAAACCACTTAGAGCCACACTGAGAAACGTAAACAGGAGAAACGCCAGTTATAGAACTACACTAAGAAAATCGTGATTCGTACCTAAGAAGAAATTCTCTATACCCTGTGTCTAAATATTCAAAAAATTAAAATAGTAAGGAATACTGAGACACATAATGGAATGAAAAACATTAATTGGGATAGGAATGAAAAAAAAAATGTTATTACTTTCAATGAAATATTTATGTGATGATTAAAATGTTTTCAATTTCTTATTTTTTTTACTTATCACACATATGCACACACCTTCAGTTGTGTAAGAGTAGATTATTTCAATGATTTCGTGATTTATGTATTTCATAAGTATCCTAATATTGTAACAGACTGGATTTCAACTGTTTGCATACTTTGTCTACAAGCCTATCCCAGCAAAGAGTTCATTGCCAAAATGTTTACCTCTGATGCCAATTCCAGGGTGAGGTCAGTTAGCTTGATCACCGATGACTAGGTAATACAGATCTGACTGATATTGAAAATCGTAACATTTATTTTTTCCCCAGATATACGTCTGGGAATGAGCCAATAAGCAAAGCGGAAAGTTATTGTTCTCATTCGAGTTGATTTGCATTTGAGATATATACAAGTTGAAATATCTTCATATTATGATTGAATGCTTTTGAAGGTGACTAAGAGGTCTATAGGCTTTGATGACTTAGAGAAGTATCAACTTTTTTTTCAAAAATACAGTATAAAATTGCTAATTTTAGGCTCCTTTCAAAATGTAGTTTCACCATGTCGGCATCAGTTACTTCATTCAGAAGGAATGAAAATTATTATATTTTTTCAAATATATCAACTCCCAGCTCATCTGTACATGAGTTTGGGATTGAATAATAATAGTTACTTATTGTTGATTTGTATTCATTATGAACATAACAGTTGAGCTTTACTCAGGTAACACATATTACATCTTCAGAGAAAAAATAATATACTTACTTTTTCACATTGGTATTAGTGGAAATGATCTTCTTGTCGTAACTGTGAGAGATGAGGTTAACAAAAAAACCTTTCAGACATTACTTATCAAATTACAAATAAAACAAGAGATCATAAACAGATATTTGTATTTGGAAATGCATATCAAACATGTGACAGAATAGCAATTTTTCTAGGTTGCTTTTTGTTTTTCTTTTTCTTTAAATTCCTGTTGGCATATTTGATAGAATAGAATACAGGGTGTCAATTTGAAAACTTCCCACCCTTAATATCTTCCTTCCAGTAAACAATATGAGTAATCGAAAAAACAGGTCAATTTTATTGTCAAGGGGGACACTTTCACGGACTATTTGTAGCCCTCGTGGTTCAACCCCCTAGGAGGGGTAGATGTTACCCTTAGAATTTTAAATGGGAAGGGAGGTCAAGTGGCACATCATTTTGATGGGCGTTCAATTCTTGTTCCAATGGTACCCTGACTTATTATTTTGTGATGAGCATTTTCCGAAAAATTGCGTTCTAAACTAACAGAAGTAATTATTAGAACGCCTATACTGAGATGCATTATTGTATTGACTCCCTTTAATAAAAATGGTTAGAAGAGTAGGTGGCACCGCTCCAACCCTTGAATGACAGGAATAAATTTATTAGGCATGGGATTTTTTATTTGGTGGTTATTTTCCTTCTACACAATAAAATTTAATTTGCGAGAAAGACATTTCCAACATAAAATCTACTTACGCTTATCTTATTAGCTGTTCGAAATGTTGTCCATTTTGCTCTAAACAGTAATACAGTCTGTTTTCGAACTCCCCTCTAACATTACGGAAAACTAACCACCTAATATTCTAACCAGTTCTGGCCAAACCATGCATCTCAGTATAGGCGTTCTAATAATTACTTCTGTTAGTTTAGAACGCAATTTTTCGGAAAATGCTAAACAAAAAATAATAAGTCAGGGTACCATTGGAACAAGAATTGAACGCCCATCAAAATGATGTGCCACTTGACCCCCCTTCCCATTTAAAATTCTAAGGGTAACATCTACCCCTCCTAGGGGGTTGAACCACGAGGGCTACAAATAGTCTGTGAAAGTGTCCCCCTTGACAATAAAATTGACCTGTTTTTTCGATTACTCATATTGTTTACTGGAAGGAAGATATTAAGGGTGGGAAGTTTTCAAATTGACACCCTGTATACGTAATCTAACAAATAATTTAACAACATAAAGAGAAGGAAACGAAGAACATGGATGAACAAAACGCACATTTTCAATGGTTCGCAAAAGGTTATTTGAAATTCCTTGAATTTTACAAAGGTCTTCAAATAAAGAGGAGAATTTCTTATCTAAATAATAGATGTAATTAACAAATTGCTCACTAGGCACTCTAAGTCCTCCAAATATACTTTTATCAGCATCATACGCCTTGAAATATGTGAGCAGATGGCAAAAATCTAAATCTTCAACAGCCTTTGAGAATTGGATGTAGATGTCACAACTATGGATATTAAGCGCTTTCTTGATTAAATATCCACATACATAATTGAAAATATTCTGAAAAGTCACATTTTCTTTCCGGTAATCATAGTCTGGAAGAGTTATGGCTTTCGGGATATTTTTTTCTGAAAAACTGTCTACTCTTATCACAGGTTGAGACTTCAAATTGATCAATAGGTCATCCAGGTCATCTTTACAATTCATCTCATTTGAGTGTCAATAACTTTGGCAAAACAATTTCTTGAAAGCTCTTTGGAACTGAATTGGAGTGGGATTAATACAGTTTCCTCCTTGTTGTCTCATGCTGCCGAAGAAATTTTCAAGACAATCTTGGTTGACCTGCCTAGTTTGTAAATATTTAAAGCCATTCTGTGATAATATCTCCCATAATTTTTTTATACCGTTCAGGGTTATAATCCAGCACTTCTTTGATCTTGATTTATTTGTGACATCTTGTCCTGCTTTACTAAATATCTTAATATTTTTTATGAATTCAGTCATCTCCTTCAGATAATTTTTCTGGTAGTTGCTGTTATCAAATACTTTTTTGTATTTATTAGAACTTTCCAAGCAGGATGAATTTAGTAAATCAAAAAGTTTATCAAATTTTTCCAAGAATTCAATGGTTCCTATTGCATCTGCGGGCAGTAAACCCAAAGTCAAATACATATTCATACCGCTTCCCACACTGTGACTAATGACTTGGGTTGCCAATTAGTTACCTTCTTTAAATCTTCGTTAACAGCTTCGTTTAATTCGTCAATGTTTTTATTGTACCATGTAATAGCAGTGTCATCAGCAAATAATGTGAATCTACCTGAGATTTTGATATTAGTTATATCATTAAAATATAGTAAAAACAGAACTGGTCCAAGGACCGAGCCCTGAGGAACCCCGAATGTTATCTGCCCCAGTGAAGAATGGATATTAGTCTTGACAATTTGCTCTCTACCGTGTAAATATGATTCTATCCATTTGTAAGACATACCCCTGAAACCATAGTATTGAATCTTTTTAAGCAATATTCCGTGATCAACGCAGTCGAAAGCTTTCGACAGGTCACAGAACACTGTCGCCACAGCCTCACCCTCGTTTATCACAGTATGTATATTAAACAGGCGTTCAAAGATAGCATCATTTGAGTTTTTATTGGATTGAAATCCAAACTGGTTATCACTTAAAATTTTATGTTTAGAGAGAAAGCTCAATATTCTCATTTTTACCAATTTTTCTATCAATTTCGCTAACGTTGGTATTAGTGCTATAGGTCGATAATTAGAGGGATTATCCGTATCACCACCCTTGTGTAGTGGAATAATAATGGAACTTTTAAGTTGATCAGGAAATATCCCTGTTTGGAATGATTGGTTTATTAATTGTACTAAAGCCTCCAGTGCTTCATTAGGTAGATTTTCTATTATACGTATCGATATTCCGTCAATTCCAGAGGATTTTTTAGTTAAAATTTCTGAAATAACCAGTTTCAACTCATAAATGTCAGTGTCATGTAGTACAAATGAATCATTTATTCTGTAGCGTATCATATTGTCAAGTGGATTTATTCCTGATTTAATGTTATCCGTGGATTTTTTTAGCAATTGTGCAGAAGTGTTTATTCAAGATATTCGGGGAGATAGGAATTTCATGTCTTCTGGAATTTTTCCCTCTGAGGTTGTTAACTATTTCCCAGGTTTCTTTTGTTTGATTCTGTGCTTTGTAAATTTTATCTTTATAATAGTTTTCTTTAGCTAGTGTAATTAATCTTCTATAAATAGAACGGTAATTCCTGAAATGCTCATGGAAGTAAAGGCTATCGGTGAACTTTCTTATAGAATGCAGACAACGTAGGTTTCTTGATGATATTCTTAATCCTTTTGTGAGCCAATGCTTTTTTTGTTTTGTTTTTAGTTTACATATAGGAAAAGCATAATTGAAAACATTTAATAGACGGTTATAAAAGTCAGAAAATTGAACGTTTGGAGCTAGGAGACGGATATTTTCCCAATTTATATTAGAACATTTTTTGAAGAACCTGTCATAGTTTTTCTTACTGTATATTCTACCAAATCTACAATCTTTTTTTTTGTCATAAATAATTTTTACGCTGCAAAGTACCGCCTCATGATCAGAAAGTCCGGCAGGAACAACTTCACAGGAGATAGATTCTTTCAATAAATTAGAACATATATAATCAATAGTAGTACTGGAATGTAGTGTAATGCGCGTAGGCGCATTTACATGCATTGATAGGTTAGAAGAGTTAAAAAGATTTTGCAAATATTGAGTTTGACTTGAATTGTCATTATAATTTATATTGAAGTCTACGGACAATATAATTGTTGATGATACTGGTAATTCATCAAGGATATGTTCTAACTTAGTGACGAATTGGTTAGGATCACAGGCTGGAGACCTATAGATGCAAAGTATATACATATTTAATTTCTTGCTAAGAGTAACAGAAATTTCAAACACCTTTTCTGTTATTAGATGATTAAATTTTTCTATTTTTTCAAATTCCAGCTTATTAGATATAGAGTTTTTTATCAAAATCATAGTACCACCATGTTGGTACTCAGTTCTACTATAAATTGAAGTCACAGTATAATTTGGCATATAGAATAGCTCATTAGTTCGCAACCAATGTTCAGTTATCAGAAGGATATCTGGTTCGCCAACAGTACTAGTGAATGCAAATAGTTCATCAGTTTTTGATCTTATTGACTGAATATTAAGTAGCATTAACGAAAGGACATGTTCCTTACAATCTTCCGTCTGTCCAGTGAAGTTATTTACAATTCCTGAGGGTGAGGATCCATCCATAAGTCTTTGAGCATTGGTATAGATACTGTGCCAATTCTGTTTATTATTATTATTATCCTCTACCTGAGCATTAACATTCACACTCTCACTTGCTATAGAACTGTTTGGTCTGGAGTAACCATAGGAAAATTTTCCTGGTCACGTGAAACAAATATTAAGTTATTATTATCAACTACATTATAATTAAGATTTTTTATTATCTTAATAGATAATTCATTTTTTGTTATACATTTACCCCTATCATTATTTATATCTATAAAATTAACGAAACTATTGGTACATTTATTCAACTTATATAGATATGCATTCAATTTATAATTGAATTTGTAAATTGATTTATTTGACTCATTAGTCATACAGTAAGGAACTGATACAACATGCAAATTTGTATGTAGGCAGCCTTTGAGTTTATCATTCAAGTTTCTAAAAAGCGGGTATTGTTTATTTCTAAAGTCATTTGATCCTCCTAATATAATAACAGAATCATGTAATGTGAAATCTTTTACCAATTGGGGTAAGTTTTCAATAATGCTGTTCAGGCAAGCAAACGGTTTAATAATTGACAAAAAATTATGATTTTGAAGATGTCGATTTAACATTTCACCTAACTTATGACCATATTGATCACATAAGAGCAATATTTTAACAGAATTGCTAGGTTTGCCTGTATTTTCTTTGCTTTTACATACTTTATTTGTTTGTCTAACTTCATCCTTAGGTGTAGTTTTCTCTGTTACTTCTTGCCCAAGATTGGCTTGATTATATTGAAAAACTTTCATTTCATTTTGTAGTTTTTTCAATTCTCTGCTGTATTCATTGTTTTCGTCTTCTAACATTTTTATAGACTCTACCATCTTACGACTAATCTGATCTAATTCCTTAATTCTAATTTCTAACTCTAATACTGTCTGATTTTTGTTAACTAATTCTTTCTCATATGTTCTAATGTTTTCATGTAATTCAACAACCTCTTTATTTAATTGAGAAATGGTTTCACATTGATCCTTCAATTTTTGAGCATCTTTATTCTCCATTTCCATCACATCATTTTCGAAATCTTGAGTACTTTTTTTCAGCCGCTTAATATAATTGTCTTTTTCCTTGATGTCATTGTACATTTTATCAACAGATTGTTGCATTTCATCAATTTTTTCATTACACTCAGATGTTAGATTCTCTAATTCAATGTCCTTATTGTGAATCACAAGTTTTAGTTTTGAAATTTCTTCATGAAAATAGTTTGTTCTACTTGTAGAGTCATTATCTTTTTTTTTGCAATTTTCGGAACAATAGATTTTATGACCTTCAAGAAGTTTATGGCACTTTTTCCTTTCCACACAAGAAGGATGAAAGATGTCCAAGCATATCACACATATTAAATTCGTGAACTCTTTCTTTTTACAACATTTAAAATGACCTTCCATGCTATACAATAGTTCAGTCCCGTCGATCTAATATACACCTACCAAAACTAGGTATAAACTTATCATTTGAGCACCGACGGTACTTTTTTTCCTTCACTTTTTGCCTTTATCTACTTCACTTTTTGAATATAGGCAAAAAAACTCCATGGATAAAAGGTCGATTTATTCTCGATTTCACTAACTTCTCACTCACTTACTTGGTTATTATGTCACTGTATTTCCTTATATTTTAATATAAACTATACCTTATGATGGCGGATACTTTGCACAACATAACAATATAACTTTCATTATTTAATTCCAATAGCTTACTGTGTAAAATTCGTAAATTTGAATCTGAATCTGAAAGCCTGCTAATGCGTGTAGCAGCAGAATTCTATGTAGTATTAGTAAGTATGTAGTATGTAGTATTAGTAAGTACACTGTCTGCTGATGGATTTTTACAAGCATTTCGGAGGTTTGTAGCAAGAAGAGGGAGACCTATGAAAGTTTATAGCGACAACGCCACAAATTTTGTTGGAGCCTACAATTCTCTGTCTAAAATTGACTGGAAAGAGATTGAAAAATATAGTGTGACCCAAAGAATCGACTGGAGATTCAACCCTCCAACCGCAGCTTGGTGGGGCGGTTGGTGGGAGAGACCGATTAGAATCCTGAAGCAATTACTGCGAAAAGTTCTAGGAAAGACTTCATTATCATATGAAGAACTTTCAGCTGTAGTTTGCGATTGTGAGTCAATCATGAATTCGAGACCTTTGACGTATGTTTCAGAAGATAGTAACGATCTTTTTCCCTTGACACCCGCAATGTTCCTGAATGAAATAAAAGAAGTTGGCACACCAGATTTGGATAAAATTGATGCTCAGTCGTTGAGAAAGCATTTGAGGTATCGTCAAAAGATCCTGGACCATTTGAGAAAGAGATTCCGAACCGAATATCTGAGTACCCTTATACTGAAATCAAGGAAGTGTGTACCACTGAATCCAAAAATTGGAGATGTTTACCTGATCGAAAACGAGAACTTGAAGAGACTGGATTGGCCTTTGGGTAAAATAGAGGAGGTATTCACTGGAAAAGACGGAAGAATACGACTTGTCAAATTGAAAACATCATCAGGAAGTTTGTTAAGACCAATACAAAGACTGTATCCCCTAGAAATTGAAGAGAACGACGATAACTCTAAACTTGAGCTAGACTTCAGGAAGAAATTGAAACGTAATGGAAGCCGACTAGCCGGTTTGGAGCCAGAAGAGAGAAAACAAGAGTTTCCCAAAGAAGATGTGACGACGAGATGTGGCAGAAAAGTTAAACCGCCGTCAAGGTTTACTCTGGGTTGACAAATGAATATGGTCGAGTCCCATTTACCAAAACAGTGACTCGAGGTGGGAGAATGTTAAAATTTGCGAACCCTGTATATAGAATCAGTTCACGATTTGTCAGATAGAAATTATTGGCACTTGTCAAATATATATTTTTATTGCTGTACTTTTCTATAAGTAAATACGACTTTATCGAGTATTCGAAGGCCTCATTACTTCCAATATCCCACGATCGTATCTCCACACAGGGTAGGTGAAGGAATACGTTACACATTCTTCAGTTTGTCTACCAAATATTACTTATTCAGATAGATAGATAGATTTATTATCTTGATCCACAATATAAATTATCACAGGGATTAAAAATTGTGAACAAGTATCAGCTAGGGTTCACGGTTCACTAGTAGATTAAACTGGAATTTAAAATAAGTCCAGCATTAGCATTATAACTCTATATATTTTTTGTGTATATTGGAAGTTTCGGTTTCCTCTCTATTCATCAGTCACACATTGAATGTCAACACTATAGAAATAATTTACTTTTATTTAATTGGTTACTTATTGAATTATTTTATGTTTTCTAGGCCTCATTATTTGGATCAGCAGCTGATATAATGAAGAGGGTATTGAGAGGACCATCCCGCCAAAAATATTCCCCTGAATTAAGATCGTTTGCTCTGACTTTGAGTTTTTACTCTGCCAGGGCATGTAGCTATGTGAGAGAGAAATTCTATAAATCTCTTCCACATCTAAGTACCATAACAAAATGGTTCAGGTCCGTTGATGGTTCCCCAGGATTTTCCGAAGAGGCGTTGTCTGCACTGAAAGCAAAGGTCTCAGAAGCTTCAATCAATGGCGGAAAAACACTGTGCAATCTGGTAATGGATGAGATGGCCATAATGAAACGTGTGGAATGGAATGGTAAAAGATTTACAGGTTATGTGGACTTTGGCACTGAAGTGCATGGTGACGTCATTCCTGAAGCTAAAGAAGCACTTGTGTTCATGCTAGTTGCTGTGAACGGTCATTGGAAAGTGCCAGTAGGTTATTTTTTTATTGATGGACTTTGCGGAAATGAAAAGGCTAACTTGGTTCTGAAGTTGTTAGAGTTTTTGAATGAAACATGTGTCATTGTGACATCTTTTACCATTGAATGCACCACTGCTAATCTCTGTATGGCCGGTGCTTTGGGAGCTAATTTTGATAGCCCTGATGAGTTAAAAACAAATTTTTGTCATCCTATCACTAATGAGCCAATTTTCATTTATTTGGACCCTCGCCATATGCTGAAATTGTGGAGAAATTGTTTGGCTACTCTTGGAACATTGTATGATGGTGAAGGGGAGAAAATTAGTTGGATTTTTTTTTCAAAGTTTGGTTGATTTGCAAAACCATGAAGGGTTGCAGGCTGCCACCAGGTTGAAAAATAGGCACATGATGCGGGAAAGAGAAAAAATGAAAGTCAGCCTTGCTGCTCAAACTTTCAGTACAAGTGTTGCAGATGCTTTAGTTTTTTGTGAACGTGATTTGAAGCTTGATAGTTTCAAAATGGCTGGAGCAACAGCAGAGTTTGCAAGGGTAGCTAATAATTTGTTTGACATTTTTAATTCTAGGAATACATTTTGTAAGGAGAGGTTTATCACCTGAAAACGCTTCCATCATATTCTCCTATTTGGAAAAATGTCGAAGTTATATTTTAAGTTTAAGATATCAGGATAATCCAATTGTTCAATCTAAGCGCAAAACTGGCTTTGTTGGATTTTTAATCTGTATCAAGAGTTTGCAGGATTTTTATTCAAAATATCTTGTGAAAACTCCGATTTTGAAGTATGTGTTAACATATAAGTTTTCACAGGACCATTTAGAGATTTTTTTCAGTGCTGTCAGAAATAAATGTGGTAATAATAATAATTAGGGATGCACCGGAATTCCGGCGGTACCACTAAATCCGGCCGATCCGGCCAGTAGGCCGGAACTACCGTTCCGGCCGGATCGCTCCGACCTGATCGCGTTCCGGCCGGATTTTTCGGAACTTTTTGGAAATGTTTAAGTTTTAAATTTTTAATATAATTTAAATTCAAATATATGCAAAAATAAAGAAAATTATTTTAAGGTTTTTTTAAATTGGTGCCTACTTACCTACCTATTGTTAAGTCGTTAATTAATCACAAATAATTTTTTTTTGAACAAAATATATTTTCTTTCCTAAAATTACAAAACATAAATAGTAACTGAAAACATTATTAACAGCCAAATTCTAACAGCAAAAATAATAACCAAATTCCCTGTCATGGATAAGTCTTATAAGATAAGTATACAGTTTACATAAAAAATTAGAGTGAGAAACTTAAAACTTAGTACTCATAATTTATTTTATTAAGATTATGGTGAATAAATAAGAGCTTTTCGGCATTTTCAGAGTTTAGCCTACACCTATTATCAACAAATATATTACCAATTTCTGAAAATAGTCTCTCTGAATAGACACTAGTTGCTGGGCTTGATAGGAACTGCCTAACTAAGTTAATTAGATCAGGAAATTTTTCACGGTGCCTGCTCCACCACTCAACTGGATCTGCCTTTTTATCTATAATTGGCATTCCATAATAAGTATCAAGTTGATGGAGTATGTCATTTTTTAAACCAGATATAGAAGATGCAGACGTTGAAGCTGTTACAAAGTCATTGTAGCAGTCCCATAATGTAAAAGTGGAATTTGTTGATGAATCAGTTGTTTCATTTATTCTTGCTCGTTTCTGAATTGCAGCTAAAGGCTCATCGTCCTCATTTTCGGTATTAACCCTTTCATCTTCTCGTGTTTCTGCTTCATCAATGATACTGCAAGTATCTTTTATTTTTCTCAAAAGAACTTTTTTAATCTCGTCACTTATTAAGTTACTTGAAAAAAAATAAGTTTTATATCGAGGATCTAAAATAGTAGATATTGTATAATAATTTTTAGATTCAACATCGGCGAATCTCTTATTTATTCCCGTAACCAGGCTTTCTTTTATAGTTCCAACACCATATAACTGTTCTACCTTATGGGACAAAAGGTAGCGTTTTAATATTGCAATCGTTGGAATAACTTCTGAAATTATCGATTCTGTGTTGCTCATTAATTTTGTTACCTCTTCAAAAGGGCGCAATAACTCAAGAACCGATTGCAAGAGGTCCCACTGGTTATTTGTTAAATTGTTTAAACTGCTATTTTCAGTAAGGTAAATAGTTACACACCGTCTCAAATGAAGCAACCTCTCTAACATGTAGAAAGTGGAGTTCCACCGCGTTTGTACATCTTGTATAATTTTTTTCCGTTCCATATTTAGCTCTTGTTGTATTTCAATTAATTTACTGCATGCTAAAGAATAATGATTGAAATGAGTTGCAATTCTGCGGGCAGTACTAATCATATCTGACACAGTTCTTTGAGATTGTAAACTGTCATTGATTATTAGTTGCAGTTTATGTATAAAACACCCCTCACTATTTATTTCTGCATCTTTACATCCTCTCACCATATTGGCTCCACTATCCCTCATCAATAAATGAATTTTTTGTTTGTCAATAGCCCAACCGTTTGTCAAAGTTTCAAGTTTATCGGCTATTGCAAGTCCCGTATGACTGCCTGCAAATTTAGCGCAACACAAAATAACATTTCGTTTATCCCACTTTTCTGAAATCCAGTGGCCTGTAACACTAATGAAGCTTTCATTTGTATTCGAGCATGTCCAAATATCAGAAGTAAGAGAAATAAACGAAGCTTCAGCCAGAACCTTTGAAATTTTTATCCTAACTCTATTATAAATGTCAGGGATTATATTATCAGTAAAATATTTTCTGGAGGGGGGTTTATACTGAGGAGAAATAGTATTGAGTAATCGCTTAAAACCAGTATTTTCTACCAAGGAAAAAGGTTGGTTATCTAAACAAATCATTTCTGCAATTTTATAGTGAATTCTTTCAGCTCTCTTGTCATTGATATCCCATGCTTTGTGAAGTTGTGTAAGTTCAGGTAAAGTTGGTTGCCTGGTCTCGACTGAGCCTGTAGCTGCAGATGTAGATGCGGAACCGAGTGCAGAATTCTTGTTTTCTACGAAATAAATTAAAACCTTATTTTATTATATGCGGTCTAACTAAAAGCTAATATTTATTTTACTTCCAATTTTATTCAATCAAGTAATCAATCAAGCTATCGTAAATCATGAAGTAAAATTTTCATTAAGACAGGACAAAAAAAATTGAAATCAGACCAATCAAAATTCAAATCACTAGACACGATTTCAAGTCAAAAAATGTTATCTATTGAATCCGATAAATAAGCGACAAAAAAGTAAAACATTCAACAAACAAAGCTATACAAACCCAATTCTTTACCCCAACAAAAAATATAGATATAAAATATAAATATATTGTACCTTTTCCTCTAAAGTTATTCGAAAATTCTTCAGGATGATGCCGCTTCAAATGTATTATTAACGGGCTTGTAGATGCCGATTTACCAAAGCCTCCCCTCGAAACCACCATTTGACACAAATTGCAGGTAGCTTTGTTTTTGTCTTCTTTAAGGACATCAAAAAATTGCCAAACTTTTGACATTTTGACGATCTGTATTAAAGAAAAACAGCAATTAGTTGAATTAGTTTATTTAAAAAAAAAACAGGCCATTTTATATCTATGTAATTATAATTATTGATTTTTTTTACTTAAAAATACACGACAGAACACTAAAAATCTCGAACCCAAAACACAAAATTCTCAGAAACTTAAAACTTGAACACCAGCAGACATAAATGCAAAGAGGGATTTTCTATGAGCAAATGAAAAATGAAATGACCTGCAGCCCTGTGCCTTTGCTTATGATTAGCAGGCGTCTGGGATTTCTGGACTTTCGCGTCTGTGATTCCCCGACTTTCGCGTCTGGGATGCCCCGACTTTCGACCAGATATATTTTGTAATTGGTCAACAGTGAAGGGTGTGCGTGTTTCCTTGCCTATAATAGACCGGCGGCTGTGCTTCCCCGCGGCGGCTGTGCTTCCCCGCGGCGGCTGTGCTTCCCCGACTCCTTTTTAATTTTTTTATTATTGGCAGGTAACTGCTATTCTCCAATTGAATGAGTAGAATTGTTTTAATTTTGTTAATGCTGATTAAAATTTAATATTTAAATAAACAGTAATCTCTATCTATTAGGTAAAATTAATGGTAATTCTAATTAACACTCTGCATACTGTAGCTAGTTTTAAAAAAAGTAAAAATAAATCAGCCTTAATATTTTCAATGTTTTACGTATAAAAATAGGCATGCACATACTTAGGTCCCGATCCGGCCGGAATTCCGGCGATCCGGTCCGGCCAGAGGCCGGAATTCCGGTTCCGGCCGGATCGGCAAAATACCCGATCCGGTGCATCCCTAATAATAATCCTACAGCTCGTCAATTCGAATACATTTACAAGAGGTTACTTATTCATAGTGAAATAAAAGGCAGTGAAAAGGCTAATGCTATTGCTCTGGATTCAACATCAATTCTTTGGGTGGGTTCTTCATCTGTTACTAAAACAAACTGTGGTAGTGATTTGCTAAATTCTAAAGAGTATCTCAATTATTGTCAGGAAATAAAAGAATTGAATTTCATTTCAAGTAATGCATGGCATTTAACACCATTCACTGAAGATGTGTCATACATTGCAGGTTTTGTTGTTAGGTGTTTGAAAAAATGTGTAACATGCTCTGAATGTTTAACTTTGTTAGAAGATTATTATAGCCTGGCATTACTTCTACTGCAAAAAAAACGGGGTGCTTTAATTTTCGCATCTAAATTTGCAAAACGGCTGAAAAAACTTCGAAAGTTTTTATCATTGGGAATAAGATTTTTACATCTGAAACTCCTAAAGAACTACTGCTGGCTTTATGATTTAGGAATTTACCTGAAACTATTTTTGAACCACTGAGATCACAAATGGATGATCATGGGATCCCATTAATAAAAATGATTCTCAACAAATATTTAGATATTAGACTTCATCATGAAACTTCAAAACTGAAAGATTCTATAAAAGGTCGAGTTCGCAATATTTTAACAAAAACTATTTTATTCAAGAATCAGTAAAAGTATCATGAAATTGCTGATTTTGTCATACAAGGTCACCATTATTGGCGTCACTTTTCTTCAGAATAGGGGTTGCTCTCCTAAGTTTTAAATGGGATGGAAACTCCCCCGTTTCCACACAAAGATTTATCAGACGTGTAAGAGGTTTAGCTGAAAATGCACGGACAAATTTTATTATATTTGTACTGATATTCTAAGCATCCATACTACTACTATTTTGTTAAGGTTACTGATGTAATTTCGTTTTCATTTGTGGATTTTAAGAATAGCGAGGTTTTCATGTTCGGTTTGATGGAAGTATTGTTTCAAGACTACTTTCAACCATTGTGGAACTATATTCATTTAACTTTTATGCAGTAAAGCACGTGCTTACACTGCTGAAACCTGGTTTCCCTCTGGGTCTCATTTACTATTTTCCAGGCAGTTTTAGATATATTCACTATTTACGAGGATGTTATTATACAACTCTCTCTTTAATTTTTTCTGTGTTCTTTTTTGCTGAATTCTTGGAGTGTATTGTATTTGGATATCCGGTTATTTCAAGGATATTATTTTTTTTTGTTTCAGTTCATTTCTCATCTTTTCCAGATGGTCTGTGAACCACTTTTGTTCATGACATTTTTCATTCATTGTTAATGTTTTTAAAGGAAATGCTACTTCAATGACATAGGTAACGTTATCGCACAAAAATATAGCTAGGATATCTGGATTGTCGGTTGAGTATAATCCAGTCCATTTTGTTCATGTAATGTTTGAACTCTGCTATGCCCATTTCACTTATTTGCCTGATATTTTTCTTGTCCCTAACAGTCTTTCTATTTATTTTGAAACTGATAAATTACCCAAAACGATCTGATATGTCATCTCTGATAATTCCAAAGTTTACATTGCTGTTGTGTCCGGTAACCCTGGTACGATGTCCCGACGCTGTGTCGGTTATTTTTTTAAATATCAATCAAAGTTAATCCTATATGAACTTCAAGTATTTTAAAACATTTGTTTTGAGTCAAGATAGATAACATGTACCTTTTACAGTGTTCAATTTTTCATGTGTTCTATTAAAAAAAAAATTGTGATTGTATAAGGACTAGGAAAAAATCATTGGCTATTTTCTTTAAACTATCCTCACGTTAATGTCTTGAGAATGAAAATAAAGTTTTTCGAAAGCTTGACAATTCAACAAAGAGTTGTTCTTCAACCAGGACTTTTATTCTGACTGCATCCCCAAGGATATTCCCTACTTTGGTTGAGTATCCTGAATTCAATTAATTGTATAGGTTCATTATTGAGACTTGATAGACTCATATATATTTCGAATTGTTTATAATCATTAAAGAAACTGCTGGTTCTCCGGGTTTTCCTACGGCTGAAATTGAATACGCTACCAAAAATCAGTAATTCGCCCCGGAGCGCCACAGCAAATACTAATAATAGCCGTCCTCTACCCGCACAATTTATGCCTTTGGGTGGGTACACTCAATGAGTGTTCATGAGGAAGTATTATTATTATACTATTAATCTAAAACATTGTCAACACCTAAAAGGCTGAAATAGTAATATCAGTTTGTCCTATCACAGCTAATTATACAGTCATTTATAATAAACAAAAGATACACAATCACTTGTCGCAGATGAGGTTGGTAGCTCAAAGCAATCAGTGACTGGAAATTCTCAGTACCACAGTCAAAGTCTTATTGTAGTGTAAGATAGAATATCGTTCATTGGACAATTACAAATCGTGGACTTGGTGTTACATGGTTGCATAAAACATTGATGCATTTTCTGCAAGTCCCAGATAGATGGTAGCATGCTGACACAAAGTCAAAGTACTAATGGATTGGAATTTGCAACTCTCTAAAAGGTTTTTTCGTTGTTTCTTGAAATGGTGTGCATGATTATGATGCAATTTTGTAATACAAAGCCGACGAAATGTAAGTAGGCTGCTTCAGGACCAATAGACGCAAATTTTTACTAATTTCTATTATATCTTTTGTTTATATCAATCGAAACAGAATAGTTTATAGATAACTTCTTTTAATATAATGTAATATATTTATATTCAAAATCAAATCAGGTACTGCCCCAAGTTATTGAAGAAATATTGTTAATTACAATTCTGATGTGCGTGCCTACAATATAATTTTACAACACGTTTTTGAAAATTCACCGTTTATTCAAAATAGATAAATCACAACAATATAATAATCACACGTTCACCATTTAGTCCAATTACTCACTGCCCCGCCGTGCTCCGTAGTCACCTGTCTTCCGCCACATCGCCGTATCACGCCGTCGTTCGCCGGTAGAATTCCAGGATCCGCCTGGCCCGTTCACACATGGAATCGCCCTCTCGCTGCTCTCTTATGAGTAGAGGGTTGTCCTGCCCGTTTGGGTTGGAACAGTCGGCCATCCTGAAACATTAATGTCCTCATTAATTGTCAATCAATATCAACTTCTCAACCACTTGTTGAGATCATTCCTCTCTCCACTCTCATATTCTCACCAAATATACGTCACCATTTTCCCTTTCCAGGCGCCCCGTCACACCATTCTACAATTCAAACAAATTCGCCCAACCACCTTTTAGCCAGATTGCTAATCACTACTTTGTCATTTTCACGTTTGCCGGCAAATCATTCATCATCAGAGTCAGACTCATAGTCTACATCATTGACACTATGATATCGCCTTAAGGAATCTACGGCAACTGTCGCCAGAAACCGTTTATACCCCCGTACACCTTTAATCGCCTCAATGATGTAGCGATCGTTGGCCAACACCTTGCTTACTCGGTAGGAGCCGTCAAATTTATTCGCCAATTTATTACTCATGCCCATACCCGCCTTTTTGGTAGCAGCACTTCGCCAAAGAACCAAATCACCCACCTTGTATATAGTTGCAACCTTTCTTTTCTGATCAAAACGCCTTTTCGCTTTTAGTGCAGACTTTCGAATATTCTCTTGGGCTTTGACGTGGTCAGCATTAGTCCTCACAGACCCCGGCACAACCAGACCTTGTCCGGACAATCCGATCGCCCCGTGACCCGGATAACCAAGCTTCACACGTTTCTGAGCCGGCGGAGAACATTCGCTATCGGTGCCCAATTTACGGGTCTCGTTTATACTGCTGTGGTTAGGAGCACTCTCGCCTCTTTTGCAATCGTCTTTTGCTCTCTCGCCTTCAATGGATTCGCCTTCTGGGCATTCGCCAGTCATGAGCCTGTGGTTGAGTAGCCTAGCACTCCGCCGTAATGCTTTCGCCTGATTCCTTTTGAATCTTTTCGCCCGCCTCTGCCTAGGAACCTGTAGAGTAAGGTCGTCACCTCGCTCTTCAGGGTGGGTGTCTTCAGGCATCGCCGTGGTATCGCCAGGCAGGTGGCCTGGTCTGCACGTTCGACACCCGGAACCTTCGCCACGGTTCTTGAACTTCCGCCAGTCCCAAGACCATCGCCGGTCTGAATATTGTTGCTAGCTAGCTCGCCATTCGCCAAATCGGCTACTCGGCCATGACAATGAGAGAACATCAGTCTAGCCGGAGAGAAATGCGTGCTGGAGTTGACCGCATTATTAATGCCCCAGACAACGTCCGGCAGCTTCTCGTCCCACCGACCTTCAGTCTCTGCAGTTGAAGACAATGCTTCAATTATTGTTCTGTTCGCCCTTTCTACTTGCCCATTCGCCCTTGGTGTCGCCACAGCATTCAGAATGTGTCTTATACCCTTGTCCGCCAAGAACTCCTTAAACGTCTTACAGGTAAACGCCTTGCCTTGATCGGATATCAACCGCCTTGGATAACCGAATTCGCCGAATATCTCATTAAGTCGCCTGATCGCCTCTGACGGTGTCAATGTCTTAGTGGGTTTCGCCAAGACAAATTTAGTGAACCCGTCTACCACAAGTAACAGATATGAATATCATCTAACACTTTTGACAAAAGGGCCCAAGTGATCAATGTGCACCGTATCGAAAGGAATCGACCGCCGTTCGATGGAATGTAAAAGACCTTCGCCTCGCCCATATGACCCCTTTGCAAAGCCACACCTAAGACAGGATCTTGTACATTTAAATACAAATCGCCTCATTTTAGGAAACCAATAATTTCCCTCAATCAACGCCAGACACCTTTGAAACGCCGGATGACCAATGTCATCGTGGTATTTTCTCAGAATGCCAAATTTCGCCATCGCCGGTACATATAACCTATCACCATTGGGGGTCACACGATAAAGCCGGTTTCGTATCACCTTATAGTTCGCCTTTATTCCTGTATCCGCCCGCCCGTCCACCAATATTCGCACAAGCTCTCGTGCCTTCGGGTCTTGCAACTGCACCATTAGAAACCAATCGTCTTCCGCCATGGAGACAATATTTACGCCAATGGTGTCCACCGGTGGGTTCCTACTAAGGGCGTCCACATGCTGCATTCGTTGCCCTGGTCGGTATTCCACCTCCATGTCATACTCCTGAATCGTCAGCCACCATCGAGCAATACGAGGCACCAAATCTCGTTTGAGCAACGCCGCACGAACAGCCACACAGTCTGTAACCACCTTAAAATGTACACCAACAAGGTACACCCTGAAACGCCTAACTGACTCGACTACCGCCAAAGTCTCTAGCTCATAACTATGATATACCTGTTCTTGTACAGTTGTCGCCCTGCTGAAGTATTCGACTGGTCGGAGATGACTATCACCCAGCTTTTGGAGAAGAATGCCTGAAATACCTAATTTACTAGCATCAGTATGCAGCTCAACTTCCTCCTGACCATCGTATACCGCCAACGTAGGTCGTTCCGCCAAAAGAGTCTTCATCACCTTGAATGCCTCCTGTTGACTCGACCAACGCCATGGTTAATTTTTCTTTGTAAGAGAGGTCAATGGCTTCGCCAACACTGCAAAATTATATATAAATTTTCTGAAATATGACACCAATCCCAGAAACTGTCGCACGCCATGGACGTCCTTGGGTTCCGGGAACTTCAACACTGCCTCTACCTTCCGCCTCTCGGGCCGTATGCCATCTGCATCTACCTCATGACCCAAGTACTCAATTCACCTCCGTAAAAATGAACATTTCACCAACTTGAGCTTGACACCTGCCTGCTTTATCAGACCCAACACCAAGTCCAATAGCGCCAGATTCTCCTCCTCGGTCACCGAAGGAATTAACAAATCATCCATATACGCCAAAACTTCGCCATAGCGAAGCGAACCCAACATCTTATTAATAATTCTTAGAAAAACCGCCGGTGAGTTTGAAAGACCGAAAGGAACCCGCAGATACTCATAATGCCCATCTGGGGTGATAAACGCCGTTTTATCTATCGAGTTTGTATGCATGGGAACCTGAGCCAAATCCAATACAGTAAAGATAATTTTGTTCGCCAGTTTCGCCAGTTGGTCTGAAATTAGAGGCAAAGGATATCTGTCCTTCACAGTAATGGCATTCAACGCCTTGTAATCAACGCACAATCTCACCTCGCCAGATTTCTTAGGAATTAAAACAATAGGACTAGCGTACGCCGATTCGCTTTCTCGTACTTTCCCAGCTTCCATGAGAGTTTGCACCTTTTCTCTCACTAAGCCTCTCTCCCAATGGGACAACCTGTAAGGCCTGTAATAAATAGGTATGTTGCTCGACAAATTAATTTGCATGTTCCCCAGGTGGGTTAACCCAAGGTCATCATCGCCTTTAGAAAAGCAATCGGAATAACGCCTCAATAAATCAAACAATTGCCCTTTATATTTTTCGGAAACTTCACCTACGTTCTCGCCAGAAAAGTCTAAAGTATTTTCAAATATTTGCCTCACCTGCCTCTGTCGGAAACAACTATCCGAAGAATCGATAAAAAGTCTCACCTGCTATCTGGAACCGCCCCTCAAGTCTCCTGACGAATGTCGCCTGGTACATTCCGCCATACGATGTCCCGACAAGCCGCACGCCATACACCTCTCCGCCTTGGGTAAGGGACAATCCTTACTCAAATGGTTGGTTATTTTTTGGCAACTGAAGCACCTCTTCATCGGATTGGCATCACCGTGCCTAGGACCGCCTGTCCGTGCTGAAAGTGTGAGTCTGGACGCCACTGCTATATGCCTGGATGTCTCGCCATGACAACCTTCTAACCCCGCCAGGAAGGAATTATATAACGCCTCTGGGGTAGCACAATGTGCTGCATAAGCATCCGCCCTCAAATGATCTGGCAGACCTCGTATAATGCAGGACACTGCTTTTTCACCTTTGATGCCCACCCGGCTACATAACGCCAATTTTGCATGATAGTAGGTAGTCATGCCCTCTGACGGGAACTTTCGCCGTTGCACCAACTCCTCCAACATCAAAGCAAAATTTCTTCGCCTGAGAAATGCCGCCTGCAACTTCGCCTTCCATTGGTCCCACGAAAAGTTATAATCATCGAGCTGATGAAACCACCTCTTGGCTGCACCCTCCAGCTTCGATTGCGCCAACGTTGACTTTACATAGGTTGACCAACCATGAATCGCCCCCAACTGGTCAATCTTTTGGAGCCACCTTTCAATATTGCTGTCGGCGTCATCAGGGTCAAAGCGATCTATCACCTCAGATCCTAATAAAAACGCCGGCATATCCAACCCTGCTTGCGCCATATCATTACTATCGCCATGCCCCGATCTCGAGGGTCCTGGTGTAGCCAAGTCGTAGGCTTCGCCTACCGCCAGAGCCGCCTGCTGCTTGGCAACCTTCTCGATGCTTTGTCTAAGGCGACAAAGAGATTTCTTTCAGAATTAAATATGCGAACGCCGATTATATCAACCAACAGAATAAAATTTTAAAATGTTCAATACGTCGATTCGTTTTTACTGAGAAATAATTCGCCAAACACAGCTACGCGATGGAAAATTACCAGCGCCCGGGTTTTTGTGCAATCTTGTCGATTTTGTCGCCGAAAGATGGTATTTCATCGAATAACAAAGTAATTTCTGTACTTACAGTTTTGTAGAACGCCAATTCACTAGAATACTCGCCAAAGTCGCCAATATAGAAGAAAACACTAGAAAAGTCCGCCTGACGCCGAAATAAACACTTGTTGAGAAGCCGCCTGCTTGCACATACAAAGAAAACTATTCGTAATATCGCCTTTTCACTATTTTCAAAAGCACAGCGCCCTTGATCCCACTTCTGAAGCTTTTACAACACGTTTTTGAAAATTCACCGTTTATTCAAAATAGATAAATCACAACAATATAATAATCACACGTTCACCATTTAGTCCAATTACTCACTGCCCCGCCGTGCTCCGTAGTCACCTGTCTTCCGTCACATCGCCGTATCACGCCGTCGTTCGCCGGTAGGAGAATTCCAGGACCCGCCTGGCCCGTTCACACATGGAATCGCCCTCTCGCTGCTCTCTTATGAGTAGAGGGTTGTCGTGCCCGTTTGGGTTGGAACAATAAGATCATGAAATCATTTCCACATTCCACTGTTGGCCAAGAGACAGATACCTAGAAAATTTTACTAGAGCTGGAGATTGAGAAAAAAAATTGTTTCTTTTTGTTTATTTTTTAAATTATGTTTTATATCACTATTCTGCACAGATATAATTATTCTTTTTTGTCTTTGACTGATTTTAATGTGTAGTTTTTAAATTAGTTGATGAGACCAAGTTGAATATGCATTCATTAAAACAGTGATAAATGGCTACATTTATATTAGTTTATAATTTTTGTTTTATATTTCATTTATTCAAATGAGTATTTGTTTTAGTTTATGCAACTAAATAAATGAATTGTATGAATAGGAATGCTCGAAAATCAAATCCGTACGTTATCCACAAATGTAATGCTCAGAATAGCACCAGACCAAAAACAACTTTCAATGCCCAATAGTTAATTAAATATAAGGCTTTTGTGTCACTGTGTAGTATATGTTAATGATATGTATTTGTATTATAGCACAAATGTTAGTTGTTTACTGAACAATTGCAATATGCAACGATTTCGAGTTTGTACTTGTAATTTTGGGTATAATGTGAATTTTTTAGGTTGTGTTAGGTTTATATGTGTGTAGCCCATGGCCTATTGTGGCTCACCATATAGTTATTTATATTTTTCCTTGTATATACAATATCAGATAGTAATTGAGAAGTACACTGGGAAAAAAGTTTACCAGTTGTTCTTGCATTACTACTGTATTGTCAAAATGAAAAATTTTATTCTGGTCGCTGATTCTCACATACCTAAAATATGTTTTGTTGTTTTATCATCCTCCCTGCATAGTCTACACTGCAGTCTGTATACTGTACATGTGTTGGCTTGAGTTTGCAGTGAACTGTAAGCAAACCTGCTAAAACCGAGATGTGCTCTATTGAGTTCTTAGTAGTTGTCAGTGTCCTGTTGTTTCCTTGTACATGCAATAATATTTCAAGTCATCTATTGTCTGCCCAGGGTGATATCACATTCTTGACGGTGCTTCTGCTAAACCAAGTTCCAATGCTGGCTCAGTCAATTTTGTTAAGGCCTTCTCTTTTGCCATGGCGTTTGCTATTTCGTTTCATTCTAGGCCAGTGTATACCCAGACTAGGGTAACGCTATAATTGTGTTGCACTAGTCTGTTTAAGGTGTCAGTACGTCTGCTTGGAATATCGTAGCTAAAAGTTCCCCATACGTTGAATGGGCGCCTCTCTATTGGGTTCACCTCGTATATAATATATATGGAGTGGAGAATTGCTTGTATTGCTGCCCTTGGAGTTGTTTGAATAGTTTCTAGTATGTACCAACTTTGTAGTTGTGTTTTAGTGAAAAGCTGAATAGTAATCTTTATTTCTTTATATTTTGCATATTGTTTTGTAATGAAAATATCATGATTGTTCATATATTTCACAAATGTTATCCAAATATTACCCACTAATTAATTAAATACAAGTTCCTAAACTATTGGATATTTTATTTCTCACTACTCAAATTTAAATAGTATTCTGTTCATGAATAATTTTATACAGCGACAAAAATATGTTGGTCACTATATAATCGGCTGCTACGGAACATATCAAATGCTGTATATTTTTGAAGAAATCAATAATTCAAATTTGGAAAAAGTGATGATTCATAGCAACTGCTGGACTGATCTCGTTGTCGAAGTGATATGTTTAGGGAGAATGCTGCGTTGTCTGCATTGGAGTAGGAAAATCCTTCTGTTATATTCCTTAGCCAACTTCATCTTTGTTAACGACCATGATTTGAATTTCTTGACGGTTCTTGTTCCAAATGTAATTCTTATAAATTCGTAAAACCCCATGTCTATAAATTGAAAAAAAGGATAGTCGCTGACTAGTTAAGAGTAAAACTGTTTGTAGGGCCTGCAGCGATGTAAAAGGAAACTCTTTTAAGTTTTTTCCGAGCTTTCGGAATATTTTATTCCATCATCAGGGAGACTACAATTGGAAATGTCATATAAGATTGTAAATTCAAAATTATAAGTACTCACATCTTATTTGAGGATGCTTACATATATGTTCATAAAAGTTATTTATAAGAACCATTTACGTTTACAAGATTAAGTTTCTGCTAAATAAACATATCAGTTCTTTTTTAAAAAAATACAAAACTGAGAAACGACGAAATGACAAATTAGTTGTACATAGAGACTACTTCATTTGTTTATTGTCAAATGTGACAGTTATTAATTTGACAAGTGACATTATTTTGTTCTGACAAATAAACTTAGTGTAGGTTAGAATTTCTGCGCTCGGTTACTCTAATTTCATGGTGTTTTATGTCAAGAGAAAGTAAAAAAGAATAAATTTCACTCAAATGGCTTATATTTGTTCGTTTATTGATGGGGTTATTCTCTTGAGAGATAAAGGCCATCCATGCTTCCATCAATCCATCAATCCATCCGTCTATCCGTCCGTCCGTCCGTCCGTCCGTCCGTCCGTCCGTCCGTCCGTCCGTCCGTCCGTCCGTCCGTCCATCTATCCATCTATCCATCTATCCATCTATCCATCTATCCATCTATCCATCCATCCATCCATCCATCTATCCATCCATCCATCCATCTATCCATCCATCCATCCATCCATCCATCCATCCGTCCATCCGTCCGTCCATCCATCCATCCATCTATCCATCTATCCATCTATCCATCTATCCATCTATCCATCCATCCATCCATCCATCATTCCATCCATCCATCCATCCATCCGTCCATCCGTCCATCCGTCTATCCTTCCATCCATCCTTCCATCCATCCTTCCATCCATCCTTCCATCCATCCATTGAAAAAATTTTTTTTTAACTTTTTTAAAAAATTTTTTTGGAATTTTTTTTTAAAATTTATTTTTGTTTTTCTGAAAATATTTTTTTTCACGTTTTTGAAATTTTTTTAACAATTTTTTTTGAAATTTTTTTTTGAATTTTTTTTTTTGATTCTTTTTTTAAATTTTTGTTTTATTTATTCTTGAGTTTTTTAGAAATTTTTTTTTGAAATGTTTTTGAAAAAAAATTTTTTTTTTATTTTTTTTTGAAACTTTTTTAAAAATTTTTTTTTGGATTTTTTTAAAATTTATTTTTGTTTTTCTGGAAATATTTTTTTTCACGTTTTTGAAATTTTTTTAAATTTTTTTTTGAAATTTTTTTTGAAATTTTTTTTTTGAATTTTTTTAAAATTTTTGCTTTATTTATTTTGAGTTTTTTAGAATTTTTTTGAAATGTTTTTGAAAATTTTTTTTTTTGAATTTTTTTCTGAAATTTTTTTATTAAAATTTTTTTTTCAAATTTTTTTTTTATTTTTTATTGAAAAATTCATTTTGAAACTTTTTTTGATATTTTTTTTTTGGAAATTTTTTATTGATTTTTTTTTTAATTTTTTCATTTGAAAATATTTTTATTTGAAAATTTTTTTTGAATTTTTTTTAAAATTTTTTTTTCGAAAATTTTTTTTTTGAAAATTTTTTTTTTAAACTTTTTTAAAATTTTTTTTTTGGAAATTTTTTTATGAACTTTTTTTGAATTTTTTTTTAAATTTTTTTTTTGAATTTTTTTAAAAATTTTTGTTTTATTTATTTGTGAGTTTTTTAGAAATATTTTTTTGAAATGTTTTTGAAAAATTTTTTTTTTGAAATTTTTTTTGAAATTTTTTTATTTAAAAATTTTTTTTAAATTTTTTTTTATTTTTTTTGAAAAATTCATTTTTGAAACTTTTTTGAATTTTTTTTTTGAAAATTTTTTTTTTGAATTTTTTTTTAAATTTTTGTTTTATTTATTTTTTGAAATTTTTTCTGAAAATTTTTTATTTTTGAAATTTTTTTTTTGAATTTTTCTTGAAAGTTTTTGAAATTTTTTTTGAAAATTTTTATTTTTCAAAATTTTTTTTTTGAAAAATTTTTTTTTCGAAAATATTTTTTTCGAATTTTTTTTCCGTTTTTGAATTTTTTTTTATTTTTTATGAAAATTTTTTTTGTTTTTCTGAAAATACTTTTTTGAAAAAAAATTTTTCCAAATTTTTTTTCACGTTCTTGAATTTTTTTTGAAAGTTTTTTTGAATTTTTTTTTTGAAATTTTATTTTGAAATTTTTGTTATATTTTTTTGAGGTTTTTTTGAAATTTTTTTTGAAATTTTTTTTGAAAATTTTTATTTTTCAAAATTTTTTTTTCGAAAATATTTTTTCGTATTTTTTTTCCCGTTTTTGAATTTTTTTTTATTTTTTATGAATTTTTTTTTTGAATTTTTTTTTTGTTTTTCTGGAAATATTTTTTTGAAAATTTTTTTTTCCAAAATTTTTTTTCACGTTCTTGAATTTTTTTTTTATTTTTTTGAAAGTTTTTTTGAAATTTTTTTTTTGAATTTTTGTTTTAAAATTTTTTTTTTGAATTTTTTTTAATTTTTCTTTTTCGAAAAATTTTTTTTTGAAAAATTTTTTTTTTGAATTTTTCTTGAAAGTTTTTGAAATTTTTTTTGAAAATTTTTATTTTCAAAATTTTTTTTTTGAAAAATTTTTTTTTCGAAAATATTTTTTTCGAAATTTTTTTTCCGTTTTTGATTTTTTTTTTATTTTTTATGAAAATTTTTTTTGATTTTTTTTTTGTTTTTCTGAAAATACTTTTCTGAAAATTTTTTTTCCAAAATTTTTTTTCACGTTCTTGAATTTTTTTTATTTTTTTTGAAAGTTTTTTTGAAATTTTTTTTTATTTTATTTTGAAATTTTATTTGAAATTTTTGTTATATTTTTTTGAAATTTTTTCTGAAAATTTTTTAATTTTGAAAATTTTTTTTGAATTTTTTTTTGAATTTTTTTTTGGAAATTTTATTTGAAATTATTTTTTGAATTTTTTTTTTGAATTTTTTTTTTTTAATTTTTTTTTTGAAACTTTTTTAAAAAAATTTTTTTTGAAATTTTTTTTCTCCGTTTTTGAAATGTTTTTAAATTTTTTTTTAAAAGTTTTTTTTGATTTTTTTTTGAAAATTTTTTTTTTTGAATTTTTTTTTTGAAATTTTTGTTTTATTTTTTTTTACTTTTTTCGAAAAAATTTTTTAAATTTTTTTTTTGAAAATTGCATTTTTGAAAATTTTTTTGAATTTTTTTTGAAATTTTTTTTTTATTTTTATTTTGAATTTTTTTTTCGAAAGTTTTTGAAATTTTCTTCTTGAAAATTTTTTTTGAAATTTTTTTTTGAAATTTTTTTTTTGAAATTTTTTTTGAAAATTTTCTTGAAATTTTTTTCATGAAATTTTTTTAATTTTTTTTTTGAAAATTTTCTTTTTTTGTTTTCTTTAAAAAATTTTTTTCGGAAATTATTTTTTGAACGTTTTTTTTTGAATTTTTTTGAAATTTTTTTCTGAAATTTTTTTCTGAAATTTTTTTTATTTTTGAAATTTTTTTTTGAAGTTTGTTTTTGAAAGTTTTTGAATTTTTTTTTGAAAATTTTCATTTTTCAAAATTTTTTTTTTGAAAATTTTTTTTTTCGAGAATATTTTTTTCGAAATTTTTTTCCGTTTCTGAATTTTTTTTTATTTTTTATGAAATTTTTTTTTGAAATATTTTTTTTGTTTTTCTGAAAATATTTTTTTGAAATTTTTTTTTTCGAAAATTTTTTTTCACGTTTTTGATTTTTGAAATTTTTTTTGAAATTTTTTTTTTGAAATTTTTTTTTGAAATTTTGTTTTATTTTTTAGAGTTTTTTTCGACATTTTTTTAAATTTTTTTTGAAATTTTTATTGAAAATTTTTGTTTTATTTTTTTGAGTTTTTTTTTTGAAATTTTTTTGACGTTTTTTTTGAATTTTTTTTTGAAATATTCGTTTTATTTTTTTTTTGTTTTTTTTTTGACTTTTTTTTTGAAAGTTTTTTTGAATTTTTTTTTGAAGTTTTTTCTGAAAATTTTTTTTGAAATTTTTTTGAAAGTTTTTTAAATTTTTTTTGAAAATTTTTATTTTTCAAAATTTTTTTTTTGAAATTTTTGTATATTTTTTTGAGTTTTTTTTGAAATTTTTTTTTGACATTTTTTTAAAAAGTTTTTTTGAATTTTTTTTGAAATTTTTTCTGAAAATTTTTTATTTTTGAAATTTTTTTTTGAATTTTTTTTTGAAAGTTTTTGAAAGTTTTTGAAATTTTTTTTGAAAATTTTTATTTTTCAAAATTTTTTTTTTTGAAAAATTTTTATTTCGAAAATATTTTTTCGAATTTTTTTTTCCGTTTTTGAATTTTTTTAGATTTTTTATGAAAATTTTTTTTAAAATTTTTTTATTGTTTATCTGAAAATATTTTTTTGAAATTTTTTTTTTCGAATTTTTTTTTTCACGTTCTTGAATTTTTTTTTTATTTTTTTTAAAGTTTTTTTGATTTTTTTTTTGAATTTTTATTTTGGAATTTTTTTCGAAAGTTTTTGAAATTTTCTTCTTGAAAATTTTTTTTGAAATTTTTTTTTGAAATTTTTTTTTTGAAATTTTTTCTGAAAAATTTTTTTTTGAATTTTTTAGAAAGTTTTTGAAATTTTTTTTGAAAATTTTTATTTTTCAAAATTTTTTTTTTGAAATTTTTTTTTTTCGAAAATATTTTTTTCGAATTTTTTTTTTCAGTTTTTGAATTTTTTTTTATTTTTTATGAAAATTTTTTTGAATTTTTTTTGTTTTTCTGAAAATACTTTTTTGAAAATTTTTTTTCCAAAATTTTTTTTCGCGTTCTTGAATTTTTTTTTATTTTTTTAAAAAGTTTTTTTGAAATTTTTTTTTTTTATTTATTTTGAAATTTTTTTTGAAATTGTTGTATATTTTTTGAGTTTTTTTTGAAATTTTTTTTGACATTTTTTTAAAAAGTTTTTTTGAAATTTTTTTTGAAATTTTTCCGTCCGTCCGTCCGTCCGTCCGTCCGTCCGTCCGTCCGTCCGTCCGTCCGTCCGTCCGTCCGTCCGTTTTATTTTTTTTAAAAGTTTTTTTGAATTTTTTTTTGAATTTTTATTTTGAAATTTTTTTCGAAAGTTTTTGAAATTTTCTTCTTGAAAATTTTTTTTGAAATTTTTTTTTGAAATTTTTTTTTTGAAATTTTTTTGAATTTTTTTTTGAAGTTTTTTCTGAAAAATTTTTTTTGAATTTTTTTAGAAAGTTTTTGAAATTTTTTTTGAAAATTTTTATTTTTCAAAATTTTTTTTTTGAAATTTTTTTTTTTTCGAAAATATTTTTTTCGAAATTTTTTTTCAGTTTTTGAATTTTTTTTTATTTTTTATGAAAATTTTTTTTGAATTTTTTTTTGTTTTTTCTGAAAATACTTTTTTGAAAATTTTTTTTCCAAAATTTTTTTTCACGTTCTTGAATTTTTTTTTTATTTTTTTTAAAAGTTTTTTTGAATTTTTTTTTAAATTTTATTTTGAAATTTTTTTTGAAATTGTTGTATATTTTTTGAGTTTTTTTTGAAATTTTTTTTGACATTTTTTTTAAAAGTTGTTTTGAAATTTTTTTTGAAATTTTTCCTGAAAATTTTTTATTTTTGAAATTTTTTTTTTGAATTTTTTTTTGAAATTTTTTTTTGGAAATTTTTCTTGAAATTATTTTTTAAATTTTTTTTTTGAAACTTTTTTAAAAATTTTTTTTTTTGGAAATTTTTTTATGAACTTTTTTTTTGAAACTTTTTTTTTGAATTTTTTTTTTATTTTTTTTTGAAATTTTTTTTGAATTTTTTTTTCTCCGTTCTTGAAATGTTTTTAAATTTTTTTTTAAAAGTTTTTTTTGAAATTTTTTTTTGATTTTTTTTTAAATTTTTTTTTGAAATTTTTGTTTTATTTTTTTTTGACTTTTTTCTAATTTTTTTTTATTTTTTTTTTGAAAATTGCATTTTTGAAATTTTTTTTGAATTTTTTTGAAATTTTCTTCTTGAAATTTTTTTTTGAAATTTTTTTTGAAATTTTTTTTTTGAAATTTTTTTGATTTTTTTTTTGAAAATTTTTCTTGAATTTTTTAAAAAAATTTTTTTTTGAAATTATTTTTGAAAATTTTCTTGAAATTTTTTTCATGAAATTTTTTAAATTTTTTATTTGAAATTTTTTTTTTGAGTTTTCTGAAAATTTTTTTATGATTTTTTTTTTTGTTTTTTTGAATTTTTTTTTCGAAAATTATTTTTTGAACATTTTTTTTTGAATTTTTTTTTTGAAATTTTTTCTGATTTTTTTTTTATTTTTGGAAATTTTTTTTTAAGTTTGTTTTTGAAAGTTTTTGAATTTTTTTTTGAAAATTTTTATTTTTCAAAATTTTTTTTTTGGAACATTTTTTTTTCGAAATTTTTTTCCGTTTCTGAATTTTTTTTTATTTTTTATGAAAATTTTTTTTGAAATTTTTTTTTGAAATATTTTTTTTGTTTTTCTGAAAATATTTTTTTGACATTTTTTTTTTCGAAATTTTTTTTTCACGTTTTCGATTTTTTTAATTTTTTTTGAAAGTTTTTTAAAATTTTTTTTGAAATTTTTTTTTTGAAATTTTATTTGAAATTTTGTTTTATTTTTTAGAGTTTTTTTGAAATTTTTTTCGACATTTTTTTAAAGGTTTTTATTTTTTTTTTAAATTTTTAGATAAATTTTTTTTGAATTTTTTTTTGAAATTTTTGTTATTTATATTTTTTTGAGTTTTTTTGAATTTTTTTTGACATTTTTTTTAAAGTTTTTTTAAATTTTTTTTGGAAATTTTTTTTTGAATTTTTTTTGAAATTTTTTTTGAAAATTTTTCTTGAAATTTTTTTTTAAATTTTTTTTTTGAAATTTTTTCTTCGAAAATTTTTTTTGAAATTTTTTTCATGAAATTTTTATTTTTGAAAATTTTTTTTTTGAAAATTTTTTTTTGTTTTTCTGAAAATATTTTTCTGAAAATTTTTTTCCACGTTCTTGAAATTTTTTTTTATTTTTTTGTAAGTTTTTTTTAAAATTTTTTTTGAAATTTTTTTTTGAAATTTTTGTTTTATTTTTTTTGAGTTTTTTCGAAATTTTTTTTGAAAATATTGTTTTGAATTTTTTTTTTCGAAATTTTTTTTTCACGTTTTTCATTTTTTAAATTTTTTTTGAAAGTTTTTTAAAAATTTTTTTTGAATTTTTTTTTGAAAATTTTTTTTTGAAATTTTTGTTATATTTTTTTAAGTTTTTTAAAAAATTTTTTGAAATTTTTGTTTTATTTTTTCGAGTTTTTTTTTTAATTTTTTTTGAATTTTTCTGAAAATTTTTTATTTTTGAAAATTTTTTTTTGAATTTTTTTTTGAAAGTTTTTGAAATTTATTTGAAAATTTTCAAAACAAAATTTTCAAAAAATAAAATTTCAAAACAAAATTTTCAAAAAAAAAATTTTCAAAAAAAATTAATTTTCAAAAAAAAAAAAAAAAAATCGAAAATTTTTCAAAAAAAATAAAAAATTCGAAAAAAAAATTCAAAAAAAAATTTCAAAAAAAAAATTTCGAAAAAAATTTCAAAAAAAAAAATCAAAAAAAATTTAAAATAAAACGTCAAAAAAATTTTCAAAAGAAAAAAATTTCGAGAAAAAACTTGAAAAAAAAATTACAGAAAAAAATTATCAAAATATTTTCAAAAAATTTACAAAATAAATAAAAAAAATATTTTCAATATAAAATTTTTCAAAAAAAAATTTTTCAAGAAAAATATTTTTAAAAAAATAAAAATTTGAAAAAAAATTTAAAAATTTTTTTAAAAAAATTAAGAAAAAATTTTCAAAAAAAAACTGTCAAAAAAATTTTAAAAAAATTTCAATATAAAATTTTTCAAAAAAAAAATTTTCAAAGAAAAATATTTTTAAAAAAATAAAAAAATAAAAATTCGAAAAAAATTTAAAAAATATTTAAAAAAAATTAGAAAAAAATTCAAAAAAATAAAAAAAAAACCGTCAAAAAAATTTTCAAAAGAAAAAAATTTCCAGATAAAAACTTCAAAAATAAAAAATTTAAAAAAAATTTCAAAAAAAAATTCAAAAAAAAATTTTCAAAAAAAATCGAAAGAAAAAATTTCAAAAAATTAAAAAAAAAATTTAAAAAAATCCAAACAAAAATTCCAAAAAAAAATTTCGAAAAAAAACTTCAAAAAAAAAAAAAAAATTTCAAGAAAAATAGAAAAATTTTCAAAAAAAATAAAAATAAAAAATTCGAAAAAAAATTCAAAAAATAAATATAAAAAAAAAAATTCAAAAAATAAATATAAAAAAAAAATTTTCAAAAAAAAAATAAAAAAAAAATTTTAAAAAATTTCAAAAAGAAAATAAAAAAAATATTTAAAAAAACTTCCAAAAAAAATTTTAAAAAAAATTTCAAAACGAAAATTTTTCAAAAAAAAATTTAAAAAATAAATTAGAAAAAAATTTAGAAAAAAATGTTTAAAAAAAAAATTTCAAAAAAAATTTCAAAAAAAAATTTAAAAAATTTTTAAAAAAATTAGAAAAAAAATTTAGAAAAAAAAAATTTCAATAAGTTTAAAAAAAAATTCAAAAGAAATTTCCAAAAAATAAAATTTCAAAAACAAAAATTTTCAAAAAGAAAATTTTTTTAAAAAAATAAAAAAAAAATAAAAAATTTAAAAAAAAATTCAAAAAAAATTTAAAAAAAATTTTTAAAAAAAATTTCAAAAAGAAAACTCGAAAAAAAATTTTCAAAAAAAAAAATTGAAAAAAAATTAAAAAAAAAAATGAAAAAAAATTCAAAAAAAAATAAAAAAAAAACCTCAAAAAAATTAATTTCCAAAAGAAAAAAATTCAAAAAAAAATTTCAAAAAAAAATTCGAAAAAAAATTTCAAAAATAAAATTTTCAAAAAAAAAATTTCAAAAAAAATATCGAAAAAAAAATTTCAAAAAATTAAAAAAAAATTTTTTTAAAATTCCAAAAAAAATTTTCAATATAAAATTTTTCAAAAAAAAATTTCAAAATAAAATTTTTCAAAAAAAAATTTTCAAAGAAAAATATTAAAAAAAAATAAAAATTCGAAAAAATTGAAAAAAAAATTCAATATAAATTAAAAAAAAACTGTCAAAAGAAATTTCAAAAGAAAAAACTTCCCAAAAAAAATAAAATAAAAAAAATTTTCAAAAATAAATTACAAAAAAAAATTAAAAAAAAAATTCGAAAAAAATATTTTCAAAAAAAAAATTTAAAAAAAAGTTTCAATATAAAATTCAGAAAAAATTTTCAAAAAAAAAAAAATTAAAAAAAATTGTAAAAAAATTTTCGAAAAAAAAAATTTTAAAAAAAATTCTCAGAAAAATTTAAAAAAATTAAAAGAAAAATTTCAAAAAGAAAATTTAAAAAAAAAAAATTTAAAAAAAAATCGAAAATTTTTTCTGAAAATTTTTTTATTTTTGAAAATTTTTTTTGAAGTTTGTTTTTGAAAGTTTTTGAATTTTTTTTTTGAAAATTTTAATTTTTCAAAATTTTTTTTTTGAAAACGTTTTTTTTCGAAAATATTTTTTTCGAAATTTTTTTCCGTTTCTGAATTTTTTTTTATTTTTTATGAAAATTTTTTTTGAAATTTTTTTTTTCGAAAATTTTTTTTCACGTTTTTGATTTTTTTTATTTTTTTTGAAAGTTTTTTTTAAAATTTTTTTAAAAATTTTTTTTTGAAATTTTTTTTGAAATTTTGTTTTATTTTTTAGAGTTTTATTTGAAATGTTTTTCGACATTTTTTAAAATTTTTTTTTGAAATTTTTATTGAAAATTTTTGTTTATTTTTTTGAGTTTTTTTTTGAAATTTTTTTGACATTTTTTTTTGAAATTTTTGTTTTATTTTTTTTTTGTTTTTTTTGAAATTTTTTTTTGACATTTTTTTTGAAAGTTTTTTTGAAATTTTCTCTAAAAATTTTTTATTTTTGAAAATTTTGTTTTTGAATTTTTTTTGAAAGTTTTTGAAATTTTTTTTGAAAATTTTTATTTTTCAAAATTTTTTTTTTGAAAAATTTTTATTTCGAAAATAGTTTTTCGAATTTTTTTTTCCGTTTTTGAATTTTTTAAAAATTTTTATGAAAATTTTTTTTAAAATTTTTTTATTGTTTTTCTGAAAATATTTTTTTGAAATTTTTTTTTTCGAAATTTTTTTTTCACGTTCTTGAATTTTTTTTTTATTTTTTTAAAAGTTTTTTTGATTTTTTTTTTGAATTTTTATTTTGGAATTTTTTTCGAAAGTTTTTGAAATTTTCTTCTTGAAAATTTTTTTTGAAATTTTTTTTTGAAATTTTTTTTTTGAAATTTTTTCTGAAAAATTTTTTTTGAATTTTTTAGAAAGTTTTTGAAATTTTTTTTGAATATTTTTATTTTTCAAAATTTTTTTTTTGAAATTTTTTTTTTTCGAAAATATTTTTTTCGAATTTTTTTTTTCAGTTTTTGAATTTTTTTTTATTTTTTATGAAAATTTTTTTTGAATTTTTTTTGTTTTTCTGAAAATACTTTTTTGAAAATTTTTTTTCCAAAATTTTTTTTCGCGTTCTTGAATTTTTTTTTTATTTTTTTAAAAAGTTTTTTTGAAATTTTTTTTTTTTTATTTTATTTTGAAATTTTTTTTGAAATTGTTGTATATTTTTTGAGTTTTTTTTGAAATTTTTTTTGACATTTTTTTAAAAAGTTTTTTTGAAATTTTTTTTGAAATTTTTCCGTCCGTCCGTCCGTCCGTCCGTCCGTCCGTCCGTCCGTCCGTCCGTCCGTCCGTCCGTCCGTCCGTCCGTCCATCTATCCATCTATCCATCTATCCATCTATCCATCTATCCATCTATCCATCTATCCATCTATCCATCTATCCATCTATCCATCTATCCATCTATCCATCCATCCATCCATCCATCTATCCATCCATCCATCCATCCATCCATCCATCTATCCATCCATCCATCCATCCATCCATCCGTCCATCCGTCCATCCGTCCGTCCATCCATCCATCCATCTATCCATCTATCCATCTATCCATCTATCCATCCATCCATCCATCCATCATTCCATCCATCCATCCATCCATCCGTCCATCCGTCCATCCGTCCATCCGTCTATCCTTCCATCCATCCTTCCATCCATCCTTCCATCCATCCTTCCATCCATCCATTGAAAAATTTTTTTTTTTAACTTTTTTAAAAATTTTTTTTGGAATTTTTTTTTAAAATTTATTTTTGTTTTTCTGAAAATATTTTTTTTCACGTTTTTGAAATTTTTTTAACAATTTTTTTTGAAATTTTTTTTGAATTTTTTTTTTGATTTTTTTTTAAATTTTTGTTTTATTTATTCTTGAGTTTTTTAGAAATTTTTTTTTGAAATGTTTTTGAAAAAAATTTTTTTTTTTATTTTTTTTTTTGAAACTTTTTTAAATTTTTTTTTTTGGATTTTTTTAAAATTTATTTTTGTTTTTCTGGAAATATTTTTTTTCACGTTTTTGAAATTTTTTTAAAATTTTTTTTGAAATTTTTTTTGAAATTTTTTTTTTTGAATTTTTTTAAAATTTTTGCTTTATTTATTTTGAGTTTTTTAGAATTTTTTTTTGAAATGTTTTTGAAAATTTTTTTTTTGAATTTTTTTCTGAAATTTTTTTATTAAAATTTTTTTTTCAAATTTTTTTTTTATTTTTTTTTGAAAAATTCATTTTGAAACTTTTTTTGATATTTTTTTTTTGGAAATTTTTTATTGATTTTTTTTTTAATTTTTTCATTTGAAAATATTTTTATTTGAAAATTTTTTTTGAATTTTTTTTTAAATTTTTTTTTCGAAAATTTTTTTTTTGAAAATTTTTTTTTTTAAACTTTTTTAAAATTTTTTTTTTGGAAATTTTTTTATGAACTTTTTTTGAATTTTTTTTTAAATTTTTTTTTTGAATTTTTTTAAAAATTTTTGTTTTATTTATTTGTGAGTTTTTTAGAAATATTTTTTTGAAATGTTTTTGAAAAATTTTTTTTTTGAAATTTTTTTTGAAATTTTTTTATTTAAAAATTTTTTTTAAATTTTTTTTTATTTTTTTTGAAAAATTCATTTTTGAAACTTTTTTGAATTTTTTTTTTGAAAATTTTTTTTTTTGAATTTTTTTTTAAATTTTTGTTTTATTTATTTTTTGAAATTTTTTCTGAAAATTTTTTATTTTTGAAATTTTTTTTTTGAATTTTTCTTGAAAGTTTTTGAAATTTTTTTTGAAAATTTTTATTTTTCAAAATTTTTTTTTTGAAAAATTTTTTTTTCGAAAATATTTTTTTCGAATTTTTTTTTCCGTTTTTGAATTTTTTTTTATTTTTTATGAAAATTTTTTTTGTTATTCTGAAAATACTTTTTTGAAAAAAATTTTTTCCAAATTTTTTTTCACGTTCTTGAATTTTTTTTGAAAGTTTTTTTGAATTTTTTTTTTTGAAATTTTATTTTGAAATTTTTGTTATATTTTTTTGAGGTTTTTTTGAAATTTTTTTTGAAATTTTTTTTGAAAATTTTTATTTTTCAAAATTTTTTTTTCGAAAATATTTTTTCGTATTTTTTTTCCCGTTTTTGAATTTTTTTTTTATGAATTTTTTTTTGAAATTTTTTTTTGTTTTTCTGGAAATATTTGAAAATTTTTTTTTCCAAAATTTTTTTTCACGTTCTTGAATTTTTTTTTTATTTTTTTGAAAGTTTTTTTGAAATTTTTTTTTTGAATTTTTGTTTTAAAATTTTTTTTTTGAATTTTTTTTAATTTTTCTTTTTCGAAAAATTTTTTTTTGAAAAATTTTTTTTTTGAATTTTTCTTGAAAGTTTTTGAAATTTTTTTTGAAAATTTTTATTTTCAAAATTTTTTTTTTTTAAAATTTTTTTTTCGAAAATATTTTTTTCGAAATTTTTTTTCCGTTTTTGATTTTTTTTTTATTTTTTATGAAAATTTTTTTTGATTTTTTTTTTGTTTTTCTGAAAATACTTTTCTGAAAATTTTTTTTCCAAAATTTTTTTTCACGTTCTTGAATTTTTTTTATTTTTTTTGAAAGTTTTTTTGAAATTTTTTTTTATTTTATTTTGAAATTTTATTTGAAATTTTTGTTATATTTTTTTGAAATTTTTTCTGAAAATTTTTTAATTTTGAAAATTTTTTTTGAATTTTTTTTTGAATTTTTTTTTGGAAATTTTATTTGAAATTATTTTTTGAATTTTTTTTTTGAATTTTTTTTTTTTATTTTTTTTTTGAAACTTTTTTAAAAAAATTTTTTTTGAAATTTTTTTTCTCCGTTTTTGAAATGTTTTTAAATTTTTTTTTGAAAGTTTTTTTTGATTTTTTTTTGAAAATTTTTTTTTTTGAATTTTTTTTTTGAAATTTTTGTTTTATTTTTTTTTTACTTTTTTCGAAATTTTTTTTTAAATTTTTTTTTTGAAAATTGCATTTTTGAAATTTTTTTTGAATTTTTTTTGAAATTTTTTTTTTATTTTTATTTTGAATTTTTTTTTCGAAAGTTTTTGAAATTTTCTTCTTGAAAATTTTTTTTGAAATTTTTTTTTGAAATTTTTTTTTTGAAATTTTTTTTGAAAATTTTCTTGAAATTTTTTTCATGAAATTTTTTTAATTTTTTTTTTGAAAATTTTCTTTTTTTGTTTTCTTTGAAAATTTTTTTTCGGAAATTATTTTTTGAACGTTTTTTTTTGAATTTTTTTGAAATTTTTTCTGAAATTTTTTTTATTTTTGAAATTTTTTTTTGAAGTTTGTTTTTGAAAGTTTTTGAATTTTTTTTTGAAAATTTTCATTTTTCAAAAATTTTTTTTTTCGAGAATATTTTTTTCGAAATTTTTTTCCGTTTCTGAATTTTTTTTTATTTTTTATGAAATTTTTTTTTGAAATATTTTTTTTGTTTTTCTGAAAATATTTTTTTGAAATTTTTTTTTTCGAAAATTTTTTTTCACGTTTTTGATTTTTGAAATTTTTTTTGAAATTTTTTTTTTGAAATTTTTTTTTGAAATTTTGTTTTATTTTTTAGAGTTTTTTTCGACATTTTTTTAAATTTTTTTTGAAATTTTTATTGAAAATTTTTGTTTTATTTTTTTGAGTTTTTTTTTGAAATTTTTTTGACGTTTTTTTTGAAAGTTTTTTTGAATTTTTTTTTGAAGTTTTTTCTGAAATTTTTTTTTGAAATTTTTTTGAAAGTTTTTGAAATTTTTTTTGAAAATTTTTATTTTTCAAAATTTTTTTTTTGAAATTTTTGTATATTTTTTTTGAGTTTTTTTTGAAATTTTTTTTGACATTTTTTTAAAAAGTTTTTTTGAATTTTTTTTGAAATTTTTTCTGAAAATTTTTTATTTTTGAAATTTTTTTTTGAATTTTTTTTTGAAATTTTTTTTTTGGAAATTTTTCTTGAAATAATTTTTTTAAATTTTTTTTTTGAAAAATTTTTTTTTGAAACTTTTTTAAAATTTTTTTTTTTGGAAATTTTTTTATGAACTTTTTTTTTGAAACTTTTTTTTGAATTTTTTTTTTAAATTTTTTTTTTTGAAATTTTTTTTGAAAATTTTTTTCTCCGTTTTTGAAATGTTTTTATTTTTTTTTTAAGTTTTTTTTGAAAATTTTTTTTTTTGAATTTTTTTTTGAAATTTTCTTCTTGAAAATTTTTTTTGAAATTTTTTTAAAAATTTTTTTGAATTTTTTTTGAAAATTTTTCTTGAATTTTTTATATTTTTTTTGAAATTTTTTTGAAAATTTTCTTGAAATTTTTTTAATTTTTTTTTTGAAAATTTTCTTCTTTTGAAAAATTTTTTTTGAGTTTTCTTTGAAAATTTTTTTATGAATTTTTTTTGTTTTTTTTGAATTTTTTTTTTCGGAAATTATTTTTTGAACGTTATTTTTTGAATTTTTTTTGAAATTTTTTCTGAAAATTTTTTTATTTTTGAAAATTTTTTTTGAAGTTTGTTTTTGAAAGTTTTTGAATTTTTTTTTTGAAAATTTAAATTTTTCAAAATTTTTTTTTTGAAAACGTTTTTTTTCGAAAATATTTTTTTCGAAATTTTTTTCCGTTTCTGAATTTTTTTTTATTTTTTATGAAAATTTTTTTTGAAATTTTTTTTTTTTCGAAAATTTTTTTTCACGTTTTTGATTTTTTTTATTTTTTTTGAAAGTTTTTCTTAAATTTTTTTAAAAATTTTTTTTTGAAATTTTTTTTGAAATTTTGTTTTATTTGAAATGTTTTCGACATTTTTTTAAATTTTTTTTTGAAATTTTTATTGAAAATTTTTGTTTTATTTATTTGTGAGTTTTTTAGAAATATTTTTTTGAAATGTTTTTGAAAAATTTTTTTTTTGAAATTTTTTTTGAAATTTTTTTATTTAAAAATTTTTTTTAAATTTTTTTTTATTTTTTTTGAAAAATTCATTTTTGAAACTTTTTTGAATTTTTTTTTTGAATTTTTCTTGAAAGTTTTTGAAATTTTTTTTGAAAATTTTTATTTTTCAAAATTTTTTTTTTGAAAAATTTTTTTCTCGAAAATATTTTTTTCGAATTTTTTTTTCCGTTTTTGAATTTTTTTTTATTTTTTATGAAAATTTTTTTTGTTTTTCTGAAAATACTTTTTTGAAAAAAAATTTTTCCAAATTTTTTTTCACGTTCTTGAATTTTTTTTGAAAGTTTTTTTGAATTTTTTTTTTTGAAATTTTATTTTGAAATTTTTGTTATATTTTTTTGAGGTTTTTTTGAAATTTTTTTTGAAATTTTTTTTGAAAATTTTTATTTTTCAAAATTTTTTTTTCGAAAATATTTTTTCGTATTTTTTTTCCCGTTTTTGAATTTTTTTTAATTTTTTATGAATTTTTTTTTTGAAATTTTTTTTTTGTTTTTCTGGAAATATTTTTTTGAAAATTTTTTTTTCCAAAATTTTTTTTCACGTTCTTGAATTTTTTTTTATTTTTTTGAAAGTTTTTTTGAAATTTTTTTTTTGAATTTTTGTTTTAAAATTTTTTTTTTGAATTTTTTTTAATTTTTCTTTTTCGAAAAATTTTTTTTTGAAAAATTTTTTTTTGAAAAATTTTTTTTTTGAATTTTTCTTGAAAGTTTTTGAAATTTTTTTTGAAAATTTTTATTTTCAAAATTTTTTTTTTGAAAAATTTTTTTTTCGAAAATATTTTTTTCGAAATTTTTTTTCCGTTTTTGATTTTTTTTTATTTTTTATGAAAATTTTTTTTGATTTTTTTTTGTTTTTCTGAAAATACTTTTCTGAAAATTTTTTTTCCAAAATTTTTTTTCACGTTCTTGAATTTTTTTTATTTTTTTTGAAAGTTTTTTTGAAATTTTTTTTTATTTTATTTTGAAATTTTATTTGAAATTTTTGTTATATTTTTTTGAAATTTTTTCTGAAAATTTTTTAATTTTGAAAATTTTTTTTGAATTTTTTTTTGAATTTTTTTTTGGAAATTTTATTTGAAATTATTTTTTGAATTTTTTTTTTGAATTTTTTTTTTTTAATTTTTTTTTGAAACTTTTTTAAAAAAATTTTTTTTGAAATTTTTTTTCTCCGTTTTTGAAATGTTTTTAAATTTTTTTTTGAAAGTTTTTTTTGATTTTTTTTTGAAAATTTTTTTTTTTGAATTTTTTTTTTGAAATTTTTGTTTTATTTTTTTTTTACTTTTTTCGAAATTTTTTTTTAAATTTTTTTTTTGAAAATTGCATTTTTGAAATTTTTTTTGAATTTTTTTTGAAATTTTTTTTTTATTTTTATTTTGAATTTTTTTTTCGAAAGTTTTTGAAATTTTCTTCTTGAAAATTTTTTTTAAAATTTTTTTTTGAAATTTTTTTTTTGAAATTTTTTTTGAAAATTTTCTTGAAATTTTTTTCATGAAATTTTTTTAATTTTTTTTTTGAAAATTTTCTTTTTTTGTTTTCTTTGAAAATTTTTTTTCGGAAATTATTTTTTGAACGTTTTTTTTTGAATTTTTTTGAAATTTTTTCTGAAATTTTTTTTATTTTTGAAATTTTTTTTTGAAGTTTGTTTTTGAAAGTTTTTGAATTTTTTTTTGAAAATTTTCATTTTTCAAAATTTTTTTTTTTGAAAATTTTTTTTTTCGAGAATATTTTTTTCGAAAATTTTTTCCGTTTCTGAATTTTTTTTTATTTTTTATGAAATTTTTTTTTGAAATATTTTTTTTGTTTTTCTGAAAATATTTTTTTGAAATTTTTTTTTTCGAAAATTTTTTTTCACGTTTTTGATTTTTGAAATTTTTTTGAAATTTTTTTTTTGAAATTTTTTTTTTAAATTTTGTTTTATTTTTTAGAGTTTTTTTCGACATTTTTTTAAATTTTTTTTGAAATTTTTATTGAAAATTTTTGTTTTATTTTTTTGAGTTTTTTTTTGAAATTTTTTTGACGTTTTTTTTGAATTTTTTTTTGAAATATTCGTTTTATTTTTTTTTTGTTTTTTTTTGACTTTTTTTTTGAAAGTTTTTTTGAATTTTTTTTTGAAGTTTTTTCTGAAATTTTTTTTTGAAATTTTTTTGAAAGTTTTTGAAATTTTTTTTGAAAATTTTTATTTTTCAAAATTTTTTTTTTGAAATTTTTGTATATTTTTTTGAGTTTTTTTTGAAATTTTTTTTGACATTTTTTTAAAAAGTTTTTTTGCATTTTTTTTGAAATTTTTTCTGAAAATTTTTTATTTTTGAAATTTTTTTTTGAATTTTTTTTTGAAATTTTTTTTTTGGAAATTTTTCTTGAAATTATTTTTTTTAATTTTTTTTTTGAAAAATTTTTTTTTGAAACTTTTTTAAAATTTTTTTTTTTGGAAATTTTTTTATGAACTTTTTTTTTGAAACTTTTTTTTGAATTTTTTTTTTAATTTTTTTTTTGAAATTTTTTTTGAAAATTTTTTTCTCCGTTTTTGAAATGTTTTAATTTTTTTTTAAGTTTTTTTTGAAAATTTTTTTTTTTGAATTTTTTTTTGAAATTTTCTTCTTGAAAATTTTTTTTGAAATTTTTTTTAAAATTTTTTTGAATTTTTTTTTGAAAATTTTTCTTGAATTTTTTTTTATTTTTTTTGAAATTTTTTTGAAAATTTTCTTGAAATTTTTTTAATTTTTTTTTTGAAAATTTTCTTCTTTTGAAAAATTTTTTTTGAGTTTTCTTTGAAAATTTTTTTATGAATTTTTTTGTTTTTTTTGAATTTTTTTTTTCGGAAATTATTTTTTGAACGTTATTTTTTGAATTTTTTTTGAAATTTTTTCTGAAAATTTTTTTATTTTTGAAAATTTTTTTTGAAGTTTGTTTTTGAAAGTTTTTGAATTTTTTTTTTGAAAATTTTAATTTTTCAAAATTTTTTTTTGAAAACGTTTTTTTTTCGAAAATATTTTTTTCGAAATTTTTTTCCGTTTCTGAATTTTTTTTTATTTTTTATGAAAATTTTTTTTGAAATTTTTTTTTTCGAAAATTTTTTTTCACGTTTTTGATTTTTTTTATTTTTTTTGAAAGTTTTTTTTAAATTTTTTTAAAAATTTTTTTTTGAAATTTTTTTTGAAATTTTGTTTTATTTGAAATGTTTTCGACATTTTTTTAAATTTTTTTTTGAAATTTTTATTGAAAATTTTTGTTTTATTTTTTTGAGTTGTTTTTTGAAATTTTTTTGACATTTTTTTTTGAAATTTTTGTTTTATTTTTTTTTGTTTTTTTTTGAAATTTTTTTTTGACATTTTTTTTGAAAGTTTTTTTGAAATTTTTTTTGAAATTTTTTCTGAAAATTTTTTATTTTTGAAAATTTTGTTTTTGAATTTTTTTTGAAAGTTTTTGAAATTTTTTTTGAAAATTTTTATTTTTCAAAATTTTTTTTTTTGAAAAATTTTTATTTCGAAAATATTTTTTCGAATTTTTTTTTCCGTTTTTGAATTTTTTTAGATTTTTTATGAAAATTTTTTAAAAATTTTTTTTATTGTTTTTCTGAAAATATTTTTTTGAAATTTTTTTTTTCGAATTTTTTTTTTCACGTTCTTGAAATTTTTTTTATTTTTTTTAAAAGTTTTTTTGAATTTTTTTTTGAATTTTTATTTTGAAATTTTTTTCGAAAGTTCTTGAAATTTTCTTCTTGAAAATTTTTTTTGAAATTTTTTTTTGAAATTTTTTTTTTGAAATTTTTTTGAATTTTTTTTTGAAGTTTTTTCTGAAAAATTTTTTATGAATTTTTTTAGAAAGTTTTTGAAATTTTTTTTGAAAATTTTTAATTTTCAAAATTTTTTTTTTGAAATTTTTTTTTTTCGAAAATATTTTTTTCGAAATTTTTTTTCAGTTTTTGAATTTTTTTTATTTTTTATGAAAATTTTTTTTGAATTTTTTTTTGTTTTTCTGAAAATACTTTTTTGAAAATTTTTTTTCCAAAATTTTTTTCACGTTCTTGAATTTTTTTTTTATTTTTTTTAAAAGCTTTTTTGAATTTTTTTTTTAATTTTATTTTGAAATTTTTTTTGAAATTGTATATTTTTTGAGTTTTTTTTGAAATTTTTTTTGACATTTTTTTTAAAAGTTGTTTTGAAATTTTTTTTGAAATTTTTTCTGAAAATTTTTTATTTTTGAAATTTTTTTTTTGAAAATTTTTTTTGGAAATTTTTCTTGAAATAATTTTTTAAATTTTTTTTTGAAACTTTTTTAAAAATTTTTTTTTTTGGAAATTTTTTTATGAACTTTTTTTTTGAAACTTTTTTTTTGAATTTTTTTTTCTCCGTTTTTGAAATGTTTTTAAATTTTTTTTTAAAAGTTTTTTTTGAAATTTTTTTTTGATTTTTTTTGAAATTTTTTTTGAAATTTTTGTTTTATTTTTTTTTTGACTTTTTTCTAATTTTTTTTTATTTTTTTTTTTTTGAAAATTGCATTTTTGAAATTTTTTTTGAATTTTTTTGAAATTTTCTTCTTGAAATTTTTTTTTGAAATTTTTTTTGAAATTTTTTTTTTGAAATTTTTTTGATTTTTTTTTTGAAAATTTTTCTTGAATTTTTAAAAAAAAATTTTTTTTGAAATTATTTTTGAAAATTTTCTTGAAATTTTTTTCATGAAATTTTTTAAATTTTTTATTTGAAATTTTTTTTTTGAGTTTTCTGAAAATTTTTTTATGATTTTTTTTTTGTTTTTTTGAATTTTTTTTTCGAAAATTATTTTTTGAACATTTTTTTTTGAATTTTTTTTTTGAAATTTTTTCTGAAATTTTTTTTATTTTTGGAAATTTTTTTTTAAGTTTGTTTTTGAAAGTTTTTGAATTTTTTTTTTGAAAATTTTTATTTTCGAAATTTTTTTCCGTTTCTGAATTTTTTTTTATTTTTTATGAAAATTTTTTTTGAAATTTTTTTTTGAAATATTTTTTTTGTTTTTCTGAAAATATTTTTTTGACATTTTTTTTTCGAAATTTTTTTTTCACGTTTTCGATTTTTTAAATTTTTTTTGAAAGTTTTTTAAAATTTTTTTTGAAAATTTTTTTTTGAAATTTTATTTGAAATTTTGTTTTATTTTTTAGAGTTTTTTTGAAATTTTTTTCGACATTTTTTTAAAGGTTTTTATTTTTTTTTGAAATTTTTAGATAAATTTTTTTTGAATTTTTTTTTGAAATTTTTGTTATATTTTTTTGAGTTTTTTTGAATTTTTTTTTGACATTTTTTTAAAAGTTTTTTTAAATTTTTTTTGGAAATTTTTTTTTGAATTTTTTTTGAAATTTTTTTTGAAAATTTTTCTTGAAATTTTTTTTTAAATTTTTTTTTTGAAATTTTTTCTTCGAAAATTTTTTTTGAAATTTTTTTCATGAAATTTTTATTTTTGAAAATTTTTTTTTTGAAAATTTTTTTTTGTTTTTCTGAAAATATTTTTCTGAAAATTTTTTTCCACGTTCTTGAAATTTTTTTAATTTTTTTGTAAGTTTTTTTTATAATTTTTTTTGAAATTTTTTTTTTTGAAATTTTTTTTTGAAATTTTTGTTTTATTTTTTTTTGAGTTTTTTCGAATTTTTTTTTGAAAATATTGTTTTGAATTTTTTTTTTCGAAATTTTTTTTTCACGTTTTTCATTTTTTAAATTTTTTTTGAAAGTTTTTTAAAAATTTTTTTTGAATTTTTTTTTGAAAATTTTTTTTTGAAATTTTTGTTATATTTTTTTAAGTTTTTTAAAAATTTTTTTGAAATTTTTGTTTTATTTTTTCGAGTTTTTTTTTTAATTTTTTTTGAATTTTTCTGAAAATTTTTTATTTTTGAAAATTTTTTTTTGAATTTTTTTTTGAAAGTTTTTGAAATTTATTTGAAAATTTTCAAAACAAAATTTTCAAAAAATAAAATTTCAAAACAAAATTTTCAAAAAAAAAATTTTCAAAAAAAATTAATTTTCAAAAAAATAAAAAAAAAATCGAAAATTTTTCAAAAAAAATAAAAAATTCGAAAAAAAAATTCAAAAAAAAAATTTCAAAAAAAAAATTTCGAAAAAAATTTCAAAAAAAAAATTCAAAAAAAATTTAAAATAAAACGTCAAAAAAATTTTCAAAAGAAAAAAATTTCGAGAAAAAACTTGAAAAAAAAATTACAGAAAAAAATTATCAAAATATTTTCAAAAAATTTACAAAATAAATAAAAAAAATATTTTCAATATAAAATTTTTCAAAAAAAAATTTTTCAAGAAAAATATTTTTAAAAAAATAAAAATTTGAAAAAAAATTTAAAAATTTTTTTAAAAAAATTAAGAAAAAATTTTCAAAAAAAAACTGTCAAAAAAATTTAAAAAAAATTTCAATATAAAATTTTTCAAAAAAAAAATTTTCAAAGAAAAATATTTTTAAAAAAATAAAAAAATAAAAATTCGAAAAAAATTTAAAAAATATTAAAAAAAAATTAGAAAAAAATTCAAAAAAATAAAAAAAAAACCGTCAAAAAAATTTTCAAAAGAAAAAAATTTCCAGATAAAAACTTCAAAAATAAAAAATTTAAAAAAATCCAAACAAAAATTCCAAAAAAATTTCGAAAAAAAACTTCAAAAAAAAAAAAAAATTTCAAGAAAAATAGAAAAATTTTCAAAAAAAATAAAAATAAAAAATTCGAAAAAAAATTCAAAAAAAAAATTCGAAAAAAATTTCAAAAAATAAATATAAAAAAAAAATTTCAAAAAATAAATATAAAAAAAAATTTTCAAAAAAAAAATAAAAAAAAAAAATTTTAAAAAATTTCAAAAAGAAAATAAAAAAAATATTTAAAAAAACTTCCAAAAAAAATTTTTAAAAAAATTTCAAAACGAAAATTTTTCAAAAAAAAATTTAAAAAATAAATTAGAAAAAAATTTAGAAAAAAATGTTTAAAAAAAAAATTTCAAAAAAAATTTCAAAAAAAAATTTAAAAAATTTTTAAAAAAATTAGAAAAAAAATTTAGAAAAAAAAAATTTCAATAAGTTTCAAAAAAAATTCAAAAGAAATTTCCAAAAAATAAAATTTCAAAAACAAAAATTTTCAAAAAGAAAATTTTTTTAAAAAAATAAAAAAAAAATAAAAAATTTAAAAAAAAATTCAAAAAAAATTTAAAAAAAATTTTTAAAAAAAATTTCAAAAAGAAAACTCGAAAAAAAATTTTCAAAAAAAAAATTGAAAAAAAATTCAAAAAAAAAATGAAAAAAAATTCAAAAAAAAATAAAAAAAAAACCTCAAAAAAATTAATTTCCAAAAGAAAAAAATTCAAAAAAAAATTTCAAAACGAAAATGTTTCGAAAAAATCAAAAAAAAATTCGAAAAAAAATTTCAAAAATAAAATTTTCAAAAAAAAAATTTCAAAAAAAATATCGAAAAAAAAATTTCAAAAAATTAAAAAAAAAATTTTTTAAAATTCCAAAAAAAATTTTCAATATAAAATTTTTCAAAAAAAAATTTCAAAATAAAATTTTTCAAAAAAAAATTTTCAAAGAAAAATATTAAATAAAAATTCGAAAAAATTGAAAAAAAAATTCAATATAAATTAAAAAAAAACTGTCAAAAGAAATTTCAAAAGAAAAAACTTCCCAAAAAAAATAAAATAAAAAAAATTTTCAAAAATAAATTACAAAAAAAAATTAAAAAAAAAATTCTAAAAAAATATTTTCAAAAAAAAAATTTAAAGAAAAGTTTCAATATAAAATTCAGAAAAAATTTTCAAAAAAAAAAAAATTAAAAAAAATTGTAAAAAAATTTTCGAAAAAAAAAATTTTAAAAAAAATTCTCAGAAAAATTTAAAAAAATTAAAAAAAAAATTTCAAAAAGAAAATTTTTCAAAAAAAAAATTTAAAAAAAAATCGAAAATTTTTTCTGAAAATTTTTTTATTTTTGAAAATTTTTTTTGAAGTTTGTTTTTGAAAGTTTTTGAATTTATTTTTTGAAAATTTTAATTTTTCAAAATTTTTTTTTTGAAAACGTTTTTTTTCGAAAATATTTTTTTCGAAATTTTTTTCCGTTTCTGAATTTTTTTTTATTTTTTATGAAAATTTTTTTTGAAATTTTTTTTTTCGAAAATTTTTTTTCACGTTTTTGATTTTTTTTATGTTTTTTGAAAGTTTTTTTTAAAATTTTTTTAAAAATTTTTTTTTGAAATTTTTTTTGAAATTTTGTTTTATTTTTTAGAGTTTTATTTGAAATGTTTTTCGACATTTTTTAAAAATTTTTTTTGAAATTTTTATTGAAAATTTTTGTTTATTTTTTTGAGTTTTTTTTTGAAATTTTTTTGACATTTTTTTTTGAAATTTTTGTTTTATTTTTTTTTTGTTTTTTTTGAAATTTTTTTTTGACATTTTTTTTGAAAGTTTTTTTGAAATTTTCTCTAAAAATTTTTTATTTTTGAAAATTTTGTTTTTGAATTTTTTTTGAAAGTTTTTGAAATTTTTTTTGAAAATTTTTATTTTTCAAAATTTTTTTTTTGAAAAATTTTTATTTCGAAAATAGTTTTTCGAATTTTTTTTTCCGTTTTTGAATTTTTTAAAAATTTTTATGAAAATTTTTTTTAAAATTTTTTTATTGTTTTTCTGAAAATATTTTTTTGAAATTTTTTTTTTCGAAATTTTTTTTCACGTTCTTGAATTTTTTTTTTATTTTTTTTAAAAGTTTTTTTGAATTTTTTTTTGAATTTTTATTTTGGAATTTTTTCTGAAAAATTTTTTTTGAATTTTTTAGAAAGTTTTTGAAATTTTTTTTGAAAATTTTTATTTTTCAAAATTTTTTTTTGAAATTTTTTTTTTCGAAAATATTTTTTTCGAAATTTTTTTTCAGTTTTAGAATTTTTTTTTATTTTTTATGAAAATTTTTTTTGAATTTTTTTTGTTTTTCTGAAAATACTTTTTTGAAAATTTTTTTTCCAAAATTTTTTTTCGCGTTCTTGAATTTTTTTTTTATTTTTTTAAAAAGTTTTTTTGAAATTTTTTTTTTTTAATTTTATTTTGAAATTTTTTTTGAAATTGTATATTTTTTGAGTTTTTTTTTGAAATTTTTTTTGACATTTTTTTTAAAAGTTTTTTTGAAATTTTTTTTGAAATTTTTTCTGAAAATTTTTTATTTTTGAAATTTTTTCTGAAAATTTTTTATTTTTGAAATTTTTTTTTTGAATTTTTTTTTGAAATTTTTTTTTGGAAATTTTTCTTGAAATTATTTTTTTTAATTTTTTTTTGAAACTTTTTTAAAAATTTTTTTTTTGGAAATTTTTTTATGAACTTTTTTTTTGAAACTTTTTTTTTGAATTTTTTTTAAATTTTTTTTTGAAATTTTTTTTATTTATTTTTCTCCGTTTTTGAAATGTTTTTAAATTTTTTTTAAAAGTTTTTTTTGAAATTTTTTTTTGATTTTTTTTGAAATTTTTTTTGAAATTTTTGTTTTATTTTTTTTTGACTTTTTTCTAATTTTTTTTTAATTTTTTTTTTGAAAATTGCATTTTTGAAAATTTTTTTGAATTTTTTTGAAATTTTCTTCTTGAAATTTTTTTTAAAAATTTTTTTTGAAATTTTTTTTTGAAATTTTTTTGATTTTTTTTTGAAAATTTTTCTTGAATTTTTAAAAAAAATTTTTTTTTGAAATTATTTTTGAAAATTTTCTTGAAATTTTTTTCATGAAATTTTTTAAATTTTTTATTTGAAAATTTTTTTTTTGAGTTTTCTGAAATTTTTTTTATGAATTTTTTTTTGTTTTTTTGAATTTTTTTTTCGGAAATTATTTTTTGAACGTTTTTTTTTGAATTTTTTTTTTGAAATTTTTTCTGATTTTTTTTTATTTTTGGAAATTTTTTTTTAAGTTTGTTTTTGAAAGTTTTTGAATTTTTTTTTTGAAAATTTTTATTTTTCAAAAATTTTTTTCTGGAACATTTTTTTTTCGAATATATTTTTTTCGAAATTTTTTTCCGTTTCTGAATTTTTTTTTATTTTTTATGAAAATTTTCTTTGAAATTTTTTTTTGAAATATTTTTTTTGTTTTTCTGAAAATATTTTTTTGAAATTTTTTTTTTTTCGAAAATTTTTTTTCACGTTTTCGATTTTTTTTATTTTTTTTGAAAGTTTTTTAAATTTTTTTTTTAAATTTTTTTTGAAAATTTTTTTTTGAAATTTTATTTGAAAATTTGTTTTATTTTTTAGAGTTTTTTTGAAATTTTTTTCGACATTTTTTGCTTCCATCAATCCATCAATCCATCCGTCTATCCGTCCGTCCGTCCGTCCGTCCGTCCGTCCGTCCGTCCGTCCGTCCGTCCGTCCGTCCGTCCGTCCGTCCGTCCGTCCGTCCGTCCGTCCGTCCGTCCGTCCGTCCGTCCATCTATCCATCTATCCATCTATCCATCTATCCATCTATCCATCTATCCATCTATCCATCTATCCATCTATCCATCCATCCATCCATCCATCTATCCATCCATCCATCCATCTATCCATCCATCCATCCATCCATCCATCCGTCCATCCGTCCGTCCATCCATCCATCTATCCATCTATCCATCTATCCATCTATCCATCCATCCATCCATCATTCCATCCATCCATCCGTCCATCCGTCCATCCGTCTATCCTTCCATCCATCCTTCCATCCATCCTTCCATCCATCCTTCCATCCATCCTTCCATCCATCCATTGAAAACATTTTTTTTTAAACTTTTTTAAAAATTTTTTTTGGAATTTTTTTTTAAAATTTATTTTTGTTTTTCTGAAAATATTTTTTTTCACGTTTTTGAAATTTTTTTAACAATTTTTTTTGAATTTTTTTTTGAATTTTTTTTTTTGATTTTTTTTTTAAATTTTTGTTTTATTTATTCTTGAGTTTTTTAGAAATTTTTTTTTGAAATGTTTTTGAAAAAAAATTTTTTTTTTATTTTTTTTTTTGAAACTTTTTTAAAAATTTTTTTTTGGATTTTTTTAAAATTTATTTTTGTTTTTCTGGAAATATTTTTTTTCACGTTTTTGAAATTTTTTTAAAATTTTTTTTGAAATTTTTTTTGAAATTTTTTTTTTTGAATTTTTTTAAAATTTTTGCTTTATTTATTTTGAGTTTTTTAGAATTTTTTTTTGAAATGTTTTTGAAAATTTTTTTTTTTGAATTTTTTTCTGAAATTTTTTTATTAAAATTTTTTTTTCAAATTTTTTTTTTATTTTTTTTTGAAAAATTAATTTTGAAACTTTTTTTGATATTTTTTTTTTGGAAATTTTTTATTGATTTTTTTTTAATTTTTTCATTTGAAAATATTTTTATTTGAAAATTTTTTTTGAATTTTTTTTTTAATTTTTTTTTCGAAAATTTTTTTTTTGAAAATTTTCTTTTTTAAACTTTTTTAAAATTTTTTTTTTGGAAATTTTTTTATGAACTTTTTTTGAATTTTTTTTTAAATATTTTTTTTGAATTTTTTTAAAAATTTTTGTTTTATTTATTTGTGAGTTTTTTAGAAATATTTTTTTGAAATGTTTTTGAAAAATTTTTTTTTTGAAATTTTTTTTGAAATTTTTTTATTTAAAAATTTTTTTAAAATTTTTTTTAATTTTTTTTGAAAAATTCATTTTTGAAACTTTTTTGAATTTTTTTTTTGAAAATTTTTTTTTTGAATTTTTTTTTAAATTTTTGTTTTATTTATTTTTTGAAATTTTTTCTGAAAATTTTTTATTTTTGAAATTTTTTTTTGAATTTTTCTTGAAAGTTTTTGAAATTTTTTTTGAAAATTTTTATTTTTCAAAATTTTTTTTTTGAAAAATTTTTTTTTCGAAAATATTTTTTTCGAATTTTTTTTTCCGTTTTTGAATTTTTTTTTATTTTTTATGAAATTTTTTTTTGTTTTTCTGAAAATACTTTTTTGAAAAAAATTTTTTCCAAATTTTTTTTCACGTTCTTGAATTTTTTTTGAAAGTTTTTTTGAATTTTTTTTTTTGAATTTTTTTTGAAATTTTTTTTTTATTTTTATTTTGAATTTTTTTTTCGAAAGTTTTTGAAATTTTCTTCTTGAAAATTTTTTTTGAAATTTTTTTTTGAAATTTTTTTTTTGAAATTTTTTTTGAAAATTTTCTTGAAATTTTTTTCATGAAATTTTTTTAATTTTTTTTTTGAAAATTTTCTTTTTTTGTTTTCTTTGAAAATTTTTTTTCGGAAATTATTTTTTGAACGTTTTTTTTTGAATTTTTTTGAAATTTTTTCTGAAATTTTTTTTATTTTTGAAATTTTTTTTTGAAGTTTGTTTTTGAAAGTTTTTGAATTTTTTTTTGAAAATTTTCATTTTTCAAAATTTTTTTTTTTGAAAATTTTTTTTTTCGAGAATATTTTTTTCGAAAATTTTTTCCGTTTCTGAATTTTTTTTTATTTTTTATGAAATTTTTTTTTGAAATATTTTTTTTGTTTTTCTGAAAATATTTTTTTGAAATTTTTTTTTTCGAAAATTTTTTTTCACGTTTTTGATTTTTGAAATTTTTTTGAAATTTTTTTTTTGAAATTTTTTTTTTAAATTTTGTTTTATTTTTTAGAGTTTTTTTCGACATTTTTTTAAATTTTTTTTGAAATTTTTATTGAAAATTTTTGTTTTATTTTTTTGAGTTTTTTTTTGAAATTTTTTTGACGTTTTTTTTGAATTTTTTTTTGAAATATTCGTTTTATTTTTTTTTTGTTTTTTTTTTGACTTTTTTTTTGAAAGTTTTTTTGAATTTTTTTTTGAAGTTTTTTCTGAAAATTTTTTTTGAAATTTTTTTGAAAGTTTTTGAAATTTTTTTTGAAAATTTTTATTTTTCAAAATTTTTTTTTTGAAATTTTTGTATATTTTTTTGAGTTTTTTTTGAAATTTTTTTTGACATTTTTTTAAAAAGTTTTTTTGCATTTTTTTTGAAATTTTTTCTGAAAATTTTTTATTTTTGAAATTTTTTTTTGAATTTTTTTTTGAAATTTTTTTTTTGGAAATTTTTCTTGAAATTATTTTTTTTAATTTTTTTTTTGAAAAATTTTTTTTTGAAACTTTTTTAAAATTTTTTTTTTTGGAAATTTTTTTATGAACTTTTTTTTTGAAACTTTTTTTTGAATTTTTTTTTTAATTTTTTTTTTTGAAATTTTTTTTGAAAATTTTTTTCTCCGTTTTTGAAATGTTTTTATTTTTTTTTAAGTTTTTTTTGAAAATTTTTTTTTTTGAATTTTTTTTTGAAATTTTCTTCTTGAAAATTTTTTTTGAAATTTTTTTTAAAATTTTTTTGAATTTTTTTTTGAAAATTTTTCTTGAATTTTTTTTTATTTTTTTTGAAATTTTTTTGAAAATTTTCTTGAAATTTTTTTAATTTTTTTTTTGAAAATTTTCTTCTTTTGAAAAATTTTTTTTGAGTTTTCTTTGAAAATTTTTTTATGAATTTTTTTGTTTTTTTTGAATTTTTTTTTTCGGAAATTATTTTTTGAACGTTATTTTTTGAATTTTTTTTGAAATTTTTTCTGAAAATTTTTTTATTTTTGAAAATTTTTTTTGAAGTTTGTTTTTGAAAGTTTTTGAATTTTTTTTTTGAAAATTTTAATTTTTCAAAATTTTTTTTTTGAAAACGTTTTTTTTCGAAAATATTTTTTTCGAAATTTTTTTCCGTTTCTGAATTTTTTTTTATTTTTTATGAAAATTTTTTTTGAAATTTTTTTTTTCGAAAATTTTTTTTCACGTTTTTGATTTTTTTTATTTTTTTTGAAAGTTTTTTTTAAATTTTTTTAAAAATTTTTTTTTGAAATTTTTTTTGAAATTTTGTTTTATTTGAAATGTTTTCGACATTTTTTTAAATTTTTTTTTGAAATTTTTATTGAAAATTTTTGTTTTATTTTTTTGAGTTGTTTTTTGAAATTTTTTTGACATTTTTTTTTGAAATTTTTGTTTTATTTTTTTTTGTTTTTTTTTGAAATTTTTTTTTGACATTTTTTTTGAAAGTTTTTTTGAAATTTTTTTTGAAATTTTTTCTGAAAATTTTTTATTTTTGAAAATTTTGTTTTTGAATTTTTTTTGAAAGTTTTTGAAATTTTTTTTGAAAATTTTTATTTTTCAAAATTTTTTTTTTTGAAAAATTTTTATTTCGAAAATATTTTTTCGAATTTTTTTTTCCGTTTTTGAATTTTTTTAGATTTTTTATGAAAATTTTTTAAAAAATTTTTTTATTGTTTTTCTGAAAATATTTTTTTGAAATTTTTTTTTTCGAATTTTTTTTTTCACGTTCTTGAAATTTTTTTTATTTTTTTTAAAAGTTTTTTTGAATTTTTTTTTGAATTTTTATTTTGAAATTTTTTTCGAAAGTTTTTGAAATTTTCTTCTTGAAAATTTTTTTTGAAATTTTTTTTTGAAATTTTTTTTTTGAAATTTTTTTGAATTTTTTTTTGAAGTTTTTTCTGAAAAATTTTTTTTGAATTTTTTTAGAAAGTTTTTGAAATTTTTTTTGAAAATTTTTAATTTTCAAAATTTTTTTTTTGAAATTTTTTTTTTTCGAAATTTTTTTTCAGTTTTTGAATTTTTTTTTGTTTTTCTGAAAATACTTTTTTGAAAATTTTTTTTCCAAAATTTTTTTCACGTTCTTGAATTTTTTTTTATTTTTTTTAAAAGCTTTTTTGAATTTTTTTTTTAATTTTATTTTGAAATTTTTTTTGAAATTGTATATTTTTTGAGTTTTTTTTGAAATTTTTTTTGACATTTTTTTTAAAAGTTGTTTTGAAATTTTTTTTGAAATTTTTTCTGAAAATTTTTTATTTTTGAAATTTTTTTTTTGAAAATTTTTTTTGGAAATTTTTCTTGAAATTATTTTTTAAATTTTTTTTTTGAAACTTTTTTAAAAATTTTTTTTTTTGGAAATTTTTTTATGAACTTTTTTTTTGAAACTTTTTTTTTGAATTTTTTTTTCTCCGTTTTTGAAATGTTTTTAAATTTTTTTTTTAAAGTTTTTTTTGAAATTTTTTTTTGATTTTTTTTGAAATTTTTTTTGAAATTTTTGTTTTATTTTTTTTTTACTTTTTTCTAATTTTTTTTTATTTTTTTTTTTTTGAAAATTGCATTTTTGAAATTTTTTTTGAATTTTTTTGAAATTTTCTTCTTGAAATTTTTTTTTGAAATTTTTTTTGAAATTTTTTTTTTGAAATTTTTTTGATTTTTTTTTTGAAAATTTTTCTTGAATTTTTAAAAAAAAATTTTTTTTGAAATTATTTTTGAAAATTTTTTCATGAAATTTTTTAAATTTTTTATTTGAAATTTTTTTTTTGAGTTTTCTGAAAATTTTTTTATGATTTTTTTTTTGTTTTTTTGAATTTTTTTTTCGAAAATTATTTTTTGAACATTTTTTTTTGAATTTTTTTTTTGAAATTTTTTCTGAAATTTTTTTTATTTTTGGAATTTTTTTTTTAAGTTTGTTTTTGAAAGTTTTTGAATTTTTTTTTTGAAAATTTTTATTTTCGAAATTTTTTTCCGTTTCTGAATTTTTTTTTATTTTTTATGAAAATTTTTTTTGAAATTTTTTTTTGAAATATTTTTTTTGTTTTTCTGAAAATATTTTTTTGACATTTTTTTTTCGAAATTTTTTTTTCACGTTTTCGATTTTTTAAATTTTTTTTGAAAGTTTTTTAAAAATTTTTTTGAAAATTTTTTTTTGAAATTTTATTTGAAATTTTGTTTTATTTTTTAGAGTTTTTTTGAAATTTTTTTCGACATTTTTTTAAAGGTTTTTATTTTTTTTTGAAATTTTTAGATAAATTTTTTTTGAATTTTTTTTTGAAATTTTTGTTATATTTTTTTGAGTTTTTTTTAATTTTTTTTGACATTTTTTTAAAAGTTTTTTTAAATTTTTTTTGGAAATTTTTTTTTGAATTTTTTTTGAAATTTTTTTTGAAAATTTTTCTTGAAATTTTTTTTTAAATTTTTTTTTTGAAATTTTTTCTTCGAAAATTTTTTTTGAAATTTTTTTCATGAAATTTTTATTTTTGAAAATTTTTTTTTTGAAATTTTTTTTTTGTTTTTCTGAAAATATTTTTCTGAAAATTTTTTTCCACGTTCTTGAAATTTTTTTTTATTTTTTTGTAAGTTTTTTTTAAAATTTTTTTTGAAATTTTTTTTTTTTGAAATTTTTTTTTGAAATTTTTGTTTTATTTTTTTTTGAGTTTTTTCGAATTTTTTTTTGAAAATATTGTTTTGAATTTTTTTTTTCGAAATTTTTTTTTCACGTTTTTCATTTTTTAAATTTTTTTTGAAAGTTTTTTAAAAATTTTTTTTGAATTTTTTTTTGAAAATTTTTTTTTGAAATTTTTGTTATATTTTTTTAAGTTTTTTAAAAAATTTTTTGAAATTTTTGTTTTATTTTTTCGAGTTTTTTTTTTTATTTTTTTTGAATTTTTCTGAAAATTTTTTATTTTTGAAAATTTTTTTTTGAATTTTTTTTTGAAAGTTTTTGAAATTTATTTGAAAATTTTCAAAACAAAATTTTCAAAAAATAAAATTTCAAAACAAAATTTTCAAAAAAAAAATTTTCAAAAAAAATTAATTTTCAAAAAAAAAAATTCGAAAAAAATTTCAAAAAAAAAATTCAAAAAAAATTTAAAATAAAACGTCAAAAAAATTTTCAAAAGAAAAAAATTTCGAGAAAAAACTTGAAAAAAAAATTACAGAAAAAAATTATCAAAATATTTTCAAAAAATTTACAAAATAAATAAAAAAAATATTTTCAATATAAAATTTTTCAAAAAAAAATTTTTCAAGAAAAATATTTTTAAAAAAATAAAAATTTGAAAAAAAATTTAAAAATTTTTTTAAAAAAATTAAGAAAAAATTTTCAAAAAAAAACTGTCAAAAAAATTTAAAAAAAATTTCAATATAAAATTTTTCAAAAAAAAAATTTTCAAAGAAAAATATTTTTAAAAAAATAAAAAAATAAAAATTCGAAAAAAATTTAAAAAATATTAAAAAAAAATTAGAAAAAAATTCAAAAAAATAAAAAAAAAACCGTCAAAAAAATTTTCAAAAGAAAAAAATTTCCAGATAAAAACTTCAAAAATAAAAAATTTCAAAAAATTAAAAAAAAAATTTAAAAAAATCCAAACAAAAATTCCAAAAAAATTTCGAAAAAAAACTTCAAAAAAAAAAAAAAAATTTCAAGAAAAATAGAAAAATTTTCAAAAAAAATAAAAATAAAAAATTCGAAAAAAAATTCAAAAAAAAAATTCGAAAAAAATTTCAAAAAATAAATATAAAAAAAAAATTTCAAAAAATAAATATAAAAAAAAAATTTTCAAAAAAAAAATAAAAAAAAAAATTTTTAAAAAATTTCAAAAAGAAAATAAAAAAAATATTTAAAAAAACTTCCAAAAAAAATTTTTAAAAAAATTTCAAAACGAAAATTTTTCAAAAAAAAAATTAAAAAATAAATTAGAAAAAAATTTAGAAAAAAATGTTTAAAAAAAAAATTTCAAAAAAAATTTCAAAAAAAAATTTAAAAAATTTTTAAAAAAATTAGAAAAAAAATTTAGAAAAAAAAAATTTCAATGAGTTTCAAAAAAAATTCAAAAGAAATTTCCAAAAAATAAAATTTCAAAAACAAAAATTTTCAAAAAGAAATTTTTTAAAAAAAAATAAAAAAAAAATAAAAAATTTAAAAAAAAATTCAAAAAAAATTTAAAAAAAAATTTTAAAAAAAATTTCAAAAAGAAAACTCGAAAAAAAATTTTCAAAAAAAAAATTGAAAAAAAATTCAAAAAAAAAATGAAAAAAAATTCAAAAAAAAATAAAAAAAAAACTCAAAAAAATTAATTTCCAAAAGAAAAAAATTCAAAAAAAAATTTCAAAACGAAAATGTTTCGAAAAAATCAAAAAAAAATTCGAAAAAAAATTTCAAAAATAAAATTTTCAAAAAAAAAATTTCAAAAAAAATTTCAAAAAATTAAAAAAAAAATTTTTTAAAATTCCAAAAAAAATTTTCAATATAAAATTTTTCAAAAAAAAAATTCAAAATAAAATTTTTCAAAAAAAAATTTTCAAAGAAAAATATTAAATAAAAATTCGAAAAAATTGAAAAAAAAATTCAATATAAATTAAAAAAAAACTGTCAAAAGAAATTTCAAAAGAAAAAACTTCCCAAAAAAAATAAAATAAAAAAAATTTTCAAAAATAAATTACAAAAAAAAATTAAAAAAAAAATTCTAAAAAAATATTTTCAAAAAAAAAATTTAAAAAAAAGTTTCAATATAAAATTCAGAAAAAATTTTCAAAAAAAAAAAAATTAAAAAAAATTGTAAAAAAATTTTCGAAAAAAAAAATTTTAAAAAAAATTCTCAGAAAAATTTAAAAAAATTAAAAAAAAAAATTTCAAAAAGAAAATTTTTCAAAAAAAAAATTTAAAAAAAAATCGAAAATTTTTTCTGAAAATTTTTTTATTTTTGAAAATTTTTTTTGAAGTTTGTTTTTGAAAGTTTTTGAATTTATTTTTTGAAAATTTTAATTTTTCAAAATTTTTTTTTTGAAAACGTTTTTTTTCGAAAATATTTTTTTCGAAATTTTTTTCCGTTTCTGAATTTTTTTTTATTTTTTATGAAAATTTTTTTTGAAATTTTTTTTTTCGAAAATTTTTTTTCACGTTTTTGATTTTTTTTATTTTTTTTGAAAGTTTTTTTTTAAATTTTTTTAAAAATTTTTTTTTGAAATTTTTTTTGAAATTTTGTTTTATTTTTTAGAGTTTTATTTGAAATGTTTTTCGACATTTTTTAAAAATTTTTTTTGAAATTTTTATTGAAAATTTTTGTTTATTTTTTTGAGTTTTTTTTTGAAATTTTTTTGACATTTTTTTTTGAAATTTTTGTTTTATTTTTTTTTTGTTTTTTTTGAAATTTTTTTTTGACATTTTTTTTGAAAGTTTTTTTGAAATTTTCTCTAAAAATTTTTTATTTTTGAAAATTTTGTTTTTGAATTTTTTTTGAAAGTTTTTGAAATTTTTTTTGAAAATTTTTATTTTTCAAAATTTTTTTTTTGAAAAATTTTTATTTCGAAAATAGTTTTTCGAATTTTTTTTTCCGTTTTTGAATTTTTTAAAAATTTTTATGAAAATTTTTTTTAAAATTTTTTTATTGTTTTTCTGAAAATATTTTTTTGAAATTTTTTTTTTCCAATTTTTTTTTCACGTTCTTGAATTTTTTTTTATTTTTTTTAAAAGTTTTTTTGAATTTTTTTTTGAATTTTTATTTTGGAATTTTTTCTGAAAAATTTTTTTTGAATTTTTTAGAAAGTTTTTGAAATTTTTTTTGAAAATTTTTATTTTTCAAAATTTTTTTTTTGAAATTTTTTTTTTCGAAAATATTTTTTTCGAAATTTTTTTTCAGTTTTTGAATTTTTTTTTATTTTTTATGAAAATTTTTTTTGAATTTTTTTTGTTTTTCTGAAAATACTTTTTTGAAAATTTTTTTTCCAAAATTTTTTTTCGCCTTCTTGAATTTTTTTTTTATTTTTTTAAAAAGTTTTTTTGAAATTTTTTTTTTTTAATTTTATTTTGAAATTTTTTTTGAAATTGTATATTTTTTGAGTTTTTTTTTGAAATTTTTTTTGACATTTTTTTTAAAAGTTTTTTTGAAATTTTTTTTGAAATTTTTTCTGAAAATTTTTTATTTTTGAAATTTTTTCTGAAAATTTTTTATTTTTGAAATTTTTTTTTTGAATTTTTTTTTGAAATTTTTTTTTGGAAATTTTTCTTGAAATTATTTTTTTTAATTTTTTTTTGAAACTTTTTTAAAAATTTTTTTTTTGGAAATTTTTTTATGAACTTTTTTTTTGAAACTTTTTTTTTGAATTTTTTTTAAATTTTTTTTTGAAATTTTTTTTGAATTTTTTTTCTCCGTTTTTGAAATGTTTTTAAATTTTTTTTAAAAGTTTTTTTTGAAATTTTTTTTTGATTTTTTTTGAAATTTTTTTTGAAATTTTTGTTTTATTTTTTTTTGACTTTTTTCTAATTTTTTTTTAATTTTTTTTTTGAAAATTGCATTTTTGAAAGTTTTTTTGAATTTTTTTGAAATTTTCTTCTTGAAATTTTTTTTAAAAATTTTTTTTGAAATTTTTTTTTGAAATTTTTTTGATTTTTTTTTGAAAATTTTTCTTGAATTTTTAAAAAAAATTTTTTTTTGAAATTATTTTTGAAAATTTTCTTGAAATTTTTTTCATGAAATTTTTTAAATTTTTTATTTGAAAATTTTTTTTTTGAGTTTTCTGAAATTTTTTTTATGAATTTTTTTTTGTTTTTTTGAATTTTTTTTTCGGAAATTATTTTTTGAACGTTTTTTTTTGAATTTTTTTTTTGAAATTTTTTCTGATTTTTTTTTATTTTTGGAAATTTTTTTTTAAGTTTGTTTTTGAAAGTTTTTGAATTTTTTTTTTGAAAATTTTTATTTTTCAAAAATTTTTTTTTGGAACATTTTTTTTTCGAATATATTTTTTTCGAAATTTTTTTCCGTTTCTGAATTTTTTTTTATTTTTTATGAAAATTTTCTTTGAAATTTTTTTTTGAAATATTTTTTTTGTTTTTCTGAAAATATTTTTTTGAAATTTTTTTTTTTTCGAAAATTTTTTTTCACGTTTTCGATTTTTTTTATTTTTTTTGAAAGTTTTTTAAATTTTTTTTTTAAATTTTTTTTGAAAATTTTTTTTTGAAATTTTATTTGAAAATTTGTTTTATTTTTTAGAGTTTTTTTGAAATTTTTTTCGACATTTTTTGCTTCCATCAATCCATCAATCCATCCGTCTATCCGTCCGTCCGTCCGTCCGTCCGTCCGTCCGTCCGTCCGTCCGTCCGTCCGTCCGTCCGTCCGTCCGTCCGTCCGTCCGTCCATCTATCCATCTATCCATCTATCCATCTATCCATCTATCCATCTATCCATCTATCCATCTATCCATCTATCCATCTATCCATCTATCCATCTATCCATCTATCCATCTATCCATCTATCCATCCATCCATCCATCCATCTATCCATCCATCCATCTATCCATCCATCCATCCATCCATCCATCCGTCCATCCGTCCGTCCATCCATCCATCTATCCATCTATCCATCTATCCATCTATCCATCCATCCATCCATCATTCCATCCATCCATCCGTCCATCCGTCCATCCGTCTATCCTTCCATCCATCCTTCCATCCATCCTTCCATCCATCCTTCCATCCATCCTTCCATCCATCCTTCCATCCATCCTTCCATCCATCCATTGAAAACATTTTTTTTTAAACTTTTTTAAAAATTTTTTTTGGAATTTTTTTTTAAAATTTATTTTTGTTTTTCTGAAAATATTTTTTTTCACGTTTTTGAAATTTTTTTAACAATTTTTTTTGAATTTTTTTTTGAATTTTTTTTTTTGATTTTTTTTTTTAATTTTTGTTTTATTTATTCTTGAGTTTTTTAGAAATTTTTTTTTGAAATGTTTTTGAAAAAAAAATTTTTTTTTATTTTTTTTTTTGAAACTTTTTTAAAAATTTTTTTTTGGATTTTTTAAAATTTATTTTTGTTTTTCTGGAAATATTTTTTTTCACGTTTTTGAAATTTTTTTAAAATTTTTTTTGAAATTTTTTTTGAAATTTTTTTTTTTGAATTTTTTTAAAATTTTTGCTTTATTTATTTTGAGTTTTTTAGAATTTTTTTTTGAAATGTTTTTGAAAATTTTTTTTTTTGAATTTTTTTCTGAAATTTTTTTATTAAAATTTTTTTTTCAAATTTTTTTTTTATTTTTTTTTGAAAAATTAATTTTGAAACTTTTTTTGATATTTTTTTTTTGGAAATTTTTTATTGATTTTTTTTTTAATTTTTTCATTTGAAAATATTTTTATTTGAAAATTTTTTTTGAATTTTTTTTTAAATTTTTTTTTCGAAAATTTTTTTTTTGAAAATTTTCTTTTTTAAACTTTTTTAAAATTTTTTTTTTGGAAATTTTTTTATGAACTTTTTTTGAATTTTTTTTTAAATATTTTTTTTGAATTTTTTTAAAAATTTTTGTTTTATTTATTTGTGAGTTTTTTAGAAATATTTTTTTGAAATGTTTTTGAAAAATTTTTTTTTTGAAATTTTTTTATTTAAAAATTTTTTTAAAATTTTTTTTTATTTTTTTTGAAAAATTCATTTTTGAAACTTTTTTGAATTTTTTTTTTGAAAATTTTTTTTTTGAATTTTTTTTTAAATTTTTGTTTTATTTATTTTTTGAAATTTTTTCTGAAAATTTTTTATTTTTGAAATTTTTTTTTGAATTTTTCTTGAAAGTTTTTGAAATTTTTTTTGAAAATTTTTATTTTTCAAAATTTTTTTTTTGAAAAATTTTTTTTTCGAAAATATTTTTTTCGAATTTTTTTTCCGTTTTTGAATTTTTTTTTATTTTTTATGAAAATTTTTTTTGTTTTTCTGAAAATACTTTTTTGAAAAAAATTTTTTCCAAATTTTTTTTCACGTTCTTGAATTTTTTTTGAAAGTTTTTTTGAATTTTTTTTTTTGAAATTTTATTTTGAAATTTTTGTTATATTTTTTTGAGGTTTTTTTGAAATTTTTTTTGAAATTTTTTTTGAAAATTTTTATTTTTCAAAATTTTTTTTTCGAAAATATTTTTTCGTATTTTTTTTCCCGTTTTTGAATTTTTTTTTATTTTTTATGAATTTTTTTTATGAATTTTTTTTTTGAAATTTTTTTTTTGTTTTTCTGGAAATATTTTTTTGAAAATTTTTTTTTCCAAAATTTTTTTTCACGTTCTTGAATTTTTTTTTTATTTTTTTGAAAGTTTTTTTGAAATTTTTTTTTTGAATTTTTGTTTTAAAATTTTTTTTTTGAATTTTTTTTAATTTTTTTTTTTCGAAAAATTTTTTTTTGAAAAATTTTTTTTTGAAAAATTTTTTTTTTGAATTTTTCTTGAAAGTTTTTGAAATTTTTTTTGAAAATTTCTATTTTCAAAATTTTTTTTTTGAAAAATTTTTTTTTCGAAAATATTTTTTTCGAAATTTTTTTTCCGTTTTTGATTTTTTTTTTATTTTTTATGAAAATTTTTTTTGATTTTTTTTTTGTTTTTCTGAAAATACTTTTCTGAAAATTTTTTTTCCAAAATTTTTTTTCACGTTCTTGAATTTTTTTTATTTTTTTTGAAAGTTTTTTTGAAATTTTTTTTTATTTTATTTTGAAATTTTATTTGAAATTTTTGTTATATTTTTTTGAAATTTTTTCTGAAAATTTTTTAATTTTGAAAATTTTTTTTGAATTTTTTTTTGAATTTTTTTTTGGAAATTTTATTTGAAATTATTTTTTGAATTTTTTTTTTGAATTTTTTTTTTAATTTTTTTTTGAAACTTTTTTAAAAAAATTTTTTTTGAAATTTTTTTTCTCCGTTTTTGAAATGTTTTTAAATTTTTTTTTGAAAGTTTTTTTTGATTTTTTTTTGAAAATTTTTTTTTTTGAATTTTTTTTTTGAAATTTTTGTTTTATTTTTTTTTTACTTTTTTCGAAATTTTTTTTTAAATTTTTTTTTTGAAAATTGCATTTTTGAAATTTTTTTTGAATTTTTTTTGAAATTTTTTTTTTATTTTTATTTTGAATTTTTTTTTCGAAAGTTTTTGAAATTTTCTTCTTGAAAATTTTTTTTGAAATTTTTTTTTGAAATTTTTTTTTTGAAATTTTTTTTGAAAATTTTCTTGAAATTTTTTTCATGAAATTTTTTTAATTTTTTTTTTGAAAATTTTCTTTTTTTGTTTTCTTTGAAAATTTTTTTTCGGAAATTATTTTTTGAACATTTTTTTTTTGAATTTTTTTGAAATTTTTTCTGAAATTTTTTTTATTTTTGAAATTTTTTTTTGAAGTTTGTTTTTGAAAGTTTTTGAATTTTTTTTTAAAAATTTTCATTTTTCAAAATTTTTTTTTTTTTTAAATTTTTTTTTTCGAGAATATTTTTTTCGAAATTTTTTTCCGTTTCTGAATTTTTTTTTATTTTTTATGAAATTTTTTTTTGAAATATTTTTTTTGTTTTTCTGAAAATATTTTTTTGAAATTTTTTTTTCGAAAATTTTTCTTCACGTTTTTGATTTTTGAAATTTTTTTTGAAATTTTTTTTTTGAAATTTTTTTTTGAAATTTTGTTTTATTTTTTAGAGTTTTTTTCGACATTTTTTAAAATTTTTTTTGAAATTTTTATTGAAAATTTTTGTTTTATTTTTTTGAGTTTTTTTTTGAAATTTTTTTGACGTTTTTTTTGAATTTTTTTTTGAAATATTCGTTTTATTTTTTTTTTGTTTTTTTTTTTGACTTTTTTTTTGAAAGTTTTTTTGAATTTTTTTTTGAAGTTTTTTCTGAAAATTTTTTTTGAAATTTTTTTGAAAGTTTTTGAAATTTTTTTTGAAAATTTTTATTTTTCAAAATTTTTTTTTTGAAATTTTTGTATATTTTTTTGAGTTTTTTTTGAATTTTTTTTTGACATTTTTTTAAAAAGTTTTTTTTGAATTTTTTTTGAAATTTTTTCTGAAAATTTTTTATTTTTGAAATTTTTTTTTGAATTTTTTTTTGAAATTTTTTTTTTGGAAATTTTTCTTGAAATTATTTTTTTTAATTTTTTTTTTGAAAAATTTTTTTTTGAAACTTTTTTAAAATTTTTTTTTTTGGAAATTTTTTTATGAACTTTTTTTTTTGAAACTTTTTTTTGAATTTTTTTTTTGAAATTTTTTTTGAAAATTTTTTTCTCCGTTTTTGAAATGTTTTTATTTTTTTTTTTTAGTTTTTTTTGAAAAATTTTTTTTTTGAATTTTTTTTTGAAATTTTCTTCTTGAAAATTTTTTTTGAAATTTTTTTTTAAATTTTTTTTTAAATTTTTTTGAATTTTTTTTTGAAAATTTTTCTTGAATTTTTTTTTATTTTTTTTGAAATTTTTTTGAAAATTTTCTTGAAATTTTTTTAATTTTTTTTTTGAAAATTTTCTTCTTTTGAAAAATTTTTTTTGAGTTTTCTTTGAAAATTTTTTTATGAATTTTTTTTGTTTTTTTTGAATTTTTTTTTTCGGAAATTATTTTTTGAACGTTATTTTTTGAATTTTTTTTGAAATTTTTTCTGAAATTTTTTTTATTTTTGAAAATTTTTTTTGAAGTTTGTTTTTGAAAGTTTTTGAATTTTTTTTTTGAAAATTTTAATTTTTCAAAATTTTTTTTTTTAAAACGTTTTTTTTCGAAAATATTTTTTTCGAAATTTTTTTCCGTTTCTGAATTTTTTTTTATTTTTTATGAAAATTTTTTTTGAAATTTTTTTTTTTCGAAAATTTTTTTTCACGTTTTTGATTTTTTTTATTTTTTTTGAAAGTTTTTTTAAAATTTTTTTAAAAATTTTTTTTTGAAATTTTTATTGAAAATTTTTGTTTTATTTTTTTGAGTTGTTTTTTGAAATTTTTTTGACATTTTTTTTTGAAATTTTTGTTTTATTTTTTTTTGTTTTTTTTGAAATTTTTTTTTGACATTTTTTTTGAAAGTTTTTTTGAAATTTTTTTTGAAATTTTTTCTGAAAATTTTTTATTTTTGAAAATTTTGTTTTTGAATTTTTTTTGAAAGTTTTTGAAATTTTTTTTGAAAATTTTTATTTTTCAAAATTTTTTTTTTTGAAAAATTTTTATTTCGAAAATATTTTTTCGAATTTTTTTTTCCGTTTTTGAATTTTTTTAGATTTTTTATGAAAATTTTTTTAAAAATTTTTTTATTGTTTTTCTGAAAATATTTTTTTGAAATTTTTTTTTTCGAATTTTTTTTTTCACGTTCTTGAAATTTTTTTTATTTTTTTTTAAGTTTTTTTGAATTTTTTTTTGAATTTTTATTTTGAAATTTTTTTCGAAAGTTTTTGAAATTTTCTTCTTGAAAATTTTTTTTGAAATTTTTTTTTGAAATTTTTTTTTTTGAAATTTTTTTGAATTTTTTTAGAAAGTTTTTGAAATTTTTTTTGAAAATTTTTATTTTTCAAAATTTTTTTTTTGAAATTTTTTTTTTTCGAAAATATTTTTTTCGAAATTTTTTTTCAGTTTTTGAATTTTTTTTCATTTTTTATGAAAATTTTTTTTGATTTTTTTTTTGTTTTTCTGAAAATACTTTTTTGAAAATTTTTTTTCCAAAATTTTTTTTCACGTTCTTGAATTTTTTTTTATTTTTTTTAAAAATTTTTTTGAATTTTTTTTTTAATTTTATTTTGAAATTTTTTTTGAAATTGTTGTATATTTTTTGAGTTTTTTTTGAAATTTTTTTGACATTTTTTTTAAAAGTTGTTTTGAAATTTTTTTTGAAATTTTTTCTGAAAATTTTTTATTTTTGAAATTTTTTTTTTGAATTTTTTTTGAAATTTTTTTTTGGAAATTTTTTTTGAAATTTTTTTTTTGAAACTTTTTTAAAAATTTTTTTTTTTGGAAATTTTTTTATGAACTTTTTTTTTGAAACTTTTTTTTTGAATTTTTTTTTTATTTTTTTTTGAAATTTTTTTTGAATTTTTTTTTCTCCGTTTTTGAAATGTTTTTAAATTTTTTTTTTAAAGTTTTTTTTGAAATTTTTTTTTGATTTTTTTTGAAATTTTTTTTGAAATTTTTGTTTTATTTTTTTTTGACTTTTTTATAATTTTTTTTTATTTTTTTTTTGAAAATTGCATTTTTGAAATTTTTTTTGAATTTTTTTGAAATTTTCTTCTTGAAATTTTTTTTTGAAATTTTTTTTGAAATTTTTTTTTTGAAATTTTTTTGATTTTTTTTTTGAAAATTTTTCTTGAATTTTTTAAAAAAAATTTTTTTTGAAATTATTTTTGAAAATTTTCTTGAAATTTTTTTCATGAAATTTTTTAAATTTTTTATTTGAAATTTTTTTTTTGAGTTTTCTGAAAAATTTTTTATGATTTTTTTTTTGTTTTTTTGAATTTTTTTTTCGAAAATTATTTTTTGATTTTTTTTTTTGAAAATTTTTATTTTTCAAAATTTTTTTGGAACATTTTTTTTTCGAAATTTTTTTCCGTTTCTGATTTTTTTTTTATTTTTTATGAAAATTTTTTTTGAAATTTTTTTTTGAAATATTTTTTTTGTTTTTCTGAAAATATTTTTTTGTCATTTTTTTTTCGAAATTTTTTTTTCGCGTTTTCGATTTTTTTAATTTTTTTTGAAAGTTTTTTAAAATTTTTTTTGAAAATTTTTTTTTGAAATTTTATTTCAAATTTTGTTTTATTTTTTAGAGTTTTTTTGAAATTTTTTTCGACATTTTTTTAAAGGTTTTTATTTTTTTTTGAAATTTTTAGATAAATTTTTTTTGAATTTTTTTTTGAAATTTTTGTTATATTTTTTTGAGTTTTTTTGAATTTTTTTTTGACATTTTTTTAAAAGTTTTTTTAAATTTTTTTTGGAAATTTTTTTTTGAATTTTTTTTGAAATTTTTTTTGAAAATTTTTCTTGAAATTTTTTTTTAAATTTTTTTTTTGAAATTTTTTCTTCGAAAATTTTTTTTGAAATTTTTTTCATGAAATTTTTATTTTTGAAAATTTTTTTTTTTTTAAATTTTTTTTGTTTTTCTGAATATATTTTTCTGAACATTTTTTTCCACGTTCTTGAAATTTTTTTTTATTTTTTTGTAAGTTTTTTTTTAAATTTTTTTTGAAATTTTTTTTTTTGAAATTTTTTTTTGAAATTTTTGTTTTATTTTTTTTTGAGTTTTTTCGGAATTTTTTTTGAAAATATTGTTTTGAATTTTTTTTTTCGAAATTTTTTTTTCACGTTTTTCATTTTTTAAATTTTTTTTGAAAGTTTTTTAAAAATTTTTTTTGAATTTTTTTTGAAAATTTTTTTTTGAAATTTTTGTTATATTTTTTTAAGTTTTTTAAAAAATTTTTTGAAATTTTTGTTTTATTTTTTCGAGTTTTTTTTTTAATTTTTTTTGAATTTTTCTGAAAATTTTTTATTTTTGAAAATTTTTTTTTGAATTTTTTTTTGAAAGTTTTTGAAATTTATTTGAAAATTTTCAAAACAAAATTTTCAAAAAATAAAATTTCAAAACAAAATTTTCAAAAAAAAAATTTTCAAAAAAAATTAATTTTCAAAAAAATAAAAAAAAAATCGAAAATTTTTCAAAAAAAATAAAAAATTCGAAAAAAAAATTAAAAAAAAAATTTCAAAAAAAAAATTTCGAAAAAAATTTTTCAAGAAAAATATTTTTAAAAAAATAAAAATTTGAAAAAAAATTTAAAAATTTTTTTAAAAAAATTAAGAAAAAATTTTCAAAAAAAAACTGTCAAAAAAATTTTTAAAAAATTTCAATATAAAATTTTTCAAAAAAAAAATTTTCAAAGAAAAATATTTTTAAAAAAATAAAAAAATAAAAATTCGAAAAAAATTTAAAAAATATTAAAAAAAAATTAGAAAAAAATTCAAAAAAATAAAAAAAAAACCGTCAAAAAAATTTTCAAAAGAAAAAAATTTCCAGATAAAAACTTCAAAAATAAAAAATTTTAAAAAAATTTCAAAAAAAAATTCAAAAAAAATTTTCAAAAAAAATCGAAAGAAAAAATTTCAAAAAATTAAAAAAAAAATTTAAAAAAATCCAAACAAAAATTCCAAAAAAAAATTTCGAAAAAAAACTTAAAAAAAAAAAAAAAAATTTCAAGAAAAATAGAAAAATTTTCAAAAAAAATAAAAATAAAAAATTCGAAAAAAAATTCAAAAAAAAAAATTCGAAAAAAATTTCAAAAAATAAATATAAAAAAAAAATTTCAAAAAATAAATATAAAAAAAAAATTTTCAAAAAAAAAATAAAAAAAAAAATTTTAAAAAATTTCAAAAAGAAAATAAAAAAAATATTTAAAAAAACTTCCAAAAAAAATTTTTAAAAAAATTTCAAAACGAAAATTTTTCAAAAAAAAATTTAAAAAATAAATTAGAAAAAAATTTAGAAAAAAATGTTTAAAAAAACAATTTCAAAAAAAATTTCAAAAAAAAATTTAAAAAATTTTTAAAAAAATTAGAAAAAAAATTTAGAAAAAAAAAATTTCAATAAGTTTCAAAAAAAATTCAAAAGAAATTTCCAAAAAATAAAATTTCAAAAACAAAAATTTTCAAAAAGAAAATTTTTTTAAAAAAATAAAAAAAAAATAAAAAATTTAAAAAAAAATTCAAAAAAAATTTAAAAAAAATTTTTAAAAAAAATTTCAAAAAGAAAACTCGAAAAAAAATTTTCAAAAAAAAAATTGAAAAAAAATTAAAAAAAAAAATGAAAAAAAATTCAAAAAAAAATAAAAAAAAAACCTCAAAAAAATTAATTTCCAAAAGAAAAAAATTCAAAAAAAAATTTCAAAACGAAAATGTTTCGAAAAAATCAAAAAAAAATTCGAAAAAAAATTTCAAAAATAAAATTTTCAAAAAAAAAATTTCAAAAAAAATATCGAAAAAAAAATTTCAAAAAATTAAAAAAAAATTTTTTTAAAATTCCAAAAAAAATTTTCAATATAAAATTTTTCAAAAAAAAATTTCAAAATAAAATTTTTCAAAAAAAAATTTTCAAAGAAAAATATTAAAAAAAAAATAAAAATTCGAAAAAATTGAAAAAAAAATTCAATATAAATTAAAAAAAAACTGTCAAAAGAAATTTCAAAAGAAAAAACTTCCCAAAAAAAATAAAATAAAAAAAATTTTCAAAAATAAATTACAAAAAAAAATTTAAAAAAAAATTCGAAAAAAATATTTTCTAAAAAAAAATTTAAAAAAAAGTTTCAATATAAAATTCAGAAAAAATTTTCAAAAAAAAAAAATTAAAAAAAATTGTAAAAAAATTTTCGAAAAAAAAAATTTTTAAAAAAATTCTCAGAAAAATTTAAAAAAATTAAAAAAAAAATTTCAAAAAGAAAATTTTTCAAAAAAAAAATTTTAAAAAAAATCGAAAATTTTTTCTGAAAATTTTTTTATTTTTGAAAATTTTTTTTGAAGTTTGTTTTTGAAAGTTTTTGAATTTTTTTTTTGAAAATTTTAATTTTTCAAAATTTTTTTTTTGAAAACGTTTTTTTTCGAAAATATTTTTTTCGAAATTTTTTTCCGTTTCTGAATTTTTTTTTATTTTTTATGAAAATTTTTTTTGAAATTTTTTTTTTCGAAAATTTTTTTTTACGTTTTTGATTTTTTTTATTTTTTTTGAAAGTTTTTTTTTTAATTTTTTTAAAAATTTTTTTTTGAATTTTTTTTTGAAATTTTGTTTTATTTTTTAGAGTTTTATTTGAAATGTTTTTCGACATTTTTTAAAAATTTTTTCTGAAATTTTTATTGAAAATTTTTGTTTATTTTTTTGAGTTTTTTTTTGAAATTTTTTTGACATTTTTTTTTAAATTTTTGTTTTATTTTTTTTTTGTTTTTTTTGAAATTTTTTTTTGACATTTTTTTTGAAAGTTTTTTTGAAATTTTCTCTAAAAATTTTTTATTTTTGAAAATTTTGTTTTTGAATTTTTTTTGAAAGTTTTTGAAATTTTTTTTGAAAATTTTTATTTTTCAAAATTTTTTTTTTGAAAAATTTTTATTTCGAAAATAGTTTTTCGAATTTTTTTTTCCGTTTTTGAATTTTTTAAAAATTTTTATGAAAATTTTTTTTAAAATTTTTTTATTGTTTTTCTGAAAATATTTTTTTGAAATTTTTTTTTTCGAAATTTTTTTTTCACGTTCTTGAATTTTTTTTATATTTTTTTAAAAGTTTTTTTGATTTTTTTTTTGAATTTTTATTTTGGAATTTTTTTCGAAAGTTTTTGAAATTTTCTTCTTGAAAATTTTTTTTTTAATTTTTTTTTGAAATTTTTTTTTTGAAATTTTTTCTGAAAAATTTTTTTTGAATTTTTTAGAAAGTTTTTGAAATTTTTTTTGAAAATTTTTATTTTTCAAAATTTTTTTTTTGAAATTTTTTTTTTCGAAAATATTTTTTTCGAATTTTTTTTTCAGTTTTTGAATTTTTTTTTATTTTTTATGAAAATTTTTTTTGAATTTTTTTTGTTTTTCTGAAAATACTTTTTTGAAAAAATTTTTTCCAAAATTTTTTTTCGCGTTCTTGAATTTTTTTTTTATTTTTTTAAAAAGTTTTTTTGAAATTTTTTTTTTTAATTTTATTTTGAAATTTTTTTTGAAATTGTTGTATATTTTTTGAGTTTTTTTTTGAAATTTTTTTTGACATTTTTTTTAAAAGTTTTTTTGAAATTTTTTTTGAAATTTTTTCTGAAAATTTTTTATTTTTGAAATTTTTTCTGAAAATTTTTTATTTTTGAAATTTTTTTTTTGAATTTTTTTTTGAAATTTTTTTTTGGAAATTTTTCTTGAAATTATTTTTTTTAATTTTTTTTTTGAAACTTTTTTAAAAATTTTTTTTTTGGAAATTTTTTTATGAACTTTTTTTTTGAAACTTTTTTTTTGAATTTTTTTTAAATTTTTTTTGAAATTTTTTTTGAATTTTTTTTTCTCCTTTTTTGAAATGTTTTTAAATTTTTTTTAAAAGTTTTTTTTGAAATTTTTTTTTGATTTTTTTTTGAAATTTTTTTTGAAATTTTTGTTTTATTTTTTTTTGACTTTTTTCTAATTTTTTTTAAATTTTTTTTTTGAAAATTGCATTTTTGAAATTTTTTTTGAATTTTTTTGAAATTTTCTTCTTGAAATTTTTTTTTAAAATTTTTTTTGAATTTTTTTTTTGAAATTTTTTTGATTTTTTTTTGAAAATTTTTCTTGAATTTTTAAAAAAAAATTTTTTTTGAAATTATTTTTGAAAATTTTCTTGAAATTTTTTTCATGAAATTTTTTAAATTTTTTATTTGAAAATTTTTTTTTTGAGTTTTCTGAAATTTTTTTTATGAATTTTTTTTTGTTTTTTTGAATTTTTTTTTCGGAAATTATTTTTTGAACGTTTTTTTTTGAATTTTTTTTTTGAAATTTTTTCTGATTTTTTTTTTATTTTTGGAAATTTTTTTTTAAGTTTGTTTTTGAATTTTTTTTTTTCAAAAATTTTTTTTTGGAACATTTTTTTTTCGAATATATTTTTTTCGAAATTTTTTTCCGTTTCTGAATTTTTTTTTATTTTTTATGAAAATTTTCTTTGAAATTTTTTTTTGAAATATTTTTTTTGTTTTTCTGAAAATATTTTTTTGAAATTTTTTTTTTTCGAAAATTTTTTTTCACGTTTTCGATTTTTTTTATTTTTTTTGAAAGTTTTTTAAATTTTTTTTGAAAATTTTTTTTTGAAATTTTATTTGAAAATTTGTTTTATTTTTTAGAGTTTTTTTGAAATTTTTTTCGACATTTTTTTAAAGGTTTTTATTTTTTTTTTGAAATTTTTAGATAAATTTTTTTTAAATTTTTTTTTGAAATTTTTGTTATATTTTTTTGAGTTTTTTGAATTTTTTTTTGACATTTTTTTAAAAGTTTTTTTAAATTTTTTTTGAAATTTTTTTTTGAATTTTTTTTTGAAATTTTTTTTGAAAATTTTTCTTGAAATTTTTTTTTAAAATTTTTTTTTTGAAATTTTTTCTTCGAAAATTTTTTTTGAAATTTTTTTCATGAAATTTTTATTTTTGAAAATTTTTTTTTTGAAAAATTTTTTTTGTTTTTCTGAAAATATTTTTCTGAAAATTTTTTTATCGAAAATTTTTTTTCACGTTCTTGAAATTTTTTTTTTTATATTTTTGTAAGTTTTTTTAAAAATTTTTTTTGAAATTTTTTTTTTGAAAATTTTTTTTTAAATTTTTGTTTTATTTTTTTTTGAGTTTTTTCGAAATTTTTTTTGAAAATATTGTTTTGAATTTTTTTTTTCGAAATTTTTTTTTTCACGTTTTTCATTTTTTTTATTTTTTGAAAGTTTTCTAAAAATTTTTTTTGAATTTTTTTTTGAAAATTTTTTTTTGAATTTTTTTTTGAAATTTTTGTTATATTTTTTAAAGTTTTTTAAAAAATTTTTTGAAATTTTTGTTTTATTTTTTCGAGTTTTTTTAAAAATTTTTTTGAATTTTTCTGAAAATTTTTTATTTTTGAAAATTTTTTTTTAAATTTTTTTTTGAAAGTTTTTGAAATTTATTTGAAAATTTTCAAAACAAAATTTTCAAAAAAAAAAATTTCAAAACAAAATTTTCAAAAAAAAATTTTCAAAAAAAATTAATTTTCGAAAAAATTAAAAAAAAATCGAAAATTTTTCAAAAAAAATAAAAAATTCGAAAAAAAAATTCACAAAAAAAATTTTCAAAAAAAAAATTTCGAAAAAAATTTCAAAAAAAAATTTCAAAAAAATTTTCAAAAGAAAAAAATTTCGAAAAAAAACTTGAAAAAAAAATTACAGAAAAAAATTATCAAAATATTTTCAAAAAATTTACAAAAAAAATAAAAAAAATATTTTCAATATAAAATTTTTCAAAAAAAATTTTTTCAAAGAAAAATATTTTTAAAAAAATAAAAATTTGAAAAAAATTTTAAAAATTTTTTTAAAAAAATTAAGAAAAAATTTTCATAAAAAAACTGTCAAAAAAATTTAAAAAAAATTTCAATATAAAATTTTTCAAAAAAAAAATTTTCAAATAAAAATATTTTTAAAAAAATAAAAAAATAAAAATTCGAAAAAAATCTAAAAAATATTAAAAAAAAATTAGAAAAAAATTCAAAAAAATAAAAAAAAAACCGTCAAAAAAATTTTCAAAAGAAAAAAATTTCCAGATAAAAACTTCAAAAATAAAAAATTTAAAAAAAATTTCAAAAAAAAATTCAAAAAAAATTTTCAAAAAAAATCGAAAGAAAAAATTTCAAAAAATTAAAAAAATTTTTTAAAAAAATCCAAAAAAATTCCAAAAAAAAATTTCGAAAAAAAACTTCAAAAATAAAAAAAAAATTTCAAGAAAAATAGAAAAATTTTCAAAAAGAATAAAAATAAAAAATTCGAAAAAAAATTCAAAAAAAAAATTCGAAAAAAATTTCAAAAAATAAATATAAAAAAAAAAATTTCAAAAAATAAATATAAAAAAAAAAATTTCAAAAAAAAAAATAAAAAAAAAAATTTTTAAAAATTTCAAAAAGAAAATAAAAAAAATATTTAAAAAAACTTCCAAAAAAAATTTTTAAAAAAATTTCAAAACGAAAATTTTTCAAAAAAAAATTTAAAAAATAAATTAGAAAAAAATTTAGAAAAAAATGTTTAAAAAAAAAAATTTAAAAAATTTTTAAAAAAATTAGAAAAAAAATTTAGAAAAAAAAAATTTCAATAAGTTTCAAAAAAAATTCAAAAGAAATTTCCAAAAAATAAAATTTCAAAAACAAAAATTTTCAAAAAGAAAATTTTTAAAAAAAAATGAAAAATTTAAAAAAAAATTCAAAAAAAATTTAAAAAAAATTAAAAAAAAAAAATTTCAAAAAGAAAACTCGAAAAAAAATTTTCAAAAAAAAAATTGAAAAAAAATTCTAAAAAAAAATTGAAAAAAAATTCAAAAAAAAATTCAAAAAAAAACCTCAAAAAAATTAATTTCCAAAAGAAAAAAATTCAAAAAAAAAATTCAAAACGAAAATGTTTCGAAAAAATCAAAAAAAAATTCGAAAAAAAATTTTCAAAATAAAATTTTTCAGAACGAAAATTTTTCGAAAAAAAATTTAAAAAAAAATTAGAAAAAAATTTAGAAAAAAATGTTTAGAAAAAGAAATTTAAAAAAAAATTTCAAAAAAAAAATTAAAAAAATTTTAAAAAAATTAGAAAAAAAATTTAGAAAAAAAAAATTTCAAAAACAGTTTCAAAAAAAATTCAGAAAAAATTTCCAAAAAATAAAATTTCAAAAACAAAAATTTTCAAAAAGAAAATTAAAAAAAAAATAAAAAATTCAAAAAAAAATTTAAAAAAAATAAAAAAAAAATAAAAAAAAAAAATTTCAAAATGAAAACTCGAAAAAAAAGTTTCAAAAAAAAAATTGAAAAAAAATTCAAAAAAAAATTCAAAAAAAAACCTCAAAAAAACTAATTTCCAAAAAAAAAATTCAACGAAATTTTTTCGAAAAAATCAAAAAAAATTCAAAAAAAAATTTCAAAAAAAAAATTTTCAAAAAAAAAATTTCAAAAAAAATATCGAAAAAAAAATTTCAAAAAATTTAAAAAATTTTTTTTTAAAATTCCAAAAAAAAATTTCAATATAAAATTTTTCAAAAAAAAATTTCAAAATAAAATTTTTCAAAAAAAAATTTTCAAAGAAAAATATTTTAAAAAAAATAAAAATTCGAAAAAATTGAAAAAAAAATTCAATATAAATTAAAAAAAAACTGTCAAAAGAAATTTCAAAAGAAAAAACTTCCCAAAAAAAATGAAAAAAAATTTTTTTTCAAAAATAAATTACAAAAAAAAATTTAAAAAAAATTCGAAAAAAATATTTTCAAAAAAAAAATTTAAAAAAAGTTTCAATATAAAATTCAGAAAAAATTTCCAAAAAAAAAATTTCAAAAAAAAAAAATTAAAAAAAATTGTAAAAAAATTTTCGAAAAAAAAAATTTAAAAAAAAATTCTCAGAAAAATTTGATAAAAAATTTAAAAAAATTTTAAAAAAAATTTCAAAAAGAAAATTTTTCAAAAAAAAATTAAAAAAAAAATCGAAAATAAAATTTAAAAAAATTTAAAAAAAATTTTAAAAAAATTCCAAAAAAAAATTCCAAAAAAAATTCCAAAAAAAATTTTCAAAAAAAAATTTCAAAAAAATTGAAAAAAATTCAAAAAAAAAACTCAAAAAAAATTTCAAAATAAGAAAATTTCGAAAAAAAACTTCAAAAATAAAAAATTAAAAAATTTTTTTAAAAAAAATTGAAAAAAAATTCAAAAAAAATCAATTTTCAAAAAATAAAAAAAAATCAAAAAAAAAATTTCAAAACGAAAATTTTTCAAAAAATATAGAAACAAAAAAGTTCGAAAAAAAAATTAAATAAAAAATTTTCAAAAAAAAAAAATTTCGAAAAAAATTTCAAAAAAAATATTCAAAAAAAATTTAAGATAAAACGTCAAAAAAAATTTCAAAAGAAAAAAATTTCGAATAAAAACTTGAAAAAAAATTACAAAAAAAATTATCAAAATATTTTCAAAGAATTTACAAAAAAAATAAAAAAAAATTTTCATAATAAAATTTTTCAAAAAAAAAATTTCAGAAAAAAAAATTCAAAAAAAACTTTTAAAATAAAAAAATTTAAAAAAAATTTCAAAAAAATAGAAAAAAAATTCCAAAAAAAAATTTCAATACAAAATTTTTCAAAAAAAAAAATTCAAAATGAAATTTTTCAAAAAAAATTTTCAAAGAAAAATATTTTTTAAAAAATAAAAAAATAAAAATTCGAAAAAAACTTCCCAAAAATATTAAAAAAAAAAATTTTCAAAAATAAATTACAAAAAAAAATTTAATTTATTTTTTGAAATTTTTTTCGAAATTTTTGTTGAAAATTTTTTTTTTTGAATTTTTTTTCGAATTTTTTATTTTTATTTTTTTTTGAAAAATTATCGTTTTGAATTTTTTTTTTATTTTTTTGAAAATTAATTTTTTTTAAATTTTTTTTTAAATTTTTTAGCTTTGAAGTTTTTTTTCGAAATTTTTTTCTTTTGAAAATTTTTTTGAGGTTTTTTTTTTGAAATTTTTTTTGAATTTTTTTTCAATTTTTTTGAAATTTTTTTTAAAATTTTTTTTGGAATTTTTTTTGGAATTATTTATTTAATTTTTTGAAAATGTTTTTGTTTTTTTTAAAATTTATTTTTGAAAAATTTCATTATTGAAAATTTTTTTAAAAGTTTTTTAAAATTTTTCTTGAAATTATTTTTTTTAATTTTTTTTTTGAAACTTTTTTAAAAATTTTTTTTTTGGAAATTTTTTTATGAACTTTTTTTTTGAAACTTTTTTTTTGAATTTTTTTTTAATTTTTTTTTGAAATTTTTTTTGAATTTTTTTTTCTCCTTTTTTGAAATGTTTTTAAATTTTTTTTAAAAATTTTTTTTGAAATTTTTTTTTTGAAATTTTTTTTTAAAATTTTTGTTTTATTTTTTTTTGAGTTTTTTCGAAATTTTTTTTGAAAATATTGTTTTGAATTTTTTTTTTCGAAATTTTTTTTTTCACGTTTTTCATTTTTTTTATTTTTTGAAAGTTTTCTAAAAATTTTTTTTGAATTTTATTTTGAAAATTTTTTTTTGAATTTTTTTTTGAAATTTTTGTTATATTTTTTAAAGTTTTTTAAAAAATTTTTTGAAATTTTTGTTTTATTTTTTCGAGTTTTTTTAAAATTTTTTTTGAATTTTTCTGAAAATTTTTTATTTTTGAAAATTTTTTTTTAAATTTTTTTTTGAAAGTTTTTGAAATTTATTTGAAAATTTTCAAAACAAAATTTTCAAAAAAAAAAATTTCAAAACAAAATTTTCAAAAAAAAATTTTCAAAAAAAATTAATTTTCGAAAAAATTAAAAAAAAATCGAAAATTTTTCAAAAAAAATAAAAAATTCGAAAAAAAAATTCACAAAAAAAATTTTCAAAAAAAAAATTTCGAAAAAAATTTCAAAAAAAAATTTCAAAAAAATTTTCAAAAGAAAAAAATTTCGAAAAAAAACTTGAAAAAAAAATTACAGAAAAAAATTATCAAAATATTTTCAAAAAATTTACAAAAAAAATAAAAAAAATATTTTCAATATAAAATTTTTCAAAAAAAAATTTTTCAAAGAAAAATATTTTTAAAAAAATAAAAATTTGAAAAAAATTTTAAAAATTTTTTTTAAAAAATTAAGAAAAAATTTTCAAAAAAAAACTGTCAAAAAAATTTAAAAAAAATTTCAATATAAAATTTTTCAAAAAAAAAATTTTCAAATAAAAATATTTTTAAAAAAATAAAAAAATAAAAATTCGAAAAAAATCTAAAAAATATTAAAAAAAAATTAGAAAAAAATTCAAAAAAATAAAAAAAAAACCGTCAAAAAAATTTTCAAAAGAAAAAAATTTCCAGATAAAAACTTCAAAAATAAAAAATTTAAAAAAAATTTCAAAAAAAAATTCAAAAAAAATTTTCAAAAAAAATCGAAAGAAAAAATTTCAAAAAATTAAAAAATTTTTTAAAAAAAATCCAAAAAAATTCCAAAAAAAAATTTCGAAAAAAAACTTCAAAAATAAAAAAAAAATTTCAAGAAAAATAGAAAAATTTTCAAAAAAAATAAAAATAAAAAATTCGAAAAAAAATTCAAAAAAAAAATTCGAAAAAAATTTCAAAAAATAAATATAAAAAAAAAAATTTCAAAAAATAAATATAAAAAAAAAAATTTCAAAAAAAAAAATAAAAAAAAAAATTTTTAAAAATTTCAAAAAGAAAATAAAAAAAATATTTAAAAAAACTTCCAAAAAAAATTTTTAAAAAAATTTCAAAACGAAAATTTTTCAAAAAAAAATTTAAAAAATAAATTAGAAAAAAATTTAGAAAAAAATGTTTAAAAAAAAAAATTTAAAAAATTTTTAAAAAAATTAGAAAAAAAAATTTAGAAAAAAAAAAATTTCAATAAGTTTCAAAAAAAATTCAAAAGAAATTTCCAAAAAATAAAATTTCAAAAACAAAAATTTTCAAAAAGAAAATTTTTTAAAAAAAATGAAAAATTTAAAAAAAAATTCAAAAAAAATTTAAAAAAAATTAAAAAAAAAAATTTCAAAAAGAAAACTCGAAAAAAAATTTTCAAAAAAAAAATTGAAAAAAAATTCTAAAAAAAAATTGAAAAAAAAATTCAAAAAAAAATTCAAAAAAAAACCTCAAAAAAATTAATTTCCAAAAGAAAAAAATTCAAAAAAAAATTCAAAAAAAAATTTCAAAAATAAAATTTTCAAAAAAAAAAATTTCAAAAAAAATATCGAAAAAAAATTTCAAAAAATTAAAAAAAAAATTTTAAAAAAATTCCAAAAAAAATTTTCAATATAAAATTTTTCAAAAAAAATTTTCAAAATAAAATTTTTCAGAACGAAAATTTTTCGAAAAAAAATTTTAAAAAAAATTAGAAAAAAATTTAGAAAAAAATGTTTAGAAAAAAAAATTTAAAAAAAAATTTCAAAAAAAAAATTAAAAAAATTTTAAAAAAATTAGAAAAAAAATTTAGAAAAAAAAAATTTCAAAAACAGTTTCAAAAAAAATTCAGAAAAAATTTCCAAAAAATAAAATTTCAAAAACAAAAATTTTCAAAAAGAAAATTAAAAAAAAAAATAAAAAATTCAAAAAAAAATTTAAAAAAAATAAAAAAAAAATAAAAAAAAAAAATTTCAAAATGAAAACTCGAAAAAAAAGTTTCAAAAAAAAAATTGAAAAAAAATTCAAAAAAAAATTCAAAAAAAAACCTCAAAAAAACTAATTTCCAAAAAAAAAATTCAACGAAATTTTTTCGAAAAAATCAAAAAAAATTCAAAAAAAAATTTCAAAAAAAAAATTTTCAAAAAAAAAATTTCAAAAAAAATATCGAAAAAAAAATTTCAAAAAATTTAAAAAATTTTTTTTTAAAATTCCAAAAAAAAATTTCAATATAAAATTTTTCAAAAAAAAATTTCAAAATAAAATTTTTCAAAAAAAAATTTTCAAAGAAAAATATTTTAAAAAAAATAAAAATTCGAAAAAATTGAAAAAAAAATTCAATATAAATTAAAAAAAAACTGTCAAAAGAAATTTCAAAAGAAAAAACTTCCCAAAAAAAATGAAAAAAAATTTTTTTTCAAAAATAAATTACAAAAAAAAATTTAAAAAAAATTCGAAAAAAATATTTTCAAAAAAAAATTTAAAAAAAGTTTCAATATAAAATTCAGAAAAAATTTCCAAAAAAAAAATTTCAAAAAAAAAAAATTAAAAAAAATTGTAAAAAAATTTTCGAAAAAAAAAATTAAAAAAAAAATTCTCAGAAAAATTTGATAAAAAATTTTAAAAAATTTTAAAAAAAATTTCAAAAAGAAAATTTTTCAAAAAAAAATTAAAAAAAAAATCGAAAATAAAATTTAAAAAAATTTAAAAAAAATTTTAAAAAATTCCAAAAAAAAATTCCAAAAAAAATTCCAAAAAAAATTTTCAAAAAAAAATTTCAAAAAAATTGAAAAAAATTCAAAAAAAAAACTCAAAAAAAATTTCAAAATAAGAAAATTTCGAAAAAAAACTTCAAAAATAAAAAATTAAAAAATTTTTTTAAAAAAAATTGAAAAAAAATTCAAAAAAAATCAATTTTCAAAAAATAAAAAAAAATCAAAAAAAAAATTTCAAAACGAAAATTTTTCAAAAAATATAGAAACAAAAAAGTTCGAAAAAAAAATTAAATAAAAAATTTTCAAAAAAAAAAAATTTCGAAAAAAATTTCAAAAAAAATATTCAAAAAAAATTTAAGATAAAACGTCAAAAAAAATTTCAAAAGAAAAAAATTTCGAATAAAAACTTGAAAAAAAATTACAAAAAAAATTATCAAAATATTTTCAAAAAATTTACAAAAAAAATAAAAAAAAATTTTCATAATAAAATTTTTCAAAAAAAAAATTTCAGAAAAAAAAATTCAAAAAAAACTTTTAAAATAAAAAAATTTAAAAAAAATTTCAAAAAAATAGAAAAAAAATTCCAAAAAAAAATTTCAATACAAAATTTTTCAAAAAAAAAAATTCAAAATGAAATTTTTCAAAAAAAATTTTCAAAGAAAAATATTTTTTAAAAAATAAAAAAATAAAAATTCGAAAAAAACTTCCCAAAAATATTAAAAAAAAAATTTTCAAAAATAAATTACAAAAAAAAATTTAATTTATTTTTTGAAATTTTTTTCGAAATTTTTGTTGAAAATTTTTTTTTTTGAATTTTTTTTCGAATTTTTTATTTTTATTTTTTTTTGAAAAATTATCGTTTTGAATTTTTTTTTTATTTTTTTGAAAATTAATTTTTTTTAAATTTTTTTTTAAATTTTTTAGCTTTGAAGTTTTTTTTCGAAATTTTTTTCTTTTGAAAATTTTTTTGAGGTTTTTTTTTTTGAAATTTTTTTTGAATTTTTTTTCAATTTTTTTGAAATTTTTTTTAAAATTTTTTTTGGAATTTTTTTTGGAATTATTTTTTTAATTTTTTGAAAATGTTTTTGTTTTTTTTAAAATTTATTTTTGAAAAATTTCATTATTGAAAATTTTTTTAAAAGTTTTTTAAAATTTTTTTTGAAATTTTTTTAAAAAATTTTTTTTATTTTTTTTTTCGAAATTTTTTTAAAATTTCCTTGAAATTTTTTTTATTGAAAATTTTTTTTTCGAAATTTTTTTTCGAATTTTTTTTTGAATATTTTTTTTTTTGAAAATTAATTTTTTTTGAATTTTTTTTTTAATTTTTCATTTTTGAAGTTTTTTTTTTGAATTTTTTTTCAATCTTTTTGATATTTTTTTTTGAAATTATTTTTTGGAATTTTTTTTCGATTTTTTTTAAAATTTTTTTTTAATTTTTTGAAATTTTTTTTTCGATTTTTTTTTGAAAATTTTTTTTGAATTTTTTTTGAATTTTTTTTCAATTTTTTTTGGAAATTTTTTTCTTTTGAAATTTTTTTCGAAATTTTTTTTTTTGAAATTTTTTTTTTGTGAATTTTTTTTTCGAATTTTTTTATTTTTATTTTTTTTGAAAAATTTTCGTTTTGATTTTTTTTAAATTTTTTTGAAAATTTATTTTTTTTGAAATTTTTTTTTTTGAAAATTTTGTTTTGAAAATTTTTTTTGAATTTTTTTTCTATTTTTTTTTTTAATTTTAAATTTTTTTTTGAAATTTTTTTAAAAAAAAATTTTTTTTCGAAAATTTTTTTGAATTTTTTTTTATTGAAAATTTTTTTTTCGAAATTTTTTTCGGAATTTATTTTTTGAACATTTTTTTTTTGAATTTTTTTTCGAATTTTTTTATTTTTATTTTTTTTGAAAAATTTTCGTTTTGAATTTTTTTTTTTGATTTTTTTTTATTTTTTTGAAAATTAATTTTTTTTGAAATTTTTTTTTTTGAAAATTTTGTTTTGAAAATTTTTTTTCAATTTTTTTTTCAATTTTTTTTCGAAAATTTTTTTTGGAATTTTTTTTTGGAATTTTTTTTTGGAATTTTTTTTGGAATTTTTTTTATTATTTTTTTATTTTTTTAAATTTTTTTTTGAAATTTTTTTTTTATATTTATTTTTTGAAATTTTTGTTTTGAAAATTTTTTTTTTGAATTTTTTTTTCGAATTTTTTATTTTTATTTTTTTTTGAAAAATTTTCGTTTTGAATTTTTTTTTATTTTTTTGAAAATTAATTTTTTTTGAATTTTTTTAAAATTTTTTACTTTGAAGTTTTTTTTTGAAATTTTTTTCTTTTGAAAAATTTGAGTTTTTTTTTTTGAAATTTTTTTTTGAATTTTTTTTCGATTTTTTTGAAATTTTTTTTAAAATTTTTTTTTGGAATTTTTTTTGGAACCATTTTTTAATTTTTTAATTTTTTTTTTGTTTTTTTTTTTAATTTTTTTTTGAAAAATGTTCTTATTGAAAATTTCTTTAAAATTTTTTTAAATTTTTTTTTGAAATTTTTTTTAATTTTTCTTTTGAAAAATTTTTTTTTGAAAAATTTTTTTTTGAAAAATTTTTTTTTTGAATTTTTCTTGAAAGTTTTTGAAATTTTTTTTGAAAATTTTTATTTTCAAAATTTTTTTTTTGAAAAATTTTTTTTTCGAAAATATTTTTTTCGAATTTTTTTTTCCGTTTTTGATTTTTTTTTTATTTTTTATGAAAATTTTTTTTGAATTTTTTTTTGTTTTTCTGAAAATACTTTTCTGAAAATTTTTTTTCCAAAATTTTTTTTCACGTTCTTGAATTTTTTTAATTTTTTTTGAAAGTTTTTTTGAAATTTTTTTTTATTTTATTTTGAAATTTTATTTGAAATTTTTGTTATATTTTTTTGAAATTTTTTCTGAAAATTTTTTAATTTTGAAAATTTTTTTTGAATTTTTTTTTGGAAATTTTTCTTGAAATTATTTTTTGAATTTTTTTTTTGAATTTTTTTTTTTGAAACTTTTAAAAAAAATTTTTTTTGAAATTTTTTTTTCTCCGTTTTTGAAATGTTTTTAAATTTTTTTTTAAAGTTTTTTTTGATTTTTTTTTGAAAATTTTTTTTTTGAATTTTTTTTTGAAATTTTTGTTTTATTTTTTTTTTACTTTTTTCGAAATTTTTTTTTAAATTTTTTTTTGAAAATTGCATTTTTGAAATTTTTTTTGAATTTTTTTTGAAATTTTTTTTTATTTTTATTTTGAATTTTTTTTTCGAAAGTTTTTGAAATTTTCTTCTTGAAAATTTTTTTTGAAATTTTTTTTTGAAATTTTTTTTTTGAAATTTTTTTTGAAAATTTTCTTGAAATTTTTTTCATGAAATTTTTTTAATTTTTTTTTGAAAATTTTCTTTTTTTGTTTTCTTTGAAAATTTTTTTTCGGAAATTATTTTTTGAACGTTTTTTTTTGAATTTTTTTTTTGAAATTTTTTCTGAAATTTTTTTTATTTTTGAAATTTTTTTTTGAAGTTTGTTTTTGAAAGTTTTTGAATTTTTTTTTGAAAATTTTCATTTTTCAAAATTTTTTTTTTTGAAAATTTTTTTTTTCGAGAATATTTTTTTCGAAATTTTTTTCCGTTTCTGATTTTTTTTTTATTTTTTATGAAATTTTTTTTTGAAATACTTTTTTTGTTTTTCTGAAAATATTTTTTTGAAATTTTTTTTTTCGAAAATTTTTTTTTACGTTTTTGATTTTTGAAATTTTTTTTGAAATTTTTTTTTTGAATTTTTTTTTTGAAATTTTGTTTTATTTTTTAGAGTTTTTTTCGACATTTTTTAAAATTTTTTTTGAAATTTTTATTGAAAATTTTTGTTTTATTTTTTTGAGTTTTTTTTGAAATTTTTTTGACGTTTTTTTTGAATTTTTTTTTGAAATATTCGTTTTATTTTTTTTTTGTTTTTTTTTTTGACTTTTTTTTTGAAAGTTTTTTTGAATTTTTTTTGAAGTTTTTTCTGAAAATTTTTTTTTGAATTTTTTTTGAAAGTTTTTGAAATTTTTTTTGAAAATTTTTATTTTTCAAAATTTTTGTATATTTTTTTGAGTTTTTTTTGAAATTTTTTTTAAAAGTTTTTTTGAATTTTTTTTGAAATTTTTTCTGAAAATTTTTTATTTTTGAAATTTTTTTTTGAATTTTTTTTTGAAATTTTTTTTTTGAAAATTTTTCTTGAAATTATTTTTTTTAATTTTTTTTTGAAAAATTTTTTTTTGAAACTTTTTTAAAATTTTTTTTTTTGGAAATTTTTTTATGAACTTTTTTTTGAAACTTTTTTTTGAATTTTTTTTTTAAATTTTTTTTTTGAAATTTTTTTTGAAAATTTTTTTCTCCGTTTTTGAAATGTTTTTATTTTTTTTTAAAAGTTTTTTTTGAAAATTTTTTTTTTGAATTTTTTTTTGAAATTTTCTTCTTGAAAATTTTTTTTGAAATTTTTTTTTTAATTTTTTTTTTAATTTTTTTGAATTTTTTTTTGAAAATTTTTCTTGAATTTTTTTTTATTTTTTTTTGAAATTTTTTTGAAAATTTTCTTGAAATTTTTTTAATTTTTTTTTTGAAAATTTTCTTCTTTTGAAAAATTTTTTTTGAGTTTTCTTTGAAAATTTTTTTATGAATTTTTTTTGTTTTTTTTGAATTTTTTTTTTCGGAAATTATTTTTTGAACGTTATTTTTTTAATTTTTTTTTGAAATTTTTTCTGAAAATTTTTTTATTTTTGAAAATTTTTTTTGAAGTTTGTTTTTGAAAGTTTTTGAATTTTTTTTTTGAAAATTTTAATTTTTCAAAATTTTTTTTTTGAAAACGTTTTTTTTCGAAATTTTTTTCCGTTTCTGAATTTTTTTTTATTTTTTATGAAATTTTTTTTTTGAAATTTTTTTTTTCGAAAATTTTTTTTCACGTTTTTGATTTTTTTTAGTTTTTTTGAAAGTTTTTTTTAAATTTTGTTTTATTTGAAATGTTTTCGACATTTTTTTAAATTTTTTTTCGAAATTTTTATTGAAAATTTTTGTTTTATTTTTTTGAGTTTTTTTTTGAAATTTTTTTGACATTTTTTTTTGAAATTTTTGTTTTATTTTTTTTTGTTTTTTTTTGAAATTTTTTTTGACATTTTTTTTGAAAGTTTTTTTGAAATTTTTTTTGAAATTTTTTCTGAAAATTTTTTATTTTTGAAAATTTTGTTTTTGAATTTTTTTTGAAAGTTTTTGAAATTTCAATAAGTTTCAAAAAAAATTCAAAAGAAATTTAAAAAAAATTAAAAAAAAAAAAATTTCAAAAAGAAAACTCGAAAAAAAATTTTCAAAAAAAAAATTGAAAAAAAATTCTAAAAAAAAATTGAAAAAAAATTCAAAAAAAAATTCAAAAAAAAACCTCAAAAAAATTAATTTCCAAAAGAAAAAAATTCAAAAAAAAAATTCAAAACGAAAATGTTTCGAAAAAATCAAAAAAAAATTCGAAAAAAAATTTCAAAAATAAAATTTTCAAAAAAAAAAATTTCAAAAAAAATATCGAAAAAAAATTTCAAAAAATTAAAAAAAAATTTTTAAAAAAATTCCAAAAAAAAATTCCAAAAAAAATTTTCAATATAAAATTTTTCAAAAAAAATTTTCAAAATAAAATTTTTCAGAACGAAAATTTTTCGAAAAAAAATTAAAAAAAAATTTAGAAAAAAAAAATTTCAAAAACAGTTTCAAAAAAAATTCAGAAGAAATTTCCAAAAAATAAAATTTCAAAAACAAAAATTTTCAAAAAGAAAATTTAAAAAAAAAATAAAAAATTCAAAAAAAAATTTAAAAAAAATAAAAAAAAAATAAAAAAAAAAAATTTCAAAATGAAAACTCGAAAAAAAAGTTTCAAAAAAAAAATTGAAAAAAAATTCAAAAAAAAATTCAAAAAAAAACCTCAAAAAAACTAATTTCCAAAAAAAAAATTCAACGAAATTTTTTCGAAAAAATCAAAAAAAATTCAAAAAAAAATTTCAAAAAAAAAATTTTCAAAAAAAAAATTTCAAAAAAAATATCGAAAAAAAAATTTCAAAAAATTTAAAAATTTTTTTTTTTAAATTCCAAAAAAAAATTTCAATATAAAATTTTTCAAAAAAAAATTTCAAAATAAAATTTTTCAAAAAAAAATTTTCAAAGAAAAATATTTAAAAAAAAATAAAAATTCGAAAAAATTGAAAAAAAAATTCAATATAAATTAAAAAAAAACTGTCAAAAGAAATTTCAAAAGAAAAAACTTCCCAAAAAAAATAAAAAAAAATTTTTTTTCAAAAATAAATTACAAAAAAAAATTTAAAAAAAATTCGAAAAAAGTATTTTCAAAAAAAAAATTTAAAAAAAGTTTCAATATAAAATTCAGAAAAAATTTCCAAAAAAAAAATTTCAAAAAAAAAAAATTAAAAAAAATTGTAAAAAAATTTTCGAAAAAAAAAATTTAAAAAAAAATTCTCAGAAAAATTTGATAAAAAATTTAAAAAAATTTTAAAAAAAATTTCAAAAAGAAAATTTTTCAAAAAAAAATTTAAAAAAAAATCGAAAATAAAATTTAAAAAAATTTAAAAAAAATTTTAAAAAAATTCCAAAAAAAAATTCCAAAAAAAATTCCAAAAAAAATTTTCAAAAAAAAAATTTCAAAAAAATTGAAAAAAATTCAAAAAAAAAACTCAAAAAAAATTTCAAAAAAAGAAAATTTCGAAAAAAAACTTCAAAAATAAAAAATTAAAAAATTTTTTTAAAAAAAATTGAAAAAAAATTCAAAAAAAATCAATTTTCAAAAAATAAAAAAAAATCAAAAAAAAAATTTCAAAACGAAAATTTTTCAAAAAATAAAGAAACAAAAAGGTTCGAAAAAAAAATTAAATAAAAAATTTTCAAAAAAAAAAAATTTCGAAAAAAATTTCAAAAAAAATATTCAAAAAAAATTTAAGATAAAACGTCAAAAAAAATTTCAAAAGAAAAAAATTTCGAATAAAAACTTGAAAAAAAATTACAAAAAAAATTATCAAAATATTTTCAAAAAATTTACAAAAAAAATAAAAAAAAAATTTCATAATAAAATTTTTCAAAAAAAAAATTTCAGAAAAAAAAATTCAAAAAAAACTTTTAAAATAAAAAAATTTAAAAAAAATTTCAAAAAAATAGAAAAAAAATTCCAAAAAAAAATTTCAATACAAAATTTTTCAAAAAAAAAAATTCAAAATGAAATTTTTCAAAAAAAATTATCAAAGAAAAATATTTTTTAAAAAATAAAAAAATAAAAATTCGAAAAAAACTTCCCAAAAATATTAAAAAAAAAATTTTCAAAAATAAATTACAAAAAAAAATTTAATTTATTTTTTGAAATTTTTTTCGAAATTTTTGTTGAAAATTTTTTTTCGAATTTTTTATTTTTATTTTTTTTTGAAAAATTATCGTTTTGAATTTTTTTTTTATTTTTTTGAAAATTAATTTTTTTTAAATTTTTTTTTAAATTTTTTAGCTTTGAAGTTTTTTTTCGAAATTTTTTTCTTTTGAAAATTTTTTTGAGGTTTTTTTTTTGAAATTTTTTTTGAATTTTTTTTCAATTTTTTTGAAATTTTTTTTAAAATTTTTTTTGGAATTTTTTTTGGAATTATTTTTTTAATTTTTTGAAAATGTTTTTGTTTTTTTTTAAATTTATTTTTGAAAAATTTCATTATTGAAAATTTTTTTAAAAGTTTTTTAAAATTTTTTTTGAAATTTTTTTAAAAAATTTTTTTTATTTTTTTTTTCGAAATTTTTTTAAAATTTCCTTGAAATTTTTTTTATTGAAAATTTTTTTTTCGAAATTTTTTTTCGAATTTTTTTTTGAATATTTTTTTTTTTGAAAATTAATTTTTTTTGAATTTTTTTTTTAATTTTTCATTTTTGAAGTTTTTTTTTTGAATTTTTTTTCAATCTTTTTGATATTTTTTTTTGAAATTATTTTTTGGAATTTTTTTTCGATTTTTTTTAAAAATTTTTTTTAATTTTTTGAAATTTTTTTTTCGATTTTTTTTTGAAAATTTTTTTTGAATTTTTTTTGAATTTTTTTTCAATTTTTTTTGGAAATTTTTTTCTTTTGAAATTTTTTTCGAAATTTTTTTTTTTGAAATTTTTTTTTTGTGAATTTTTTTTTCGAATTTTTTTATTTTAATTTTTTTTGAAAAATTTTCGTTTTGATTTTTTTTTTATTTTTTTGAAAATTTATTTTTTTTGAAATTTTTTTTTTTGAAAATTTTGTTTTGAAAATTTTTTTTGAATTCTTTTTCTATTTTTTTTTTTTAATTTTAAATTTTTTTTTGAAATTTTTTAAAAAAAAAATTTTTTTTCGAAAATTTTTTTGAATTTTTTTTTTATTGAAAATTTTTTTTTCGAAATTTTTTTCGGAATTTATTTTTTGAAAATTTTTTTTTTGAATTTTTTTTCGAATTTTTTTATTTTTATTTTTTTTGAAAAATTTTCGTTTTGAATTTTTTTTTTTGATTTTTTTTTATTTTTTTGAAAATTAATTTTTTTTGAAAATTTTTTTTTTGAAAATTTTGTTTTGAAAATTTTTTTTCAATTTTTTTTCAATTTTTTTTCGAAAATTTTTTTTGGAATTTTTTTTTGGAATTTTTTTTTGGAATTTTTTTTGGAATTTTTTTTATTATTTTTTTATTTTTTTAAATTTTTTTTTGAAATTTTTTTTTTATATTTATTTTTTGAAATTTTTGTTTTGAAAATTTTTTTTTTGAATTTTTTTTTCGAATTTTTTATTTTTATTTTTTTTGAAAAATTTTCGTTTTGAATTTTTTTTTATTTTTTTGAAAATTAATTTTTTTTGAATTTTTTTAAAATTTTTTACTTTGAAGTTTTTTTTTGAAATTTTTTTCTTTTGAAAAATTTGAGTTTTTTTTTTTGAAATTTTTTTTTGAATTTTTTTTCGATTTTTTTGAAATTTTTTTTTAAATTTTTTTTTGGAATTTTTTTTGGAACCATTTTTTAATTTTTTAATTTTTTTTTTTGTTTTTTTTTTTAATTTTTTTTTGAAAAATGTTCTTATTGAAAATTTTTTTAAAATTTTTTTAAATTTTTTTTTGAAATTTTTTTTAATTTTTCTTTTTCGAAAAATTTTTTTTTGAAAAATTTTTTTTTGAAAATTTTTTTTTTTGAATTTTTCTTGAAAGTTTTTGAAATTTTTTTTGAAAATTTTTATTTTCAAAATTTTTTTTTTGAAAAATTTTTTTTTCGAAAATATTTTTTTCGAATTTTTTTTTCCGTTTTTGATTTTTTTTTTATTTTTTATGAAAATTTTTTTTGAATTTTTTTTTGTTTTTCTGAAAATACTTTTCTGAAAATTTTTTTTCCAAAATTTTTTTTCACGTTCTTGAATTTTTTTAATTTTTTTTGAAAGTTTTTTTGAAATTTTTTTTTATTTTATTTTGAAATTTTATTTGAAATTTTTGTTATATTTTTTTGAAATTTTTTCTGAAAATTTTTTAATTTTGAAAATTTTTTTTGAATTATTTTTTGGAAATTTTTCTTGAAATTATTTTTTGAATTTTTTTTTTGAATTTTTTTTTTAATTTTTTTTTTTGAAACTTTTAAAAAAAAATTTTTTTGAAATTTTTTTTTCTCCGTTTTTGAAATGTTTTTAAATTTTTTTTGAAAGTTTTTTTTGATTTTTTTTTGAAAATTTTTTTTTTTGAATTTTTTTTTGAAATTTTTGTTTTATTTTTTTTTTACTTTTTTCGAAATTTTTTTTTTAATTTTTTTTTGAAAATTGCATTTTTGAAATTTTTTTTGAATTTTTTTTGAAATTTTTTTTTATTTTTATTTTGAATTTTTTTTTCGAAAGTTTTTGAAATTTTCTTCTTGAAAATTTTTTTTGAAATTTTTTTTTGAAATTTTTTTTTTGAAATTTTTTTTGAAAATTTTCTTGAAATTTTTTTCATGAAATTTTTTTAATTTTTTTTTGAAAATTTTCTTTTTTTGTTTTCTTTGAAAATTTTTTTTCGGAAATTATTTTTTGAACGTTTTTTTTTGAATTTTTTTTTTGAAATTTTTTCTGAAATTTTTTTTATTTTTGAAATTTTTTTTTGTAGTTTGTTTTTGAAAGTTTTTGAATTTTTTTTTGAAAATTTTCATTTTTCAAAATTTTTTTTTTTGAAAATTTTTTTTTTCGATAATATTTTTTTCGAAAATTTTTTTCCGTTTCTGATTTTTTTTTTATTTTTTATGAAATTTTTTTTTGAAATATTTTTTTTGTTTTTCTGAAAATATTTTTTTGAAATTTTTTTTTTCGAAAATTTTTTTTCACGTTTTTGATTTTTGAAATTTTTTTTGAAATTTTTTTTTTGAAATTTTTTTTTGAAATTTTGTTTTATTTTTTAGAGTTTTTTTCGACATTTTTTAAAATTTTTTTTGAAATTTTTATTGAAAATTTTTGTTTTATTTTTTTGAGTTTTTTTTGAAATTTTTTATTTTTATTTTTTTTGAAAAATTTTCGTTTTGAATTTTTTTTTTTTGATTTTTTTTTATTTTTTTGAAAATTAATTTTTTTTGAAAATTTTTTTTTTGAAAATTTTGTTTTGAAAATTTTTTTTCAATTTTTTTTCAATTTTTTTTCGAAAATTTTTTTTGGAATTTTTTTTTGGAATTTTTCTTTGGAATTTTTTTTGGAATTTTTTTTATTATTTTTTTATTTTTTTAAATTTTTTTTTGAAATTTTTTTTTTATATTTATTTTTTGAAATTTTTGTTTTGAAAATTTTTTTTTTGAATTTTTTTTTCGAATTTTTTATTTTTATTTTTTTTGAAAAATTTTCGTTTTGAATTTTTTTTTATTTTTTTGAAAATTAATTTTTTTTGAATTTTTTTAAAATTTTTTACTTTGAAGTTTTTTTTTGAAATTTTTTTCTTTTGAAAAATTTGAGTTTTTTTTTTGAAATTTTTTTTTGATTTTTTTTTCGATTTTTTTGAAATTTTTTTTAAAATTTTTTTTTGGAATTTTTTTTGGAACCATTTTTTAATTTTTTAAATTTTTTTTTGTTTTTTTTTTTAATTTTTTTTTGAAAAATGTTCTTATTGAAAATTTTTTTAAAATTTTTTTAAATTTTTTTTTGAAATTTTTTTTAATTTTTCTTTTTCGAAAAATTTTTTTTTGAAAAATTTTTTTTTGAAAAATTTTTTTTTTGAATTTTTCTTGAAAGTTTTTGAAATTTTTTTTGAAAATTTTTATTTTCAAAATTTTTTTTTTGAAAAATTTTTTTTTCGAAAATATTTTTTTCGAATTTTTTTTTCCGTTTTTGATTTTTTTTTTATTTTTTATGAAAATTTTTTTTGAATTTTTTTTTGTTTTTCTGAAAATACTTTTCTGAAAATTTTTTTTCCAAAATTTTTTTTCACGTTCTTGAATTTTTTTAATTTTTTTTGAAAGTTTTTTTGAAATTTTTTTTTATTTTATTTTGAAATTTTATTTGAAATTTTTGTTATATTTTTTTGAAATTTTTTCTGAAAATTTTTTTTGAATTTTTTTTTGGAAATTTTTCTTGAAATTATTTTTTGAATTTTTTTTTTGAATTTTTTTTTTTAATTTTTTTTTTTAAACTTTTAAAAAAAATTTTTTTTGAAATTTTTTTTTCTCCGTTTTTGAAATGTTTTTAAATTTTTTTTGAAAGTTTTTTTTGATTTTTTTTTGAAAATTTTTTTTTTTGAATTTTTTTTTGAAATTTTTGTTTTATTTTTTTTTTACTTTTTTCGAAATTTTTTTTTAAATTTTTTTTTGAAAATTGCATTTTTGAAATTTTTTTTGAAATTTTTTTTTATTTTTATTTTGAATTTTTTTTTCGAAAGTTTTTGAAATTTTCTTCTTGAAAATTTTTTTTGAAATTTTTTTTTTAAATTTTTTTTTGAAATTTTTTTTGAAAATTTTCTTGAAATTTTTTTCATGAAATTTTTTTATTTTTTTTTGAAAATTTTCTTTTTTTGTTTTCTTTGAAAATTTTTTTTCGGAAATTATTTTTTGAACGTTTTTTTTTTAATTTTTTTTTTGAAATTTTTTCTGAAATTTTTTTTATTTTTGAAATTTTTTTTTGAAGTTTGTTTTTGAAAGTTTTTGAATTTTTTTTTGAAAATTTTCATTTTTCAAAATTTTTTTTTTTGAAAATTTTTTTTTTCGAGAATATTTTTTTCGAAATTTTTTTCCGTTTCTGATTTTTTTTTTATTTTTTATGAAATTTTTTTTTGAAATATTTTTTTTGTTTTTCTGAAAATATTTTTTTGAAATTTTTTTTTCGAAATTTTTTTTTCACGTTTTTGATTTTTGAAATTTTTTTTGAAATTTTTTTTTTGAAATTTTTTTTTGAAATTTTGTTTTATTTTTTAGAGTTTTTTTCGACATTTTTAAAAATTTTTTTTGAAATTTTTATTGAAAATTTTTGTTTTATTTTTTTGAGTTTTTTTTGAAATTTTTTTGACATTTTTTTTGAATTTTTTTTTGAAATATTCGTTTTATTTTTTTTTGTTTTTTTTTTGACTTTTTTTTTGAAAGTTTTTTTGAATTTTTTTTTGAAGTTTTTTCTGAAAATTTTTTTTTGAATTTTTTTTGAAAGTTTTTGAAATTTTTTTTGAAAATTTTTATTTTTCAAAATTTTTGTATATTTTTTTGAGTTTTTTTTGAAATTTTTTTTAAAAGTTTTTTTGAATTTTTTTTGAAATTTTTCCTGAAAATTTTTTATTTTTGAAATTTTTTTTTGAATTTTTTTTTGAAATTTTTTTTTTGAAAATTTTTCTTGAAATTATTTTTTTAAATTTTTTTTTGAAAAATTTTTTTTTGAAACTTTTTTAAAATTTTTTTTTTTGGAAATTTTTTTATGAACTTTTTTTTGAAACTTTTTTTTGAATTTTTTTTTTTAATTTTTTTTTTGAAATTTTTTTTGAAAATTTTTTTCTCCGTTTTTGAAATGTTTTTATTTTTTTTAAAAAGTTTTTTTTGAAAATTTTTTTTTTTGAATTTTTTTTTGAAATTTTCTTCTTGAAAATTTTTTTTGAAATTTTTTTTTTTATTTTTTTTTTAATTTTTTTGAATTTTTTTTTGAAAATTTTTCTTGAATTTTTTTTATTTTTTTTTGAAATTTTTTTGAAAATTTTCTTGAAATTTTTTTAATTTTTTTTTTGAAAATTTTCTTCTTTTGAAAAATTTTTTTTGAGTTTTCTTTGAAAATTTTTTTATGAATTTTTTTTGTTTTTTTTGAATTTTTTTTTTTCGGAAATTATTTTTTGAACGTTATTTTTTTAATTTTTTTTTGAAATTTTTTCTGAAAATTTTTTTATTTTTGAAAATTTTTTTTGAAGTTTGTTTTTGAAAGTTTTTGAATTTTTTTTTTGAAAATTTTAATTTTTCAAAATTTTTTTTTTGAAAACGTTTTTTTTCGAAATTTTTTTCCGTTTCTGAATTTTTTTTTATTTTTTATGAAAATTTTTTTTGAAATTTTTTTTTTCGAAAATTTTTTTTCACGTTTTTGATTTTTTTAATTTTTTTTGAAAGTTTTTTTTAAATTTTTTTAAAAATTTTTTTTTGAAATTTTTTTTGAAATTTTGTTTTATTTGAAATGTTTTCGACATTTTTTTAAATTTTTTTTTGAAATTTTTGTTTTATTTTTTTTTGTTTTTTTTTGAAATTTTTTTTTGACATTTTTTTTGAAAGTTTTTTTGAAATTTTTTTTGAAATTTTTTCTGAAAATTTTTTATTTTTGAAAATTTTGTTTTTGAATTTTTTTTGAAAGTTTTTGAAATTTTTTTTGAAAATTTTTATTTTTCAAAATTTTTTTTTTTGAAAAATTTTTATTTCGAAAATATTTTTTCGAATTTTTTTCTTCCGTTTTTGAATTTTTTTAAATTTTGTATGAAATTTTTTTTTTAAATTTTTTTATTGTTTTTCTGAAAATATTTTTTTGAAATTTTTTTTTTCGAATTTTTTTTTCACGTTCTTGAAATTTTTTTAAATTTTTTTTAAAAGTTTTTTTGAATTTTTTTTTTAATTTTTATTTTGAAATTTTTTTCGAAAGTTTTTGAAATTTTCTTCTTGAAAATTTTTTTTGAAATTTTTTTTTGAAATTTTTTTTTTGAAATTTTTTTGAATTTTTTTTTGAAGTTTTTTCTGAAAAATTTTTTTTGAATTTTTTTAGAAAGTTTTTGAAATTTTTTTTGAAAATTTTTATTTTTCAAAATTTTTTTTTTGAAATTTTTTTTTTCGAAAATATTTTTTTCGAAATTTTTTTTCAGTTTTTGAATTTTTTTTATTTTTTATGAAAATTTTTTTTGAATTTTTTTTTGTTTTTCTGAAAATACTTTTTTGAAAATTTTTTTTCCAAAATTTTTTTTCACGTTCTTGAATTTTTTTTTAATTTTTTTTTTAAGTTTTTTTGAATTTTTTTTTTTAATTTTATTTTGAATTTTTTTTTGAAATTGTTGTATATTTTTTGAGTTTTTTTTGAAATTTTTTTTGACATTTTTTTTAAAAGTTGTTTTGAAATTTTTTTTGAAATTTTTTCTGAAAATTTTTTATTTTTGAAATTTTTTTTTTGAATTTTTTTTTGAAATTTTTGTTTGGAAATTTTTCTTGAAATTATTTTTTTAAATTTTTTTTTTGAAACTTTTTAAAAATTTTTTTTTTTGGAAATTTTTTTATGAACTTTTTTTTTGAAACTTTTTTTTTTAATTTTTTTTTTTATTTTTTTTTGAAATTTTTTTTGAATTTTTTTTTCTCCGTTTTTGAAATGTTTTAAAAATTTTTTTTAAAGTTTTTTTTGAAAATTTTTTTTGATTTTTTTTGAAATTTTTTTTGAAATTTTTGTTTTATTTTTTTTTTATTTTTTTCTAATTTTTTTTTATTTTTTTTTTGAAAATTGCATTTTTGAAATTTTTTTTGAATTTTTTTGAAATTTTCTTCTTGAAATTTTTTTTTGAAATTTTTTTTGAAATTTTTTTTTTGAAATTTTTTTGATTTTTTTTTTGAAAATTTTTCTTGAATTTTTTTAAAAAATTTTTTTTTGAAATTATTTTTGAAAATTTTCTTGAAATTTTTTTCATGAAATTTTTTAAATTTTTTATTTGAAATTTTTTTTTTTGAGTTTTCTGAAAATTTTTTTATGATTTTTTTTTTGTTTTTTTGAATTTTTTTTTCGAAAATTATTTTTTGAACATTTTTTTTGAATTTTTTTTTTGAAATTTTTTCTGAAATTTTTTTTATTTTTGGAAATTTTTTTTTAAGTTTGTTTTTGAAAGTTTTTGAATTTTTTTTTTGAAAATTTTTATTTTTCAAAATTTTTTTTTTGGAACATTTTTTTTTCGAAATTTTTTTCCGTTTCTGATTTTTTTTTTATTTTTTATGAAAATTTTTTTTGAAATTTTTTTTTGAAATATTTTTTTTGTTTTTCTGAAAATATTTTTTTGAAATTTTTTTTTTTCGAAAATTTTTTTTCACGTTTTCGATTTTTTAAATTTTTTTTGAAAGTTTTTTAAAATTTTTTTTAAAATTTTTTTTGAAAATTTTTTTTTGAAATTTTATTTGAAATTTTGTTTTATTTTTTAGAGTTTTTTTGAAATTTTTTTCGACATTTTTTTAAAGGTTTTTATTTTTTTTTGAAATTTTTAGATACATTTTTTTTGAATTTTTTTTGAAATTTTTGTTATATTTTTTTGAGTTTTTTTGAATTTTTTTTTGACATTTTTTTAAAAGATTTTTTAAATTTTTTTTGGAAATTTTTTTTTGAATTTTTTTTGAAATTTTTTTTGAAAATTTTTCTTGAAATTTTTTTTTAAATTTTTTTTTTTTAATTTTTTCTTCGAAAATTTTTTTTGAAATTTTTTTCATGAAATTTTTATTTTTGAAAATTTTTTTTTTGAAAAATTTTTTTTGTTTTTCTGAAAATATTTTTCTGAAAATTTTTTTTCACGTTCTTGAAATTTTTTTTTATTTTTTTGTAAGTTTTTTTTAAAATTTTTTTTGAAATTTTTTTTTTGAAATTTTTTTTTGAAATTTTTGTTTTATTTTTTTTTGAGTTTTTTCGAAATTTTTTTTGAAAATATTGTTTTGAATTTTTTTTTTCGAAATTTTTTTTTCACGTTTTTCATTTTTTTAATTTTTTTTGAAAGTTTTTTAAAAATTTTTTTTGAATTTTTTTTTGAAAATTTTTTTTTGAAATTTTTGTTATATTTTTTTAAGTTTTTTAAAAAAATTTTTGAAATTTTTGTTTTATTTTTTCGAGTTTTTTTTTTAATTTTTTTTGAATTTTTCAGAAAATTTTTTATTTTTGAAAATTTTTTTTGAATTTTTTTTTGAAAGTTTTTGAAATTTATTTGAAAATTTTCAAAACAAAATTTTCAAAAAATAAAATTTCAAAACAAAATTTTCAAAAAAAAAATTTTCAAAAAAAATTAATTTTCAAAAAAATAAAAAAAAAATCGAAAATTTTTCAAAAAAAATAAAAAATTCGAAAAAAAAATTCAAAAAAAAAATTTCAAAAAAAAAATTTCGAAAAAAATTTCAAAAAAAAAATTCAAAAAAAATTTAAAATAAAACGTCAAAAAAATTTTCAAAAGAAAAAAATTTCGAGAAAAAACTTGAAAAAAAAATTACAGAAAAAAATTATCAAAAAATTTACAAAATAAATAAAAAAAATATTTTCAATATAAAATTTTTCAAAAAAAAATTTTTCAAGAAAAATATTTTTAAAAAAATAAAAATTTGAAAAAAAATTTAAAAATTTTTTTAAAAAAATTAAGAAAAAATTTTCAAAAAAAACTGTCAAAAAAATTTTAAAAAAATTTCAATATAAAATTTTTCAAAAAAAAAATTTTCAAAGAAAAATATTTTTAAAAAAATAAAAAAATAAAAATTCAATAAAAATTTAAAAAATATTAAAAAAAAATTAGAAAAAAATTCAAAAAAATAAAAAAAAAACCGTCAAAAAAATTTTCAAAAGAAAAAAATTTCCAGATAAAAACTTCAAAAATAAAAAATTTAAAAAAAATTTCAAAAAAAAATTCAAAAAAAATTTTCAAAAAAAATCGAAAGAAAAAATTTCAAAAAATTAAAAAAAAATTTTAAAAAAATCCAAACAAAAATTCCAAAAAAAAAATTCGAAAAAAAACTTCAAAAATAAAAAAAAAATTTCAAGAAAAATAGAAAAATTTTCAAAAAAAATAAAAATAAAAAATTCGAAAAAAAATTCAAAAAAAAAAATTCGAAAAAAATTTCAAAAAATGAATATAAAAAAAAAATTTCAAAAAATAAATATAAAAAAAAAATTTTCAAAAAAAAAAAAAAAATTTAAAAATTTCAAAAAGAAAATAAAAAAAATATTTAAAAAAACTTCCAAAAAAAATTTTTAAAAAAATTTTAAAACGAAAATTTTTCAAAAAAAAATTTAAAAAATAAATTAGAAAAAAATTTAGAAAAAAATGTTTTAAAAAAAAATTTCAAAAAAAATTTCAAAAAAAAAATTTAAAAAATTTTTAAAAAAATTAGAAAAAAAATTTAGAAAAAAAAATTTCAATAAGTTTCAAAAAAAATTCAAAAGAAATTTCCAAAAAATAAAATTTCAAAAACAAAAATTTTCAAAAAGAAAATTTTTTTAAAAAAATAAAAAAAAAATAAAAATTTTAAAAAAAAATTCAAAAAAAATTAAAAAAAAAATTTAAAAAAAAATTTCAAAAAGAAAACTAGAAAAAAAATTTTCAAAAAAAAAATTGAAAAAAAATTAAAAAAAAAAAAATGAAAAAAAATTCAAAAAAAAATAAAAAAAAAAACCTCAAAAAAATAAATTTCCAAAAGAAAAAAATTCAAAAAAAAATTTCAAAACGAAAATGTTTCGAAAAAATCAAAAAAAAATTCGAAAAAAAATTTCAAAAATAAAATTTTCAAAAAAAAAATTTCAAAAAAAATATCGAAAAAAAAATTTCAAAAAATTAAAAAAATTTTTTTTTTTAAATTCCAAAAAAAATTTTCAATATAAAATTTTTCAAAAAAAAATTTCAAAATAAAATTTTTCAAAAAAAAATTTTCAAAGAAAAATATTAAAAAAAAAATAAAAATTGGAAAAAATTGAAAAAAAAATTCAATATAAATTAAAAAAAAACTGTCAAAAGAAATTTCAAAAGAAAAAACTTCCCAAAAAAAATAAAATAAAAAAAAATTTCAAAAATAAATTACAAAAAAAAATTTAAAAAAAAATTCGAAAAAAATATTTTCAAAAAAAAAATTAAAAAAAAGTTTCAATATAAAATTCAGAAAAAATTTTCAAAAAAAAAAAAAATTAAAAAAAATTGTAAAAAAATTTTCGAAAAAAAAAATTTAAAAAAAAATTCTCAGAAAAATTTGAAAAAAAATTTAAAAAAATTAAAAAAAAAATTCAAAAAGAAAATTTTTCAATAAAAAAATTTAAAAAAAAATCGAAAATTTTTTCTGAAATTTTTTTTATTTTTGAAAATTTTTTTTGAAGTTTGTTTTTGAAAGTTTTTGAATTTTTTTTTTGAAAATTTTAATTTTTCAAAATTTTTTTTTTGAAAACGTTTTTTTTCGAAAATATTTTTTTCGAAATTTTTTTCCGTTTCTGAATTTTTTTAAATTTTTTATGAAAATTTTTTTTGAAATTTTTTTTTTTCGAAAATTTTTTTTCACGTTTTTCATTTTTTAAATTTTTTTTGAAAGTTTTTTTAAAATTTTTTTAAAAATTTTTTTTTGAAATTTTTTTTGAAATTTTGTTTTATTTTTTAGAGTTTTATTTGAAATGTTTTTCGACATTTTTTAAAAATTTTTTTTGAAATTTTTATTGAAAATTTTTGTTTATTTTTTTGAGTTTTTTTTTGAAATTTTTTTGACATTTTTTTTTGAAATTTTTGTTTTATTTTTTTTTGTTTTTTTTGAAATTTTTTTTTGGCATTTTTTTTGAAAGTTTTTTGAAATTTTCTCTAAAAATTTTTTATTTTTGAAAATTTTGTTTTTGAATTTTTTTTGAAAGTTTTTGAAATTTTTTTTGAAAATTTTTATTTTTCAAAATTTTTTTTTTGAAAAATTTTTATTTCGAAAATATTTTTTCGAATTTTTTTTTCCGTTTTTGAATTTTTAAAAATTTTTTATGAAAATTTTTTTAAAAATTTTTTTATTGTTTTTCTGAAAATATTTTTTTGAAATTTTTTTTTTCGAAATTTTTTTTTCACGTTCTTGAAATTTTTTTAATTTTTTTAAGTTTTTTTGAATTTTTTTTTGAATTTTTATTTTGGAATTTTTTTCGAAAGTTTTTAAAATTTTCTTCTTGAAAATTTTTTTTGAAATTTTTTTTTGAAATTTTTTTTTTGAAATTTTTTCTGAAAAATTTTTTTTGAATTTTTTAGAAAGTTTTTGAAATTTTTTTTGAAAATTTTTGTTTTTCAAAATTTTTTTTTTGAAATTTTTTTTTTTCGAAAATATTTTTTTCGAAATAATAATAAAAAAAAAATTCACAAAAAAATTTTCAAAAAGAAAACTCGAAAAAAAATTTTCAAAAAAAAATAAAAAATAAAAAAAAAATTAAAAAGAATTTTAAAAAAAATTCAAAAAATAAAAAAAAAATTAAAAAAAAATCCAAAAAAAAATTCCAAAAAATAATTTCAAAAAAAAATTTCAAAAAGATTGAAAAAAAATTCAAAAAAAATTTCAAAAAAAAAACTTCAAAAAAATTTTCAAAAGAAAAAAATTTCGAAAAAAAACTTCAAAAAAAATTAATTTTCAAAAAAATAAAAAAAATATTCAAAAAAAAAATTTCGAAAAAAAAATTTTCAATAAAAAAAATTTCAAGGAAATTTCAAAAAAAATTTCGAAAAATAAAATAAAAAAAAAATTTAAAAAAAAAATTTCAAAAAAAAATTTAAAAAAATTTTAAAGAAATTTTCAATAAGAAAATTTTTCAAAAAAAAAATTAAAAAAAAAAACAAAAAAAAAATTAAAAAAATTAAAAAATAGTTCCAAAAAAAATTCCAAAAAAAAATTTTAAAAAAAATTTCAAAAAAATTGAAAAAAAATTCAAAAAAAAATTTCAAAAAAAAAACTCAAATTTTTCAAAAGAAAAAAATTTCAAAAAAAAACTTCAAAGTAAAAAAAATTAAAAAAATTCAAAAAAAATTAATTTTCAAAAAAAAAAAAAAAAAAATTCAAAACGAAAATTTTACAAAAAAAATAAAAATAAAAAATTCGAAAAAAAAATTCAAAAAAAAAATTTTCAAAACAAAAATTTCAAAAAATAAATATAAAAGAAAAATTTCAAAAAAAAATTTAAAAAAATAAAAAAAATAATAAAAAAAAATTCCAAAAAAAATTCCAAAAAAAAAATTCCAAAAAAAAATTCCAAAAAAAATTTTCAAAAAAAAATTGAAAAAAAATTGAAAAAAAATTTTCAAAACAAAATTTTCAAAAAAAAAATTTTCAAAAAAAATTAATTTTCAAAAAAATAAAAAAAAATTCAAAACGAAAATTTTTCAAAAAAAATAAAAATAAAAAAATTCGAAAAAAAAATTCAAAAAAAAAATTTTCAAAAAATAAATTCCGAAAAAAATTTCGAAAAAAAAATTTTCAATAAAAAAAAAACTCAAAAAAATTTTCGAAAAAAATTTTTTTTTTTTTTAATTTCAAAAAAAAATTTAAAATATAAAAAAAAAAATAGAAAAAGAATTCAAAAAAAATTTTCAAACAAAATTTTCAACAAAAAAAAATTTCAAAAAAAATAAATTTTCAAAAAAATAAAAAAAAAATTCAAAACGAAAATTTTTCAAAAAAAATAAAAATAAAAAAATTCGAAAAAAAAATTCACAAAAAAAAATTTTCAAAAAAAATTTCAAAAGAAAAAAATTTCCAAAAAAAATTGAAAAAAAATTCAAAAAAAATTCAAAAAAAAAATCGAAAAAAAAATTTCAAAAAATTAAAAAAAAATTTTAAAAAAAATCGAAAAAAAATTCCAAAAAATAATTTCAAAAAAAAATATCAAAAAGATTGAAAAAAAATTCAAAAAAAAAACTTCAAAAATGAAAAATTAAAAAAAAATTCAAAAGAAATTAATTTTCAAAAAAAAAAATATTCAAAAAAAAATTCGAAAAAAAATTTCGAAAAAAAAATTTTCAATAAAAAAAATTTCAAGGAAATTTTAAAAAAATTTCGAAAAAAAAAATAAAAAAAAATTTTTTTAAAAAATTTCAAAAAAAATTTTAAAAAACTTTTAAAAAAATTTTCAATAATGAAATTTTTCAAAAATAAATTTAAAAAAAAACAAAAACATTTTCAAAAAATTAAAAAAATAATTCCAAAAAAAATTCCAAAAAAAATTTTTAAAAAAATTTCAAAAAAATTGAAAAAAAATTCAAAAAAAATTTCAAAAAAAAACCTCAAAAAAATTTTCAAAAGAAAAAAATTTCGAAAAAAAACTTCAAAGCTAAAAAATTTTAAAAAAAATTGAAAAAAAAATTAATTTTCAAAAAAATAAAAAAAAAATTCAAAACGATAATTTTTCAAAAAAAAATAAAAATAAAAAATTCGAAAAAAAATTCAAAAAAAAAAATTTTCAACAAAAATTTCGAAAAAAATTTCAAAAAATAAATTAAATTTTTTTTTGTAATTTATTTTTGAAAATTTTTTTTTTTAATATTTTTGGGAAGTTTTTTTCGAATTTTTATTTTTTAAAAAATATTTTTCTTTGAAAATTTTTTTTGAAAAATTTCATTTTGAATTTTTTTTTTTGAAAAATTTTGTATTGAAAATTTTTTTTGGAATTTTTTTTCTATTTTTTTGAAATTTTTTTTTAATTTTTTTATTTTAAAAGTTTTTTTTGAATTTTTTTTTCTGAAATTTTTTATTTGAAAAATTTTATTATGAAAATTTTTTTTTAATTTTTTTTGTAAATTTTTTGAAAATATTTTGATAATTTTTTTTGTAATTTTTTTTCAAGTTTTTATTCGAAATTTTTTTCTTTTGAAATTTTTTTTGACGTTTTATCTTAAATTTTTTTTGAATTTTTTTTTGAAATTTTTTTCGAAACTTTTTTTTTGAAAATTTTTTATTTAATTTTTTTTTCGAACTTTTTTATTTCTATATTTTTTGAAAAATTTTCGTTTTGAAATTTTTTTTTTGATTTTTTTTTATTTTTTGAAAATTGATTTTTTTTTGAATTTTTTTTCTATTTTTTTAAAAAAAAAATTTTAATTTTTTATTTTTGAAGTTTTTTTTCGAAATTTTCTTTTTTTGAAAATTTTTTTGAGTTTTTTTTTTGAATTTTTTTCAATTTTTTTGAAATTTTTTTTTGAAAATTTTTTTTGGAATTTTTTTTGGAATTTTTTTTTGGAATTTTTTTAAAATTTTTTTTAAATTTTTTTAAATTTTATTTTCGATTTTTTTTTTAATTTTTTTTTGAAAAATTTTCTTTTTGAAATTTTTTTTAAAATTTTTTTAAATTTTTTATCAAATTTTTCTGAGAATTTTTTTTTAAATTTTTTTTTTCGAAAATTTTTTTACAATTTTTTTTAATTTTTTTTTTTGAAATTTTTTTTTTGGAAATTTTTTCTGAATTTTATATTGAAACTTTTTTTAAATTTTTTTTTTGAAAATATTTTTTTCGAATTTTTTTAAAATTTTTTTTTGTAATTTATTTTTGAAAAAAAATTTTTTTTTATTTTTTTTGGGAAGTTTTTTCTTTTGAAATTTCTTTTGACAGTTTTTTTAAAATTTATATTGAATTTTTTTTTTCAATTTTTTCGAATTTTTATTTTTTTTTAAATATTTTTCTTTGAAAATTTTTTTTTTGAAAAATTTTATTTTGAAATTTTTTTTTGAAAAATTTTATATTGAAAATTTTTTTTGGAATTTTAAAAAAAATTTTTTTAAATTTTTTGAAATTTTTTTTTCGATATTTTTTTTGAAATTTTTTTTTTGAAAATTTTTTTTTTGAAATTTTTTTTCAAATTTTTTTTGATTTTTTCGAAAAAATTTCGTTGAATTTTTTTTTTGGAAATTAGTTTTTTTGAGGTTTTTTTTTGAATTTTTTTTTGAATTTTTTTTCAATTTTTTTTTTGAAACTTTTTTTTCGAGTTTTCATTTTGAATTTTTTTTTTTTATTTTTTTTTTATTTTTTTTAAATTTTTTTTTGAATTTTTTATTTTTTTTTTAAATTTTCTTTTTGAAAATTTTTGTTTTTGAAATTTTATTTTTTGGAAATTTCTTCTGAATTTTTTTTGAAACTGTTTTTGAAATTTTTTTTTTCTAAATTTTTTTTCTAATTTTTTTGAAATTTTTTAAATTTTTTTTTTGAAATTTTTTTTGAAATTTTTTTTTCTAAACATTTTTTTCTAAATTTTTTTCTAATTTTTTTTTAAATTTTTTTTCGAAAAATTTTCGTTCTGAAAAATTTTATTTTGAAAATTTTTTTTTGAAAAATTTTATATTGAAAATTTTTTTTGGAATTTTTTTTTGGAATTTTTTTAAAATTTTTTTTTTAATTTTTTGAAATTTTTTTTCGATATTTTTTTTGAAATTTTTTTTTTGAAAATTTTATTTTTGAATTTTTTTTTCGAATTTTTTTTTGATTTTTTCGAAATATTTTCGTTTTGAAATTTTTTTTTGAATTTTTTTCTTTTGGAAATTAATTTTTTTGAGGTTTTTTTTTGAATTTTTTTTCAATTTTTTTTTAGAATTTTTTTTCAATTTTTTTTTGAAAATTTTTTTTCGAGTTTTCTTTTTGAAATTTTTTTTTTAATTTTTTTAAAATTTTTTTTGAATTTTTTTTTTAATTTTTCATTTTTTTTTTTTAATTTTCTTTTTGAAAATTTTTGTTTTTGAAATTTTATTTTTTGGAAATTTCTTTTGAATTTTTTTTGAAACTTATTGAAATTTTTTTTTTCTAAATTTTTTTTCTAATTTTTTTAAAAATTTTTTAAATTTTTTTTTTTAAACATTTTTTTCTAAATTTTTTTCTAATTTATTTTTTAAATTTTTTTTTGAAAAATTTTCGTTTTGAAATTTTTTTAAAAATTTTTTTAGGAAGTTTTTTTAAATATTTTTTTTATTTTCTTTTTGAAATTTTTAAAAAAATTTTTTTTATTTTTTTTTTTGAAATTTTTTTTTTTATATTTATTTTTTGAAATTTTTTTTTTTATATTTATTTTTTGAAATTTTTTTCGAATTTTTTTTTTTGAATTTTTTTTCGAATTTTTTATTTTTATTTTTTTTGAAAATTTTTCTATTTTTCTTGAAATTTTTTTTTTATTTTTGAAGTTTTTTTTCGAAATTTTTTTTTTGAATTTTTTTGGATTTTTTTAAAAAATTTTTTTAATTTTTTAAAATTTTTTCTTTCGATTTTTTTTGAAAATTTTTTTTGAATTTTTTTTTGAAATTTTTTTTAAATTTTTTATTTTTGAAGTTTTTATCTGGAAATTTTTTTCTTTTGAAAATTTTTTTGACGGTTTTTTTTTTATTTTTTTGAATTTTTTTCTAATTTTTTTTTAAATATTTTTTAAATTTTTTTCGAATTTTTATTTTTTTATTTTTTTAAAAATATTTTTCTTTGAAAATTTTTTTTTTGAAAAATTTTATATTGAAATTTTTTTAAAATTTTTTTGACAGTTTTTTTTTGAAAATTTTTTCTTAATTTTTTTTAAAAATTTTTTAAAATTTTTTTCAAATTTTTATTTTTTTAAAAATATTTTTCTTTGAAAAATTTTTTTTTGAAAAATTTTATATTGAAAATATTTTTTTTATTTTTTTTGTAAATTTTTTGAAAATATTTTGATAATTTTTTTCTGTAATTTTTTTTTCAAGTTTTTTTTCGAAATTTTTTTCTTTTGAAAAATTTTTTGAATTTTTTTTTTGAAATTTTTTTCGAAATTCTTTTTTTTGAAAATTTTTTTTTTGAATTTTTTTTTCGAATTTTTTATTTTTTTTGAAAAATTTTCGATTTTTTTTTTATTTTTTTGAAAATTAATTTTTTTTGAAAATTTTTTTTTTGAAAATTTTGTTTTGAAATTTTTTTTTTTGAAAATTTGTTTTGAAAATTTTCAAATAAATTTCAAAAACTTTCAAAAAAAAATTCAAAAAAAAATTTTCAAAAATAAAAAATTTTCAGAAAAATTCAAAAAAAATTTAAAAAAAACTCGAAAAAATAAAACAAAAATTTCAAAAAATTTTTTAAAAAACTTTAAAAAATATAAAAATTTCAAAAAAAAATTTAAAAAAAAATTTTCAAAAAAAAATTCAAAAAAAATTTTTAAAAAACTTTCAAAAAAATAAAAAAAATGAAAAACGTGAAAAAAAAATTTCGAAAAAAAAAATTCAAAACAATATTTTCAAAAAAAATTTCGAAAAAACTCAAAAAAAAATAAAACAAAAATTTCAAAAAAAATTTTCAAAAAAAAAAATTTCAAAAAAATTTTTTAAAAAACTTACAAAAAAATAAAAAAAAAAATTTCAAGAACGTGAAAAAAAATTTTCGATAAAAAAATTTCATGAAAAAAATTTCAAAAAAAATTTTCGAAGAAAAAATTTCAAAAAAAAAATTAAAAAAAAAAATTTCAAGAAAAATTTTCAAAAAAAATTTCAAAAAAAAATTCAAAAAAAAATTTCAAAAAAATTTAAAAAAACTTTTAAAAAAATGTCAAAAAAAAATTCAAAAAACTCAAAAAAATATAACAAAAATTTCAAAAAAAAATTCAAAAAAAATTTATCTAAAAATTTCAAAAAAAAAATAAAAACCTTTAAAAGAATGTCGAAAAAAATTTCAAAAAAACTCTAAAAAATAAAACAAAATTTCAAATAAAATTTCAAAAAAAAATTTTCAAAAAAAATTTTAAAAAAAATTTTAAAAAACTTTCAAAAAAAATAAAAAAAATCAAAAACGTGAAAAAAAATTTTCGAAAAAAAAAAAATTTCAAAAAAATATTTTCAGAAAAACAAAAAGAATATTTCAAAAAAAAATTTCAAAGAAAATTTTCATAAAAAATTAAAAAAAATTCAGAAACGGAAAAAAATTTCGAAAAAAATATATTCGAAAAAAAAAGTTCCAAAAAAAAATTTTGAAAAATAAAAATTTTCAAAAAAAAAAATTCAAAAACTTTCAAAAACAAACTTAAAAAAAAATTTCCAAAAATAAAAAAAAATTCAGAAAAAATTTCAAAAAAAAAATTCAAAAAAAAACGTTCAAAAAATAATTTCCGAAAAAAAAATTCAAAAAAACAAAAAAAAATTCATAAAAAAATTTTCAGAAAACTCAAAAAAAAAATTTTCAAATAAAAAATTTAAAAAATTTCATGAAAAAAATTTCAAGAAAATTTTCAAAAATAATTTCAAAAAAAATTTTTTTAAAAAAATTCAAGAAAAATTTTCAAAAAAAAAATCAAAAAAATTTCAAAAAAAAAATTTCAAAAAAAATTTTAAAAAAAAATTTCAAGAAGAAAATTTCAAAAAAATTCAAAAAAAATTTCAAAAATGCAATTTTCAAAAAAAAAATTAAAAAAAATTAGAAAAAAGTCAAAAAAAAATAAAACAAAAATTTCAAAAAAAATTTCAAAAAAAATCAAAAAAAAATTTCAAAAAAAACTTTTAAAAAAAATTTAAAAAAATTTCAAAAACGGAGAAAAAAAAATTCAAAAAAAATTTCAAAAAAAATAAAAAAAAAATTCAAAAAAAAAGTTTCAAAAAAAAAGTTCATAAAAAAATTTCCAAAAAAAAAATTTTTAAAAAAGTTTCAAAAAAAAAATAAAAAAAAATAATTTCAAGAAAAATTTCCAAAAAAAAAATTTCAAAAAAAAATTCAAAAAAAAAATTTCAAAAATAAAAAATTTTCAGAAAAAATTTCAAAAATAAAAAATTTTCAGAAAAAATTTCAAAAAAAATTTCAAAAAAACTTTAAAAAAAAATGTCAAAAAAAATTTCAAAAAAAAACTCAAAAAATATACAACAATTTCAAAAAAAATTTCAAAATAAAATTAAAAAAAAAATTTCAAAAAAACTTTTTAAAAAAATAAAAAAAAAATTCAAGAACGCGAAAAAAAATTTTGGAAAAAAAATTTTCAAAAAAGTATTTTCAGAAAAACAAAAAAAATTCAAAAAAAATTTTCATAAAAAATAAAAAAAATTCAAAAACTGAAAAAAAATTTCGAAAAAAATATTTTCGAAAAAAAAAAATTTCAAAAAAAAAATTTTGAAAAATAAATTACAAAAAAAAATTTAATTTATTTTTTGAAATTTTTTTCGAAATTTTTGTTGAAAATTTTTTTTTTTGAATTTTTTTTCGAATTTTTTATTTTTATTTTTTTTTGAAAAATTATCGTTTTGAATTTTTTTTTTATTTTTTTGAAAATTAATTTTTTTTTCAATTTTTTTAAAAATTTTTTAGCTTTGAAGTTTTTTTTCGAAATTTTTTTCTTTTGAAAATTTTTTTGAGGTTTTTTTTTGAAATTTTTTTTGAATTTTTTTTCAATTTTTTTGAAATTTTTTTAAAAATTTTTTTTGGAATTTTTTTTGGAATTATTTTTTTAATTTTTTGAAAATGTTTTTGTTTTTTTTTAAATTTATTTTTGAAAAATTTCATTATTGAAAATTTTTTTAAAAGTTTTTTAAAATTTTTTTTGAAATTTTTTAAAAAAATTTTTTTTTATTTTTTTTTTCGAAATTTTTTTAAAATTTCCTTGAAATTTTTTTTATTGAAAATTTTTTTTTCGAAATTTTTTTTCGAATTTTTTTTTGAATATTTTTTTTTTTGAAAATTAATTTCTTTTGAATTTTTTTTTAATTTTTCATTTTTGAAGTTTTTTTTTTGAATTTTTTTTCAATCTTTTTGATATTTTTTTTTGAAATTATTTTTTGGAATTTTTTTTCGATTTTTTTTAAAATTTTTTTTTAATTTTTTGAAATTTTTTTTTCGATTTTTTTTTTGAATTTTTTTTGAATTTTTTTTCAATTTTTTTTGGAAATTTTTTTCTTTTGAAATTTTTTTTGAAAATTTTTTTTTGTGAATTTTTTTTTCGAATTTTTTTATTTTTATTTTTTTTGAAAAATTTTCGTTTTGAATTTTTTTTTTATTTTTTTGAAAATTTATTTTTTTTGAAATTTTTTTTTGTTGAAAATTTTGTTTGAAAATTTTTTTTGAATTCTTTTTCTATTTTTTTTTTATATTTTAAATTTTTTTTTGAAATTAAAAAAAAAAAAAATTTTTTTCGAAAATTTTTTTGAATTTTTTTTTTATTGAAAATTTTTTTTTCGAAATTTTTTTCGGAATTTATTTTTTGAAAATTTTTTTTTTGAATTTTTTTTTCGAATTTTTTTATTTTTATTTTTTTTGAAAAATTTTCGTTTTGAATTTTTTTTTATTTTTTTGAAAATTAATTTTTTTTGAAAATTTTTTTTTTGAAAATTTTGTTTTGAAAATTTTTTTTCAATTTTTTTTCAATTTTTTTTTGAAAATTTTTTTTGGAATTTTTTTTTGGAATTTTTTTTTTGGAATTTTTTTTGGAATTTTTTTTTATTATTTTTTTTATTTTTTTAAATTTTTTTTTGAAATTTTTCTTTTATATTTATTTTTTGAAATTTTTGTTTTGAAAATTTTTTTTTTGAATTTTTTTTTCGAATTTTTTATTTTTATTTTTTTTGTAAAATTTTCGTTTTGAATTTTTTTTTTTTTTTTTTTGAAAATTAATTTTTTTTGAATTTTTTTAATTTTTTTTACTTTGAAGTTTTTTTTTGAAATTTTTTTCTTTTGAAAAATTTGAGTTTTTTTTTTTGAAATTTTTTTTTGAATTTTTTTTCAATTTTTTTGAAATTTTTTTTAAAATTTTTTTTTGGAATTTTTTTTGGAACTATTTTTTAATTTTTTTAATTTTTTTTTTGTTTTTTTTTTTAATTTTTTTTTTGAAAAATTTTCTTATTGAAAATTTCTTTAAAATTTTTTTAAATTTTTTTTTGAAATTTTTTTTTTAAATTTTTTTTTTATTTTATTTTTCGAAATTTTTTTTGAAATTTCCTTGAAATTTTTTTTATTGAAAATTTTTTTTTCGAAATTTTTTTTTTGAATATTTTTTTTATTTTTTTGAAAATTAATTTTTTTTGAAGTTTTTTTTCGAAATTTTTTTCTTTTGAAAATTTTTTTGAAGCTTTTTTTTTGAAATTTTTTTTGAATTTTTTTTCAATCTTTTTGAAATTTTTTTTTGAAATTATTTTTTGGAATTTTTTTTTGGATTTTTTTTTAATTTTTTTTTTATTTTTTGAATTTTTTTTAAAATTCTTTTTAATTTTTTTTTTATTTTTTATTTTTTTTTGAAAATTTTTTTTCGAGTTTTCTTTTTGAAAATTTTTTTGTGAATTTTTTTTTTATTTTTTTTGATTTTTTTACATTTTTTTTTTTAAATTTTCTTTTTGAAAATTTTTGTTTTTGAATTTTTTTTTCGATTTTTTTCTGAATTTTTTTTAAAACTGTTTTTGAAATTTTTTTTTCTAATTTTTTTTTTCTAATTTTTTTAAAATTTTTTCAAATTTTTTTAAAAAATTTTTTAAAATTTTTTTTTCAAATATTTTTTTCTAAATTTTTTTCTAAATTTTTTTAAAATTTTTTTTCGAATTTTTTTTTTGAATTTTTTTTTTCTTTTTGAAATTTTGTTTTTAATTTTTTTTTGAAATTTTTTGAAATTTTTTTTTGAATTTTTTTTAAAATTTTTTTTTATTTTTTCTTCAAAAAATTTTTTTGAAATTTTTTTTGAAATTTTTTTTTTGAATTTTTTTTCTAAATTTTTTAAAAATTTTTTAAAAATTTTTTTTCGAATTTTTTTTTGATTTTTTTTTTTCGAAAAATTTTCGTTTTGAAATTTTTTTGAAATTTTTGTTATATTTTTTTAAGTTTTTTAAAAAAATTTTTGAAATTTTTGTTTTATTTTTTCGAGTTTTTTTTGAAATTTTTTTTGAATTTTTCTGAAAATTTTTTATTTTTGAAAATTTTTTTTTGAATTTTTTTTTGAAAGTTTTTGAAATTTATTTGAAAATTTTCAAAACAAAATTTTCAAAAAAAAAAATTTCAAAACAAAATTTTCAAAAAAAAAATTTTCAAAAAAATAAAAAAAAAATCAAAAAAAAATTTCGAAAAAAATTTCAAAAAAAAATTTTTAAATAAAACGTCAAAAAAATTTTCAAAAGAAAAAAATTTCGAAAAAAAACTTGAAAAAAAAATTACAGAAAAAAAATATCAAAATATTTTCAAAAAATTTACAAAAAAAATAAAAAAAATATTTTCAATATAAAATTTTTCAAAAAAAAATTTTTCAAAGAACAATATTTTTAAAAAAATAAAAATTTAAAAAAAATTTAAAAAAATTTTTTAAAAAAATTAAGAAAAAATTTTCAAAAAAAAACTGTCAAAAAAATTTAAAAAAAATTTCAATATAAAATTTTTCCAAAAAAAAATTTTCAAAGAAAAATATTTTTAAAAAAATAAAAAAATAAAAATTCGAAAAAAATTTAAAAAATATTAAAAAAAAATTAGAAAAAAATTCAAAAAAATAAAAAAAAAACCGTCAAAAAAATTTTCAAAAGAAAAAAATTTCCAGATAAAAACTTCAAAAATAAAAAATTTAAAAAAAATTTCAAAAAAAAATTCAAAAAAAATTTTCAAAAAAAATCGAAAGAAAAAATTTCAAAAAATTAAAAAATTTTTTAAAAAAATCCAAAAAAATTCCAAAAAAAAATTTCGAAAAAAAACTTCAAAAATAAAAAAAAAATTTCAAGAAAAATAGAAAAATTTTCAAAAAAAATAAAAATAAAAAATTCGAAAAAAAATTCAAAAAAAAAATTCGAAAAAAATTTCAAAAAATAAATATAAAAAAAAAATTTCAAAAAATAAATATAAAAAAAAAATTTTCAAAAAAAAAAATAAAAAAAAAATTTTTAAAAATTTCAAAAAGAAAATAAAAAAAATATTTAAAAAAACTTCCAAAAAAAATTTTTAAAAAAATTTCAAAACGAAAATTTTTCAAAAAAAAATTTAAAAAATAAATTAGAAAAAAATTTAGAAAAATATGTTTAAAAAAAAAATTTAAAAAATTTTTAAAAAAATTAGAAAAAAATTTAGAAAAAAAAAATTTCAATAAGTTTCAAAAAAAATTCAAAAGAAATTTCCAAAAAATAAAATTTCAAAAACAAAAATTTTCAAAAAGAAAATTTTTTTAAAAAAATAAAAAAATAATAAAAAATTTTAAAAAAAATTCAAAAAAAATTAAAAAAAATTTTAAAAAAATTTTAAAAAAATTTCAAAAAGAAAACTCGAAAAAAAATGTTCAAAAAAAAAAATTTTCAAAAAAAAAATTGAAAAAAAATTCAAAAAAAAATTGAAAAAAAATCAAAAAAAAATTTAAAAAAAACCTCAAAAAAATTAATTTCCAAAAGAAAAAAATTCAAAAAAAAATTTCAAAACGAAAATGTTTCGAAAAAATCAAAAAAAAATTCGAAAAAAAATTTCAAAAATAAAATTTTCAAAAAAAAAATTTCAAAAAAAATATCGAAAAAAAATTTCAAAAATAAAAAAAAAAATTTTAAAGAAATTCCAAAAAAAAAATTCCAAAAAAAATTTTCAATATAAAATTTTTCAAAAAAAAATTTTCAAAATAAAATTTTTCAAAAAAAAATTTTCAAGAAAAATATTTTTAAAAAAATAAAAAAATAAAAATTCGAAAAAATTGAAAAAAAAAATTCAATATAAATTTAAAAAAAACTGTCAAAAGAAATTTCAAAAGAAAAAAACTTCCCAAAAAAAATTCGAAAAAAAATTTCAAAAAAAAAATTTTCAAAAAAAAAATTTCAAAAAAAATATCGAAAAAAAAATTTCAAAAAATTGAGAAAATTTTTTTTTAAAAATTCCAAAAAAAATTTTCAATATAAAATTTTTCAAAAAAAAATTTCAAAATAAAATTTTTCAAAAAAAAATTTTCAAAGAAAAATATTAAAAAAAAATAAAAATTCGAAAAAATTGAAAAAAAATTCAATATAAATTAAAAAAAAACTGTCAAAAGAAATTTCAAAAGAAAAAACTTCCCAAAAAAAATAAAAAAAAAAAAAAATTCAAAAATAAATTACAAAAAAAAATTTAAAAAAAAATTCGAAAAAAATATTTTCAAAAATTTTTATTTTTTTTTTAAGTTTTTTTGAATTTTTTTTTGAATTTTTATTTTGAAATTTTTTTCGAAAGTTTTTGAAATTTTTTTTTTGAAATTTTTTTGAATTTTTTTTTGAAGTTTTTTCTGAAAAATTTTTTTTGAATTTTTTAGAAAGTTTTTGAAATTTTTTTTGAAAATTTTTATTTTTCAAAATTTTTTTTTTGAAATTTTTTTTTTTCGAAAATATTTTTTTCGAAATTTTTTTTCAGTTTTTGAATTTTTTTTTATTTTTTATGAAAATTTTTTTTGAATTTTTTTTTGTTTTTCTGAAAATACTTTTTTGAAAATTTTTTTTCCAAAATTTTTTTTCACGTTCTTGATTTTTTTTTTTATTTTTTTAAAAAGTTTTTTGAAATTCTTTTTTAAATTTTATTTTGAAATTGTATATTTTTTGAGTTTTTTTTGAATTTTTTTTTGACATTTTTTTTTAAAGTTTTTTTGAAATTTTTTTTGAAATTTTTTTTTTGAATTTTTTTTTGAAATTTTTTTTTGGAAATTTTTCTTGAAATTATTTTTTTTAAATTTTTTTTTTGAAACTTTTTTAAAAATTTTTTTTTTGGAAATTTTTTTATGAACTTTTTTTTTGAAACTTTTTTTTTGATTTTTTTTTTATTTTTTTTTGAATTTTTTTTTGAATTTTTTTTCTCCGTTTCTGAAATGTTTTTAAATTTTTTTTTAAAAGTTTTTTTTGAAATTTTTTTTTGATTTTTTTTTGAAATTTTTTTTGAAATTTTTGTTTTATTTTTTTTGACTTTTTTCTAATTTTTTTTAATTTTTTTTTTGAAAATTGCATTTTTGAAATTTTTTTTGATTTTTTTGAAATTTTCTTCTTGAAATTTTCTTCTTGAAATTTTTTTTTGAAATTTTTTTTGAAATTTTTTTTTGAAATTTTTTTATTTTTTTTTTGAAAATTTTTCTTGAATTTTTTTAAAAAATTTTTTTTTGAAATTATTTTTGAAAATTTTCTTGAAATTTTTTTCATGAAATTTTTTAAATTTTTTATTTGAAATTTTTTTTTTTGAGTTTTCTGAAAATTTTTTTATGATTTTTTTTTTGTTTTTTTGAATTTTTTTTTCGAAAATTATTTTTTGAACATTTTTTTTGAATTTTTTTTTTGAAATTTTTTCTGAAATTTTTTTTATTTTTGGAAATTTTTTTTTAAGTTTGTTTTTGAAAGTTTTTGAATTTTTTTTTTGAAAATTTTTATTTTTCAAAATTTTTTTTTTGGAACATTTTTTTTTCGAAATTTTTTTCTGTTTCTGATTTTTTTTTATTTTTTATGAAAATTTTTTTTGAAATTTTTTTTTGAAATATTTTTTTTGTTTTTCTGAAAATATTTTTTTGAAATTTTTTTTTTTCGAAAATTTTTTTTCACGTTTTCGATTTTTTTAATTTTTTTTGAAAGTTTTTTAAAATTTTTTTTAAAATTTTTTTTGAAAATTTTTTTTTGAAATTTTATTTGAAATTTTGTTTTATTTTTTAGAGTTTTTTTGAAATTTTTTTCGACATTTTTTTAAAGGTTTTTATTTTTTTTTGAAATTTTTAGATACATTTTTTTTGAATTTTTTTTGAAATTTTTGTTATATTTTTTTGAGTTTTTTTGAATTTTTTTTTGACATTTTTTTAAAAGATTTTTTAAATTTTTTTTGGAAATTTTTTTTTGAATTTTTTTTGAAATTTTTTTTGAAAATTTTTCTTGAAATTTTTTTTTAAATTTTTTTTTTAAAATTTTTTCTTCGAAAATTTTTTTTGAAATTTTTTTCATGAAATTTTTATTTTTGAAAATTTTTTTTTTGAAAAATTTTTTTTGTTTTTCTGAAAATATTTTTCTGAAAATTTTTTTTCACGTTCTTGAAATTTTTTTTTATTTTTTTGCAAGTTTTTTTTAAAATTTTTTTTGAAATTTTTTTTTTTGAAATTTTTTTTTGAAATTTTTGTTTTATTTTTTTTTGAGTTTTTTCGAAATTTTTTTTGAAAATATTGTTTTGAATTTTTTTTTTCGAAATTTTTTTTCACGTTTTTCATTTTTTTAATTTTTTTTGAAAGTGTTTTAAAAATTTTTTTTGAATTTTTTTTTGAAAATTTTTTTTTGAAATTTTTGTTATATTTTTTTAAGTTTTTTAAAAAAAATTTTGAAATTTTTGTTTTATTTTTTCGAGTTTTTTTTTAATTTTTTTTGAATTTTTCTGAAAATTTTTTATTTTTGAAAATTTTTTTTTGAATTTTTTTTTGAAAGTTTTTGAAATTTATTTGAAAATTTTCAAAACAAAATTTTCAAAAAATAAAATTTCAAAACAAAATTTTCAAAAAAAAAATTTTCAAAAAAAAAAAAAAAAAAATTTTTAAAAAATTTCAAAAAGAAAATAAAAAAAATATTTAAAAAAACTTCCAAAAAAAAATTTTTAAAAAAAATTCAAAACGAAAATTTTTCGAAAAAAAATTTAAAAAATAAATTAGAAAAAAATTAAAAAAAAAAAATTTAAAAAAATTTAAAAAAAATTAGAATAAAAATTTAGAAAAAAAAAATTTCAGTAAGTTTCAAAAAAAATTCAAAAGAAATTTCCAAAAAATAAAATTTCAAAAACAAAAATTTTCAAAAAGAAAATTTTTTTAAAAAAATAAAAAAATAATAAAAAATTTTAAAAAAAAATCAAAAAAAATTAAAAAAAATTTAAAAAAAATTTAAAAAAAATTTCAAAAAGAAAACTCGAAAAAAAATGTTCAAAAAAAAAAATTTTCAAAAAAAAAATTGAAAAAAAATTCAAAAAAAAAATTGAAAAAAAAATCAAAAAAAAATTCAAAAAAAACCTCAAAAAAATTAATTTCCAAAAGAAAAAAATTCAAAAAAAAATTTCAAAACGAAAATGTTTCGAAAAAATCAAAAAAAAATTCGAAAAAAAATTTCAAAAATAAAATTTTCAAAAAAAAAATTTCAAAAAAAATATCGAAAAAAAATTTCAAAAATAAAAAAAAAAATTATAAAGAAATTCCAAAAAAAAAATTCCAAAAAAAATTTTCAATATAAAATTTTTCAAAAAAAAATTTTCAAAATAAAATTTTTCAAAAAAAAATTTTCAAGAAAAATATTTTTAAAAAAATAAAAAAATAAAAATTCGAAAAAATTGAAAAAAAAAATTCAATATAAATTTAAAAAAAACTGTCAAAAGAAATTTCAAAAGAAAAAAACTTCCCAAAAAAAATTCAAAAAAAAATTTCAAAACGAAAATTTTTCAAAAAAATCAAAAAAAATTCGAAAAAAAATTTCAAAAAAAAAATTTTCAAAAAAAAAATTTCAAAAAAAATATCGAAAAAAAAATTTCAAAAAATTGATAAAAATTTTTTTTTAAAATTCCAAAAAAAATTTTCAATATAAAATTTTTCAAAAAAAAATTTCAAAATAAAATTTTTCAAAAAAAAATTTTCAAAGAAAAATATTTAAAAAAAATAAAAATTCGAAAAAATTGAAAAAAAAATTCAATATAAATTAAAAAAAAACTGTCAAAAGAAATTTCAAAAGAAAAAACTTCCCAAAAAAAATAAAAAAAAAAATTTTCAAAAATAAATTACAAAAAAAAATTTAAAAAAAAATTCGAAAAAAATATTTTCAAAAATTTTTATTTTTTTTTTAAGTTTTTTTGAATTTTTTTTTGAATTTTTATTTTGAAATTTTTTTCGAAAGTTTTTGAAATTTTTTTTTTGAAATTTTTTTGAATTTTTTTTTGAAGTTTTTTCTGAAAAATTTTTTTTTGAATTTTTTAGAAAGTTTTTGAAATTTTTTTTGAAAATTTTTATTTTTCAAAATTTTTTTTTGGATTTTTTTTTAATTTTTTTTTTTATTTTTTGAATTTTTTTTAAAATTCTTTTTAATTTTTTTTTTATTTTTTATTTTTTTTTGAAATTTTTTTTTCGAGTTTTCTTTTTGAAAATTTTTTTGTGAATTTTTTTTTTATTTTTTTTGATTTTTTTTACATTTTTTTTTTAAATTTTCTTTTTGAAAATTTTTGTTTTTGAATTTTTTTTTCGATTTTTTTCTGAATTTTTTTTAAAACTGTTTTTGAAATTTTTTTTTCTAATTTTTTTTTCCTAATTTTTTAAAAATTTTTTCAAATTTTTTTAAAAATTTTTTTAAAATTTTTTTTTCAAATATTTTTTTCTAAATTTTTTTCTAAATTTTTTTAAAATTTTTTTTCGAATTTTTTTTTGAATTTTTTTTTCTTTTTGAAATTTTGTTTTTAATTTTTTTTTGAAATTTTTTTTTGAATTTTTTTTAAAATTTTTTTTTATTTTTTCTTCAAAAAATTTTTTTGAAATTTTTTTTGAAATTTTTTTTTTGAATTTTTTTTTCTAAATTTTTTAAAAATTTTTTTAAAATTTTTTTTCGATTTTTTTTTGATTTTTTTTTTCGAAAAATTTTCGTTTTGAAATTTTTTTGAAATTTTTGTTATATTTTTTTAAGTTTTTTAAAAAAATTTTTGAAATTTTTGTTTTATTTTTTCGAGTTTTTTTTGAAATTTTTTTTGAATTTTTCTGAAAATTTTTTATTTTTGAAAATTTTTTTTTGAATTTTTTTTTGAAAGTTTTTGAAATTTATTTGAAAATTTTCAAAACAAAATTTTCAAAAAAAAAAATTTCAAAACAAAATTTTCAAAAAAAAAATTTTCAAAAAAATAAAAAAAAATCAAAAAAAAATTTCGAAAAAAATTTCAAAAAAAAAATTTTAAATAAAACGTCAAAAAAATTTTCAAAAGAAAAAAATTTCGAAAAAAAACTTGAAAAAAAAATTACAGAAAAAAATTATCAAAATATTTTCAAAAAATTTACAAAAAAAATAAAAAAAATATTTTCAATATAAAATTTTTCAAAAAAAAATTTTTCAAAGAAAAATATTTTTAAAAAAATAAAAATTTGAAAAAAATTTTAAAAATTTTTTAAAAAAAATTAAGAAAAAATTTTCAAAAAAAACTGTCAAAAAAATTTAAAAAAAATTTCAATATAAAATTTTTCAAAAAAAAAATTTTCAAAGAAAAATATTTTTAAAAAAATAAAAATTCGAAAAAAATTTAAAAAATATTAAAAAAAAAATTAGAAAAAAATTCAAAAAAATAAAAAAAAAACCGTCAAAAAAATTTTCAAAAAAAAAAAATTTCCAGATAAAAACTTCAAAAATAAAAAATTAAAAAAAAATTTCAAAAAAAAATTCAAAAAAAATTTTCAAAAAAAAATCGAAAGAAAAAATTTCAAAAAATTAAAAAAAAAAATAAAAAAATCCAAACAAAAATTCCAAAAAAAAATTTCGAAAAAAACTTCAAAAATAAAAAAAAAATTTCAAGAAAAATAGAAAAAAAATTCAAAAGAAATTTTCAAAACAAAATTTTCAAAAAAAAAATTTTCAAAAAAAATAAAAATAAAAAATTCGAAAAAAAATTCAAAAAAAAAATTCGAAAAAAATTTCAAAAAATAAATATAAAAAAAAAATTTTCAAAAAATAAATATAAAAAAAAAAATTTCAAAAAAAAAAAAAAAAAATTTTTAAAAAATTTCAAAAAGAAAATAAAAAAAATATTTAAAAAAACTTCCAAAAAAAAATTTTTAAAAAAAATTCAAAACGAAAATTTTTCAAAAAAAAATTTAAAAAATAAATTAGAAAAAAATTTAGAAAAAAAAATTTAAAAAAAATTAGAATAAAAATTTAGAAAAAAAAAATTTTAGTAAGTTTCAAAAAAAATTCAAAAGAAATTTCCAAAAAATAAAATTTCAAAAACAAAAATTTTCAAAAAGAAAATTTTTTTAAAAAAATAAAAAAATAATAAAAAATTTTAAAAAAAATTCAAAAAAAATTAAAAAAAATTTTAAAAAAATTTTAAAAAAATTTCAAAAAGAAAACTCGAAAAAAAATGTTCAAAAAAAAAAATTTTCAAAAAAAAAATTGAAAAAAAATTCAAAAAAAAATTGAAAAAAAATCAAAAAAAAATTTAAAAAAAACCTCAAAAAAATTAATTTCCAAAAGAAAAAAATTCAAAAAAAAATTTCAAAACGAAAATGTTTCGAAAAAATCAAAAAAAAATTCGAAAAAAAATTTCAAAAATAAAATTTTCAAAAAAAAAATTTCAAAAAAAATATCGAAAAAAAATTTCAAAAATAAAAAAAAAAATTTTAAAGAAATTCCAAAAAAAAAATTCCAAAAAAAATTTTCAATATAAAATTTTTCAAAAAAAAATTTTCAAAATAAAATTTTTCAAAAAAAAATTTTCAAGAAAAATATTTTTAAAAAAATAAAAAAATAAAAATTCGAAAAAATTGAAAAAAAAAATTCAATATAAATTTAAAAAAAACTGTCAAAAGAAATTTCAAAAGAAAAAAACTTCCCAAAAAAAATTCGAAAAAAAATTTCAAAAAAAAAATTTTCAAAAAAAAAATTTCAAAAAAAATATCGAAAAAAAAAATTCAAAAAATTGAGAAAATTTTTTTTTAAAAATTCCAAAAAAAATTTTCAATATAAAATTTTTCAAAAAAAAATTTCAAAATAAAATTTTTCAAAAAAAAATTTTCAAAGAAAAATATTAAAAAAAAATAAAAATTCGAAAAAATTGAAAAAAAATTCAATATAAATTAAAAAAAAACTGTCAAAAGAAATTTCAAAAGAAAAAACTTCCCAAAAAAAATAAAAAAAAAAAAAAATTCAAAAATAAATTACAAAAAAAAATTTTAAAAAAAATTCGAAAAAAATATTTTCAAAAATTTTTATTTTTTTTTTAAGTTTTTTTGAATTTTTTTTTGAATTTTTATTTTGAAATTTTTTTCGAAAGTTTTTGAAATTTTTTTTTTGAAATTTTTTTGAATTTTTTTTTGAAGTTTTTTCTGAAAAATTTTTTTTGAATTTTTTAGAAAGTTTTTGAAATTTTTTTTGAAAATTTTTATTTTTCAAAATTTTTTTTTTAAAATTTTTTTTTTTCGAAAATATTTTTTTCGAATTTTTTTTTCAGTTTTTGAATTTTTTTTTATTTTTTATGAAAATTTTTTTTGAATTTTTTTTTGTTTTTCTGAAAATACTTTTTTGAAAATTTTTTTTCCAAAATTTTTTTTCACGTTCTTGATTTTTTTTTTTATTTTTTTAAAAAGTTTTTTGAAATTCTTTTTTAAATTTTATTTTGAAATTGTATATTTTTTGAGTTTTTTTTGAATTTTTTTTTGACATTTTTTTTAAAAGTTTTTTTGAAATTTTTTTTGAAATTTTTTTTTTGAATTTTTTTTTGAAATTTTTTTTTGGAAATTTTTCTTGAAATTATTTTTTTTAAATTTTTTTTTTGAAACTTTTTTAAAAATTTTTTTTTTGGAAATTTTTTTATGAACTTTTTTTTTGAAACTTTTTTTTTGATTTTTTTTTTATTTTTTTTTGAATTTTTTTTTGAATTTTTTTTCTCCGTTTCTGAAATGTTTTTAAATTTTTTTTTAAAAGTTTTTTTTGAAATTTTTTTTTGATTTTTTTTTGAAATTTTTTTTGAAATTTTTGTTTTATTTTTTTTGACTTTTTTCTAATTTTTTTTTAATTTTTTTTTTGAAAATTGCATTTTTGAAATTTTTTTTGATTTTTTTGAAATTTTCTTCTTGAAATTTTCTTCTTGAAATTTTTTTTTGAAATTTTTTTTGAAATTTTTTTTTGAAATTTTTTTATTTTTTTTTTGAAAATTTTTCTTGAATTTTTTTAAAAAATTTTTTTTTGAAATTATTTTTGAAAATTTTCTTGAAATTTTTTTCATGAAATTTTTTAAATTTTTTATTTGAAATTTTTTTTTTTGAGTTTTCTGAAAATTTTTTTATGATTTTTTTTTTGTTTTTTTGAATTTTTTTTTCGAAAATTATTTTTTGAACATTTTTTTTGAATTTTTTTTTTGAAATTTTTTCTGAAATTTTTTTTATTTTTGGAAATTTTTTTTTAAGTTTGTTTTTGAAAGTTTTTGAATTTTTTTTTTGAAAATTTTTATTTTTCAAAATTTTTTTTTTGGAACATTTTTTTTTCGAAATTTTTTTCTGTTTCTGATTTTTTTTTATTTTTTATGAAAATTTTTTTTGAAATTTTTTTTTGAAATATTTTTTTTGTTTTTCTGAAAATATTTTTTTGAAATTTTTTTTTTTCGAAAATTTTTTTTCACGTTTTCGATTTTTTTAATTTTTTTTGAAAGTTTTTTAAAATTTTTTTTAAAATTTTTTTTGAAAATTTTTTTTTGAAATTTTATTTGAAATTTTGTTTTATTTTTTAGAGTTTTTTTGAAATTTTTTTCGACATTTTTTTAAAGGTTTTTATTTTTTTTTGAAATTTTTAGATACATTTTTTTTGAATTTTTTTTGAAATTTTTGTTATATTTTTTTGAGTTTTTTTGAATTTTTTTTTGACATTTTTTTAAAAGATTTTTTAAATTTTTTTTGGAAATTTTTTTTTGAATTTTTTTTGAAATTTTTTTTGAAAATTTTTCTTGAAATTTTTTTTTAAATTTTTTTTTTTTAATTTTTTCTTCGAAAATTTTTTTTGAAATTTTTTTCATGAAATTTTTATTTTTGAAAATTTTTTTTTTGAAAAATTTTTTTTGTTTTTCTGAAAATATTTTTCTGAAAATTTTTTTTCACGTTCTTGAAATTTTTTTTCATTTTTTTGCAAGTTTTTTTTAAAATTTTTTTTGAAATTTTTTTTTTGAAATTTTTTTTTGAAATTTTTGTTTTATTTTTTTTTGAGTTTTTTCGAAATTTTTTTTGAAAATATTGTTTTGAATTTTTTTTTTCGAAATTTTTTTTCACGTTTTTCATTTTTTTAATTTTTTTTGAAAGTTTTTTAAAAATTTTTTTTGAATTTTTTTTTGAAAATTTTTTTTTGAAATTTTTGTTATATTTTTTTAAGTTTTTTAAAAAAAATTTTGAAATTTTTGTTTTATTTTTTCGAGTTTTTTTTTTAATTTTTTTTGAATTTTTCTGAAAATTTTTTATTTTTGAAAATTTTTTTTTGAATTTTTTTTTGAAAGTTTTTGAAATTTATTTGAAAATTTTCAAAACAAAATTTTCAAAAAATAAAATTTCAAAACAAAATTTTCAAAAAAAAAATTTTCAAAAAAAAAAAAAAAAAATTTTTAAAAAATTTCAAAAAGAAAATAAAAAAAATATTTAAAAAAACTTCCAAAAAAAAATTTTTAAAAAAAATTCAAAACGAAAATTTTTCGAAAAAAAATTTAAAAAATAAATTAGAAAAAAATTAAAAAAAAAAAATTTAAAAAAATTTAAAAAAAATTAGAATAAAAATTTAGAAAAAAAAAATTTCAGTAAGTTTCAAAAAAAATTCAAAAGAAATTTCCAAAAAATAAAATTTCAAAAACAAAAATTTTCAAAAAGAAAATTTTTTTAAAAAAATAAAAAAATAATAAAAAATTTTAAAAAAAAATCAAAAAAAATTAAAAAAAATTTAAAAAAAATTTAAAAAAAATTTCAAAAAGAAAACTCGAAAAAAAATGTTCAAAAAAAAAAATTTTCAAAAAAAAAATTGAAAAAAAATTCAAAAAAAAAATTGAAAAAAAAATCAAAAAAAAATTCAAAAAAAACCTCAAAAAAATTAATTTCCAAAAGAAAAAAATTCAAAAAAAAATTTCAAAACGAAAATGTTTCGAAAAAATCAAAAAAAAATTCGAAAAAAAATTTCAAAAATAAAATTTTCAAAAAAAAAATTTCAAAAAAAATATCGAAAAAAAATTTCAAAAATAAAAAAAAAAATTTTAAAGAAATTCCAAAAAAAAAATTCCAAAAAAAATTTTCAATATAAAATTTTTCAAAAAAAAATTTTCAAAATAAAATTTTTCAAAAAAAAATTTTCAAGAAAAATATTTTTAAAAAAATAAAAAAATAAAAATTCGAAAAAATTGAAAAAAAAAATTCAATATAAATTTAAAAAAAACTGTCAAAAGAAATTTCAAAAGAAAAAAACTTCCCAAAAAAAATTCAAAAAAAAATTTCAAAACGAAAATTTTTCAAAAAAATCAAAAAAAAATCGAAAAAAAATTTCAAAAAAAAAATTTTCAAAAAAAAAATTTCAAAAAAAATATCGAAAAAAAAATTTCAAAAAATTGAGAAAAATTTTTTTTTAAAATTCCAAAAAAAATTTTCAATATAAAATTTTTCAAAAAAAAATTTCAAAATAAAATTTTTCAAAAAAAAATTTTCAAAGAAAAATATTTAAAAAAAATAAAAATTCGAAAAAATTGAAAAAAAAATTCAATATAAATTAAAAAAAAACTGTCAAAAGAAATTTCAAAAGAAAAAACTTCCCAAAAAAAATAAAAAAAAAAATTTTCAAAAATAAATTACAAAAAAAAATTTAAAAAAAAATTCGAAAAAAATATTTTCAAAAATTTTTATTTTTTTTTTAAGTTTTTTTGAATTTTTTTTTGAATTTTTATTTTGAAATTTTTTTCGAAAGTTTTTGAAATTTTTTTTTTGAAATTTTTTTGAATTTTTTTTTGAAGTTTTTTCTGAAAAATTTTTTTTGAATTTTTTAGAAAGTTTTTGAAATTTTTTTTGAAAATTTTTATTTTTCAAAATTTTTTTTTTGAAATTTTTTTTTTTCGAAAATATTTTTTTCGAAATTTTTTTTCAGTTTTTGAATTTTTTTTTATTTTTTATGAAAATTTTTTTTGAATTTTTTTTTGTTTTTCTGAAAATACTTTTTTGAAAATTTTTTTTCCAAAATTTTTTTTCACGTTCTTGATTTTTTTTTTTATTTTTTTAAAAAGTTTTTTGAAATTTTTTTTTAAATTTTATTTTGAAATTGTATATTTTTTGAGTTTTTTTTGAATTTTTTTTTGACATTTTTTTTAAAAGTTTTTTTGAAATTTTTTTTGAAATTTTTTTTGAAATTTTTTTTTTGAATTTTTTTTTGAAATTTTTTTTTGGAAATTTTTCTTGAAATTATTTTTTTTAAATTTTTTTTTTGAAACTTTTTTAAAAATTTTTTTTTTGGAAATTTTTTTATGAACTTTTTTTTTGAAACTTTTTTTTTGAATTTTTTTTTTATTTTTTTTTGAATTTTTTTTTGAATTTTTTTTTCTCCGTTTCTGAAATGTTTTTAAATTTTTTTTTAAAAGTTTTTTTTGAAAATTTTTTTTGATTTTTTTCTGAAATTTTTTTTGAAATTTTTGTTTTATTTTTTTTGACTTTTTTCCAATTTTTTTTAATTTTTTTTTTGAAAATTGCATTTTTGAAATTTTTTTTTATTTTTTTTGAAATTTTCTTCTTGAAATTTTCTTCTTGAAATTTTTTTTTGAAATTTTTTTTGAAATTTTTTTTTTGAAATTTTTTTGATTTTTTTTTTGAAAATTTTTCTTGAATTTTTTTAAAAAATTTTTTTTTGAAATTATTTTTGAAAATTTTCTTGAAATTTTTTTCATGAAATTTTTTAAATTTTTTATTTGAAATTTTTTTTTTTGAGTTTTCTGAAAATTTTTTTATGATTTTTTTTTTGTTTTTTTGAATTTTTTTTTCGAAAATTATTTTTTGAACATTTTTTTTGAATTTTTTTTTTGAAATTTTTTCTGAAATTTTTTTTATTTTTGGAAATTTTTTTTTAAGTTTGTTTTTGAAAGTTTTTGAATTTTTTTTTTGAAAATTTTTATTTTTCAAAATTTTTTTTTTGGAACATTTTTTTTTCGAAATTTTTTTCTGTTTCTGATTTTTTTTTTATTTTTTATGAAAATTTTTTTTGAAATTTTTTTTTGAAATTTTTTTGTTTTTCTGAAAATATTTTTTTGAAATTTTTTTTTTTCGAAAATTTTTTTTCACGTTTTCGATTTTTTTAATTTTTTTTAAAAGTTTTTTAAATTTTTTTTTAAAATTTTTTTTGAAATTTTTTTTTTGAAATTTTATTTGAAATTTTGTTTTATTTTTTAGAGTTTTTTTGAAATTTTTTTCGACATTTTTTTAAAGGTTTTTATTTTTTTTTGAAATTTTTAGATACATTTTTTTTGAATTTTTTTTGAAATTTTTGTTATATTTTTTTGAGTTTTTTTGAATTTTTTTTTGACATTTTTTTAAAAGATTTTTTAAATTTTTTTTGGAAATTTTTTTTTGAATTTTTTTTGAAATTTTTTTTGAAAATTTTTCTTGAAATTTTTTTTTAAATTTTTTTTTTTAAATTTTTTCTTCGAAAATTTTTTTTGAAATTTTTTTCATGAAATTTTTATTTTTGAAAATTTTTTTTTTGAAAAATTTTTTTTGTTTTTCTGAAAATATTTTTCTGAAAATTTTTTTTCACATTCTTGAAATTTTTTTTTTTCGAAAATTTTTTTTCACGTTTTCGATTTTTTTAATTTTTTTTGAAAGTTTTTTAAAATTTTTTTTAAAATTTTTTTTGAAAATTTTTTTTTGAAATTTTATTTGAAATTTTGTTTTATTTTTTAGAGTTTTTTTGAAATTTTTTTCGACATTTTTTTAAAGGTTTTTATTTTTTTTTGAAATTTTTAGATACATTTTTTTTTTAATTTTTTTTGAAATTTTTTTTTTGAAATTTTTTTTTGAAATTTTTGTTTTATTTTTTTTTGAGTTTTTTCGAATTTTTTTTTGAAAATATTGTTTTGAATTTTTTTTTTCGAAATTTTTTTTCACGTTTTTCATTTTTTTAATTTTTTTTGAAAGTTTTTTAAAAATTTTTTTTGAATTTTTTTTTGAAAATTTTTTTTTGAAATTTTTGTTATATTTTTTTAAGTTTTTTATAAAAAATTTTGAAATTTTTGTTTTATTTTTTCGAGTTTTTTTTTTAATTTTTTTTGAATTTTTCTGAAAATTTTTTATTTTTGAAAATTTTTTTTTGAATTTTTTTTTGAAAGTTTTTGAAATTTATTTGAAAATTTTCAAAACAAAATTTTCAAAAAATAAAATTTCAAAACAAAATTTTCAAAAAAAAATTTTCAAAAAAAATTAATTTTCAAAAAAATAAAAAAAAAAATCGAAAATTTTTCAAAAAAAATAAAAAATTCGAAAAAAAAATTCAAAAAAAAAATTTGAAAAAAAAAATTTCGAAAAAAATTTCAAAAAAAAAATTCAAAAAAAATTTAAAATAAAACGTCAAAAAAATTTTCAAAAGAAAAAAATTTCGAGAAAAAACTTGAAAAAAAAATTACAGAAAAAAATTATCAAAAAATTTACAAAATAAATAAAAAAAATATTTTCAATATAAAATTTTTCAAAAAAAAATTTTTCAAGAAAAATATTTTTAAAAAAATAAAAATTTGAAAAAAAATTTAAAAATTTTTTTAAAAAAATTAAGAAAAAATTTTCAAAAAAAAACTGTCAAAAAAATTTTAAAAAAATTTCAATATAAAATTTTTCAAAAAAAAAATTTTCAAAGAAAAATATTTTTAAAAAAATAAAAAAATAAAAATTCGAAAAAAATTTAAAAAATATTAAAAAAAAATTAGAAAAAAATTCAAAAAAATAAAAAAAAAACCGTCAAAAAAATTTTCAAAAGAAAAAAATTTCCAGATAAAAACTTCAAAAATAAAAAATTTAAAAAAAATTTCAAAAAAAAATTCAAAAAAAATTTTCAAAAAAAATCGAAAGAAAAAATTTCAAAAAATTAAAAAATTTTTTAAAAAAAATCCAAACAAAAATTCCAAAAAAAAAATTCGAAAAAAAACTTCAAAAATAAAAAAAAAATTTCAAGAAAAATAGAAAAATTTTCAAAAAAAATAAAAATAAAAAATTCGAAAAAAAATTCAAAAAAAAAATTCGAAAAAAATTTCAAAAAATAAATATAAAAAAAAAATTTCAAAAAATAAATATAAAAAAAAAATTTTCAAAAAAAAAAAAAAAAATTTAAAAATTTCAAAAAGAAAATAAAAAAAATATTTAAAAAAACTTCCAAAAAAAATTTTTAAAAAAATTTCAAAACGAAAATTTTTCAAAAAAAAATTTAAAAAATAAATTAGAAAAAAATTTAGAAAAAAATGTTTTAAAAAAAAATTTCAAAAAAAATTTCAAAAAAAAAATTTAAAAAATTTTTAAAAAAATTAGAAAAAAAATTTAGAAAAAAAAATTTCAATAAGTTTCAAAAAAAATTCAAAAGAAATTTCCAAAAAATAAAATTTCAAAAACAAAAATTTTCAAAAAGAAAATTTTTTTAAAAAAATAAAAAAAAAATAAAAATTTTAAAAAAAAATTCAAAAAAAATTAAAAAAAAAATTTAAAAAAAAATTTCAAAAAGAAAACTCGAAAAAAAATTTTCAAAAAAAAAATTGAAAAAAAATAAAAAAAAAAAAATGAAAAAAAATTAAAAAAAAAATAAAAAAAAAAACCTCAAAAAAATTAATTTCCAAAAGAAAAAAATTCAAAAAAAAATTTCAAAACGAAAATGTTTCGAAGAAATCAAAAAAAAATTCGAAAAAAAAAAATTTCAAAAAAAATATCGAAAAAAAAATTTCAAAAAATTAAAAAAAAAATTTTTTTAAAATTCCAAAAAAAATTTTCAATATAAAATTTTTCAAAAAAAAATTTCAAAATAAAGTTTTTCAAAAAAAAATTTTCAAAGAAAAATATTAAAAAAAAATAAAAATTCGAAAAAATTGAAAAAAAAATTCAATATAAATTAAAAAAAAACTGTCAAAAGAAATTTCAAAAGAAAAAACTTCCCAAAAAAAATAAAATAAATAAAATTTTCAAAAATAAATTACAAAAAAAAATTTAAAAAAAAATTCGAAAAAAATATTTTCAAAAAAAAAAATTAAAAAAAAGTTTCAATATAAAATTCAGAAAAAATTTTCAAAAAAAAAAAAATAAAAAAAAATTGTAAAAAAATTTTCGAAAAAAAAAATTTAAAAAAAAATTCTCAAAAAAATTTGAAAAAAAATTTAAAAAAATTAAAAAAAAAAATCAAAAAGAAAATTTTTCAATAAAAAAATTTAAAAAAAAATCGAAAATTTTTTCTGAAAATTTTTTTATTTTTGAAAATTTTTTTTGAAGTTTGTTTTTGAAAGTTTTTGAATTTTTTTTTTGAAAATTTTAATTTTTCAAAATTTTTTTTTTGAAAACGTTTTTTTTCGAAAATATTTTTTTCGAAATTTTTTTCCGTTTCTGAATTTTTTTTAATTTTTTATGAAAATTTTTTTTGAAATTTTTTTTTTTCGAAAATTTTTTTTCACGTTTTTGATTTTTTAAATTTTTTTTGAAAGTTTTTTTTAAATTTTTTTAAAAATTTTTTTTTGAAATTTTTTTTGAAATTTTGTTTTATTTTTTAGAGTTTTATTTGAAATGTTTTTCGACATTTTTTAAAATTTTTTTTTGAAATTTTTATTGAAAATTTTTGTTTATTTTTTTGAGTTTTTTTTTGAAATTTTTTTGACATTTTTTTTTGAAATTTTTGTTTTATTTTTTTTTTGTTTTTTTTGAAATTTTTTTTTGACATTTTTTATTTTTGAAAATTTTGTTTTTGAATTTTTTTTGAAATTTTTTTTGAAAATTTTTATTTTTCAAAATTTTTTTTTTGAAAAATTTTTATTTCGAAAATATTTTTTCGAATTTTTTTTTCCGCTTTTGAATTTTTTAAAATTTTTTATGAAAATTTTTTAAAATTTTTTTTATTGTTTTTCTGAAAATATTTTTTTGAAATTTTTTTTTTCGAAATTTTTTTTTCACGTTCTTGAAATTTTTTTTCATTTTTTTTAAGTTTTTTTGAATTTTTTTTTAAATTTTTATTTTGGAATTTTTTTCGAAAGTTTTTAAAATTTTCTTCTTGAAAATTTTTTTTGAAATTTTTTTTTGAAATTTTTTTTTTGAAATTTTTTCTGAAAAATTTTTTTTGAATTTTTTAGAAAGTTTTTGAAATTTTTTTTGAAAATTTTTATTTTTCAAAATTTTTTTTTTGAAATTTTTTTTTTTCGAAAATATTTTTTTCGAAATTTTTTTTCAGTTTTTGAATTTTTTTTATTTTTTATGAACATTTTTTTTGATTTTTTTTTGTTTTTCTGAAAATACTTTTTTGAAAATTTTTTTTCCAAAATTTTTTTTCGCGTTCTTGAATTTTTTTTTTATTTTTTTAAAAAGTTTTTTTGAAATTTTTTTTTTTAATTTTATTTTGAAATTTTTTTTGAAATTGTTGTATATTTTTTGAGTTTTTTTTTGAAATTTTTTTTGAAATTTTTTCTGAAAATTTTTTATTTTTGAAATTTTTTCTGAAAATTTTTTATTTTTGAAAATTTTTTTTTGAATTTTTTTTTGAAATTTTTTTTTGGAAATTTTTCTTGAAATTATTTTTTTTAATTTTTTTTTTTAAACTTTTTTAAAAATTTTTTTTTTGGAAATTTTTTTATGAACTTTTTTTTTGAAACTTTTTTTTTGATTTTTTTTTTTATTTTTTTTTGAAATTTTTTTTGAATTTTTTTTTCTCCGTTTTTGAAATTTTTTTAAATTTTTTTTAAAAGTTTTTTTTGAAATTTTTTTTTGATTTTTTTTGAAATTTATTTTTGAAATTTTTGTTTTATTTTTTTTTGACTTTTTTCTAATTTTTTTTTAATTTTTTTTTTGAAAATTGCATTTTTGAAAATTTTTTTGAATTTTTTTGAAATTTTCTTCTTGAAATTTTTTTTAAAAATTTTTTTTGAAATTTTTTTTTTGAAATTTTTTTGATTTTTTTTTTGAAAATTTTTCTTGAATTTTTTTAAAAAAATTTTTTTTGAAATTATTTTTGAAAATTTTCTTGAAATTTTTTTCATGAAATTTTTTAAATTTTTTATTTGAAAATTTTTTTTTTGAGTTTTCTGAAAATTTTTTTATGAATTTTTTTTTGTTTTTTTGAATTTTTTTTTCGGAAATTATTTTTTGAACGTTTTTTTTTGAATTTTTTTTTTGAAATTTTTTCTGAATTTTTTTTTATTTTTGGAAATTTTTTTTTAAGTTTGTTTTTGAAAGTTTTTGAATTTTTTTTTTTGAAAATTTTTATTTTTCAAAATTTTTTTTTGGAACATTTTTTTTTCGAATATATTTTTTTCGAAATTTTTTTCCGTTTCTGAATTTTTTTTTATTTTTTATGAAAATTTTCTTTGAAATTTTTTTTTGAAATATTTTTTTTGTTTTTCTGAAAATATTTTTTTGAAATTTTTTTTTTTTCGAAAATTTTTTTTCACGTTTTTGATTTTTTTTATTTTTTTTGAAAGTTTTTTAAAATTTTTTTTAAAATTTTTTTTGAAAATTTTTTTTTGAAATTTTATTTGAAATTTTGTTTTATTTTTTAGAGTTTTTTTGAAATTTTTTTCGACATTCTTTTAAAGGTTTTTATTTTTTTTTTTGAAATTTTTAGATAAATTTTTTTTGAATTTTTTTTTGAAATTTTTGTTATATTTTTTTGAGTTTTTTGAATTTTTTTTTGACATTTTTTTAAAAGTTTTTTTAAATTTTTTTGAATTTTTTTTTTGAATTTTTTTTTGAAATTTTTTTTGAAAATTTTTCTTGAAATTTTTTTTTTTTTATTTTTTTTTTGAAATTTTTTCTTCGAAAATTTTTTTTGAAATTTTTTTCATGAAATTTTTTTATCGAAAATTTTTTTTCACGTTCTTGAAATTTTTTTTTTTATTTTTTTGTAAGTTTTTTAAAAATTTTTTTTGAAATTTTTTTTTTTGAAAATTTTTTTTGAAATTTTTGTTTTATTTTTTTTTGAGTTTTTTCGAAATTTTTTTTGAAAATATTGTTTTGAATTTTTTTTTTCGAAATTTTTTTTTCACGTTTTTCATTTTTTTATTTTTTTGAAAGTTTTTTAAAAATTTTTTTTGAATTTTTTTTTGAAAATTTTTTTTTTAATTTTTTTTTGAAATTTTTATATTTTTTAAAGTTTTTTAAAAAATTTTTTGAAATTTTTGTTTTATTTTTTCGAGTTTTTTTAAAATTTTTTTTGAATTTTTCTGAAAATTTTTTATTTTTGAAAATTTTTTTTTGAATTTTTTTTTGAAAGTTTTTGAAATTTATTTGAAAATTTTCAAAACAAATTTTCAAAAAAAAAAATTTCAAAACAAAATTTTCAAAAAAAAAATTTTCAAAAAAAATTAATTTTCAAAAAAATAAAAAAAAAATCGAAAATTTTTCAAAAAAAATAAAAAATTCGAAAAAAAAATTCAAAAAAAAAATTTTCAAAAAAAAGAATTTCGAAAAAAATTTCAAAAAAAAAATTCAAAAAAATTTTCAAAAGAAAAAAATTTCGAAAAAAAACTTGAAAAAAAAATTACAGAAAAAAATTATCAAAATATTTTCAAAAAATTTACAAAAAAAATAAAAAAAATATTTTCAATATAAAATTTTTCAAAAAAAAATTTTTCAAAGAAAAATATTTTTAAAAAAATAAAAATTTGAAAAAAATTTTAAAAAATTTTTAAAAAAAATTAAGAAAAAATTTTCAAAAAAAAACTGTCAAAAAAATTTAAAAAAAATTTCAATATAAAATTTTTCAAAAAAAAAATTTTCAAAGAAAAATATTTTTAAAAAAATAAAAAAATAAAAATTCGAAAAAAATTTAAAAAATATTAAAAAAAAAATTAGAAAAAAATTCAAAAAAATAAAAAAAAAACCGTCAAAAAAATTTTCAAAAGAAAAAAATTTCCAGATAAAAACTTCAAAAATAAAAAATTTAAAAAAAATTTCAAAAAAAAATTCAAAAAAAATTTTCAAAAAAAATCGAAAGAAAAAATTTCAAAAAATTAAAAAATTTTTTTAAAAAAATCCAAAAAAATTCCAAAAAAAAATTTCGAAAAAAAACTTCAAAAATAAAAAAAAAATTTCAAGAAAAATAGAAAAATTTTCAAAAAAAATAAAAATAAAAAATTCGAAAAAAAATTCAAAAAAAAAAATTCGAAAAAAATTTCAAAAAATAAATATAAAAAAAAAAATTTCAAAAAATAAATATAAAAAAAAAATTTCAAAAAAAAAAATAAAAAAAATTTTTTTAAAAATTTCAAAAAGAAAATAAAAAAAATATTTAAAAAAACTTCCAAAAAAAATTTTTAAAAAAATTTCAAAACGAAAATTTTTCAAAAAAAAATTTAAAAAATAAATTAGAAAAAATTTAGAAAAAAATGTTTAAAAAAAAAAATTTAAAAAATTTTTAAAAAAATTAGAAAAAAAATTTAGAAAAAAAAAATTTCAATAAGTTTCAAAAAAAATTCAAAAGAAATTTCCAAAAAATAAAATTTCAAAAACAAAAATTTTCAAAAAGAAAATTTTTTAAAAAAAATGAAAAATTTAAAAAAAAATTCAAAAAAAATTTTAAAAAAATTAAAAAAAAAAATTTCAAAAAGAAAACTCGAAAAAAAATTTTCAAAAAAAAATTGAAAAAAAATTCTAAAAAAAAATTGAAAAAAAATTCAAAAAAAAACCTCAAAAAAATTAATTTCCAAAAGAAAAAAATTCAAAAAAAAATTTCAAAACGAAAATATTTCGAAAAAATCAAAAAAAAATTCGAAAAAAAAATTCAAAAATAAAATTTTCAAAAAAAAAATTTCAAAAAAAATATCGAAAAAAAATTTCAAAAAATTAAAAAAAAAATTTTAAAAAAATTCCAAAAAAAAATTCCAAAAAAAATTTTCAATATAAAATTTTTCAAAAAAAAATTTTCAAAATAAAATTTTTCAGAACGAAAATTTTTCGAAAAAAAATTTAAAAAAAAATTAGAAAAAAATTTAGAAAAAAATGTTTAGAAAAAAAAATTTCAAAAAAAATTTCAAAAAAAAAATTTAAAAAATTTTAAAAAAATTAGAAAAAAAATTTAGAAAAAAAAAAATTTCAAAAACAGTTTCAAAAAAAATTCAGAAGAAATTTCCAAAAAATAAAATTTCAAAAACAAAATTTGAAAATTTTTGTTTTTGAAATTTTATTTTTTGGAAATTTCTTCTGAATTTTTTTTGAAACTGTTTTTGAAATTTTTTTTTTTCTAAATTTTTTTTCTAATTTTTTTAAAATTTTTTAAATTTTTTTTTTGAAATTTTTTTTGAAATTTTTTTTTCTAAACATTTTTTTCTAAATTTTTTTCTAATTTTTTTTTAAATTTTTTTTCGAAAAATTTTCGTTCTGAAAAATTTTATTTTGAAAATTTTTTTTTGAAAAATTTTATATTGAAAATTTTTTTTGGAATTTTTTTTTGGAATTTTTTTAAAATTTTTTTTTTAATTTTTTGAAATTTTTTTTCGATATTTTTTTTGAAATTTTTTTTTAAATTTAAAAAAAAAATAAAAAATTCAAAAAAAAATTTAAAAAAAATAAAAAAAAAATAAAAAAAAAAATTTCAAAATGAAAACTCGAAAAAAAAGTTTCAAAAAAAAAATTGAAAAAAAATTCAAAAAAAAATTCAAAAAAAAACCTCAAAAAAACTAATTTCCAAAAAAAAAATTCAACGAAATTTTTTCGAAAAAATCAAAAAAAATTCGAAAAAAAATTTCAAAAAAAAAATTTTCAAAAAAAAAATTTCGAAAAAAATATTGAAAAAAAAAAATTTCAAAAAATTTAAAAAATTTTTTTTTAAAATTCCAAAAAAAATTTTCAATATAAAATTTTTCAAAAAAAAATTTCAAAATAAAATTTTTCAAAAAAAAAATTTTCAAAGAAAAATATTTAAAAAAAAATAAAAATTCGAAAAAATTGAAAAAAAAAATTCAATATAAATTTAAAAAAAACTGTCAAAAGAAATTTCAAAAGAAAAAACTTCCCAAAAAAAATAAAAAAAAATTTTTTTTCAAAAATAAATTACAAAAAAAAATTTTAAAAAAATTCGAAAAAAATATTTTCAAAAAAAAAGTTTCAATATAAAATTCAGAAAAAGTTTCCAAAAAAAAAATTTCAAAAAAAAAAATTAAAAAAAATTGTAAAAAAATTTTCGAAAAAAAAAATTAAAAAAAAAATTCTCAGAAAAATTTGATAAAAAATTTTAAAAAATTTAAAAAAATTTAAAAAAAAATTTCAAAAAGAAAATTTTTCAAAAAAAAATTAAAAAAAAAATCGAAAATAAAATTTAAAAAAATTTAAAAAAAATTTTAAAAAAATTCCAAAAAAAAATTCCAAAAAAAATTCCAAAAAAAATTTTCAAAAAAAAATTTCAAAAAAATTGAAAAAAATTCAAAAAAAAAAACTCAAAAAAATTTTCAAAAAAAGAAAATTTCGAAAAAAAACTTCAAAAATAAAAAATTAAAAATTTTTTAAAAAAAAAATAGAAAAAAAATTCAAAAAAAATCAATTTTCAAAAAATAAAAAAAAATCAAAAAAAAAATTTCAAAACGAAAATTTTTCAAAAAATATAGAAATAAAAAAGTTCGAAAAAAAAATTAAATAAAAAATTTTCAAAAAAAAAGTTTCGAAAAAAATTTCAAAAAAAATATTCAAAAAAAATTTAAGATAAAACGTCAAAAAAAATTTCAAAAGAAAAAAATTTCGAATAAAAACTTGAAAAAAAATTACAAAAAAAATTATCAAAATATTTTCAAAAAATTTACAAAAAAAATTAAAAAAAAATTTTCATAATAAAATTTTTCAAAAAAAAAATTTCAGAAAAAAAAATTCAAAAAAAACTTTTAAAATAAAAAAATTAAAAAAAAATTTCAAAAAAATAGAAAAAAAATTCCAAAAAAAAATTTCAATACAAAATTTTTCAAAAAAAAAAATTCAAAATGAAATTTTTCAAAAAAAATTTTCAAAGAAAAATATTTTTTAAAAAATAAAAAAATAAAAATTCGAAAAAAACTTCCCAAAAATATTAAAAAAAAAATTTTCAAAAATAAATTACAAAAAAAAATTTAATTTATTTTTTGAAATTTTTTTCGAAATTTTTGTTGAAAATTTTTTTTTTTGAATTTTTTTTCGAATTTTTTATTTTTATTTTTTTTTGAAAAATTATCGTTTTGAATTTTTTTTTTATTTTTTTGAAAATTAATTTTTTTTTCAATTTTTTTTAAAATTTTTTAGCTTTGAAGTTTTTTTTCGAAATTTTTTTCTTTTGAAAATTTTTTTGAGGTTTTTTTTTGAAATTTTTTTTGAATTTTTTTTCAATTTTTTTGAAATTTTTTTAAAAATTTTTTTTGGAATTTTTTATGGAATTATTTTTTTAATTTTTTGAAAATGTTTTTGTTTTTTTTTAAATTTATTTTTGAAAAATTTCATTATTGAAAATTTTTTTAAAAGTTTTTTAAAATTTTTTTTGAAATTTTTTAAAAAAATTTTTTTTTATTTTTTTTTTCGAAATTTTTTTAAAATTTCCTTGAAATTTTTTTTATTGAAAATTTTTTTTTCGAAATTTTTTTTCGAATTTTTTTTTGAATATTTTTTTTTTTGAAAATTAATTTCTTTTGAATTTTTTTTTAATTTTTCATTTTTGAAGTTTTTTTTTTGAATTTTTTTTCAATCTTTTTGATATTTTTTTTTGAAATTATTTTTTGGAATTTTTTTTCGATTTTTTTTAAAATTTTTTTTTAATTTTTTGAAATTTTTTTTTCGATTTTTTTTTGAATTTTTTTTGAATTTTTTTTCAATTTTTTTTGGAAATTTTTTTCTTTTGAAATTTTTTTTGAAAATTTTTTTTTGTGAATTTTTTTTTCGAATTTTTTTATTTTTATTTTTTTTGAAAAATTTTCGTTTTGAATTTTTTTTTTATTTTTTTGAAAATTTATTTTTTTTGAAATTTTTTTTTTTGAAAATTTTGTTTGAAAATTTTTTTTGAATTCTTTTTCTATTTTTTTTTATATTTTAAATTTTTTTTTGAAATTTAAAAAAAAAAAATTTTTTTTCGAAAATTTTTTTGAATTTTTTTTTTATTGAAAATTTTTTTTTCGAAATTTTTTTCGGAATTTATTTTTTGAAAATTTTTTTTTTGAATTTTTTTTTCGAATTTTTTTATTTTTATTTTTTTTGAAAAATTTTCATTTTGATTTTTTTTTTATTTTTTTGAAAATTAATTTTTTTTGAAAATTTTTTTTTTGAAAATTTTGTTTTGAAAATTTTTTTTCAATTTTTTTTCAATTTTTTTTTGAAAATTTTTTTTGGAATTTTTTTTTGGAATTTTTTTTTGGAATTTTTTTTGGAATTTTTTTTTATTATTTTTTTTATTTTTTTAAATTTTTTTTTGAAATTTTTCTTTTATATTTATTTTTTGAAATTTTTGTTTTGAAAATTTTTTTTTTGAATTTTTTTTTCGAATTTTTTATTTTTATTTTTTTTGAAAAATTTTCGTTTTGAATTTTTTTTTTATTTTTTTGAAAATTAATTTTTTTTGAATTTTTTTAATTTTTTTTACTTTGAAGTATTTTTTTGAAATTTTTTTCTTTTGAAAAATTTGAGTTTTTTTTTTGAAATTTTTTTTTGAATTTTTTTTCAATTTTTTTGAAATTTTTTTTAAAATTTTTTTTTGGAATTTTTTTTGGAACTATTTTTTAATTTTTTAAATTTTTTTTTTGTTTTTTTTTTATTTTTTTTTTGAAAAATTTTCTTATTGAAAATTTCTTTAAAATTTTTTTAAATTTTTTTTTGAAATTTTTTTTTTAAATTTTTTTTTTATTTTATTTTTCGAATTTTTTTTTGAAATTTCCTTGAAATTTTTTTTATTGAAAATTTTTTTTTCGAAATTTTTTTTTTGAATATTTTTTTTATTTTTTTGAAAATTAATTTTTTTTGAAGTTTTTTTTCGAAATTTTTTTCTTTTGAAAATTTTTTTGAAGTTTTTTTTTTGAAATTTTTTTTTGAATTTTTTTTCAATCTTTTTGAAATTTTTTTTTGAAATTATTTTTTGGAATTTTTTTTTGGATTTTTTTTTAATTTTTTTTTTATTTTTTGAATTTTTTTTAAAATTCTTTTTAATTTTTTTTTTATTTTTTATTTTTTTTTGAAAATTTTTTTTCGAGTTTTCTTTTTGAAAATTTTTTTGTGAATTTTTTTTTAATTTTTTTTGATTTTTTTTACATTTTTTTTTTAAATTTTCTTTTTGAAAATTTTTGTTTTTGAATTTTTTTTTCGATTTTTTTCTGAATTTTTTTTAAAACTGTTTTTGAAATTTTTTTTTCTAATTTTTTTTTTCTAATTTTTTTAAAATTTTTTCAAATTTTTTTAAAAATTTTTTTAAAATTTTTTTTTCAAATATTTTTTTCTAAATTTTTTTCTAAATTTTTTTAAAATTTTTTTTCGAATTTTTTTTTGAATTTTTTTTTTCTTTTTGAAATTTTGTTTTTAATTTTTTTTTGAAATTTTTTGAAATTTTTTTTTGAATTTTTTTTAAAATTTTTTTTTATTTTTTCTTCAAAAAATTTTTTTGAAATTTTTTTTGAAATTTTTTTTTTGAATTTTTTTTCTAAATTTTTTAAAAATTTTTTTAAAATTTTTTTTCGAATTTTTTTTTGATTTTTTTTTTCGAAAAATTTTCGTTTTGAAATTTTTTTGAAATTTTTGTTATATTTTTTTAAGTTTTTTAAAAAATTTTTTGAAATTTTTGTTTTATTTTTTCGAGTTTTTTTTGAAATTTTTTTTGAATTTTTCTGAAAATTTTTTATTTTTGAAAATTTTTTTTTGAATTTTTTTTTGAAAGTTTTTGAAATTTATTTGAAAATTTTCAAAACAAAATTTTCAAAAAAAAAAATTTCAAAACAAAATTTAAAAAAAAAAAATTTTCAAAAAAATAAAAAAAAAATCAAAAAAAAATTTCGAAAAAAATTTCAAAAAAAAAATTTTAAATAAAACGTCAAAAAAATTTTCAAAAGAAAAAAATTTCGAAAAAAAACTTGAAAAAAAAATTACAGAAAAAAATTATCAAAATATTTTCAAAAAATTTACAAAAAAAATAAAAAAAATATTTTCAATATAAAATTTTTCAAAAAAAAATTTTTCAAAGAAAAATATTTTTAAAAAAATAAAAATTTGAAAAAAATTTTAAAAATTTTTTAAAAAAAATTAAGAAAAAATTTTCAAAAAAAAACTTTCAAAAAAATTTAAAAAAAATTTCAATATAAAATTTTTCAAAAAAAAAATTTTCAAAGAAAAATATTTTTAAAAAAATAAAAATTCGAAAAAAATTTAAAAAATATTAAAAAAAAATTAGAAAAAAATTCAAAAAAATAAAAAAAAAAACGTCAAAAAAATTTTCAAAAGAAAAAAATTTCCAGATAAAAACTTCAAAAATAAAAAATTTAAAAAAAATTTCAAAAAAAAATTCAAAAAAAATTTTCAAAAAAAAATCGAAAGAAAAAATTTCAAAAAATTAAAAAAAAAAAATGAAAAAAATCCAAACAAAAATTCCAGAAAAAAATTTCGAAAAAAACTTCAAAAATAAAAAAAAATTTCAAGAAAAATAGAAAAAAAATTCAAAAGAAATTTTCAAAACAAAATTTTCAAAAAAAAAATTTTCAAAAAAAATAAAAATAAAAAATTCGAAAAAAAATTAAAAAAAAAAATTCGAAAAAAATTTCAAAAAATAAATATAAAAAAAAATTTTTCAAAAAATAAATATAAAAAAAAAATTTTCAAAAAAAAAAAAAAAAATTTTTAAAAAATTTCAAAAAGAAAATAAAAAAAATATTTAAAAAAACTTCCAAAAAAAATTTTTAAAAAAAATTCAAAACGAAAATTTTTCGAAAAAAAATTTAAAAAATAAATTAGAAAAAAATTTAGAAAAAAATGTTAAAAAAAAAATTTCAAAAAAAATTTCAAAAAAAAAATTTTTTTGAATTTTTTTTTTATTGAAAATTTTTTTTTCGAAATTTTTTTCGGAATTTATTTTTTGAAAATTTTTTTTTTGAATTTTTTTTTCGAATTTTTTTATTTTTATTTTTTTTGAAAAATTTTCATTTTGATTTTTTTTTTATTTTTTTGAAAATTAATTTTTTTTGAAAATTTTTTTTTTGAAAATTTTGTTTTGAAAATTTTTTTTCAATTTTTTTTCAATTTTTTTTTGAAAATTTTTTTTGGAATTTTTTTTTGGAATTTTTTTTTGGAATTTTTTTTGGAATTTTTTTTTATTATTTTTTTTATTTTTTTAAATTTTTTTTTGAAATTTTTCTTTTATATTTATTTTTTGAAATTTTTGTTTTGAAAATTTTTTTTTTGAATTTTTTTTTCGAATTTTTTATTTTTATTTTTTTTGAAAAATTTTCGTTTTGAATTTTTTTTTTATTTTTTTGAAAATTAATTTTTTTTGAATTTTTTTAATTTTTTTTACTTTGAAGTATTTTTTTGAAATTTTTTTCTTTTGAAAAATTTGAGTTTTTTTTTTGAAATTTTTTTTTGAATTTTTTTTCAATTTTTTTGAAATTTTTTTTAAAATTTTTTTTTGGAATTTTTTTTGGAACTATTTTTTAATTTTTTAAATTTTTTTTTTGTTTTTTTTTTATTTTTTTTTTGAAAAATTTTCTTATTGAAAATTTCTTTAAAATTTTTTTAAATTTTTTTTTGAAATTTTTTTTTTAAATTTTTTTTTTATTTTATTTTTCGAATTTTTTTTTGAAATTTCCTTGAAATTTTTTTTATTGAAAATTTTTTTTTCGAAATTTTTTTTTTGAATATTTTTTTTATTTTTTTTGAAGTTTTTTTTCGAAATTTTTTTCTTTTGAAAATTTTTTTGAAGTTTTTTTTTTGAAATTTTTTTTGAATTTTTTTTCAATCTTTTTGAAATTTTTTTTTGAAATTATTTTTTGGAATTTTTTTTTGGATTTTTTTTTAATTTTTTTTTTATTTTTTGAATTTTTTTTAAAATTCTTTTTAATTTTTTTTTTATTTTTTATTTTTTTTTGAAAATTTTTTTTCGAGTTTTCTTTTTGAAAATTTTTTTGTGAATTTTTTTTAAATTTTTTTTGATTTTTTTTACATTTTTTTTTTAAATTTTCTTTTTGAAAATTTTTGTTTTTGAATTTTTTTTTCGATTTTTTTCTGAATTTTTTTTAAAACTGTTTTTGAAATTTTTTTTTCTAATTTTTTTTTTCTAATTTTTTTAAAATTTTTTCAAATTTTTTTAAAAATTTTTTTAAAATTTTTTTTTCAAATATTTTTTTCTAAATTTTTTTCTAAATTTTTTTAAAATTTTTTTTCGAATTTTTTTTTGAATTTTTTTTTTCTTTTTGAAATTTTGTTTTTAATTTTTTTTTGAAATTTTTTGAAATTTTTTTTTGAATTTTTTTTAAAATTTTTTTTTATTTTTTCTTCAAAAAATTTTTTTGAAATTTTTTTTGAAATTTTTTTTTTGAATTTTTTTTCTAAATTTTTTAAAAATTTTTTTAAAATTTTTTTTCGAATTTTTTTTTGATTTTTTTTTTCGAAAAATTTTCGTTTTGAAATTTTTTTGAAATTTTTGTTATATTTTTTTAAGTTTTTTAAAAAAATTTTTGAAATTTTTGTTTTATTTTTTCGAGTTTTTTTTGAAATTTTTTTTGAATTTTTCTGAAAATTTTTTATTTTTGAAAATTTTTTTTTGAATTTTTTTTTGAAAGTTTTTGAAATTTATTTGAAAATTTTCAAAACAAAATTTTCAAAAAAAAAAATTTCAAAACAAAATTTAAAAAAAAAAAATTTTCAAAAAAATAAAAAAAAAATCAAAAAAAAATTTCGAAAAAAATTTCAAAAAAAAAATTTTAAATAAAACGTCAAAAAAATTTTCAAAAGAAAAAAATTTCGAAAAAAAACTTGAAAAAAAAATTACAGAAAAAAATTATCAAAATATTTTCAAAAAATTTACAAAAAAAATAAAAAAAATATTTTCAATATAAAATTTTTCAAAAAAAAATTTTTCAAAGAAAAATATTTTTAAAAAAATAAAAATTTGAAAAAAATTTTAAAAATTTTTTTAAAAAAATTAAGAAAAAATTTTCAAAAAAAAACTTTCAAAAAAATTTAAAAAAAATTTCAATATAAAATTTTTCAAAAAAAAAATTTTCAAAGAAAAATATTTTTAAAAAAATAAAAATTCGAAAAAAATTTAAAAAATATTAAAAAAAAATTAGAAAAAAATTCAAAAAAATAAAAAAAAAAACGTCAAAAAAATTTTCAAAAGAAAAAAATTTCCAGATAAAAACTTCAAAAATAAAAAATTTAAAAAAAATTTCAAAAAAAAATTCAAAAAAAATTTTCAAAAAAAAATCGAAAGAAAAAATTTCAAAAAATTAAAAAAAAAAATGAAAAAAATCCAAACAAAAATTCCAGAAAAAAATTTCGAAAAAAACTTCAAAAATAAAAAAAAATTTCAAGAAAAATAGAAAAAAAATTCAAAAGAAATTTTCAAAACAAAATTTTCAAAAAAAAAATTTTCAAAAAAAATAAAAATAAAAAATTCGAAAAAAAATTAAAAAAAAAAATTCGAAAAAAATTTCAAAAAATAAATATAAAAAAAAATTTTTCAAAAAATAAATATAAAAAAAAAATTTTCAAAAAAAAAAAAAAAAATTTTTAAAAAATTTCAAAAAGAAAATAAAAAAAATATTTAAAAAAACTTCCAAAAAAAATTTTTAAAAAAAATTCAAAACGAAAATTTTTCGAAAAAAAATTTAAAAAATAAATTAGAAAAAAATTTAGAAAAAAATGTTAAAAAAAAAATTTCAAAAAAAATTTCAAAAAAAAAATTTAAAAAAATTTAAAAAAATTAGAATAAAAATTTAGAAAAAAAAAATTTCAATAAGTTTCAAAAAAAATTCAAAAGAAATTTCCAAAAAATAAAATTTCAAAAACAAAAATTTTCAAAAAGAAAATTTTTTTAAAAAAATAAAAAAATAATAAAAAATTTTAAAAAAAATTCAAAAAAAATTAAAAAAAATTAAAAAAAAATTTTAAAAAAATTTCAAAAAGAAAACTCGAAAAAAAATGTTCAAAAGGTTTTTATTTTTTTTTGAAATTTTTAGATAAATTTTTTTTGAATTTTTTTTTGAAATTTTTGTTATATTTTTTTGAGTTTTTTGAATTTTTTTTTGACATTTTTTTAAAAGTTTTTTTAAATTTTTTTTGAAATTTTTTTTTGAATTTTTTTTTGAAATTTTTTTTGAAAATTTTTCTTGAAATTTTTTTTTTTAATTTTTTTTTTGAAATTTTTTCTTCGAAAATTTTTTTTGAAATTTTTTTCATGAAATTTTTTTATCGAAAATTTTTTTTCACGTTCTTGAAATTTTTTTTTTATTTTTTTGTAAGTTTTTTTAAAAATTTTTTTTGAAATTTTTTTTTTTGAAAATTTTTTTTGAAATTTTTGTTTTATTTTTTTTTGAGTTTTTTCGAAATTTTTTTTGAAAATATTGTTTTGAATTTTTATTTTCGAAATTTTTTTTTCACGTTTTTCATTTTTTTTATTTTTTTGAAAGTTTTTTAAAAATTTTTTTTGAATTTTTTTTTGAAAATTTTTTTTTGAATTTTTTTTTGAAATTTTTATATTTTTTAAAGTTTTTTAAAAAAATTTTTGAAATTTTTGTTTTATTTTTTCGAGTTTTTTTAAAATTTTTTTTGAATTTTTCTGAAAATTTTTTATTTTTGAAAATTTTTTTTTGAATTTTTTTTTGAAAGTTTTTGAAATTTATTTGAAAATTTTCAAAACAAAATTTTCAAAAAAAAAATTTCAAAACAAAATTTTCAAAAAAAAAATTTTCAAAAAAAATTAATTTTCAAAAAAATAAAAAAAAAATCGAAAATTTTTCAAAAAAAATAAAAAATTCGAAAAAAAAATTCAAAAAAAAAATTTTCAAAAAAAAGAATTTCGAAAAAAATTTCAAAAAAAAAATTCAAAAAAATTTTCAAAAGAAAAAAATTTCGAAAAAAATTATCAAAATATTTTCAAAAAATTTACAAAAAAAATAAAAAAAATATTTTCAATATAAAATTTTTCAAAAAAAAATTTTTCAAAGAAAAATATTTTTAAAAAAATAAAAATTTAAAAAAAATTTTAAAAAATTTTTTAAAAAAATTAAGAAAAAATTTTCAAAAAAAAACTGTCAAAAAAATTTAAAAAAAATTTCAATATAAAATTTTTCCAAAAAAAAATTTTCAAAGAAAAATATTTTTAAAAAAATAAAAAAATAAAAATTCGAAAAAAATTTAAAAAATATTAAAAAAAAAATTAGAAAAAAATTCAAAAAAATAAAAAAAAAACCGTCAAAAAAATTTTCAAAAGAAAAAAATTTCCTGATAAAAACTTCAAAAATAAAAAATTTAAAAAAAATTTCAAAAAAAAATTCAAAAAAAATTTTCAAAAAAAATCGAAAGAAAAAATTTCAAAAAATTAAAAAAATTTTTTAAAAAAATCCAAAAAAATTCCAAAAAAAAATTTCGAAAAAAAACTTCAAAAATAAAAAAAAAATTTCAAGAAAAATAGAAAAATTTTCAAAAAAAATAAAAATAAAAAATTCGAAAAAAAATTCAAAAAAAAAATTCGAAAAAAATTTCAAAAAATAAATATAAAAAAAAAAATTTCAAAAAATTAATATAAAAAAAAAAATTTCAAAAAAAAAAATAAAAAAAAAATTTTTAAAAATTTCAAAAAGAAAATAAAAAAAATATTTAAAAAAACTTCCAAAAAAAATTTTTAAAAAAATTTCAAAACGAAAATTTTTCAAAAAAAAATTTAAAAAATAAATTAGAAAAAAATGTTTAAAAAAAAAATTTAAAAATTTTTTAAAAAAATTAGAAAAAAATTTAGAAAAAAAAAATTTCAATAAGTTTCAAAAAAAATTCAAAAGAAATTTCCAAAAAATAAAATTTCAAAAACAAAAATTTTCAAAAAGAAAATTTTTAAAAAAAAATGAAAAATTTAAAAAAAAATTCAAAAAAAATTTAAAAAAAATTTAAAAAAAAAAATTCAAAAAGAAAACTCGAAAAAAAATTTTCAAAAAAAAAATTGAAAAAAAATTCTAAAAAAAAATTGAAAAAAAATTCAAAAAAAAACCTCAAAAAAATTAATTTCCAAAAGAAAAAAATTCAAAAAAAAATTTCAAAACGAAAATATTTCGAAAAAATCAAAAAAAAATTCGAAAAAAAAATTCAAAAATAAAATTTTCAAAAAAAAAATTTCAAAAAAAATATCGAAAAAAAATTTCAAAAAATTTAAAAAAAAATTTTAAAAAAATTCCAAAAAAAAATTCCAAAAAAAATTTTCAATATAAAATTTTCAAAAAAAAATTTTCAAAATAAAATTTTTCAGAACGAAAATTTTTCGAAAAAAAATTAAAAAAAAAATTAGAAAAAAATTTAGAAAAAAATGTCTAGAAAAAAAAATTTCAAAAAAAATTTCAAAAAAAAAATTTAAAAAATTTTAAAAAAATTAGAAAAAAAATTTAGAAAAAAAAAAATTTCAAAAACAGTTTCAAAAAAAATTCAGAAGAAATTTCCAAAAAATAAAATTTCAAAAACAAAAATTTTCAAAAAGAAAATTAAAAAAAAAAATAAAAAATTCAAAAAAAAATTTTAAAAAAATAAAAAAAAAATAAAAAAAAAAAATTTCAAAATGAAAACTCGAAAAAAAAGTTTCAAAAAAAAAATTGAAAAAAAATTCAAAAAAAAATTCAAAAAAAAACCTCAAAAAAACTAATTTCCAAAAAAAAAATTCAACGAAATTTTTTCGAAAAAATCAAAAAAAATTCGAAAAAAAATTTCAAAAAAAAAATTTTCAAAAAAAAAATTTCAAAAAAAATATCGAAAAAAAAATTTCAAAAAATTTAAAAAATTTTTTTTTAAAATTCCAAAAAAAAATTTCAATTTAAAATTTTTCAAAAAAAAATTTCAAAATAAAATTTTTCAAAAAAAAATTTTCAAAGAAAAATATTTAAAAAAAAATAAAAATTCGAAAAAATTGAAAAAAAAAATTCAATATAAATTTAAAAAAAACTGTCAAAAGAAATTTCAAAAGAAAAAACTTCCCAAAAAAAATAAAAAAAAAATTTTTTTCAAAAATAAATTACAAAAAAAAATTTTAAAAAAATTCGAAAAAAATATTTTCAAAAAAAAAATTTAAAAAAAGTTTCAATATAAAATTCAGAAAAAATTTCCAAAAAAAAAATTTCAAAAAAAAAAAATTAAAAAAAATTGTAAAAAAATTTTCGAAAAAAAAAATTAAAAAAAAAATTCTCAGAAAAATTTGATAAAAAATTTAAAAAAAAATTTCAAAAAGAAAATTTTTCAAAAAAAAATTTAAAAAAAATCGAAAATAAAATTTAAAAAAATTAAAAAAAAATTTTAAAAAAATTCCAAAAAAAAATTCCAAAAAAAATTTTCAAAAAAAAATTTCAAAAAAATTGAAAAAAATTCAAAAAAAAAAACTCAAAAAAATTTTCAAAAAAAGAAAATTTCGAAAAAAAACTTCAAAAATAAAAAATTAAAAATTTTTTTTTAAAAAAATAGAAAAAAAATTCAAAAAAAATCAATTTTCAAAAAATAAAAAAAAATCAAAAAAAAAATTTCAAAACGAAAATTTTTCAAAAAATATAGAAATAAAAAAGTTCGAAAAAAAAATTAAATAAAAAATTTTCAAAAAAAAAAGTTTCGAAAAAAATTTCAAAAAAAATATTCAAAAAAAATTTAAGATAAAACGTCAAAAAAAATTTCAAAAGAAAAAAATTTCGAATAAAAACTTGAAAAAAAATTACAAAAAAAATTATCAAAATATTTTCAAAAAATTTACAAAAAAAATTAAAAAAAAATTTTCATAATAAAATTTTTCAAAAAAAAAATTTCAGAAAAAAAAATTCAAAAAAAACTTTTAAAATAAAAAAATTAAAAAAAAATTTCAAAAAAATAGAAAAAAAATTCCAAAAAAAATTTTCAATACAAAATTTTTCAAAAAAAAAAATTCAAAATGAAATTTTTCAAAAAAAATTTTCAAAGAAAAATATTTTTTAAAAAATAAAAAAATAAAAATTCGAAAAAAACTTCCCAAAAATATTAAAAAAAAAATTTTCAAAAATAAATTACAAAAAAAAATTTTATTTATTTTTTGAAATTTTTTTCGAAATTTTTGTTGAAAATTTTTTTTTTTGAATTTTTTTTCGAATTTTTTATTTTTATTTTTTTTTGAAAAATTATCGTTTTGAATTTTTTTTTTATTTTTTTGAAAATTAATTTTTTTTTAATTTTTTTTAAAATTTTTTAGCTTTGAAGTTTTTTTTCGAAATTTTTTTCTTTTGAAAATTTTTTTGAGGTTTTTTTTTTGAAATTTTTTTTGAATTTTTTTTCAATTTTTTTGAAATTTTTTTAAAAATTTTTTTTGGAATTTTTTTTGGAATTATTTTTTTAATTTTTTGAAAATGTTTTTGTTTTTTTTTAAATTTATTTTTGAAAAATTTCATTATTGAAAATTTTTTTAAAAGTTTTTTAAAATTTTTTTTGAAATTTTTTAAAAATTTTTTTTTTTATTTTTTTTTTCGAAATTTTTTTAAAATTTCCTTGATATTTTTTTTATTGAAAATTTTTTTTTCGAAATTTTTTTTCGAATTTTTTTTTGAATTTTTTTTTTTTTGAAAATTAATTTCTTTTGAATTTTTTTTTAATTTTTCATTTTTGAATTTTTTTTTTTGAATTTTTTTTCAATCTTTTTGATATTTTTTTTTGAAATTATTTTTTGGAATTTTTTTTCGATTTTTTTTTAAATTTTTTTTTAATTTTTTGAAATTTTTTTTTCGATTTTTTTTTGAAATTTTTTTTTGAATTTTTTTTCAATTTTTTTTGGAAATTTTTTTCTTTTGAAATTTTTTTTGAAAATTTTTTTTTGTGAATTTTTTTTTCGAATTTTTTTATTTTTATTTTTTTTGAAAAATTTTCGTTTTGAATTTTTTTTTTATTTTTTTGAAAATTTATTTTTTTTGAAATTTTTTTTTTTGAAAATTTTGTTTTGAAAATTTTTTTTGAATTCTTTTTCTATTTTTTTTTTAAATTTTAAATTTTTTTTTGAAATTTAAAAAAAAAAATTTTTTTTCGAAAATTTTTTTGAATTTTTTTTTTATTGAAAATTTTTTTTTCGAAATTTTTTTTTTGAATATTTTTTTTATTTTTTTGAAAATTAATTTTTTTTGAAGTTTTTTTCGAAATTTTTTTCTTTTGAAAATTTTTTTGAAGTTTTTTTTTTGAAATTTTTTTTGAATTTTTTTTCAATCTTTTTGAAATTTTTTTTTGAAATTATTTTTTGGAATTTTTTTTTGGATTTTTTTTTAATTTTTTTTTTATTTTTTGATTTTTTTTTAAAATTCTTTTTAATTTTTTTTTTATTTTTTATTTTTTTTTGAAAATTTTTTTTCGAGTTTTCTTTTTGAAAATTTTTTTGTGAATTTTTTTTTTATTTTTTTTGATTTTTTTTACATTTTTTTTTTAAATTTTCTTTTTGAAAATTTTTGTTTTTGAATTTTTTTTTCGATTTTTTTCTGAATTTTTTTTAAAACTGTTTTTGAAATTTTTTTTTCTAATTTTTTTTTTCTAATTTTTTTAAAATTTTTTCAAATTTTTTTAAAAATTTTTTTAAAAATTTTTTTTCAAATATTTTTTTCTAAATTTTTTTCTAAATTTTTTTAAAATTTTTTTTCGAATTTTTTTTTGAATTTTTTTTTTCTTTTTGAAATTTTGTTTTTAATTTTTTTTTGAAATTTTTTGAAATTTTTTTTTGAATTTTTTTTAAAATTTTTTTTTATTTTTTCTTCAAAAAATTTTTTTGAAATTTTTTTTGAAATTTTTTTTTTGAATTTTTTTTCTAAATTTTTAAAAAAATTTTTTAAAATTTTTTTTCGAATTTTTTTTTGATTTTTTTTTTCGAAAAATTTTCGTTTTGAAATTTTTTTGAAATTTTTGTTATATTTTTTTAAGTTTTTTAAAAAATTTTTTGAAATTTTTGTTTTATTTTTTCGAGTTTTTTTTGAAATTTTTTTTGAATTTTTCTGAAAATTTTTTATTTTTGAAAATTTTTTTTTGAATTTTTTTTTGAAAGTTTTTGAAATTTATTTGAAAATTTTCAAAACAAAATTTTCAAAAAAAAAAATTTCAAAACAAAATTTTCAAAAAAAAAATTTTCAAAAAAATAAAAAAAAAATCAAAAAAAAATTTCGAAAAAAATTTCAAAAAAAAAATTTTAAATAAAACGTCAAAAAAATTTTCAAAAGAAAAAAATTTCGAAAAAAAACTTGAAAAAAAAATTACAGAAAAAAATTATCAAAATATTTTCAAAAAATTTACAAAAAAAATAAAAAAAATATTTTCAATATAAAATTTTTCAAAAAAAAATTTTTCAAAGAAAAATATTTTTAAAAAAATAAAAATTTGAAAAAAATTTTAAAAATTTTTTAAAAAAAATTAAGAAAAAATTTTCAAAAAAAAACTGTCAAAAAAATTTAAAAAAAATTTCAATATAAAATTTTTCAAAAAAAAAATTTTCAAAGAAAAATATTTTTAAAAAAATAAAAATTCGAAAAAAATTTAAAAAATATTTAAAAAAAATTAGAAAAAAATTCAAAAAAATAAAAAAAAAACCGTCAAAAAAATTTTCAAAAGAAAAAAATTTCCAGATAAAAACTTCAAAAATAAAAAATTTAAAAAAAATTTCAAAAAAAAATTCAAAAAAAATTTTCAAAAAAAAATCGAAAGAAAAAATTTCAAAAAATTAAAAAAAAAAATGAAAAAAATCCAAACAAAAATTCCAGAAAAAAATTTCGAAAAAAACTTCAAAAATAAAAAAAAAATTTCAAGAAAAATAGAAAAAAAATTCAAAAGAAATTTTCAAAACAAAATTTTCAAAAAAAAAATTTTCAAAAAAAATAAAAATAAAAAATTCGAAAAAAAATTCAAAAAAAAAATTCGAAAAAAATTTCAAAAAATAAATATAAAAAAAAAATTTTCAAAAAATAAATATAAAAAAAAAATTTTCAAAAAAAAAAAAAAAAATTTTTAAAAAATTTCAAAAAGAAAATAAAAAAAAAATTTAAAAAAACTTCCAAAAAAAATTTTTAAAAAAAATTCAAAACGAAAATTTTTCGAAAAAAAATTTAAAAAATAAATTAGAAAAAAATTTAGAAAAAAATGTTAAAAAAAAAAAATTTCAAAAAAAATTTCAAAAAAAAAATTTAAAAAAATTTTAAAAAAATTAGAATAAAAATTTAGAAAAAAAAAATTTCAATAAGTTTCAAAAAAAATTCAAAAGAAATTTCCAAAAAATAAAATTTCAAAAACAAAAATTTTCAAAAAGAAAATTTTTTTAAAAAAATAAAAAAATAATAAAAAATTTTAAAAAAAATTCAAAAAAAATTAAAAAAAATTAAAAAAAAATTTCAAAAAGAAAACTCGAAAAAAAATGTTCAAAAGGTTTTTATTTTTTTTTTGAAATTTTTAGATAAATTTTTTTGAGTTTTTTGAATTTTTTTTTGACATTTTTTTAAAAGTTTTTTTAAATTTTTTTTGAAATTTTTTTTTGAATTTTTTTTTGAAATTTTTTTTGAAAATTTTTCTTGAAATTTTTTTTTTTAATTTTTTTTTTGAAATTTTTTCTTCGAAAATTTTTTTTGAAATTTTTTTCATGAAATTTTTTTATCGAAAATTTTTTTTCACGTTCTTGAAATTTTTTTTTTATTTTTTTGTAAGTTTTTTTAAAAATTTTTTTTGAAATTTTTTTTTTTGAAAATTTTTTTTGAAATTTTTGTTTTATTTTTTTTTGAGTTTTTTCGAAATTTTTTTTGAAAATATTGTTTTGAATTTTTTTTTTCGAATTTTTTTTTTCACGTTTTTCATTTTTTTTATTTTTTTGAAAGTTTTTTAAAAATTTTTTTTGAATTTTTTTTTGAAAATTTTTTTTTGAATTTTTTTTTGAAATTTTTATATTTTTTAAAGTTTTTTAAAAATTTTTTTGAAATTTTTGTTTTATTTTTTCGAGTTTTTTTAAAATTTTTTTTGAATTTTTCTGAAAATTTTTTATTTTTGAAAATTTTTTTGTGAATTTTTTTTTGAAAGTTTTTGAAATTTATTTGAAAATTTTCAAAACAAAATTTTCAAAAAAAAAATTTCAAAACAAAATTTTCAAAAAAAAAATTTTCAAAAAAAATTAATTTTCAAAAAAATAAAAAAAAATCGAAAATTTTTCAAAAAAAATAAAAAATTCGAAAAAAAAATTCAAAAAAAAAATTTTCAAAAAAAAGAATTTCGAAAAAAATTTCAAAAAAAAAATTCAAAAAAATTTTCAAAAGAAAAAAATTTCGAAAAAAAACTTGAAAAAAAAATTACAGAAAAAAATTATCAAAATATTTTCAAAAAATTTACAAAAAAAATAAAAAAAATATTTTCAATATAAAATTTTTCAAAAAAAAATTTTTCAAAGAAAAATATTTTTAAAAAAATAAAAATTTAAAAAAAATTTTAAAAAATTTTTTAAAAAAATTAAGAAAAAATTTTCAAAAAAAAACTGTCAAAAAAATTTAAAAAAAATTTCAATATAAAATTTTTCCAAAAAAAAATTTTCAAAGAAAAATATTTTTAAAAAAATAAAAAAATAAAAATTCGAAAAAAATTTAAAAAATATTAAAAAAAAAATTAGAAAAAAATTCAAAAAAATAAAAAAAAAACCGTCAAAAAAATTTTCAAAAGAAAAAAATTTCCTGATAAAAACTTCAAAAATAAAAAATTTAAAAAAAATTTCAAAAAAAAATTCAAAAAAAATTTTCAAAAAAAATCGAAAGAAAAAATTTCAAAAAATTAAAAAATTTTTTTAAAAAATCCAAAAAAATTCCAAAAAAAAATTTCGAAAAAAAACTTCAAAAATAAAAAAAAAATTTCAAGAAAAATAGAAAAATTTTCAAAAAAAATAAAAATAAAAAATTCGAAAAAAAATTCAAAAAAAAAATTCGAAAAAAATTTCAAAAAATAAATATAAAAAAAAAATTTCAAAAAATAAATATAAAAAAAAAATTTTCAAAAAAAAAAATAAAAAAAAATTTTTTAAAAATTTCAAAAAGAAAATAAAAAAAATATTTAAAAAAATTTCAAAACGAAAATTTTTCAAAAAAAAATTTAAAAAATAAATTAGAAAAAAATGTTTAAAAAAAAAATTTAAAAAATTTTTAAAAAAATTAGAAAAAAATTTAGAAAAAAAAAATTTCAATAAGTTTCAAAAAAAATTCAAAAGAAATTTCCAAAAAATAAAATTTCAAAAACAAAAATTTTCAAAAAGAAAATTTTTAAAAAAAAATGAAAAATTTAAAAAAAAATTCAAAAAAAATTTTAAAAAAATTAAAAAAAAAAAATTCAAAAAGAAAACTCGAAAAAAAATTTTCAAAAAAAAAATTGAAAAAAAATTCTAAAAAAAAATTGAAAAAAAATTCAAAAAAAAACCTCAAAAAAATTAATTTCCAAAAGAAAAAAATTCAAAAAAAAATTTCAAAACGAAAATATTTCGAAAAAATCAAAAAAAAATTCGAAAAAAAAATTCAAAAATAAAATTTTCAAAAAAAAAATTTCAAAAAAAATATCGAAAAAAAATTTCAAAAAATTAAAAAAAAAATTTTAAAAAAATTCCAAAAAAAAATTCCAAAAAAAATTTTCAATATAAAATTTTTCAAAAAAAAATTTTCAAAATAAAATTTTTCAGAACGAAAATTTTTCGAAAAAAAATTTAAAAAAAAATTAGAAAAAAATTTAGAAAAAAATGTTTAGAAAAAAAAATTTCAAAAAAAATTTCAAAAAAAAAATTTAAAAAATTTTAAAAAAATTAGAAAAAAAATTTAGAAAAAAAAAAATTTCAAAAACAGTTTCAAAAAAAACTCAGAAGAAATTTCCAAAAAATAAAATTTCAAAAACAAAAATTTTCAAAAAGAAAATTAAAAAAAAAAATAAAAAATTCAAAAAAAAATTTAAAAAAAATAAAAAAAAAATAAAAAAAAAAATTTCAAAATGAAAACTCGAAAAAAAAGTTTCAAAAAAAAAATTGAAAAAAAATTCAAAAAAAAATTCAAAAAAAAACCTCAAAAAAACTAATTTCCAAAAAAAAATTCAACGAAATTTTTTCGAAAAAATCAAAAAAAATTCGAAAAAAAATTTCAAAAAAAAAATTTTCAAAAAAAAAATTTCAAAAAAAATATCGAAAAAAAAATTTCAAAAAATTTTAAAAATTTTTTTTTAAAATTCCAAAAAAAAATTTCAATATAAAATTTTTCAAAAAAAAATTTCAAAATAAAATTTTTCAAAAAAAAATTTTCAAAGAAAAATATTTAAAAAAAAATAAAAATTCGAAAAAATTGAAAAAAAAAATTCAATATAAATTTTAAAAAAACTGTCAAAAGAAATTTCAAATGAAAAAACTTCCCAAAAAAAATAAAAAAAAAATTTTTTTCAAAAATAAATTACAAAAAAAAATTTTAAAAAATTCGAAAAAAATATTTTCAAAAAAAAAATTTAAAAAAAGTTTCAATATAAAATTCAGAAAAAATTTCCAAAAAAAAAATTTCAAAAAAAAAAAATTAAAAAAAATTGTAAAAAAATTTTCGAAAAAAAAAATTTAAAAAAAAATTCTCAGAAAAATTTGATAAAAAATTTAAAAAAATTTAAAAAAAAATTTCAAAAAGAAAATTTTTCAAAAAAAAAATTAAAAAAAAAATCGAAAATAAAATTTAAAAAAATTTAAAAAAATTTAAAAAAAATTTTAAAAAAATTCCAAAAAAAAATTCCAAAAAAAATTCCAAAAAAAATTTTCAAAAAAAAATTTCAAAAAAATTGAAAAAAATTCAAAAAAAAAAACTCAAAAAAATTTTCAAAAAAAGAAAATTTCGAAAAAAAACTTCAAAAATAAAAAATTAAAAATTTTTTTTTAAAAAAATAGAAAAAAAATTCAAAAAAAATCAATTTTCAAAAAATAAAAAAAAATCAAAAAAAAAATTTCAAAACGAAAATTTTTCAAAAAATATAGAAATAAAAAAGTTCGAAAAAAAAATTAAATAAAAAATTTTCAAAAAAAAAAGTTTCGAAAAAAATTTCAAAAAAAATATTCAAAAAAAATTTAAGATAAAACGTCAAAAAAAATTTCAAAAGAAAAAAATTTCGAATAAAAACTTGAAAAAAAATTACAAAAAAAATTATCAAAATATTTTCAAAAAATTTACAAAAAAAATTAAAAAAAAATTTTCATAATAAAATTTTTCAAAAAAAAAATTTCAGAAAAAAAAATTCAAAAAAAACTTTTAAAATAAAAAAATTAAAAAAAAATTTCAAAAAAATAGAAAAAAAATTCCAAAAAAAATTTTCAATACAAAATTTTTCAAAAAAAAAATTCAAAATGAAATTTTTCAAAAAAAATTTTCAAAGAAAAATATTTTTTAAAAAATAAAAAAATAAAAATTCGAAAAAAACTTCCCAAAAATATTAAAAAAAAAATTTTCAAAAATAAATTACAAAAAAAAAATTTATTTATTTTTTGAAATTTTTTTCGAAATTTTTGTTGAAAATTTTTTTTTTTGAATTTTTTTTAGAATTTTTTATTTTTATTTTTTTTTGAAAAATTATCGTTTTGAATTTTTTTTTTATTTTTTTGAAAATTAATTTTTTTTTAATTTTTTTTTAAATTTTTTAGCTTTGAAGTTTTTTTTCGAAATTTTTTTCTTTTGAAAATTTTTTTGAGGTTTTTTTTTGAAATTTTTTTTGAATTTTTTTTCAATTTTTTTGAAATTTTTTTAAAAATTTTTTTTGGAATTTTTTTTGGAATTATTTTTTTAATTTTTTGAAAATGTTTTTGTTTTTTTTTAAATTTATTTTTGAAAAATTTCATTATTGAAAATTTTTTTAAAAGTTTTTTAAAATTTTTTTTGAAATTTTTTAAAAAATTTTTTTTTTATTTTTTTTTCGAAATTTTTTTAAAATTTCCTTGAAATTTTTTTTATTGAAAATTTTTTTTTCGAAATTTTTTTTCGAATTTTTTTTTGAATATTTTTTTTTTTGAAGATTAATTTCTTTTGAATTTTTTTTTTAATTTTTCATTTTTGAAGTTTTTTTTTTGAATTTTTTTTCAATCTTTTTGATATTTTTTTTTGAAATTATTTTTTGGAATTTTTTTTCGATTTTTTTTTAAATTTTTTTTTAATTTTTTGAAATTTTTTTTTCGATTTTTTTTTGAAATTTTTTTTTGAATTTTTTTTGAATTTTTTTTTCAATTTTTTTTGGAAATTTTTTTCTTTTGAAATTTTTTTTGAAAATTTTTTTTTGTGAATTTTTTTTTCGAATTTTTTTATTTTTATTTTTTTTGAAAAATTTTCGTTTTGAATTTTTTTTTTATTTTTTTGAAAATTTATTTTTTTTGAAATTTTTTTTTTTGAAAATTTTGTTTTGAAAATTTTTTTTGAATTCTTTTTCTATTTTTTTTTTTAAATTTTAAATTTTTTTTTGAAATTTAAAAAAAAAAAATTTTTTTTCGAAAATTTTTTTGAATTTTTTTTTTATTGAAAATTTTTTTTTCGAAATTTTTTTCGGAATTTATTTTTTGAAAATTTTTTTTTTGAATTTTTTTTTCGAATTTTTTTATTTTTATTTTTTTTGAAAAATTTTCGTTTTGAATTTTTTTTTATTTTTTTGAAAATTAATTTTTTTTGAAAATTTTTTTTTTGAAAATTTTGTTTTTAAAATTTTTTTTCAATTTTTTTTCAATTTTTTTCAATTTCGAAAAAAATTTCAAAAAAAAAATTTTAAATAAAACGTCAAAAAAATTTTCAAAAGAAAAAAATTTCGAAAAAAAACTTGAAAAAAAAATTACAGAAAAAAATTATCAAAATATTTTCAAAAAATTTACAAAAAAAATAAAAAAAATATTTTCAATATAAAATTTTTCAAAAAAAAATTTTTCAAAGAAAAATATTTTTAAAAAAATAAAAATTTGAAAAAAATTTTAAAAATTTTTTTAAAAAAATTAAGAAAAAATTTTCAAAAAAAAACTGTCAAAAAAATTTAAAAAAAATTTCAATATAAAATTTTTCAAAAAAAAAATTTTCAAAGAAAAATATTTTTAAAAAAATAAAAATTCGAAAAAAATTTAAAAAATATTAAAAAAAAAATTAGAAAAAAATTCAAAAAAATAAAAAAAAAAACCGTCAAAAAAATTTTCAAAAAAAAAAAATTTCCAGATAAAAACTTCAAAAATAAAAAATTTAAAAAAAATTTCAAAAAAAAATTCAAAAAAAATTTTCAAAAAAAAATCGAAAGAAAAAATTTCAAAAAATTAAAAAAAAAAATAAAAAAATCCAAACAAAAATTCCAAAAAAAAATTTCGAAAAAAACTTCAAAAATAAAAAAAAAATTTCAAGAAAAATAGAAAAAAAATTCAAAAGAAATTTTCAAAACAAAATTTTCAAAAAAAAAATTTTCAAAAAAAATAAAAATAAAAAATTCGAAAAAAAATTCAAAAAAAAAATTCGAAAAAAATTTCAAAAAATAAATATAAAAAAAAAATTTTCAAAAAATAAATATAAAAAAAAAATTTTCAAAAAAAAAAAAAAAAATTTTTAAAAAATTTCAAAAAGAAAATAAAAAAAATATTTAAAAAAACTTCCAAAAAAAAATTTTTTAAAAAAATTCAAAACGAAAATTTTTCGAAAAAAAATTTAAAAAATAAATTAGAAAAAAATTTAGAAAAAAAAATTTAAAAAAATTTAAAAAAAATTAGAATAAAAATTTAGAAAAAAAAAATTTCAGTAAGTTTAAAAAAAAATTCAAAAGAAATTTCCAAAAAATAAAATTTCAAAAACAAAAATTTTCAAAAAGAAAATTTTTTTAAAAAAATAAAAAAATAATAAAAAATTTTAAAAAAAATTCAAAAAAAATTAAAAAAAATTTAAAAAAAATTTAAAAAAAATTTCAAAAAGAAAACTCGAAAAAAAATGTTCAAAAAAAAAATTTTCAAAAAAAAAATTGAAAAAAAATTCAAAAAAAAAATTGAAAAAAAAATCAAAAAAAAATTCAAAAAAAACCTCAAAAAAATTAATTTCCAAAAGAAAAAAATTCAAAAAAAAATTTCAAAACGAAAATGTTTCGAAAAAATCAAAAAAAAATTCGAAAAAAAATTTCAAAAATAAAATTTTCAAAAAAAAAATTTCAAAAAAAATATCGAAAAAAAATTTCAAAAATAAAAAAAAAAATTTTAAAGAAATTCCAAAAAAAAAATTCCAAAAAAAATTTTCAATATAAAATTTTTCAAAAAAAAATTTTCAAAATAAAATTTTTCAAAAAAAAATTTTCAAGAAAAATATTTTTAAAAAAATAAAAAAATAAAAATTCGAAAAAATTGAAAAAAAAAATTCAATATAAATTTAAAAAAAACTGTCAAAAGAAATTTCAAAAGAAAAAAACTTCCCAAAAAAAATTCAAAAAAAAATTTCAAAACGAAAATTTTTCAAAAAAATCAAAAAAAATTCGAAAAAAATTTCAAAAAAAAAAATTTTCAAAAAAAAAATTTCAAAAAAAATATCGAAAAAAAAATTTCAAAAAATTGAGAAAATTTTTTTTTAAAAATTCCAAAAAAAAATTCAATATAAAATTTTTCAAAAAAAAATTTCAAAATAAAATTTTTCAAAAAAAAATTTTCAAAGAAAAATATTTAAAAAAAATAAAAATTCGAAAAAATTGAAAAAAAATTCAATATAAATTAAAAAAAAACTGTCAAAAGAAATTTCAAAAGAAAAAACTTCCCAAAAAAAATAAAAAAAAAATTTTCAAAAATAAATTACAAAAAAAAATTTAAAAAAAAATTCGAAAAAAATATTTTCAAAAATTTTTATTTTTTTTTTAAGTTTTTTTGAATTTTTTTTTGAATTTTTATTTTGAAATTTTTTTCGAAAGTTTTTGAAATTTTTTTTTTGAAATTTTTTTGAATTTTTTTTTGAAGTTTTTTCTGAAAAATTTTTTTTGAATTTTTTAGAAAGTTTTTGAAATTTTTTTTGAAAATTTTTATTTTTCAAAATTTTTTTTTTGAAATTTTTTTTTTTCGAAAATATTTTTTTCGAAATTTTTTTTCAGTTTTTGAATTTTTTTTTATTTTTTATGAAAATTTTTTTTGAATTTTTTTTTGTTTTTCTGAAAATACTTTTTTGAAAATTTTTTTTCCAAAATTTTTTTTCACGTTCTTGATTTTTTTTTTTTATTTTTTTAAAAAGTTTTTTGAAATTTTTTTTTAAATTTTATTTTGAAATTGTATATTTTTTGAGTTTTTTTTGAATTTTTTTTGACATTTTTTTTAAAGTTTTTTTGAAATTTTTTTTGAATTTTTTTTTTTGAAATTTTTTTTTGAAATTTTTTTTTGGAAATTTTTCTTGAAATTATTTTTTTTTTATTTTTTTTTTGAAACTTTTTTAAAAATTTTTTTTTTGGAAATTTTTTTAGAACTTTTTTTTTGAAACTTTTTTTTTGAATTTTTTTTTTATTTTTTTTTGAATTTTTTTTTGAATTTTTTTTTCTCCGTTTCTGAAATGTTTTTAAATTTTTTTTTAAAAGTTTTTTTTGAAAATTTTTTTTGATTTTTTTTTGAAATTTTTTTTGAAATTTTTGTTTTATTTTTTTTGACTTTTTTCTAATTTTTTTTTAATTTTTTTTTTTTAAATTGCATTTTTGAAATTTTTTTTGATTTTTTTTGAAATTTTCTTCTTGAAATTTTCTTCTTGAAATTTTTTTTTGAAATTTTTTTTGAAATTTTTTTTTTGAAATTTTTTTGATTTTTTTTTTGAAAATTTTTCTTGAATTTTTTTAAAAAATTTTTTTTTGAAATTTTTTTTGAAAATTTTCTTGAAATTTTTTTCATGAAATTTTTTAAATTTTTTATTTGAAATTTTTTTTTTGAGTTTTCTGAAAAAATTTTTATGAATTTTTTTTTGTTTTTTTGAATTTTTTTTTCCGTAATTATTTTTTGAACGTTTTTTTTTGAATTTTTTTTTGAAATTTTTTCTGAATTTTTTTTTATTTTTGGAATTTTTTTTTTAAGTTTGTTTTTGAAAGTTTTTGAATTTTTTTTTTGAAAATTTTTATTTTTCAAAATTTTTTTTTGGAACATTTTTTTTTCGAATATATTTTTTTCGAAATTTTTTTCCGTTTCTGAATTTTTTTTTATTTTTTATGAAAATTTTTTTTGAAATTTTTTTTTGAAATATTTTTTTTGTTTTTCTGAAAATATTTTTTTGAAATTTTTTTTTTTCGAAAATTTTTTTTCACGTTTTCGATTTTTTTTATTTTTTTTAAAAGTTTTTTAAAATTTTTTTTAAAATTTTTTTTGAAAATTTTTTTTTGAAATTTTTTTTGAAATTTTTGTTATATTTTTTTGAGTTTTTTTGATTTTTTTTTGACATTTTTTTAAAAGTTTTTTTAAATTTTTTTTGAAATTTTTTTTTGAATTTTTTTTTGAAATTTTTTTTGAAAATTTTTCTTGAAATTTTTTTTTTTAATTTTTTTTTTGAAATTTTTTCTTCGAAAATTTTTTTTGAAATTTTTTTCATGAAATTTTTTTATTTTTGAAAATTTTTTTTTTGAAAATTTTTTTTTGTTTTTCTGAAAATATTTTTCTGAAAATTTTTTTATCGAAAATTTTTTTTCACGTTCTTGAATTTTTTTTTTTTTTTGTAAGTTTTTTTTAAAATTTTTTTTGAAATTTTTTTTTTGAAAATTTTTTTTGAAATTTTTGTTTTATTTTTTTTTGAGTTTCAAAATGAAAACTCGAAAAAAAAGTTTCAAAAAAAAAAATTGAAAAAAAATTCAAAAAAAAACCTCAAAAATACTAATTTCCAAAAAAAAATTCAAAAAAAAATTTCAAAACGAAATTTTTTCGAAAAAATAAAAAAAAATTCGAAAAAAAATCTCAAAAAAAAAATTTTCAAAAAAAAAATTTCAAAAAAAATATCGAAAAAAAAATTTCAAAAAATTAAAAAAAATTTTTTTTTAAAATTCCAAAAAAAAATTTCAATATAAAATTTTTCAAAAAAAATTTCAAAATAAAATTTTTCAAAAAAAATTTTCAAAGAAAAATATTAAAAAAAAAATAAAAATTCGAAAAAATTGAAAAAAAAAATTCAATATAAATTTAAAAAAAACTGTCAAAAGAAATTTCAAAAGAAAAAAACTTCCCAAAAAAAATTCAAAAAAAAATTTCAAAACGAAAATTTTTCAAAAAAATCAAAAAAAATTCGAAAAAAATTTCAAAAAAAAAAATTTTCAAAAAAAAAATTTCAAAAAAAATATCGAAAAAAAAATTTCAAAAAATTGAGAAAAATTTTTTTTAAAAATTCCAAAAAAAATTTCAATATAAAATTTTTCAAAAAAAAATTTCAAAATAAAATTTTTCAAAAAAAAATTTTCAAAGAAAAATATTTAAAAAAAATAAAAATTCGAAAAAATTGAAAAAAAATTCAATATAAATTAAAAAAAAACTGTCAAAAGAAATTTCAAAAGAAAAAACTTCCCAAAAAAAATAAAAAAAAAATTTTTCAAAAATGAATTACAAAAAAAAATTTAAAAAAAAATTCGAAAAAAATATTTTCAAAAATTTTTATTTTTTTTTTAAGTTTTTTTGAATTTTTTTTTGAATTTTTATTTTGAAATTTTTTTCGAAAGTTTTTGAAATTTTTTTTGAAAATTTTTATTTTTCAAAATTTTTTTTTTGAAATTTTTTTTTTTCGAAAATATTTTTTTCGAAATTTTTTTTCAGTTTTTGAATTTTTTTTAATTTTTTATGAAAATTTTTTTTGAATTTTTTTTTGTTTTTCTGAAAATACTTTTTTGAAAATTTTTTTTCCAAAATTTTTTTTCACGTTCTTGATTTTTTTTTTATTTTTTTAAAAAGTTTTTTGAAATTTTTTTTTAAATTTTATTTTGAAATTGTATATTTTTTGAGTTTTTTTTGAATTTTTTTTGACATTTTTTTAAAAGTTTTTTTGAAATTTTTTTTGAAATTTTTTTTTTGAATTTTTTTTTTGAAATTTTTTTTTGGAAATTTTTCTTGAAATTATTTTTTTTTTATTTTTTTTTTGAAACTTTTTTAAAAATTTTTTTTTTGGAAATTTTTTTATGAACTTTTTTTTTGAAACTTTTTTTTTGAATTTTTTTTTTATTTTTTTTTGAATTTTTTTTTGAATTTTTTTTTCTCCGTTTCTGAAATGTTTTTAATTTTTTTTTTAAAAGTTTTTTTTGAAAATTTTTTTTGATTTTTTTTTGAAATTTTTTTTGAAATTTTTGTTTTATTTTTTTTGACTTTTTTCTAATTTTTTTTTAATTTTTTTTTTTAAAATTGCATTTTTGAAATTTTTTTTGATTTTTTTTGAAATTTTCTTCTTGAAATTTTCTTCTTGAAATTTTTTTTTGAAATTTTTTTTGAAATTTTTTTTTTGAAATTTTTTTGATTTTTTTTTTGAAAATTTTTCTTGAATTTTTTTAAAAATTTTTTTTTTGAAATTTTTTTTGAAAATTTTCTTGAAATTTTTTTCATGAAATTTTTTAAATTTTTTATTTGAAATTTTTTTTTTGAGTTTTCTGAAAAATTTTTTATGAATTTTTTTTTGTTTTTTTGAATTTTTTTTTCCGTAATTATTTTTTGAACGTTTTTTTTTGAATTTTTTTTTGAAATTTTTTCTGAATTTTTTTTTATTTTTGGAATTTTTTTTTTAAGTTTGTTTTTGAAAGTTTTTGAATTTTTTTTTTGAAAATTTTTATTTTTCAAAATTTTTTTTTGGAACATTTTTTTTTCGAATATATTTTTTTCGAAATTTTTTTCCGTTTCTGAATTTTTTTTTATTTTTTATGAAAATTTTTTTTGAAATTTTTTTTTGAAATATTTTTTTTGTTTTTCTGAAAATATTTTTTTGAAATTTTTTTTTTTCGAAAATTTTTTTTCACGTTTTCGATTTTTTTTATTTTTTTTTAAAGTTTTTTAAAATTTTTTTTAAAATTTTTTTTGAAAATTTTTTTTTGAAATTTTTTTTGAAATTTTTGTTATATTTTTTTGAGTTTTTTTGATTTTTTTTGACATTTTTTTAAAAGTTTTTTTAAATTTTTTTTGAAATTTTTTTTTGAATTTTTTTTTGAAATTTTTTTTGAAAATTTTTCTTGAAATTTTTTTTTTTTATTTTTTTTTTGAAATTTTTTCTTCGAAAATTTTTTTATTTTTGAAAATTTTTTTTTTGAAAATTTTTTTTTGTTTTTCTGAAAATATTTTTCTGAAAATTTTTTTATCGAAAATTTTTTTTCACGTTCTTGAATTTTTTTTTTTTTTTTGTAAGTTTTTTTTAAAATTTTTTTTGAAATTTTTTTTTTGAAAATTTTTTTTGAAATTTTTGTTTTATTTTTTTTTGAGTTTCAAAATGAAAACTCGAAAAAAAAGTTTCAAAAAAAAAAATTGAAAAAAAATTCAAAAAAAAATTCAAAAAAAAACCTCAAAAATACTAATTTCCAAAAAAAAATTCAAAAAAAAATTTCAAAACGAAATTTTTTCGAAAAAATAAAAAAAAATTCGAAAAAAAATCTCAAAAAAAAAATTTTCAAAAAAAAAATTTCAAAAAAAATATCGAAAAAAAAATTTCAAAAAATTAAAAAAATTTTTTTTTTAAAATTCCAAAAAAAAATTTCAATATAAAATTTTTCAAAAAAAATTTCAAAATAAAATTTTTCAAAAAAAATTTTCAAAGAAAAATATTAAAAAAAAAATAAAAATTCGAAAAAATTGAAAAAAAAAATTCAATATAAATTTAAAAAAAACTCAAAAGAAATTTCAAAAGAAAAAACTTCCCAAAAAAATAAAAAAAATTTTTTTTTCAAAAATAAATTACAAAAAAAAATTTAAAAAAAATTCGAAAAAAATATTTTCAAAAAAAAAATTTAAAAAAAGTTTCAATATAAAATTCAGAAAAAATTTTCAAAAGAAAAAAAATTAAAAAAAATTGTAAAAAAATTTTCGAAAAAAAGAATTAAAAAAAAAATTCTCAGAAAAATTTGAAAAAAAATTTTAAAAAAAATTTCAAAAAGAAAATTTTTCAAAAAAAAAAATTAAAAAAAAAATCGAAAATAAAATTTCAAAAAATTAAAAAAAATTTTTTAAAAAATTCCAAAAAAAAATTCCAAAAAAAATTCCAAAAAAAATTTTCAAAAAAAAATTTCAAAAAAATTGAAAAAAATTAAAAAAAAAAACTCAAAAAAATTTTCAAAAAAAGAAAATTTCGAAAAAAAACTTCAAAAATAAAAAATTAAAAAAAAAATTTTAAAAAATAGAAAAAAAATTAATTTTCAAAAAATAAAAAAAAATCAAAAAAAAAATTTCAAAACGAAAATTTTTCAAAAAATATAAAAATAAAAAAGTTCGAAAAAAAAATTAAATAAAAAATTTTCAAAAAAAAAAAATTTCGAAAAAAATTTCAAAAAAAATATTCAAAAAAAATTTAAGATAAATCAAAAAAAATTTCAAAAGAAAAAAATTTCGAATAAAAACTTGAAAAAAAATTACAAAAAAAATTATCAAAATATTTTCAAAAAATTTACAAAAAAAATAAAAAAAAAATTTTCATAATAAAATTTTTCAAAAAAAAAATTTCAGAAAAAAAATTTCAAAAAAAACTTTTAAAATAAAAAAATTAATAAAAAATTTAAAAAAAATAGAAAAAACATTCCAAAAAAAATTTTCAATACAAAATTTTTCAAAAAAAAAATTCAAAATGAAATTTTTCAAAAAAAAATTTTCAAAGAAAAATATTTTTTAAAAAATTAAAAAAATAAAAATTCGAAAAAAACTTCCCAAAAATATTTAAAAAAAATTTTTTCAAAAATAAATTACAAAAAAAAATTTAATTTATTTTTTGAAATTTTTTTCGAAATTATTGTTGAAAATTTTTTTTTTTGAATTTTTTTTCGAATTTTTTATTTTTATTTTTTTTTGAAAAATTATCGTTTTGAATTTTTTTTTTATTTTTTTGATAATTATTTTTTTTTTAATTTTTTTAAAAATTTTTTGGCTTTGAAGTTTTTTTTCGAAATTTTTTTCTTTTGAAAATTTTTTTTTGAGGTTTTTTTTGAAATTTTTTTTGAATTTTTTTTCAATTTTTTTGAAATTTTTTTTAAATTTTTTTTTGGAATTTTTTTTGAAAAATTTTCGTTTTGAAATTTTTTTTATTTTTTTGAAAATTTATTTTTTTTGAAATTTTTTTTTTTGAAAATTTTGTTTTGAAAATTTTTTTTGAATTCTTTTTCTATTTTTTTTTTTAATTTTAAATTTTTTTTTGAAATTTTTTAGAAAATTTTTTTTTTTCGAAAATTTTTTTGAATTTTTTTATTGAAAATTTTTTTTTCGAAATTTTTTTCGGAATTTATTTTTTGAAAATTTTTTTTTGAATTTTTTTTTCGAATTTTTTTATTTTTATTTTTTTTGAAAAATTTTCGTTTTGAATTTTTTTTTTTATTTTTTTTTATTTTTTTGAAAATTAATTTTTTTTGAAAATTTTTTTTTGAAAATTTTGTTTTGAAAATTTTTTTTCAATTTTTTTTCAATTTTTTTTCAATTTTTTTTTGAAAATTTTTTTGGAATTTTTTTTTGGAATTTTTTTTGGAATTTTTTTTGGAATTTTTTTTTATTATTTTTTTATTTTTTTAAATTTTTTTTTTGAAAATTTTTTTTTTATATTTATTTTTTGAAATTTTTGTTTTGAAAATTTTTTTTTTGAATTTTTTTTTCGAATTTTTTATTTTTATTTTTTTTGAAAAATTTTCGTTTTGATTTTTTTTTTATTTTTTTGAAAATTAATTTTTTTTGAATTTTTTTAAAATTTTTTATCTTTGAAGTTTTGAGTTTTTTTTTTGAAATTTTTTTTGAATTTTTTTGAAATTTTTTTTAAAATTTTTTTTTTCGAATTTTTTATTTTTATTTTTTTTTGAAAAATTATCGTTTTGAATTTTTTTTTTATTTTTTTGAAAATTAATTTTTTTTAAATTTTTTTTAAAATTTTTTAGCTTTGAAGTTTTTTTTCGAAATTTTTTTCTTTTGAAAATTTTTTTTTGAGGTTTTTTTTTGAAATTTTTTTTCAATTTTTTTGAAATTTTTTTTAAAATTTTTTTTTGGAATTTTTTTTGGAATTATTTTTTTAATTTTTTGAAAATGTTTTTGTTTTTTTTTAAATTTATTTTTGAAAAATTTCATTATTGAAAATTTTTTAAAAAGTTTTTTAAAATTTTTTTTGAAATTTTTTTAAAAAATTTTTTTTTATTTTTTTTTTCGAAATTTTTTAAAAATTTCCTTGAAATTTTTTTATTGAAAATTTTTTTTTCGAAATTTTTTTTCGAATTTTTTTTTGAATATTTTTTTTTTTTGAAAATTAATTTTTTTTGAATTTTTTTTTTAATTTTTCATTTTTGAAGTTTTTTTTTGAATTTTTTTCTGAATTTTTTTTCAATCTTTTTGAAATTTTTTTTTGAAATTATTTTTTGGAATTTTTTTTCGATTTTTTTTAAAATTTTTTTTTAATTTTTTGAAATTTTTTTTTCGATTTTTTTTTGAAAATTTTTTTGAATTTTTTTTGAATTTTTTTTTCAATTTCTTTTGGAAATTTTTTTCTTTTGAAATTTTTTTCGAAATTTTTTTTTTGAAAATTTTTTTTTGTGAATTTTTTTTTCGAATTTTTTTATTTTTATTTTTTTTGAAAAATTTTCGTTTTGAAATTTTTTTTATTTTTTTGAAAATTTATTTTTTTTGAAATTTTTTTTTTTGAAAATTTTGTTTTGAAAATTTTTTTTGAATTCTTTTTCTATTTTTTTTTTAATTTTAAATTTTTTTTTGAAATTTTTTAAAAAATTTTTTTTTTTCGAAAATTTTTTTGAATTTTTTTTTATTGAAAATTTTTTTTTCGAAATTTTTTTCGGAATTTATTTTTTGAAAATTTTTTTTTGAATTTTTTTTAAAATTTTTTTTTATTTTTTCTTCAAAAAATTTTTTTGAAATTTTTTTTGGAATTTTTTTTTGGAATTTTTTTTTGGAATTTTTTTTGGAATTTTTTTTTATTATTTTTTTATTTTTTTAAATTTTTTTTTTGAAAATTTTTTTTTATATTTATTTTTTGAAATTTTTGTTTTGAAAATTTTTTTTTTGAATTTTTTTTTCGAATTTTTTATTTTTATTTTTTTTGAAAAATTTTCGTTTTGAATTTTTTTTTATTTTTTTGAAAATTAATTTTTTTTGAATTTTTTTTAAATTTTTTATCTTTGAAGTTTTTTTTTGAAATTTTTTTCTTTTGAAAATTTGAGTTTTTTTTTTTGAAATTTTTTTTGAATTTTTTTTCAATTTTTTTGAAATTTTTTTTAAAATTTTTTTTTGGTATTTTTTTTGGAACTATTTTTTAATTTTTTAAAATTTTTTTTTGTATTTTTTTTTTGAAAAATTTTCTTATTGAAAATTTTTTTAAATTTTTTTTTGAAATTTTTTTTTTAAATTTTTTTTTTATTTTATTTTTCGAAATTTTTTTTGAAATTTCCTTGAAATTTTTTTTATTGAAAATTTTTTTTTCGAAATTTTTTTTTTGAATATTTTTTTTATTTTTTTGAAAATTAATTTTTTTTTGAAATTTTTTTTTATTTTTTATTTTTGAAGTTTTTTTTTTTGAAATTTTTTTTGATTTTTTTTTCAATCTTTTTGAAATTTTTTTTTGAAATTATTTTTTGGAATTTTTTTAAATTTTTTTTTTTATTCTTTGATTTTTTTTTAAATTCTTTTTAATTTTTTTTTTATTTTTTATTTTTTTTTGAAATTTTTTTTTCGAGTTTTCTTTTTGAAAATTTTTTTTTGAATTTTTTTTTATTTTTTTTTTGATTTTTTTTTTACATTTTTTTTTAATTTTCTTTTTGAAAATTTTTGTTTTTGAATTTTTTTTTTCGATTTTTTTCTGAATTTTTTTTAAAACTGTTTTTGAAATTTTTTTTTCTAATTTTTTTTTCTAATTTTTTTAAAATTTTTTTAAATTTTTTTTAAAATTTTTTTTAAATTTTTTTTTCAAATTTTTTTTTCGAAATTTTTTTTTTTGAATATTTTTTTTATTTTTTTGAAAATTAATTTTTTTTGAAATTTTTTTTTATTTTTTATTTTTGAAGTTTTTTTTTTTGAAATTTTTTTTGAATTTTTTTTCAATCTTTTTGAAATTTTTTTTTGAAATTATTTTTTGGAATTTTTTTTTGGATTTTTTTAAAATTTTTTTTTTATTCTTTGATTTTTTTTTAAAATTCTTTTTAATTTTTTTTTTATTTTTTATTTTTTTTTGAAATTTTTTTTTCGAGTTTTCTTTTTGAAAATTTTTTTTTGAATTTTTTTTTATTTTTTTTTTGATTTTTTTTTTACATTTTTTTTTAAATTTTGTTTTTGAAAATTTTTGTTTTTGAATTTTTTTTTTCGATTTTTTTCTGAATTTTTTTTAAAACTGTTTTTGAAATTTTTTTTTCTAATTTTTTTTTCTAATTTTTTTAAAATTTTTTTAAATTTTTTTTAAAATTTTTTTTAAATTTTTTTTCAAATATTTTTTTCTAAATTTTTTTCTAAATTTTTTAAAATTTTTTTTAAAATTTTTTTTCGAATTTTTTTTTGAATTTTTTTTTTCTTTTTGAAATTTTGTTTTTAATTTTTTTTTTTGAAATTTTTTGAAATTTTTTTTTGAATTTTTTTTAAATTTTTTTTTATTTTTTCTTCAAAAAATTTTTTTGAAATTTTTTTTGAAATTTGAAAAAAAATTAAAAAAAATTTAAAAAAAAATTTCAAAAAGAAAATTTTTCAAAAAAAAAATTAAAAAAAAAATCGAAAATAAAATTTCAAAAAATTAAAAAAAAATTTTAAAAAAATTCCAAAAAAAAATTGCAAAAAAAATTCCAAAAAAAATTCCAAAAAAAATTTTCAAAAAAAAATTTCAAAAAAATTGAAAAAATTCAAAAGAAAAAACTCAAAAAAATTTTCAAAAAAAGAAAATTTCGAAAAAAAACTTCAAAAATAAAAAATTAAAAATTTTTTTTAAAAAAAATAGAAAAAAAATTCAAAAAAAATTTATTTTCAAAAAATAAAAAAAAAATCAAAAAAAAATTTCAAAACGAAAATTTTTCAAAAAATATAAAAATAAAAAAGTTCGAAAAAAAAATTAAATAAAAAATTTTCAAAAAAAAAAAATTTCGAAAAAAATTTCAAAAAAAATATTCAAAAAAATTTAAGATAAAACGTCAAAAAAAATTTCAAAAGAAAAAAATTTCGAATAAAAACTTGAAAAAAAATTACAAAAAAAATTATCAAAATATTTTCAAAAAATTTACAAAAAAAATTTAAAAAAAATTTTCATAATAAAATTTTTCAAAAAAAAAATTTCAGAAAAAAAATTTCAAAAAAAACTTATAAAATAAAAAAATTAAAAAAAAATTTCAGAAAAATAGAAAAAAAATTCCAAAAAAAATTTTCAATACAAAATTTTTCAAAAAAAAAATTCAAAATGAAATTTTTCAAAAAAAAATTTCAAAGAAAAATATTTTTTAAAAAATAAAAAAATAAAAATTCGAAAAAAACTTCCCAAAAATATTTAAAAAAAAAATTTTCAAAAATAAATTACAAAAAAAAAATTAATTTATTTTTTGAAATTTTTTTCGAAATTTTTGTTGAACATTTTTTTTTTGAATTTTTTTTCGAATTTTTTATTTTTATTTTTTTTTGAAAAATTATCGTTTTGAATTTTTTTTTTATTTTTTTGAAAATTAATTTTTTTTTAATTTTTTTTAAAATTTTTTAGCTTTGAAGTTTTTTTTCGAAATTTTTTTCTTTTGAAAATTTTTTTTTGAGGTTTTTTTTTGAAATTTTTTTTGAATTTTTTTTCAATTTTTTTGAAATTTTTTTTAAAATTTTTTTTTGGAATTTTTTTTGGAATTATTTTTTTAATTTTTTGAAAATGTTTTTGTTTTTTTTTAAATTTATTTTTGAAAAATTTCATTATTGAAAATTTTTTAAAAAGTTTTTTAAAATTTTTTTTGAAATTTTTTTAAAAAATTTTTTTTTATTTTTTTTTTTCGAAATTTTTTAAAAATTTCCTTGAAATTTTTTTATTGAAAATTTTTTTTTCGAAATTTTTTTTCGAATTTTTTTTTGAATATTTTTTTTTTTTGAAAATTAATTTTTTTTGAATTTTTTTTTTAATTTTTCATTTTTGAAGTTTTTTTTTGAATTTTTTTCTGAATTTTTTTTCAATCTTTTTGAAATTTTTTTTTGAAATTATTTTTTGGAATTTTTTTTCGATTTTTTTTAAAATTTTTTTTTAATTTTTTGAAATTTTTTTTTCGATTTTTTTTTGAAAATTTTTTTGAATTTTTTTTGAATTTTTTTTTCAATTTCTTTTGGAAATTTTTTTCTTTTGAAATTTTTTTCGAAATTTTTTTTTTGAAAATTTTTTTTTGTGAATTTTTTTTTCGAATTTTTTTATTTTTATTTTTTTTGAAAAATTTTCGTTTTGAAATTTTTTTTATTTTTTTGAAAATTTATTTTTTTTGAAATTTTTTTTTTTGAAAATTTTGTTTTGAAAATTTTTTTTGAATTCTTTTTCTATTTTTTTTTTAATTTTAAATTTTTTTTTGAAATTTTTTAAAAAATTTTTTTTTTTCGAAAATTTTTTTGAATTTTTTTTTATTGAAAATTTTTTTTTCGAAATTTTTTTCGGAATTTATTTTTTGAAAATTTTTTTTTGAATTTTTTTTTCGAATTTTTTTATTTTTATTTTTTTTGAAAAATTTTCGTTTTGAATTTTTTTTTTATTTCTTTTTATTTTTTTGAAAATTAATTTTTTTTGAAAATTTTTTTTTTGAAAATTTTGTTTTGAAAATTTTTTTTCAATTTTTTTTCAATTTTTTTTCAATTTTTTTTTGAAAATTTTTTTTGGAATTTTTTTTTGGAATTTTTTTTTGGAATTTTTTTTGGAATTTTTTTTTATTATTTTTTTATTTTTTTAAATTTTTTTTTTGAAAATTTTTTTTTATATTTATTTTTTGAAATTTTTGTTTTGAAAATTTTTTTTTTGAATTTTTTTTTCGAATTTTTTATTTTTATTTTTTTTGAAAAATTTTCGTTTTGAATTTTTTTTTATTTTTTTGAAAATTAATTTTTTTTGAATTTTTTTTAAATTTTTTATCTTTGAAGTTTTTTTTTTAAATTTTTTTCTTTTGAAAATTTGAGTTTTTTTTTTTGAAATTTTTTTTGAATTTTTTTTCAATTTTTTTGAAATTTTTTTTAAAATTTTTTTTTGGAATTTTTTTTGGAACTATTTTTTAATTTTTTAAAATTTTTTTTTGTATTTTTTTTTTGAAAAATTTTCTTATTGAAAATTTTTTTAAATTTTTTTTTTGAAATTTTTTTTTTAAATTTTTTTTTTATTTTATTTTTCGAAATTTTTTTTGAAATTTCCTTGAAATTTTTTTTATTGAAAATTTTTTTTTCGAAATTTTTTTTTTGAATATTTTTTTTATTTTTTTGAAAATTAATTTTTTTTTGAAATTTTTTTTTATTTTTTATTTTTGAAGTTTTTTTTTTGAAATTTTTTTTGAATTTTTTTTCAATCTTTTTGAAATTTTTTTTTGAAATTATTTTTTGGAATTTTTTTTTGGATTTTTTTAAAATTTTTTTTTTTATTCTTTGATTTTTTTTTAAATTCTTTTTAATTTTTTTTTTATTTTTTATTTTTTTTTGAAATTTTTTTTTCGAGTTTTCTTTTTGAAAATTTTTTTTTGAATTTTTTTTTATTTTTTTTTTGATTTTTTTTTTACATTTTTTTTTAATTTTCTTTTTGAAAATTTTTGTTTTTGAATTTTTTTTTTCGATTTTTTTCTGAATTTTTTTTAAAACTGTTTTTGAAATTTTTTTTTCTAATTTTTTTTTCTAATTTTTTTAAAATTTTTTTAAATTTTTTTAAAAATTTTTTTTAAATTTTTTTTTCAAATATTTTTTTCTAAATTTTTTTCTAAATTTTTTAAAAATTTTTTTAAAATTTTTTTTCGAATTTTTTTTTGAATTTTTTTTTTCTTTTTGAAATTTTGTTTTTAATTTTTTTTTTTGAAATTTTTTGAAATTTTTTTTTGAATTTTTTTTTAAATTTTTTTTTATTTTTTCTTCAAAAAATTTTTTTGAAATTTTTTTTGGAATTTTTTTTTGGAATTTTTTTTTGGAATTTTTTTTGGAATTTTTTTTTATTATTTTTTTATTTTTTTAAATTTTTTTTTTGAAAATTTTTTTTTATATTTATTTTTTGAAATTTTTGTTTTGAAAATTTTTTTTTTGAATTTTTTTTTCGAATTTTTTATTTTTATTTTTTTTGAAAAATTTTCGTTTTGAATTTTTTTTTATTTTTTTGAAAATTAATTTTTTTTGAATTTTTTTTAAATTTTTTATCTTTGAAGTTTTTTTTTGAAATTTTTTTCTTTTGAAAATTTGAGTTTTTTTTTTTGAAATTTTTTTTGAATTTTTTTTCAATTTTTTTGAAATTTTTTTTAAAATTTTTTTTTGGTATTTTTTTTGGAACTATTTTTTAATTTTTTAAAAATTTTTTTTGTATTTTTTTTTTGAAAAATTTTCTTATTGAAAATTTTTTTAAATTTTTTTTTGAAATTTTTTTTTTATTTTATTTTTCGAAATTTTTTTTGAAATTTCCTTGAAATTTTTTTTATTGAAAATTTTTTTTTCGAAATTTTTTTTTTGAATATTTTTTTTATTTTTTTGAAAATTAATTTTTTTTTGAAATTTTTTTTTATTTTTTATTTTTGAAGTTTTTTTTTTTGAAATTTTTTTTGAATTTTTTTTCAATCTTTTTGAAATTTTTTTTTGAAATTATTTTTTGGAATTTTTTTAAATTTTTTTTTTTATTCTTTGATTTTTTTTAAAATTCTTTTTAATTTTTTTTTTATTTTTTATTTTTTTTTGAAATTTTTTTTTCGAGTTTTCTTTTTGAAAATTTTTTTTTGAATTTTTTTTTATTTTTTTTTTGATTTTTTTTTTACATTTTTTTTTAATTTTCTTTTTGAAAATTTTTGTTTTTGAATTTTTTTTTTCGATTTTTTTCTGAATTTTTTTTAAAACTGTTTTTGAAATTTTTTTTTCTAATTTTTTTTTCTAATTTTTTTAAAATTTTTTTAAATTTTTTTTAAAATTTTTTTTAAATTTTTTTTTCAAATATTTTTTTCTAAATTTTTTTCTAAATTTTTTAAAAATTTTTTTAAAATTTTTTTTCGAATTTTTTTTTGAATTTTTTTTTTCTTTTTGAAATTTTGTTTTTAATTTTTTTTTTGAAATTTTTTGAAATTTTTTTTTGAATTTTTTTTTAAATTTTTTTTTATTTTTTCTTCAAAAAATTTTTTTGAAATTTTTTTTGAAATTTGAAAAAAAATTTAAAAAAATTTAAAAAAAAATTTCAAAAAGAAAATTTTTCAAAAAAAAAATTAAAAAAAAAATCGAAAATAAAATTTCAAAAAATTAAAAAAAAATTTAAAAAAAATTCCAAAAAAAAATTGCAAAAAAAAATCCAAAAAAAATTCCAAAAAAAATTTTCAAAAAAAAATTTCAAAAAAATTGAAAAAAATTCAAAAGAAAAAACTCAAAAAAATTTTCAAAAAAAGAAAATTTCGAAAAAAAACTTCAAAAATAAAAAATTTAAAATTTTTTTTTTTAAAAATAGAAAAAAAATTCAAAAAAAATTTATTTTCAAAAAATAAAAAAAAATCAAAAAAAAATTTCAAAACGAAAATTTTTCAAAAAATATAAAAATAAAAAAGTTCGAAAAAAAAAATTAAATAAAAAATTTTCAAAAAAAAAAAAATTCGAAAAAAATTTCAAAAAAAATATTCAAAAAAATTTAAGATAAAACGTCAAAAAAAATTTCAAAAGAAAAAAATTTCGAATAAAAACTTGAAAAAAAATTACAAAAAAAATTATCAAAATATTTTCAAAAAATTTACAAAAAAAATTTAAAAAAAATTTTCATAATAAAATTTTTCAAAAAAAAATTTTCAGAAAAAAAATTTCAAAAAAAACTTATAAAATAAAAAAATTAAAAAAAAATTTCAGAAAAATAGAAAAAAAATTCCAAAAAAAATTTTCAATACAAAATTTTTCAAAAAAAAAAATTCAAAATGAAATTTTTCAAAAAAAAATTTTCAAAGAAAAATATTTTTTAAAAAATAAAAAAATAAAAATTCGAAAAAAACTTCCCAAAAATATTTTAAAAAAAAATTTTCAAAAATAAATTACAAAAAAAAATTTAATTTATTTTTTGAAATTTTTTTCGAAATTTTTGTTGAAAATTTTTTTTTTGAATTTTTTTTCGAATTTTTTATTTTTATTTTTTTTTGAAAAATTATCGTTTTGAATTTTTTTTTTATTTTTTTGAAAATTAATTTTTTTTTAATTTTTTTTAAAATTTTTTAGCTTTGAAGTTTTTTTTCGAAATTTTTTTCTTTTGAAAATTTTTTTTTGAGGTTTTTTTTTGAAATTTTTTTTGAATTTTTTTTCAATTTTTTTGAAATTTTTTTTAAAATTTTTTTTTGGAATTTTTTTTGGAATTATTTTTTTAATTTTTTGAAAATGTTTTTGTTTTTTTTTAAATTTATTTTTGAAAAATTTCATTATTGAAAATTTTTTTAAAAGTTTTTTAAAATTTTTTTTGAAATTTTTTTAAAAAATTTTTTTTTATTTTTTTTTTCGAAATTTTTTTAAAATTTCCTTGAAATTTTTTTTATTGAAAATTTTTTTTTCGAAATTTTTTTTCGAATTTTTTTTTGAATATTTTTTTTTTTGAAAATTAATTTTTTTTGAATTTTTTTTTATTTTTCATTTTTGAAGTTTTTTTTTTGAACTTTTTTTTGAATTTTTTTTCAATCTTTTTGAAATTTTTTTTTGAAATTATTTTTTGGAATTTTTTTTCGATTTTTTTTTAAATTTTTTTTTAATTTTTTGAAATTTTTTTTTCGATTTTTTTTTGAAAATTTTTTTTGAATTTTTTTTGAATTTTTTTTCAATTTTTTTTGGAAATTTTTTTCTTTTGAAATTTTTTTCGAAATTTTTTTTTTGAAAATTTTTTTTTTGTGAATTTTTTTTTCGAATTTTTTTATTTTTATTTTTTTTTGAAAAATTTTCGTTTTGAAATTTTTTTAATTTTTTTGAAAATTTATTTTTTTTGAAATTTTTTTTTTGAAAATTTTGTTTTGAAAATTTTTTTTGAATTCTTTTTCTATTTTTTTTTTTAATTTTAAATTTTTTTTTGAAATTTTTTAAAAAATTTTTTTTTTTCGAAAATTTTTTTGAATTTTTTTTATTGAAAATTTTTTTTTCGAAATTTTTTTCAGAATTTATTTTTTGAAAATTTTTTTTTGAATTTTTTTTTCGAATTTTTTTATTTTTATTTTTTTTGAAAAATTTTCGTTTTGAATTTTTTTTTTTTTATTTTTTTTTATTTTTTTGAAAATAAATTTTTTTTGAAAATTTTTTTTTTGAAAATTTTGTTTTGAAAATTTTTTTTCAATTTTTTTTCAATTTTTTTTCAATTTTTTTTTGAAAATTTTTTTTGGAATTTTTTTTTGGAATTTTTTTTTGGAATTTTTTTTGGAATTTTTTTTTATTATTTTTTTATTTTTTTAAATTTTTTTTTTGAAAATTTTTTTTTATATTTATTTTTTGAAATTTTTGTTTTGAAAATTTTTTTTTTGAATTTTTTTTTCGAATTTTTTATTTTTATTTTTTTTGAAAAATTTTCGTTTTGAATTTTTTTTTATTTTTTTGAAAATTAATTTTTTTTGAATTTTTTTAAAATTTTTTATCTTTGAATTTTTTTTTTGAAATTTTTTTCTTTTGAAAATTTGAGTTTTTTTTTTTGAAATTTTTTTTGAATTTTTTTTCAATTTTTTTGAAATTTTTTTTAACATTTTTTTTTGGAATTTTTTTTGGAACTATTTTTTAATTTTTTAAAATTTTTTTTTGTATTTTTTTTTTGAAAAATTTTCTTATTGAAAATTTTTTTAAATTTTTTTTTGAAATTTTTTTTTTTAATTATTTTTTTTATTTTATTTTTCGAAATTTTTTTTGAAATTTCCTTGAAATTTTTTTTATTGAAAATTTTTTTTTCGAAATTTTTTTTTTTAATATTTTTTTTATTTTTTTGAAAATTAATTTTTTTTGAAATTTTTTTTATTTTTTATTTTTGAAGTTTTTTTTTTGAAATTTTCTTTGAATTTTTTTTCAATCTTTTTGAAATTTTTTTTTGAAATTATTTTTTGGAATTTTTTTTTGGATTTTTTTTTAATTTTTTTTTTATTCTTTGATTTTTTTTTTAAATTCTTTTTAATTTTTTTTTTATTTTTTATTTTTTTTGAAATTTTTTTTTCGAGTTTTCTTTTTGAAAATTTTTTTTTGAATTTTTTTTATTTTTTTTTTGATTTTTTTTTTACATTTTTTTTTAAAATTTTCTTTTTGAAAATTTTTGTTTTTGAATTTTTTTTTTCGATTTTTTTCTGAATTTTTTTTAAAACTGTTTTTGAAATTTTTTTTTCTAATTTTTTTTTCTAATTTTTTTAAAAATTTTTTAAATTTTTTTTAAAATTTTTTTTAAATTTTTTTTTCAAATATTTTTTTCTAAATTTTTTTCTAAATTTTTTAAAAAATTTTTTAAAATTTTTTTTCGAATTTTTTTTTGAATTTTTTTTTTCTTTTTGAAATTTTGTTTTTAATTTTTTTTTTTGAAATTTTTTGAAATTTTTTTTTGAATTTTTTTTTAAATTTTTTTTTATTTTTTCTTCAAAAAATTTTTTTGAAATTTTTTTTGAAATTTTTTTTTGAATTTTTTTTTCTAAATTTTTTAAAAAATTTTTTAAAATTTTTTTTTGAATTTTTTTTTGATTTTTTTTTTCGAAAAATTTTCGTTTTGAAATTTTTGTTATATTTTTTTAAGTTTTTAAAATAAATTTTTGAAATTTTTGTTTTATTTTTTCGAGTTTTTTTTGAAATTTTTTTTGAATTTTTCTGAAAATTTTTTATTTTTGAAAATTTTTTTTTGAATTTTTTTTTGAAAGTTTTTGAAATTTATTTGAAAATTTTCAAAACAAAATTTTCAAAAAAAAAATTTTCAAAAAAATAAAAAAAAAATCAAAAAAAAAATTTCGAAAAAAATTTCAAAAAAAAAATTCAAAAAAAATTTAAAATAAAACGTCAAAAAAAATTTCAAAAGAAAAAAATTTAGAAAAAAACTTGAAAAAAAAATTACAGAAAAAAATTATCAAAATATTTTCAAAAAATTTACAAAAAAAATTAAAAAAATATTTTCAATATAAAATTTTTCAAAAAAAAATTTTTCAAAGAAAAATATTAAAAAAAAAATAAAAATTTGAAAAAAATTTTAAAAATTTTTTTAAAAAAATTAAGAAAAAATTTTCAAAAAAAAACTGTCAAAAAAATTAAACAAAAATTTCAATATAAAATTTTTCAAAAAAAAAAATTTTCAAAGAAAAATATTTTTAAAAAAATAAAAATTCGAAAAAAATTTAAAAAATATTTAAAAAAAATTAGAAAAAAATTCAAAAAAATAAAAAAAAACCGTCAAAAAAATTTTCAAAAGAAAAAAATTTCCAGATAAAAACTTCAAAAATAAAAAATTTTAAAAAAATTTCAAAAACAAATTCAAAAAAAATTTTCAAAAAAAAAATCGAAAGAAAAAATTTCAAAAAATTAAAAAAAAAATTAAAAAAATCCAAACAAAAATTTCGAAAAAATCTTCAAAAATAAAAAAAAAATTTCAAGAAAAATAGAAAAAAAAATCAAAAGAAATTTTCAAAACAAAATTTAAAAAAAAAAAAATTTCAAAAAAAATAAAATTAAAAAATTCGAAAAAAAATTCAAAAAAAAAAATTCGAAAAAAATTTCAAAAAATAAATATAAAAAAAAAAATTTCAAAAAATAAATATAAAAAAAAAATTTTCAAAAAAAAAAAAAAAAATTTTAAAAAATTTCAAAAAGAAAATAAAAAAAATATTTAAAAAAACTTCCAAAAAAAATTTTAAAAAAAAATTCAAAACGAAAATTTTTCGAAAAAAAATTTAAAAAATAAATTAGAAAAAAATTTAGAAAAAAATGTTTAAAAAAATTAGAATAAAAATTTAGAAAAAAAAAATTTCAATAAGTTTCAAAAAAAATTCAAAAGAAATTTCCAAAAAATAAAATTTCAAAAACAAAAATTTTCAAAAAGAAAATTTTTTTAAAAAAATAAAAAAAAATAAAAAATTTTAAAAAAAATTCAAAAAAAATTTAAAAAAATTTAAAAAAAATTTTTAAAAAAATTTCAAAAAAAAATTTCGAAAAAAAATGTTCAAAAAAAAAATTTTCAAAAAAAAAATTGAAAAAAAATTCAAAAAAAAAATTGAAAAAAAATTCAAAAAAAATTAAAAAAAAAACCTCAAAAAATTAATTTCCAAAAGAAAAAAATTCAAAAAAAAATTTCAAAACGAAAATGTTTCGAAAAAATCAAAAAAAAATTCGAAAAAAAATTTCAAAAATAAAATTTTCAAAAAAAAAATTTCAAAAAAAATATCGAAAAAAAATTTCAAAAAATTAAAAAAAAAAATTTTTTAAAAATTCCAAAAAAAAAATTCCAAAAAAATTTTCAATATAAAATTTTTCAAAAAAAAATTTTCAAAATAAAATTTTTCAAAAAAAAATTTTCAAGAAAAATATTAAAAAAAAATAAAAAAATAAAAATTCGAAAAAATTGAAAAAAAAAATTCAATATAAATTAAAAAAATACTGTCAAAAGAAATTTCAAAAGAAAAAAACTTCCCAAAAAAAATTAAAAAAAAAAATTTTTCAAAAATAAATTACAATAAAAAATTTAAAAAAAATTTCGAAAAAAATTTCAAAACGAAAATTTTTCGAAAAAAAATAAAAAAAAAATTAGAAAAAAATTTAGAAAAAAATATTTAGAAAAAAAAATTTCAAAAAAAATTTCAAAAAATAATTAAAAAAATTAGAAAAAAAATTTAGAAAAAAAAAAATTCAAAAACAGTTTCAAAAAAAATTCAGAAGAAATTTCCAAAAAATTAAATTTCAAAAGCAAAAATTTTAAAAAAAATTTCAAAAAGAAAATTTTTCAAAAAAAAAATTTAAAAAAAAATCGAAAATAAAATTTCAAAAAATTAAAAAAAAATTCAAAAAAAATTCCAAAAAAAAATTCCAAAAAAAATTCCAAAAAAAATTCCAAAAAAAATTTTCAAAAAAAAATTTCAAAAAAATTGAAAAAAATTCAAAAAAAAAACTCAAAAAAATTTTCAAAAAAAGAAAATTTCGAAAAAAAACTTCAAAAATAAAAAATAAAAAAAATTTTTTTAAAAAAATAGAAAAAAAATTAATTTTCAAAAAATAAAAAAAAATCAAAAAAAAAATTTCAAAACGAAAATTTTTCAAAAAATATAAAAATAAAAAATTTTCAAAAAAAAAAAATTTCGAAAAAAATTTCAAAAAAAATATTCAAAAAAAATTTAAGATAAAACGTCAAAAAAAATTTCAAAAGAAAAAAATTTCGAATAAAAACTTGAAAAAAAATTACAAAAAAAATTATCAAAATATTTTCAAAAAATTTACAAAAAAAATAAAAAAAAAATTTCATAATAAAATTTTTCAAAAAAAAAATTTCAGAAAAAAAATTTCAAAAAAAACTTTTAAAATAAAAAAATTAAAAAAAAATTTCAAAAAAATAGAAAAAAAATTCCAAAAAAAATTTTCATTACAAAATTTTTCAAAAAAAAAATTCAAAATGAAATTTTTCAAAAAAAAAATTTTCAAAGAAAAATATTTTTTAAAAAATAAAAAAATAAAAATTCGAAAAAAACTTCCCAAAAATATTTAAAAAAAAAATTTTCAAAAATAAATTACAAAAAAAAATTTAATTTATTTTTTGAAATTTTTTTCGAAATTTTTGTTGAAAATTTTTTTTTTTGAATTTTTTTTCGAATTTTTTATTTTTATTTTTTTTTGAAAAATTATCGTTTTGATTTTTTTTTTATTTTTTTGAAAATTAATTTTTTTTAAATTTTTTTAAAAATTTTTTAGCTTTGAAGTTTTTTTTCGAAATTTTTTTCTTTTGAAAATTTTTTTTTGAGGTTTTTTTTTGAAATTTTTTTTGAATTTTTTTTCAATTTTTTTGAAATTTTTTTTAAAATTTTTTTTTGGAATTTTTTTTGGAATTATTTTTTTAATTTTTTGAAAATGTTTTTGTTTTTTTTTTAAATTTATTTTTGAAAAATTTCATTATTGAAAATTTTTTTAAAAGTTTTTTAAAATTTTTTTTGAAATTTTTTTAAAAAATTTTTTTTTATTTTTTTTTCGAAATTTTTTTAAAATTTCCTTGAAATTTTTTTTATTGAAAATTTTTTTTTCGAAATTTTTTTTCGAATTTTTTTTTGAATATTTTTTTTTTTGAAAATTAATTTTTTTTGAATTTTTTTTTATTTTTCATTTTTGAAGTTTTTTTTTTGAATTTTTTTTTGAATTTTTTTTCAATCTTTTTGAAATTTTTTTTTGAAATTATTTTTTGGAATTTTTTTTCGATTTTTTTTTTAATTTTTTTTTAATTTTTTGAAATTTTTTTTTCGATTTTTTTTTGAAAATTTTTTTTGAATTTTTTTTTGAATTTTTTTTTTCTTTTTGAAATTTTGTTTTTAATTTTTTTTTTTGAAATTTTTTGAAATTTTTTTTTGAATTTTTTTTTAAATTTTTTTTTATTTTTTCTTCAAAAAATTTTTTTGAAATTTTTTTTGGAATTTTTTTTTGGAATTTTTTTTTGGAATTTTTTTTGGAATTTTTTTTTATTATTTTTTTATTTTTTTAAATTTTTTTTTTGAAAATTTTTTTTTATATTTATTTTTTGAAATTTTTGTTTTGAAAATTTTTTTTTTGAATTTTTTTTTCGAATTTTTTATTTTTATTTTTTTTGAAAAATTTTCGTTTTGAATTTTTTTTTATTTTTTTGAAAATTAATTTTTTTTGAATTTTTTTTAAATTTTTTATCTTTGAAGTTTTTTTTTGAAATTTTTTTCTTTTGAAAATTTGAGTTTTTTTTTTTGAAATTTTTTTTGAATTTTTTTTCAATTTTTTTGAAATTTTTTTTAAAATTTTTTTTTGGTATTTTTTTTGGAACTATTTTTTAATTTTTTAAAATTTTTTTTTGTATTTTTTTTTTGAAAAATTTTCTTATTGAAAATTTTTTTAAATTTTTTTTTGAAATTTTTTTTTTATTTTATTTTTCGAAATTTTTTTTGAAATTTCCTTGAAATTTTTTTTATTGAAAATTTTTTTTTCGAAATTTTTTTTTTGAATATTTTTTTTATTTTTTTGAAAATTAATTTTTTTTTGAAATTTTTTTTTATTTTTTATTTTTGAAGTTTTTTTTTTTGAAATTTTTTTTGAATTTTTTTTCAATCTTTTTGAAATTTTTTTTTGAAATTATTTTTTGGAATTTTTTTAAATTTTTTTTTTTATTCTTTGATTTTTTTTAAAATTCTTTTTAATTTTTTTTTTATTTTTTATTTTTTTTTGAAATTTTTTTTTCGAGTTTTCTTTTTGAAAATTTTTTTTTGAATTTTTTTTTATTTTTTTTTTGATTTTTTTTGTACATTTTTTTTAAATTTTCTTTTTGAAAATTTTTGTTTTTGAATTTTTTTTTTCGATTTTTTTCTGAATTTTTTTTAAAACTGTTTTTGAAATTTTTTTTTCTAATTTTTTTTTCTAATTTTTTTAAAATTTTTTTAAATTTTTTTTAAAATTTTTTTTAAATTTTTTTTTCAAATATTTTTTTCTAAATTTTTTTCTAAATTTTTTAAAAATTTTTTTAAAATTTTTTTTCGAATTTTTTTTTGAATTTTTTTTTTCTTTTTGAAATTTTGTTTTTAATTTTTTTTTTGAAATTTTTTGAAATTTTTTTTTGAATTTTTTTTTAAATTTTTTTTTATTTTTTCTTCAAAAAATTTTTTTGAAATTTTTTTTGAAATTTGAAAAAAAATTTAAAAAAATTTAAAAAAAAATTTCAAAAAGAAAATTTTTCAAAAAAAAAATTAAAAAAAAAATCGAAAATAAAATTTCAAAAAATTAAAAAAAAATTTAAAAAAAATTCCAAAAAAAAATTGCAAAAAAAAATCCAAAAAAAATTCCAAAAAAAATTTTCAAAAAAAAATTTCAAAAAAATTGAAAAAAATTCAAAAGAAAAAACTCAAAAAAATTTTCAAAAAAAGAAAATTTCGAAAAAAAACTTCAAAAATAAAAAATTTAAAATTTTTTTTTTTAAAAATAGAAAAAAAATTCAAAAAAAATTTATTTTCAAAAAATAAAAAAAAATCAAAAAAAAATTTCAAAACGAAAATTTTTCAAAAAATATAAAAATAAAAAAGTTCGAAAAAAAAAATTAAATAAAAAATTTTCAAAAAAAAAAAAATTCGAAAAAAATTTCAAAAAAAATATTCAAAAAAATTTAAGATAAAACGTCAAAAAAAATTTCAAAAGAAAAAAATTTCGAATAAAAACTTGAAAAAAAATTACAAAAAAAATTATCAAAATATTTTCAAAAAATTTACAAAAAAAATTTAAAAAAAATTTTCATAATAAAATTTTTCAAAAAAAAATTTTCAGAAAAAAAATTTCAAAAAAAACTTATAAAATAAAAAAATTAAAAAAAAATTTCAGAAAAATAGAAAAAAAATTCCAAAAAAAATTTTCAATACAAAATTTTTCAAAAAAAAAAATTCAAAATGAAATTTTTCAAAAAAAAATTTTCAAAGAAAAATATTTTTTAAAAAATAAAAAAATAAAAATTCGAAAAAAACTTCCCAAAAATATTTTAAAAAAAAATTTTCAAAAATAAATTACAAAAAAAAATTTAATTTATTTTTTGAAATTTTTTTCGAAATTTTTGTTGAAAATTTTTTTTTTGAATTTTTTTTCGAATTTTTTATTTTTATTTTTTTTTGAAAAATTATCGTTTTGAATTTTTTTTTTATTTTTTTGAAAATTAATTTTTTTTTAATTTTTTTTAAAATTTTTTAGCTTTGAAGTTTTTTTTCGAAATTTTTTTCTTTTGAAAATTTTTTTTTGAGGTTTTTTTTTGAAATTTTTTTTGAATTTTTTTTCAATTTTTTTGAAATTTTTTTTAAAATTTTTTTTTGGAATTTTTTTTGGAATTATTTTTTTAATTTTTTGAAAATGTTTTTGTTTTTTTTTAAATTTATTTTTGAAAAATTTCATTATTGAAAATTTTTTTAAAAGTTTTTTAAAATTTTTTTTGAAATTTTTTTAAAAAATTTTTTTTTATTTTTTTTTTCGAAATTTTTTTAAAATTTCCTTGAAATTTTTTTTATTGAAAATTTTTTTTTCGAAATTTTTTTTCGAATTTTTTTTTGAATATTTTTTTTTTTGAAAATTAATTTTTTTTGAATTTTTTTTTATTTTTCATTTTTGAAGTTTTTTTTTTGAACTTTTTTTTGAATTTTTTTTCAATCTTTTTGAAATTTTTTTTTGAAATTATTTTTTGGAATTTTTTTTCGATTTTTTTTTAAATTTTTTTTTAATTTTTTGAAATTTTTTTTTCGATTTTTTTTTGAAAATTTTTTTTGAATTTTTTTTGAATTTTTTTTCAATTTTTTTTGGAAATTTTTTTCTTTTGAAATTTTTTTCGAAATTTTTTTTTTGAAAATTTTTTTTTTGTGAATTTTTTTTTCGAATTTTTTTATTTTTATTTTTTTTTGAAAAATTTTCGTTTTGAAATTTTTTTAATTTTTTTGAAAATTTATTTTTTTTGAAATTTTTTTTTGAAAATTTTGTTTTGAAAATTTTTTTTGAATTCTTTTTCTATTTTTTTTTTTAATTTTAAATTTTTTTTTGAAATTTTTTAAAAAATTTTTTTTTTTCGAAAATTTTTTTGAATTTTTTTTATTGAAAATTTTTTTTTCGAAATTTTTTTCAGAATTTATTTTTTGAAAATTTTTTTTTGAATTTTTTTTTCGAATTTTTTTATTTTTATTTTTTTTGAAAAATTTTCGTTTTGAATTTTTTTTTTTTTATTTTTTTTTATTTTTTTGAAAATAAATTTTTTTTGAAAATTTTTTTTTTGAAAATTTTGTTTTGAAAATTTTTTTTCAATTTTTTTTCAATTTTTTTTCAATTTTTTTTTGAAAATTTTTTTTGGAATTTTTTTTTGGAATTTTTTTTTGGAATTTTTTTTGGAATTTTTTTTTATTATTTTTTTATTTTTTTAAATTTTTTTTTTGAAAATTTTTTTTTATATTTATTTTTTGAAATTTTTGTTTTGAAAATTTTTTTTTTGAATTTTTTTTTCGAATTTTTTATTTTTATTTTTTTTGAAAAATTTTCGTTTTGAATTTTTTTTTATTTTTTTGAAAATTAATTTTTTTTGAATTTTTTTAAAATTTTTTATCTTTGAAGTTTTTTTTTGAAATTTTTTTCTTTTGAAAATTTGAGTTTTTTTTTTTGAAATTTTTTTTGAATTTTTTTTCAATTTTTTTGAAATTTTTTTTAACATTTTTTTTTGGAATTTTTTTTGGAACTATTTTTTAATTTTTTAAAATTTTTTTTTGTATTTTTTTTTTGAAAAATTTTCTTATTGAAAATTTTTTTAAATTTTTTTTTGAAATTTTTTTTTTTAATTATTTTTTTTATTTTATTTTTCGAAATTTTTTTTGAAATTTCCTTGAAATTTTTTTTATTGAAAATTTTTTTTTCGAAATTTTTTTTTTTAATATTTTTTTTATTTTTTTGAAAATTAATTTTTTTTGAAATTTTTTTTATTTTTTATTTTTGAAGTTTTTTTTTTGAAATTTTCTTTGAATTTTTTTTCAATCTTTTTGAAATTTTTTTTTGAAATTATTTTTTGGAATTTTTTTTTGGATTTTTTTTTAATTTTTTTTTTATTCTTTGATTTTTTTTTTAAATTCTTTTTAATTTTTTTTTTATTTTTTATTTTTTTTGAAATTTTTTTTTCGAGTTTTCTTTTTGAAAATTTTTTTTTGAATTTTTTTTATTTTTTTTTTGATTTTTTTTTTACATTTTTTTTTAAAATTTTCTTTTTGAAAATTTTTGTTTTTGAATTTTTTTTTTCGATTTTTTTCTGAATTTTTTTTAAAACTGTTTTTGAAATTTTTTTTTCTAATTTTTTTTTCTAATTTTTTTAAAAATTTTTTAAATTTTTTTTAAAATTTTTTTTAAATTTTTTTTTCAAATATTTTTTTCTAAATTTTTTTCTAAATTTTTTAAAAAATTTTTTAAAATTTTTTTTCGAATTTTTTTTTGAATTTTTTTTTTCTTTTTGAAATTTTGTTTTTAATTTTTTTTTTTGAAATTTTTTGAAATTTTTTTTTGAATTTTTTTTTAAATTTTTTTTTATTTTTTCTTCAAAAAATTTTTTTGAAATTTTTTTTGAAATTTTTTTTTGAATTTTTTTTTCTAAATTTTTTAAAAAATTTTTTAAAATTTTTTTTTGAATTTTTTTTTGATTTTTTTTTTCGAAAAATTTTCGTTTTGAAATTTTTGTTATATTTTTTTAAGTTTTTAAAATAAATTTTTGAAATTTTTGTTTTATTTTTTCGAGTTTTTTTTGAAATTTTTTTTGAATTTTTCTGAAAATTTTTTATTTTTGAAAATTTTTTTTTGAATTTTTTTTTGAAAGTTTTTGAAATTTATTTGAAAATTTTCAAAACAAAATTTTCAAAAAAAAAATTTTCAAAAAAATAAAAAAAAAATCAAAAAAAAAATTTCGAAAAAAATTTCAAAAAAAAAATTCAAAAAAAATTTAAAATAAAACGTCAAAAAAAATTTCAAAAGAAAAAAATTTAGAAAAAAACTTGAAAAAAAAATTACAGAAAAAAATTATCAAAATATTTTCAAAAAATTTACAAAAAAAATTAAAAAAATATTTTCAATATAAAATTTTTCAAAAAAAAATTTTTCAAAGAAAAATATTAAAAAAAAAATAAAAATTTGAAAAAAATTTTAAAAATTTTTTTAAAAAAATTAAGAAAAAATTTTCAAAAAAAAACTGTCAAAAAAATTAAACAAAAATTTCAATATAAAATTTTTCAAAAAAAAAAATTTTCAAAGAAAAATATTTTTAAAAAAATAAAAATTCGAAAAAAATTTAAAAAATATTTAAAAAAAATTAGAAAAAAATTCAAAAAAATAAAAAAAAACCGTCAAAAAAATTTTCAAAAGAAAAAAATTTCCAGATAAAAACTTCAAAAATAAAAAATTTTAAAAAAATTTCAAAAACAAATTCAAAAAAAATTTTCAAAAAAAAAATCGAAAGAAAAAATTTCAAAAAATTAAAAAAAAAATTAAAAAAATCCAAACAAAAATTTCGAAAAAATCTTCAAAAATAAAAAAAAAATTTCAAGAAAAATAGAAAAAAAAATCAAAAGAAATTTTCAAAACAAAATTTAAAAAAAAAAAAATTTCAAAAAAAATAAAATTAAAAAATTCGAAAAAAAATTCAAAAAAAAAAATTCGAAAAAAATTTCAAAAAATAAATATAAAAAAAAAAATTTCAAAAAATAAATATAAAAAAAAAATTTTCAAAAAAAAAAAAAAAAATTTTTAAAAATTTCAAAAAGAAAATAAAAAAAATATTTAAAAAAACTTCCAAAAAAAATTTTAAAAAAAAATTCAAAACGAAAATTTTTCGAAAAAAAATTTAAAAAATAAATTAGAAAAAAATTTAGAAAAAAATGTTTAAAAAAATTAGAATAAAAATTTAGAAAAAAAAAATTTCAATAAGTTTCAAAAAAAATTCAAAAGAAATTTCCAAAAAATAAAATTTCAAAAACAAAAATTTTCAAAAAGAAAATTTTTTTAAAAAAATAAAAAAAAATAAAAAATTTTAAAAAAAATTCAAAAAAAATTTAAAAAAATTTAAAAAAAATTTTTAAAAAAATTTCAAAAAAAAATTTCGAAAAAAAATGTTCAAAAAAAAAATTTTCAAAAAAAAAATTGAAAAAAAATTCAAAAAAAAAATTGAAAAAAAATTCAAAAAAAATTAAAAAAAAAACCTCAAAAAATTAATTTCCAAAAGAAAAAAATTCAAAAAAAAATTTCAAAACGAAAATGTTTCGAAAAAATCAAAAAAAAATTCGAAAAAAAATTTCAAAAATAAAATTTTCAAAAAAAAAATTTCAAAAAAAATATCGAAAAAAAATTTCAAAAAATTAAAAAAAAAAATTTTTTAAAAATTCCAAAAAAAAAATTCCAAAAAAATTTTCAATATAAAATTTTTCAAAAAAAAATTTTCAAAATAAAATTTTTCAAAAAAAAATTTTCAAGAAAAATATTAAAAAAAAATAAAAAAATAAAAATTCGAAAAAATTGAAAAAAAAAATTCAATATAAATTAAAAAAATACTGTCAAAAGAAATTTCAAAAGAAAAAAACTTCCCAAAAAAAATTAAAAAAAAAAATTTTTCAAAAATAAATTACAATAAAAAATTTAAAAAAAATTTCGAAAAAAATTTCAAAACGAAAATTTTTCGAAAAAAAATAAAAAAAAAATTAGAAAAAAATTTAGAAAAAAATATTTAGAAAAAAAAATTTCAAAAAAAATTTCAAAAAATAATTAAAAAAATTAGAAAAAAAATTTAGAAAAAAAAAAATTCAAAAACAGTTTCAAAAAAAATTCAGAAGAAATTTCCAAAAAATTAAATTTCAAAAGCAAAAATTTTAAAAAAAATTTCAAAAAGAAAATTTTTCAAAAAAAAAATTTAAAAAAAAATCGAAAATAAAATTTCAAAAAATTAAAAAAAAATTCAAAAAAAATTCCAAAAAAAAATTCCAAAAAAAATTCCAAAAAAAATTCCAAAAAAAATTTTCAAAAAAAAATTTCAAAAAAATTGAAAAAAATTCAAAAAAAAAACTCAAAAAAATTTTCAAAAAAAGAAAATTTCGAAAAAAAACTTCAAAAATAAAAAATAAAAAAAAATTTTTTAAAAAAATAGAAAAAAAATTAATTTTCAAAAAATAAAAAAAAATCAAAAAAAAAATTTCAAAACGAAAATTTTTCAAAAAATATAAAAATAAAAAATTTTCAAAAAAAAAAAATTTCGAAAAAAATTTCAAAAAAAATATTCAAAAAAAATTTAAGATAAAACGTCAAAAAAAATTTCAAAAGAAAAAAATTTCGAATAAAAACTTGAAAAAAAATTACAAAAAAAATTATCAAAATATTTTCAAAAAATTTACAAAAAAAATAAAAAAAAAATTTCATAATAAAATTTTTCAAAAAAAAAATTTCAGAAAAAAAATTTCAAAAAAAACTTTTAAAATAAAAAAATTAAAAAAAAATTTCAAAAAAATAGAAAAAAAATTCCAAAAAAAATTTTCATTACAAAATTTTTCAAAAAAAAAATTCAAAATGAAATTTTTCAAAAAAAAAATTTTCAAAGAAAAATATTTTTTAAAAAATAAAAAAATAAAAATTCGAAAAAAACTTCCCAAAAATATTTAAAAAAAAAATTTTCAAAAATAAATTACAAAAAAAAATTTAATTTATTTTTTGAAATTTTTTTCGAAATTTTTGTTGAAAATTTTTTTTTTTGAATTTTTTTTCGAATTTTTTATTTTTATTTTTTTTTGAAAAATTATCGTTTTGATTTTTTTTTTATTTTTTTGAAAATTAATTTTTTTTAAATTTTTTTAAAAATTTTTTAGCTTTGAAGTTTTTTTTCGAAATTTTTTTCTTTTGAAAATTTTTTTTTGAGGTTTTTTTTTGAAATTTTTTTTGAATTTTTTTTCAATTTTTTTGAAATTTTTTTTAAAATTTTTTTTTGGAATTTTTTTTGGAATTATTTTTTTAATTTTTTGAAAATGTTTTTGTTTTTTTTTTAAATTTATTTTTGAAAAATTTCATTATTGAAAATTTTTTTAAAAGTTTTTTAAAATTTTTTTTGAAATTTTTTTAAAAAATTTTTTTTTATTTTTTTTTCGAAATTTTTTTAAAATTTCCTTGAAATTTTTTTTATTGAAAATTTTTTTTTCGAAATTTTTTTTCGAATTTTTTTTTGAATATTTTTTTTTTTGAAAATTAATTTTTTTTGAATTTTTTTTTATTTTTCATTTTTGAAGTTTTTTTTTTGAATTTTTTTTTGAATTTTTTTTCAATCTTTTTGAAATTTTTTTTTGAAATTATTTTTTGGAATTTTTTTTCGATTTTTTTTTTAATTTTTTTTTAATTTTTTGAAATTTTTTTTTCGATTTTTTTTTGAAAATTTTTTTTGAATTTTTTTTGAATTTTTTTTCAATTTTTTTTGGAAATTTTTTTCTTTTGAAATTTTTTTCGAAATTTTTTTTTTGAAAATTTTTTTTTTGTGAATTTTTTTTTCGAATTTTTTTATTTTTATTTTTTTTGAAAAATTTTCGTTTTGAAATTTTTTTTATTTTTTTGAAAATTTATTTTTTTTGAAATTTTTTTTTTTGAAAATTTTGTTTTGAAAATTTTTTTTGAATTCTTTTTCTATTTTTTTTTAATTTTAAATTTTTTTTTGAAATTTTTTAAAAAATTTTTTTTTTTCGAAAATTTTTTTGAATTTTTTTTATTGAAAATTTTTTTTTCGAAATTTTTTTCGGAATTTATTTTTTGAAAATTTTTTTTTGAATTTTTTTTTCGAATTTTTTTATTTTAATTTTTTTTGAAAAATTTTCGTTTTGAATTTTTTTTTTTTATTTTTTTTTATTTTTTTGAAAATAAATTTTTTTTGAAAATTTTTTTTTTGAAAATTTTGTTTTGAAAATTTTTTTTCAATTTTTTTTCAATTTTTTTTCAATTTTTTTTTGAAAATTTTTTTTGGAATTTTTTTTTGGAATTTTTTTTTGGAATTTTTTTTGGAATTTTTTTTTATTATTTTTTTATTTTTTTAAATTTTTTTTTTGAAAATTTTTTTTTATATTTATTTTTTGAAATTTTTGTTTTGAAAATTTTTTTTTTGAATTTTTTTTTCGAATTTTTTATTTTTATTTTTTTTGAAAAATTTTCGTTTTGAATTTTTTTTTATTTTTTTGAAAATTAATTTTTTTTGAATTTTTTTAAAAATTTTTATCTTTGAAGTTTTTTTTTGAAATTTTTTTCTTTTGAAAATTTGAGTTTTTTTTTTTGAAATTTTTTTTGAATTTTTTTTCAATTTTTTTGAAATTTTTTTTAAAATTTTTTTTTGGAATTTTTTTTGGAACTATTTTTTAATTTTTTAAAATTTTTTTTTGTATTTTTTTTTTGAAAAATTTTCTTATTGAAAATTTTTTTAAATTTTTTTTTGAAATTTTTTTTTTAAATTTTTTTTTTATTTTATTTTTCGAAATTTTTTTTGAAATTTCCTTGAAATTTTTTTTATTGAAAATTTTTTTTTCGAAATTTTTTTTTTGAATATTTTTTTTATTTTTTTGAAAATTAATTTTTTTTGAAATTTTTTTTATTTTTTATTTTTGAAGTTTTTTTTTTGAAATTTTTTTTGAATTTTTTTTCAATCTTTTTGAAATTTTTTTTTGAAATTATTTTTTGGAATTTTTTTTTGGATTTTTTTTAAATTTTTTTTTTATTCTTTGATTTTTTTTTTAAATTCTTTTTAATTTTTTTTTTATTTTTTATTTTTTTTGAAATTTTTTTTTCGAGTTTTCTTTTTGAAAATTTTTTTTTGAATTTTTTTTATTTTTTTTTTGATTTTTTTTTTACATTTTTTTTAAAAATTTTCTTTTTGAAAATTTTTGTTTTTGAATTTTTTTTTTCGATTTTTTTCTGAATTTTTTTTAAAACTGTTTTTGAAATTTTTTTTTCTAATTTTTTTTTCTAATTTTTTTAAAAATTTTTTAAATTTTTTTTAAAATTTTTTTTAAATTTTTTTTTCAAATATTTTTTTCTAAATTTTTTTCTAAATTTTTTAAAAATTTTTTTAAAATTTTTTTTCGAATTTTTTTTTGAATTTTTTTTTCTTTTTGAAATTTTGTTTTTAATTTTTTTTTTGAAATTTTTTGAAATTTTTTTTTGAATTTTTTTTTAAATTTTTTTTTATTTTTTCTTCAAAAAATTTTTTTGAAATTTTTTTTGAAATTTTTTTTTTGAATTTTTTTTTCTAAATTTTTTAAAAATTTTTTTAAAATTTTTTTTCGAATTTTTTTTTTCGAAAAATTTTCGTTTTGAAATTTTTGTTATATTTTTTTAAGTTTTTAAAATAAATTTTTGAAATTTTTGTTTTATTTTTTCGAGTTTTTTTTGAAATTTTTTTTGAATTTTTCTGAAAATTTTTTATTTTTGAAAATTTTTTTTTGAATTTTTTTTTGAAAGTTTTTGAAATTTATTTGAAAATTTTCAAAACAAAATTTTCAAAAAAAAAATTTTCAAAAAAATAAAAAAAAAATCAAAAAAAAAATTTCGAAAAAAATTTCAAAAAAAAAATTCAAAAAAAATTTAAAATAAAACGTCAAAAAAATTTTCAAAAGAAAAAAATTTAGAAAAAAACTTGAAAAAAAAATTACAGAAAAAAATTATCAAAATATTTTCAAAAAATTTACAAAAAAAATTAAAAAAATATTTTCAATATAAAATTTTTCAAAAAAAAATTTTTCAAAGAAAAATATTTAAAAAAAAATAAAAATTTGAAAAAAATTTTAAAATTTTTTTTAAAAAAATTAAGAAAAAATTTTCAAAAAAAAACTGTCAAAAAAATTAAACAAAAATTTCAATATAAAATTTTTCAAAAAAAAAAATTTTCAAAGAAAAATATTTTTAAAAAAATAAAAATTCGAAAAAAATTTAAAAAATATTAAAAAAAAATTAGAAAAAAATTCAAAAAAATAAAAAAAAACCGTCAAAAAAATTTTCAAAAGAAAAAAATTTCCAGATAAAAACTTCAAAAATAAAAAATTTTAAAAAAATTTCAAAAAAAAATTAAAAAAAAATTTTCAAAAAAAAAATCGAAAGAAAAAATTTCAAAAAATTAAAAAAAAAAATTAAAAAAATCCAAACAAAAATTCCAAAAAAAAATTTCGAAAAAATCTTCAAAAATAAAAAAAAAATTTCAAGAAAAATAGAAAAAAAAATCAAAAGAAATTTTCAAAACAAAATTTTCAAAAAAAAAAATTTCAAAAAAAATAAAATTAAAAAATTCGAAAAAAAATTCAAAAAAAAAAATTCGAAAAAAATTTCAAAAAATAAATATAAAAAAAAAATTTCAAAAAATAAATATAAAAAAAAAATTTTCAAAAAAAAAAAAAAAAATTTTAAAAAATTTCAAAAAGAAAATAAAAAAAATATTTAAAAAAACTTCCAAAAAAAATTTTTAAAAAAAATTCAAAACGAAAATTTTTCGAAAAAAAATTTAAAAAATAAATTAGAAAAAAATTTAGAAAAAAATGTTTAAAAAAATTAGAATAAAAATTTAGAAAAAAAAAATTTCAATAAGTTTCAAAAAAAATTCAAAAGAAATTTCCAAAAAATAAAATTTCAAAAACAAAAATTTTCAAAAAGAAAATTTTTTTAAAAAAATAAAAAAAAATAAAAAATTTTAAAAAAAATTCAAAAAAAATTTAAAAAAATTTAAAAAAAATTTTTAAAAAAATTTCAAAAAAAAATTTCGAAAAAAAATGTTCAAAAAAAAAATTTTCAAAAAAAAAATTGAAAAAAAATTCAAAAAAAAAATTGAAAAAAAATTAAAAAAAAATTAAAAAAAAAAACTCAAAAAATTAATTTCCAAAAGAAAAAAATTCAAAAAAAAATTTCAAAACGAAAATGTATCGAAAAAATCAAAAAAAAATTCGAAAAAAAATTTCAAAAATAAAATTTTCAAAAAAAAAATTTCAAAAAAAATATCGAAAAAAAATTTCAAAAAATTAAAAAAAAATTTTTTTTAAAAATTCCAAAAAAAAAATTCCAAAAAAATTTTCAATATAAAATTTTTCAAAAAAAAATTTTCAAAATAAAATTTTTCAAAAAAAAATTTTCAAGAAAAATATTTAAAAAAAAATAAAAAAATAAAAATTCGAAAAAATTGAAAAAAAAAATTCAATATAAATTAAAAAATACTGTCAAAAGAAATTTCAAAAGAAAAAAACTTCCCAAAAAAAATTTAAAAAAAAAATTTTTCAAAAATAAATTTTCGAAAAAAAAACAAAAAAAAAATTAGAAAAAAATTTAGAAAAAAATATTTAGAAAAAAAAATTTCAAAAAAAATTTCATAAAAAAATTAAAAAAATTAGAAAAAAAATTTAGAAAAAAAAATTTCAAAAAAAATTCAGAAGAAATTTCCAAAAAATTAAATTTCAAAAACAAAAATTTTCAAAAAGAAAATTTTTAAAAAAATATATAAAATTCAAAAAAAAATTTTTAAAAAATAAAAAAAAATTAAAAAAAAAATTTCAAAATGAAAACTCGAAAAAAAATTTTCAAAAAAAAAATTTTCAAAAAAAAAATTGAAAAAAAATTGAAAAAAAAATTTAAAAAAAAACCTCAAAAAAACTAATTTCCAAAAAAAAATTCAAAAAAAAATTTCAAAATGAAAATTTTTCAAAAAAATCAAAAAAAATTCGAAAAAAAATTTCAAAAAAAAAATTTTCAAAAAAAAAATTTCAAAAAAAATATCGAAAAAAAAATTTCAAAAAATAAAAAAAAATTTTTTTTAAAAATTCCAAAAAAAATTTTCAAAATTAAATTTTTCAAAAAAAAATTTTCAAAGAAAAATATTTAAAAAAAAATAAAAATTCGAAAAAATTGAAAAAAAAAATTCAATATAAATTTAAAAAAAACTGTCAAAAGAAATTTCAAAAGAAAAAACTTCCCAAAAAAAAAAAAAATTTTTTTTTCAAAAATAAATTACAAAAAAAAATTTAAAAAAAAATTCGAAAAAAATATTTTCAAAAAAAAAAATTTAAAAAAAAGTTTCAATATAAAATTCAGAAAAAATTTCCAAAAAAAAATTTTCGAAAAAAAAAAATTTTAAAAAAAATTCTCAGAAAAATTTGAAAAAAAATTTAAAAAAATTTAAAAAAAAATTTCAAAAAGAAAAGTTTTCAAAAAAAAAATTAAAAAAAAAATCGAAAATAAAATTTCAAAAAATTAAAAAAAAATTTAAAAAAAATTCCAAAAAAAAATTCCAAAAAAAATTCCAAAAAAAATTCCAAAAAAAATTTTCAAAAAAAAATTTCAAAAAAATTGAAAAAAATTCAAAAAAAAAACTCAAAAAAATTTTCAAAAAAAGAAAATTTCGAAAAAAAACTTCAAAAATAAAAAATAAAAAAAAAAATTTTAAAAAAATAGAAAAAAAATTAATTTTCAAAAAATAAAAAAAAATCAAAAAAAAAATTTCAAAACGAAAATTTTTCAAAAAATATAAAAATAAAAAATTTTCAAAAAAAAAAAATTTCGAAAAAAATTTCAAAAAAAATATTCAAAAAAAATTTAAGATAAAACGTCAAAAAAAATTTCAAAAGAAAAAAATTTCGAATAAAAACTTGAAAAAAAATTACAAAAAAAATTATCAAAATATTTTCAAAAAATTTACAAAAAAAATAAAAAAAAAATTTTCATAATAAAATTTTTCAAAAAAAAAATTTCAGAAAAAAAATTTCAAAAAAAACTTTTAAAATAAAAAAATTAAAAAAAAATTTCAAAAAAATAGAAAAAAAATTCCAAAAAAAATTTTCATTACAAAATTTTTCAAAAAAAAAATTCAAAATGAAATTTTTCAAAAAAAAAATTTTCAAAGAAAAATATTTTTTAAAAAATAAAAAAATAAAAATTCGAAAAAAACTTCCCAAAAATATTTTAAAAAAAAATTTTCAAAAATAAATTACAAAAAAAAATTTAATTTATTTTTCGAAATTTTTTTCGAAATTTTTGTTGAAAAATTTTTTTTTTGAATTTTTTTTCGAATTTTTTATTTTTATTTTTTTTTGAAAAATTATCGTTTTGAATTTTTTTTTTTTTTTTTGAAAATTAATTTTTTTTAAATTTTTTTAAAAATTTTTTAGCTTTGAAGTTTTTTTTCGAAATTTTTTTCTTTTGAAAATTTTTTTTTGAGGTTTTTTTTTGAAATTTTTTTTGAATTTTTTTTCAATTTTTTTGAAATTTTTTTTAAAATTTTTTTTTGGAATTTTTTTTGGAATTATTTTTTTAATTTTTTGAAAATGTTTTTGTTTTTTTTAAAATTTATTTTTGAAAAATTTCATTATTGAAAATTTTTTTAAAAGTTTTTTAAATTTTTTTTTGAAATTTTTTTAAAAATTTTTTTTTTATTTTTTTTTTCGAAATTTTTTAAAAATTTCCTTGAAATTTTTTTTATTGAAAATTTTTTTTTCGAAATTTTTTTTCGAATTTTTTTTTGAATATTTTTTTTTTTTTGAAAATTAATTTTTTTTGATTTTTTTTTTAATTTTTCATTTTTGAAGTTTTTTTTTTTGAATTTTTTTTTGAATTTTTTTTCAATCTTTTTGAAATTTTTTTTTGAAATTATTTTTTGGAATTTTTTTTCGATTTTTTTAAAAAAAAATTTTAATTTTTTGAAATTTTTTTTTCGATTTTTTTTTGAAAATTTTTTTTGAATTTTTTTTCAATTTTTTTTGGAAATTTTTTTCTTTTGAAATTTTTTTCGAAATTTTTTTTTTGAAAATTTTTTTTTGTGAATTTTTTTTTCGAATTTTTTTATTTTTATTTTTTTTTGAAAAATTTTCGTTTTGAAATTTTTTTTATTTTTTTGAAAATTTATTTTTTTTGAAATTTTTTTTTTTGAAAATTTTGTTTTGAAAATTTTTTTTGAATTCTTTTTCTATTTTTTTTTTAAATTTTAAATTTTTTTTTGAAATTTTTTTAAAAAATTTTTTTTTTCGAAAATTTTTTTGAATTTTTTTTTATTGAAAATTTTTTTTTCGAAATTTTTTTCGGAATTTATTTTTTGAAAATTTTTTTTTTGAATTTTTTTTTCGAATTTTTTTATTTTTATTTTTTTTGAAAAATTTTCGTTTTGAATTTTTTTTTTTGATTTTTTTTATTTTTTTGAAAATTAATTTTTTTTGAAAATTTTTTTTTTGAAAATTTTGTTTTGAAAATTTTTTTTCAATTTTTTTTCAATTTTTTTTCATTTTTTTTTTGAAATTTTTTTTTGGAATTTTTTTTTGGAATTTTTTTTTGGAATTTTTTTTGGAATTTTTTTTTATTATTTTTTTATTTTTTTAAATTTTTTTTTTGAATTTTTTTTTTATATTTATTTTTTGAAATTTTTGTTTTGAAAATTTTTTTTTTGAATTTTTTTTTCGAATTTTTTATTTTTATTTTTTTTGAAAAATTTTCGTTTTGAATTTTTTTTTTATTTTTTTGAAAATTAATTTTTTTTGAATTTTTTTTAAATTTTTTATCTTTGAAGTTTTTTTTTTAAATTTTTTTCTTTTGAAAATTTGAGTTTTTTTTTTTGAAATTTTTTTTGAATTTTTTTTCAATTTTTTTGAAATTTTTTTTCAAATTTTTTTTTGGAACTATTTTTTAATTTTTTAAAATTTTTTTTTGTTTTTTTTTTATTTTTTTTTGAAAAATTTTCTTATTCAAAAAAAAAAATTTTCAAAGAAAAATATTTTAAAAAAAATAAAAATTCGAAAAAAATTTAAAAAATATTAAAAAAAAATTAGAAAAAAATTCAAAAAAATAAAAAAAAACCGTCAAAAAAATTTTCAAAAGAAAAAAATTTCCAGATAAAAACTTCAAAAATAAAAAATTTTAAAAAAATTTCAAAAAAAAATTAAAAAAAAATTTTCAAAAAAAAAATCGAAAGAAAAAATTTCAAAAAATTAAAAAAAAAAATTAAAAAAATCCAAACAAAAATTCCAAAAAAAAATTTCGAAAAAATCTTCAAAAATAAAAAAAAAATTTCAAGAAAAATAGAAAAAAAAATCAAAAGAAATTTTCAAAACAAAATTTTCAAAAAAAAAAATTTCAAAAAAAATAAAATTAAAAAATTCGAAAAAAAATTCAAAAAAAAAATTCGAAAAAAATTTCAAAAAATAAATATAAAAAAAAAAATTTCAAAAAATAAATATAAAAAAAAAATTTTCAAAAAAAAAAAAAAAATTTTAAAAAATTTCAAAAAGAAAATAAAAAAAATATTTAAAAAAACTTCCAAAAAAAATTTTTAAAAAAAATTCAAAACGAAAATTTTTCGAAAAAAAATTTAAAAAATAAATTAGAAAAAAATTTAGAAAAAAATGTTTAAGAAAATTAGAATAAAAATTTAGAAAAAAAAAATTTCAATAAGTTTCAAAAAAAATTCAAAAGAAATTTCCAAAAAATAAAATTTCAAAAACAAAAATTTTCAAAAAGAAAATTTTTTTAAAAAAATAAAAAAAAATAAAAAATTTTAAAAGAAATTCAAAAAAAATTTAAAAAAATTTAAAAAAAATTTTTAAAAAAATTTCAAAAAAAAATTTCGAAAAAAAATGTTCAAAAAAAAATTTTCAAAAAAAAAATTGAAAAAAAATTGAAAAAAAAAATTGAAAAAAAATTCAAAAAAAATTAAAAAAAAAACCTCAAAAAATTAATTTCCAAAAGAAAAAAATTCAAAAAAAAATTTCAAAACGAAAATGTTTCGAAAAAATCAAAAAAAAATTCGAAAAAAAATTTCAAAAATAAAATTTTCAAAAAAAAAATTTCAAAAAAAATATCGAAAAAAAATTTCAAAAAATTAAAAAAAAAATTTTTTTAAAAATTCCAAAAAAAAAATTCCAAAAAAATTTTCAATATAAAATTTTTCAAAAAAAAATTTTCAAAATAAAATTTTTCAAAAAAAAATTTTCAAGAAAAATATTAAAAAAAAAATAAAAAAATAAAAATTCGAAAAAATTGAAAAAAAAAATTCAATATAAATTAAAAAAATACTGTCAAAAGAAATTTCAAAAGAAAAAAACTTCCCAAAAAAAATTTAAAAAAAAAATTTTTCAAAAATAAATTACAAAAAAAAATTAAAAAAAAATTTCGAAAAAAATTTCAAAACGAAAATTTTTCGAAAAAAAAATAAAAAAAAAATTAGAAAAAAATTTAGAAAAAAATATTTAGAAAAAAAAATTTCAAAAAAAATTTCATAAAAAAATTAAAAAAATTAGAAAAAAAATTTAGAAAAAAAAATTTCAAAAAAAATTCAGAAGAAATTTCCAAAAAATTAAATTTCAAAAACAAAAATTTTCAAAAAGAAAATTTTTAAAAAAATATATAAAATTCAAAAAAAAATTTTTAAAAAATAAAAAAAAATTAAAAAAAAAATTTCAAAATGAAAACTCGAAAAAAAATTTTCAAAAAAAAAATTTTCAAAAAAAAAATTGAAAAAAAATTGAAAAAAAAATTAAAAAAAAAACCTCAAAAAAACTAATTTCCAAAAAAAAATTCAAAAAAAAATTTCAAAACGAAAATTTTTCAAAAAAATCAAAAAAAATTCGAAAAAAAATTTCAAAAAAAAAATTTTCAAAAAAATAATTTCAAAAAAAATATCGAAAAAAAAATTTCAAAAAATAAAAAAAAATTTTTTTTAAAAATTCCAAAAAAAATTTTCAAAATTAAATTTTTCAAAAAAAAATTTTCAAAGAAAAATATTTAAAAAAAAATAAAAATTCGAAAAAATTGAAAAAAAAAATTCAATATAAATTAAAAAAAAACTGTCAAAAGAAATTTCAAAAGAAAAAACTTCCCAAAAAAAAAAAAAATTTTTTTTTCAAAAATAAATTACAAAAAAAAATTAAAAAAAAAATTCGAAAAAAATATTATCAAAAAAAAAAATTTAAAAAAAAGTTTCAATATAAAATTCAGAAAAAATTTCCAAAAAAAAATTTTCGAAAAAAAAAAATTTTAAAAAAAATTCTCAGAAAAATTTGAAAAAAAATTTAAAAAAATTTAAAAAAAAATTTCAAAAAGAAAAGTTTTCAAAAAAAAAATTTAAAAAAAAATCGAAAATAAAATTTCAAAAAATTAAAAAAAAATTTAAAAAAAATTCCAAAAAAAAATTCCAAAAAAAATTCCAAAAAAAATTCCAAAAAAAATTTTCAAAAAAAAATTTCAAAAAAATTGAAAAAAATTCAAAAAAAAAACTCAAAAAAATTTTCAAAAAAAGAAAATTTCGAAAAAAAACTTCAAAAATAAAAAATAAAAAAAATTTTTTTAAAAAAATAGAAAAAAAATTAATTTTCAAAAAATAAAAAAAAATCAAAAAAAAAATTTCAAAACGAAAATTTTTCAAAAAATATGAAAATAAAAAATTTTCAAAAAAAAAAAATTTCGAAAAAAATTTCAAAAAAAATATTCAAAAAAAATTTAAGATAAAACGTCAAAAAAAATTTCAAAAGAAAAAAATTTCGAATAAAAACTTGAAAAAAAATTACAAAAAAAATTATCAAAATATTTTCAAAAAATTTACAAAAAAAATAAAAAAAAAATTTTCATAATAAAATTTTTCAAAAAAAAAATTTCAGAAAAAAAATTTCAAAAAAAACTTTTAAAATAAAAAAATTAAAAAAAAATTTCAAAAAAATAGAAAAAAAATTCCAAAAAAAATTTTCATTACAAAATTTTTCAAAAAAAAAATTCAAAATGAAATTTTTCAAAAAAAAAATTTTCAAAGAAAAATATTTTTTAAAAAATAAAAAAATAAAAATTCGAAAAAAACTTCCCAAAAATATTTAAAAAAAAAATTTCAAAAATAAATTACAAAAAAAAATTTAATTTATTTTTCGAAATTTTTTTCGAAATTTTTGTTGAAAAATTTTTTTTTTGAATTTTTTTTCGAATTTTTTATTTTTATTTTTTTTTGAAAAATTATCGTTTTGAATTTTTTTTTTTTGAAAATTAATTTTTTTTAAATTTTTTTAAAAATTTTTTAGCTTTGAAGTTTTTTTTCTTTTGAAAATTTTTTTTTGAGGTTTTTTTTTGAAATTTTTTTTGAATTTTTTTTCAATTTTTTTGAAATTTTTTTTAAAATTTTTTTTTGGAATTTTTTTTGGAATTATTTTTTGAATTTTTTGAAAATGTTTTTGTTTTTTTTAAAATTTATTTTTGAAAAATTTCATTATTGAAAATTTTTTTAAAAGTTTTTTAAATTTTTTTTTTGAAATTTTTTTAAAAATTTTTTTTTTATTTTTTTTTTCGAAATTTTTTTAAAATTTCCTTGAAATTTTTTTTATTGAAAATTTTTTTTTCGAAATTTTTTTTCGAATTTTTTTTTGAATATTTTTTTTTTTTGAAAATTAATTTTTTTTGATTTTTTTTTTAATTTTTCATTTTTGAAGTTTTTTTTTTTGAATTTTTTTTTGAATTTTTTTTCAATCTTTTTGAAATTTTTTTTTGAAATTATTTTTTGGAATTTTTTTTCGATTTTTTTAAAAAAAATTTTTAATTTTTTGAAATTTTTTTTTCGATTTTTTTTTGAAAATTTTTTTTGAATTTTTTTTCAATTTTTTTTGGAAATTTTTTTCTTTTGAAATTTTTTTCGAAATTTTTTTTTTGAAAATTTTTTTTTGTGAATTTTTTTTTCGAATTTTTTTATTTTTATTTTTTTTTGAAAAATTTTCGTTTTGAAATTTTTTTTATTTTTTTGAAAATTTATTTTTTTTGAAAATTTTTTTTTTGAAAATTTTGTTTTGAAAATTTTTTTTCAATTTTTTTTCAATTTTTTTTCATTTTTTCTTTGAAAATTTTTTTTGGAATTTTTTTTTGGAATTTTTTTTTGGAATTTTTTTTGGAATTTTTTTTTATTATTTTTTTATTTTTTTAAATTTTTTTTTTTGAATTTTTTTTTTATATTTATTTTTTGAAATTTTTGTTTTGAAAATTTTTTTTTTGAATTTTTTTTTCGAATTTTTTATTTTTATTTTTTTTGAAAAATTTTCGTTTTGAATTTTTTTTTTATTTTTTTGAAAATTAATTTTTTTTGAATTTTTTTTAAATTTTTTATCTTTGAAGTTTTTTTTTGAAATTTTTTTCTTTTGAAAATTTGAGTTTTTTTTTTTGAAATTTTTTTTGAATTTTTTTTCAATTTTTTTGAAATTTTTTTTCAAATTTTTTTTTGGAACTATTTTTTAATTTTTTAAAATTTTTTTTTGTTTTTTTTTTATTTTTTTTTGAAAAATTTTCTTATTGAAAATTTTTTTAAAATTTTTTTAAATTTTTTTTTGAAATTTTTTTTTAAAATTTTTTTTTATTTTATTTTTCGAATTTTTTTTTGAAATTTCCTTGAAATTTTTTTTATTGAAAATTTTTTTTTCGAAATTTTTTTTTTGAATATTTTTTTTATTTTTTTGAAAATTAATTTTTTTTGAATTTTTTTTTTTATTTTTTATTTTTGAAGTTTTTTTTCGAAATTTTTTTCTTTTGAAAATTTTTTTGAAGTTTTTTTTTTTGAAATTTTTTTTGAATTTTTTTTCAATCTTTTTGAAATTTTTTTTTGAAATTATTTTTTGATTTTTTTTTTAAATTCTTTTTAATTTTTTTTTATTTTTTATTTTTTTTTGAAAATTTTTTTTCGAGTTTTCTTTTTGAAAATTTTTCTTTGAATTTTTTTTTTATTTTTTTTTTATTTTTTTTTTACATTTTTTTTTTAATTTTCTTTTTGAAAATTTTTGTTTTTGAATTTTTTTTTTCGATTTTTTTCTGAATTTTTTTTAAAACTGTTTTTGAATTTTTTTTTCTAATTTTTTTTCTAATTTTTTTAAAATTTTTTTAAATTTTTTTTAAAATTTTTTTTAAATTTTTTTTTCAAATATTTTTTTTCTAAATTTTTTAATAATTTTTTTAAAATTTTTTTTCGAATTTTTTTTTGAATTTTTTTTTTCTTTTTGAAATTTTGTTTTTAATTTTTTTTTTTGAAATTTTTTGAAATTTTTTTTTGAATTTTTTTTTTAATTTTTTTTATTTTTTCTTCAAAAAATTTTTTTGAAATTTTTTTTGAAATTTTTTTTTTGAATTTTTTTTTCTAAATTTTTTTAAAATTTTTTTAAAATTTTTTTTCGAATTTTTTTTTGATTTTTTTTTTCGAAAAATTTTCGTTTTGAAATTTTTGTTATATTTTTTTAAGTTTTTTAAAAAAATTTTTGAAATTTTTGTTTTATTTTTTCGAGTTTTTTTTGAAATTTTTTTTGAATTTTTCTGAAAATTTTTTATTTTTGAAAATTTTTTTTTGAATTTTTTTTTGAAAGTTTTTGAAATTTATTTGAAAATTTTCAAAACAAAATTTTCAAAAAAAAAAATTTCAAAAAAATAAAAAAAAAATCAAAAAAAAAATTTCGAAAAAAATTTCAAAAAAAAAATTCAAAAAAAATTTAAAATAAAACGTCAAAAAAATTTTCAAAAGAAAAAAATTTCGAAAAAAAACTTGAAAAAAAAATTACAGAAAAAAATTATCAAAATATTTTCAAAAAATTTCCAAAAAAAATTAAAAAAATATTTTCAATATAAAATTTTTCAAAAAAAAATTTTTCAAAAAAAAATATTTTTAAAAAAATTTTTCAAAGAAAAATATTTTTAAAAAAATAAAAATTTGAAAAAAATTTTAAAAATTTTTAAAAAAAAATTAAGAAAAAATTTTCAAAAAAAAACTGTCAAAAAAATTTAAAAAAAATTTCAATATAAAATTTTTCAAAAAAAAAATTTTCAAAGAAAAATATTTTTAAAAAAATAAAAATTCGTAAAAAATTTAAAAAATATTAAAAAAAAATTAGAAAAAAATTCAAAAAAATGAAAAAAAAACCGTCAAAAAAATTTTCAAAAGAAAAAAATTTCCAGATAAAAACTTCAAAAATAAAAAATTTAAAAAAAATTTCAAAAAAAAATTCAAAAAAAATTTTCAAAAAAAAATCGAAAGAAAAAATTTCAAAAAATTAAAAAAAAAATTAAAAAAATCCAAACAAAAATTCCAAAAAAAAATTTCGAAAAAATCTTCAAAAATAAAAAAAAAATTTCAAGAAAAATAGAAAAAAAATTCAAAAGAAATTTTCAAAACAAAATTTTCAAAAAAAAAAATTTCAAAAAAAATAAAAATAAAAAATTCGAAAAAAAATTCAAAAAAAAAATTTGAAAAAAATTTCAAAAAATAAATATAAAAAAAAAATTTTCAAAAAATAAATATAAAAAAAAATTTTCAAAAAAAAAAAAAAAATTTTAAAAAATTTCAAAAAGAAAATAAAAATATTTAAAAAAACTTCCAAAAAAAATTTTTAAAAAAAATTCAAAACGAAAATTTTTCGAAAAAAAATTTAAAAAATAAATTAGAAAAAAATTTAGAAAAAAATGTTTAAAAAAAAAATTTCAAAAAAAATTTCAAAAAAAAAATTTAAAAAAATTAGAATAAAAATTTAGAAAAAAAAATTTCAATAAGTTTCAAAAAAAATTCAAAAGAAATTTCCAAAAAATAAAATTTCAAAAACAAAAATTTTCAAAAAGAAAATTTTTTTAAAAAAATAAAAAAAAATAAAAAATTTTAAAAAAAATTCAAAAAAAATTTAAAAAAATTTAAAAAAATTTAAAAAAAATTTTTAAAAAAATTTCAAAAAGAAAACTCAAAAAAAAATGTTCAAAAAAAAAATTTCAAAAAAAAAATTGAAAAAAAATTCAAAAAAAAAATTGAAAAAAAATTCAAAAAAAAACCTCAAAAAAATTAATTTCCAAAAGAAAAAAATTCAAAAAAAAATTTCAAAACGAAAATGTTTCGAAAAAATCAAAAAAAAATTCGAAAAAAAATTTCAAAAAATTAAAAAAAAAATTTTAAAAAAATTCCAAAAAAAAAATTCCAAAAAAAATTTTCAATATAAAATTTTTCAAAAAAAAATTTTCAAAATAAAATTTTTCAAAAAAAAATTTTCAAGAAAAATATTTTAAAAAAAATAAAAAAATAAAAATTCGAAAAAATTGAAAAAAAAAATTCAATATAAATTAAAAAAATACTGTCAAAAGAAATTTCAAAAGAAAAAAACTTCCCAAAAAGAATTAAAAAAAAAATTTTTTCAAAAATAAATTACAAAAAAAAAATTAAAAAAAAATTTCGAAAAAAATTTCAAAACGAAAATTTTTCGAAAAAAAATAAAAAAAAAATTAGAAAAAAATTTAGAAAAAAATATTTAGAAAAAAAAATTTCAAAAAAAATTTCAAAAAATAATTAAAAAAATTAGAAAAAAAATTTAGAAAAAAAAAAATTCAAAAACAGTTTCAAAAAAAATTCAGAAGAAATTTCCAAAAAATTAAATTTCAAAAGCAAAAATTTTCAAAAAGAAAATTTTTAAAAAAATATATAAAATTTAAAAAAAAAATTTGAAAAAAATAAAAAAAAAATTTCAAAATGAAAACTCGAAAAAAAATTTTCAAAAAAAAAATTGAAAAAAAATTGAAAAAAAAATTTAAAAAAAAACCTCAAAAAGACTAATTTCCAAAAAAAAATTCAAAAAAAAATTTCAAAACGAAAATTTTTCAAAAAAATCAAAAAAAATTCGAAAAAAAATTTCAAAAAAAAAAATTTCAAAAAAAAAATTTCAAAAAAAATATCGAAAAAAAAATTTCAAAAAATTAAAAAAAAAAAATTTTTAAAATTCCAAAAAAAATTTTCAATATAAAATTTTTCAAAAAAAAATTTCAAAATAAAATTTTTCAAAAAAAAAATTTCAAAGAAAAATATTTAAAAAAAAATAAAAATTCGAAAAAATTGAAAAAAAAAATTCAATATAAATTTAAAAAAAACTGTCAATTTCAAAAGAAAAACTTCCCAAAAAAAAAAAAAAAAAAATTTTTCAAAAATAAATTACAAAAAAAAATTTAAAAAAAAATTTTTCAAAAATAAATTACAAAAAAAAATTTAAAAAAAAATTCGAAAAAAATATTTTCGAAAAAAAAATTTAAAAAAAAGTTTCAATATAAAATTCAGAAAAAATTTCCAAAAAAAAATTTTCGAAAAAAAAAAAATTTAAAAAAAAATTCTCAGAAAAATTTGAAAAAAAATTTAAAAAAATTTTTAAAAAAATTTCAAAAAGAAAATTTTTCAAAAAAAAAATTAAAAAAAAATCGAAAATAAAATTTCAAAAAATTAAAAAAAAATTTTAAAAAAATTCCAAAAAAAAATTCCAAAAAAAATTCCAAAAAAAATTTTCAAAAAAAAATTTCAAAAAAATTCAAAAAAAAAACCTCAAAAAAATTTTCAAAAGAAGAAAATTTCGAAAAAAAACTTCAGAAATAAAAAATTAAAAAAAAATTTAAAAAAAATAGAAAAAAAATTCAAAAAATAAAAAAAAATCAAAAAAAAAATTTCAAAACGAAAATTTTTCAAAAAAAAAATTTCAAAAAAAATATCGAAAAAAAAATTTCAAAAAATTAAAAAAAATTTTTTTTTAAAAATTCCAAAAAAAATTTTCAATATAAAATTTTTCAAAAAAAAATTTCAAAATAAAATTTTTCAAAAAAAAATTTTCAAAGAAAAATATTTTAAAAAAAATAAAAATTCGAAAAAATTGAAAAAAAAAATTCAATATAAATTAAAAAAAAACTGTCAAAAGAAATTTCAAAAGAAAAAACTTCCCAAAAAAAAAAAAAAAAAATTTTCAAAAATAAATTACAAAAAAAAAATTAAAAAAAAAATTCGAAAAAAATATTTTCAAAAAAAAAATTTAAAAAAAAGTTTCAATATAAAATTCAGAAAAAATTTCCAAAAAAAAATTTTCGAAAAAAAAAAATTTAAAAAAAAATTCTCAGAAAAATTTGAAAAAAAAATTTAAAAAAATTAAAAAAAAAATTTCAAAAAGAAAATTTTTCAAAAAAAAAATTTAAAAAAAAATCGAAAATAAAATTTCAAAAAATTAAAAAAAAATTTAAAAAAAATTCCAAAAAAAAATTCCAAAAAAAATTCCAAAAAAAATTCCAAAAAAAATTTTCAAAAAAAAATTTCAAAAAAATTGAAAAAAATTCAAAAAAAAACTCAAAAAAATTTTCAAAAAAAGAAAATTTCGAAAAAAAACTTCAAAAATAAAAAATTAAATTTTTTTTTTTTAAAAAATAGAAAAAAAATTCAAAAAAAATTAATTTTCAAAAAATAAAAAAAAATCAAAAAAAAAATTTCAAAACGAAAATTTTTCAAAAAATATAAAAATAAAAAAGTTCGAAAAAAAAATTAAATAAAAAATTTTCAAAAAAAAAAAATTTCGAAAAAAATTTCAAAAAAAATATTCAAAAAAAATTTAAGATAAAACGTCAAAAAAAATTTCAAAAGAAAAAAATTTCGAATAAAAACTTGAAAAAAAATTACAAAAAAAATTATCAATATTTTCAAAAAATTTACAAAAAAAATAAAAAAAAAATTTTCATAATAAAATTTTTCAAAAAAAAAATTCAGAAAAAAAATTTCAAAAAAAACTTTTAAAATAAAAAAATTAAAAAAAAATCTCAAAAAAATAGAAAAAAAATTCCAAAAAAAATTTTCAATACAAAATTTTTCAAAAAAAAAATTCAAAATGAAATTTTTCAAAAAAAAATTTTAAAAGAAAAATATTTTTTAAAAAATAAAAAAATAAAAATTCGAAAAAAACTTCCCAAAAATATTTTTAAAAAAAATTTTCAAAAATAAATTACAAAAAAAAATTTAAGTTATTTTTTGAAATTTTTTTCGAAATTTTTGTTGAAAATTTTTTTTTTGATTTTTTTTTCGAATTTTTTATTTTTATTTTTTTTTGAAAAATTATCGTTTTGAATTTTTTTTTTATTGTTTTGAAAATTAATTTTTTTAAAATTTTTTTAAAAATTTTTTAGCTTTGAAGTTTTTTTTCGAAATTTTTTTCTTTTGAAAATTTTTTTTTGAGGTTTTTTTTTGAAATTTTTTTTGAATTTTTTTTCAATTTTTTTTAAATTTTTTTTTAAATTTTTTTTTGGAATTTTTTTTGGAATTATTTTTTTAATTTCTTGAAAATGTTTTTGTTTTTTTTTAAATTTATTTTTGAAAAATTTCATTATTGAAAATTTTTTTAAAAGTTTTTTAAAAATTTTTTTGAAATTTTTTTAAAAAATTTTTTTTAATTTTTTTTTTCGAAATTTTTTTAAAATTTCCTTGAAATTTTTTTTATTGAAAATTTTTTTTTCGAAATTTTTTTTCGAATTTTTTTTTTGAATATTTTTTTTTTTGAAAATTAATTTTTTTTGATTTTTTTTTTAATTTTTCATTTTTGAAGTTATTTTTTTGAATTTTTTTTTGAATTTTTTTTCAATCTTTTTTAAATTTTTTTTTGAAATTATTTTTTGGAATTTTTTTTCGATTTTTTTTAAAATTTTTTTTTAATTTTTTGAAATTTTTTTTTCGATTTTTTTTTGAAAATTTTTTTTGAATTTTTTTTGAATTTTTTTTTAAATTTTTTTTGGAAATTTTTTTCTTTTGAAATTTTTTTCGAAATTTTTTTTTTGAAAATTTTTTTTTGTGAATTTTTTTTTCGAATTTTTTTATTTTTATTTTTTTTGAAAAATTTTCGTTTTGAAATTTTTTTTATTTTTTTGAAAATTTATTTTTTTTGAAATTTTTTTTTTTGAAAATTTTGTTTTGAAAATTTTTTTTGAATTCTTTTTCTATTTTTTTTTAATTTTAAATTTTTTTTTGAAATTTTTTTAAAAATTTTTTTTTTCGAAAATTTTTTTGAATTTTTTTTTTATTGAAAATTTTTTTTTCGAAATTTTTTTCGGAATTTATTTTTTGAAAATTTTTTTTTTGAATTTTTTTTTCGAATTTTTTTATTTTTATTTTTTTTGAAAAATTTTCGTTTTGAATTTTTTTTTTGATTTTTTTTTATTTTTTTGAAAATTAATTTTTTTTGAAAATTTTTTTTTTGAAAATTTTGTTTTGAAAATTTTTTTTCAATTTTTTTTCAATTTTTTTTCAATTTTTTTTTGAAAATTTTTTTTGGAATTTTTTTTTGGAATTTTTTTTTGGAATTTTTTTTGGAATTTTTTTTTATTATTTTTTTATTTTTTTGAATTTTTTTTTTGAAAAATTTTTTTTATATTTATTTTTTGAAATTTTTGTATTGAAAATTTTTTTTTTGAATTTTTTTTTACGAATTTTTTATTTTTATTTTTTTGAAAAATTTTCGTTTTGAATTTTTTTTTATTTTTTTGAAAATTAATTTTTTTTGAATTTTTTTTAAATTTTTTATCTTTGAAGTTTTTTTTTGAAATTTTTTTCTTTTGAAAATTTGAGTTTTTTTTTGAAATTTTTTTTGAATTTTTTTTCAATTTTTTAGAAATTTTTTTTAAAATTTTTTTTTGGAATTTTTTTTTGGAACTATTTTTTAATTTTTTAAAATTTTTTTTTGTTTTTTTTTTATTTTTTTTTTGAAAAATTTTCTTATTGAAAATTTTTTAAAAATTTTTTTAAATTTTTTTTTGAAATTTTTTTTTAAAATTTTTTTTTTATTTTATTTTTCGAATTTTTTTTTGAAATTTCCTTGAAATTTTTTTTATTGAAAATTTTTTTTTCGAAATTTTTTTTTTGAATATTTTTTTTATTTTTTTGAAAATTAATTTTTTTTGAAAATTTTTTTTTTATTTTTTATTTTTGATTTTTTTTTTCGAAATTTTTTTCTTTTGAAAATTTTTTTGAAGTTTTTTTTTTGAAATTTTTTTTGAATTTTTTTTCAATCTTTTTGAAATTTTTTTTTGAAATTATTTTTTGGAATTTTTTTTTTGGATTTTTTTTAAATTTTTTTTAAAATTTTTTGATTTTTTTTTTAAATTCTTTTTAATTTTTTTTTTATTTTTTATTTTTTTTTTGAAAATTTTTTTTCGAGTTTTCTTTTTGAAAATTTTTTTTTGAATTTTTTTTTTATTTTTTTTTTGATTTTTTTTTTACATTTTTTTTTTTAATTTTCTTTTTGAAAATTTTGTTTTTTGAATTTTTTTTTTCGATTTTTTTCTGAATTTTTTTTAAAACTGTTTTTGAAATTTTTTTTCTTATTTTTTTTTCTAATTTTTTTAAAACTTTTTTAAATTTTTTTTAAAATTTTTTTTAAATTTTTTTTTCAAATATTTTTTTCTAAATTTTTTAAAAATTTTTTTAAAATTTTTTTTCGAATTTTTTTTTGAATTTTTTTTTCTTTTTGAAATTTTGTTTTTAATTTTTTTTTTTGAAATTTTTTGAAATATTTTTTTGAATTTTTTTTTAAATTTTTTTTTATTTTTTCTTCAAAAAATTTTTTTGAAATTTTTTTTGAAATTTTTTTTTTGAATTTTTTTTCTAAATTTTTTTAAAATTTTTTTAAAATTTTTTTTCGAATTTTTTTTTGATTTTTTTTTTCGAAAAATTTTCGTTTTGAAATTTTTGTTATATTTTTTTGAGTTTTTTTGAAATTTTTTTTGAATTTTTCTGAAAATTTTTTATTTTTGAAAATTTTTTTTTGAATTTTTTTTTGAAAGTTTTTGAAATTTATTTGAAAATTTTCAAAACAAAATTTTCAAAAAAAAAAATTTCAAAACAAAATTTTCAAAAAAAAAATTTTCAAAAAAATAAAAAAAAAATCAAAAAAAAAATTTCGAAAAAAATTTCAAAAAAAAAATTCAAAAAAAATTTAAAATAAAACGTCAAAAAAATTTTCAAGAGAAAAAAATTTAGAAAAAAAACTTGAAAAAAAATTACAGAAAAAAATTATCAAAATATTTTCAAAAAATTTCCAAAAAAAATTAAAAAAATATTTTCAATATAAAATTTTTCAAAAAAAAATTTTTCAAAGAAAAATATTTTTAAAAAAATAAAAATTTGAAAAAAAATTTAAAAATTTTTAAAAAAAAATTAAGAAAAAATTTTCAAAAAAAACTGTCAAAAAAATTTAAAAAAAATTTCAATATAAAATTTTTCAAAAAAAAAATTTTCAAAGAAAAATATTTTTAAAAAAATAAAAATTCGAAAAAAATTTAAAAAATATTTAAAAAAAATTAGAAAAAAATTCAAAAAAATGAAAAAAAAACCGTCAAAAAAATTTTCAAAAGAAAAAAATTTCCAGATAAAAACTTCAAAAATAAAAAATTTAAAAAAAATTTCAAAAAAAAATTCAAAAAAAATTTTCAAAAAAAATCGAAAGAAAAAATTTCAAAAAATTAAAAAAAAAAATTAAAAAAATCCAAACAAAAATTCCAAAAAAAAAATTCGAAAAAATCTTCAAAAATAAAAAAAAAATTTCAAGAAAAATAGAAAAAAAATTCAAAAGAAATTTTCAAAACAAAATTTTCAAAAAAAAAAATTTCAAAAAAAATAAAAATAAAAAATTCGAAAAAAAATTCAAAAAAAAAATTCGAAAAAAATTTCAAAAAATAAATATAAAAAAAAAATTTTCAAAAAATAAATATAAAAAAAAATTTTCAAAAAAAAAAAAAAAATTTTAAAAAATTTCAAAAAGAAAATAAAAATATTTAAAAAAACTTCCAAAAAAAATTTTTAAAAAAAATTCAAAACGAAAATTTTTCGAAAAAAAATTTAAAAAATAAATTAGAAAAAAATTTATAAAAAAATGTTTAAAAAAAAAATTTCAAAAAAAATTTCAAAAAAAAAATTTAAAAAAATTAGAATAAAAATTTAGAAAAAAAAAATTTCAATAAGTTTCAAAAAAAATTCAAAAGAAATTTCCAAAAAATAAAATTTCAAAAACAAAAATTTTCAAAAAGAAATTTTTTTTAAAAAAATAAAAAATTTTAAAAAAAATTCAAAAAAAATTTAAAAAAATTTAAAAAAATTTAAAAAAAATTTTAAAAAAAATTTCAAAAAGAAAACTCAAAAAAAAATGTTAAAAAAAAAAAAATTTCAAAAAAAAAATTGAAAAAAAATTCAAAAAAAAAATTGAAAAAAAATTCAAAAAAAAATTCAAAAAAAACCTCAAAAAATTAATTTCCAAAAGAAAAAAATTCAAAAAAAAATTTCAAAACGAAAATGTTTCGAAAAAATCAAAAAAAATTCGAAAAAAAATTTCAAAAATAAAATTTTCAAAAAAAAATTTCAAAAAAAATATCGAAAAAAAATTTCAAAAAATTAAAAAAAAAAATTTAAAAAAATTCCAAAAAAAAAATTCCAAAGAAAATTTTCAATATAAAATTTTTCAAAAAAAAATTTTCAAAATAAAATTTTTCAAAAAAAAATTTTCAAGAAAAATATTTTTAAAAAAATAAAAAAATAAAAATTCGAAAAAATTGAAAAAAAAAATTCAATATAAATTAAAAAAATACTGTCAAAAGAAATTTCAAAAGAAAAAAACTTCCCAAAAAAAATTGAAAAAAAAAATTTTTTCAAAAATAAATTACAAAAAAAAAATTAAAAAAAAATTTCGAAAAAAATTTCAAAACGAAAATTTTTCGAAAAAAAATAAAAAAAAAAATTAGAAAAAAATTTAGAAAAAAATATTTAGAAAAAAAAATTTCAAAAAAAAAATTAAAAAAATTAGAAAAAAAATTTCAAAAACAGTTTCAAAAAAAATTCAGAAGAAATTTCCAAAAAATTAAATTTCAAAAACAAAAATTTTCAAAAAGAAAATTTTTAAAAAAATATATAAAATTCAAAAAAAAATTTAAAAAAAATAAAAAAAAAATTTCAAAATGAAAACTCGAAAAAAAATTTAAAAAAAAAAAATTTTCAAAAAAAAAATTGAAAAAAAATTGAAAAAAAAATTTAAAAAAAAACCTCAAAAAAACTAATTTCCAAAAAAAAATTCAAAAAAAAATTTCAAAACGAAAATTTTTCAAAAAAATCAAAAAAAATTCGAAAAAAAATTTCAAAAAAAAAAATTTCAAAAAAAAAATTTCAAAAAAAATATCGAAAAAAAAATTTCAAAAAATTAAAAAAAAAAAATTTAAAAATTCCAAAAAAAATTTTCAAAAAAAAATTTCGAAATAAAATTTTTCAAAAAAAAATTTTCAAAGAAAAATATTTAAAAAAAAATAAAAATTCGAAAAAATTGAAAAAAAAAATTCAATATAAAAAAAAAAAAACTGTCAAAAGAAATTTCAAAAGAAAAAACTTCCCAAAAAAAAAATTTCAAAAATAAATTACAAAAAAAAATTTTAAAAAAAATTTTTCAAAAATAAATTAGAAAAAAAAATTTAAAAAAAAATTCGAAAAAAATATTTTCAAAAAAAAAATTTAAAAAAAAGTTTCAATATAAAATTCAGAAAAAATTTCCAAAAAAAAAATTTTCGAAAAAAAAAAATTTAAAAAAAAAATTCTCAGAAAAATTTGAAAAAAAATTTTAAAAAATTTAAAAAAAAATTTCAAAAAGAAAATTTTTCAAAAAAAAAATTAAAAAAAAAATCGAAAATAAAATTTCAAAAAATTAAAAAAAAAATTTAAAAAAATTCCAAAAAAAAATTCCAAAAAAAATTCCAAAAAAAAATTTTCAAAAAAAAATTTCAAAAAGAAGAAAATTTCGAAAAAAAACTTCAAAAATAAAAAATTAAAAAAAAATTTAAAAAAAATAGAAAAAAAATTCAAAAAAAATTAATTATCAAAAAATAAAAAAAAATCAAAAAAAAAATTTCAAAACGAAAATTTTTCAAAAAATATAAATATAAAAAAGTTCGAAAAAAAAATTAAATAAAAAATTTTCAAAAAAAAAAATTTCGAAAAAAATTTCAAAAAAAATATTCAAAAAAAATTTAAGATAAAACGTCAAAAAAAATTTCAAAAGAAAAAAATTTCGAATAAAAACTTGAAAAAAAATTACAAAAAAAATTATCAAAATATTTTCAAAAAATTTACAAAAAAAATAAAAAAAAAATTTTCATAATGAAATTTTTCAAAAAAAAAATTTCAGAAAAAAAATTTCACAAAAAACTTTTAAAATAAAAAAATTTAAAAAAAATTTCAAAAAAATAGAAAAAAAATTCCAAAAAAAATTTTCAATACAAAATTTTTCAAAAAAAAAATTTCAAAATGAAATTTTTCAAAAAAAAATTTTCAAAGAAAAATATTTTTTAAAAAATAAAAAATAAAAATTCGAAAAAATTGAAAAAAAAAATTCAAAAAAATTTAAAAAAAACTTCCCAAAAATATTTCAAAAATAAATTACAAAAAAAAAATTTAAAAAAAATTTAATTTATTTTTTGAAATTTTTTTCGAAATTTTTGTTGAAATTTTTTTTTTTGAATTTTTTTTCGAATTTTTTATTTTTATTTTTTTTTTGAAAAATTATCGTTTTGAATTTTTTTTTTTGATTTTTTTTTATTTTTTTGAAAATTAATTTTTTTTAAATTTTTTTAAAATTTTTTTAGCTTTGAAGTTTTTTTTCGAAATTTTTTTCTTTTGAAAATTTTTTTGAGGTTTTTTTTTGAATTTTTTTTTTAATTTTTTTTCAATTTTTTTGAAAATTTTTTTTAAATTTTTTTTTGGAATTTTTTTTGGAATCATTTTTTTAATTTTTTGTAAATGTTTTTGTTTTTTTTTTTTATTTTTGAAAAATTTCAAAATTCAAGTTTTTTAAAATTTTTTTTGAAATTTTTTTAAAAATTGTTTTTTTATTTTTTTTTCGAAATTTTTTTTAAAATTTCCTTGAAATTTTTTTTATTGAAAATTTTTTTTTCGAAATTTTTTTTCGAATTTTTTTTTGAATATTTTTTTTTTTTGAAAATTAATTTTTTTTGAAATTTTTTTTTAATTTTTCATTTTTGAAGTTTTTTTTTTGATTTTTTTTTTGAATTTTTTTTCAATCTTTTTGAAATTTTTTTTAAAATTATTTTTTGGAATTTTTTTTCGATTTTTTTTTAATTTTTTTTTTTATTTTTTGAAATTTTTTTTTCGATTTTTTTTTGAAAATTTTTTTTGAATTTTTTTTGAATTTTTTTTCAATTTTTTTTTGAAATTTTTTTCTTTTGAAAATTTGAGTTTTTTTTTGAAATTTTTTTTGAATTTTTTTTCAATTTTTTAGAAATTTTTTTTAAAATTTTTTTTTGGAATTTTTTTTTGGAACTATTTTTTAATTTTTTAAAATTTTTTTTTGTTTTTTTTTTATTTTTTTTTTGAAAAATTTTCTTATTGAAAATTTTTTAAAAATTTTTTTAAATTTTTTTTTGAAATTTTTTTTTAAAATTTTTTTTTTATTTTATTTTTCGAATTTTTTTTTGAAATTTCCTTGAAATTTTTTTTATTGAAAATTTTTTTTTCGAAATTTTTTTTTTGAATATTTTTTTTATTTTTTTGAAAATTAATTTTTTTTGAAAATTTTTTTTTTATTTTTTATTTTTGATTTTTTTTTTCGAAATTTTTTTCTTTTGAAAATTTTTTTGAAGTTTTTTTTTTGAAATTTTTTTTGAATTTTTTTTCAATCTTTTTGAAATTTTTTTTTGAAATTATTTTTTGGAATTTTTTTTTTGGATTTTTTTTAAATTTTTTTTAAAATTTTTTGATTTTTTTTTTAAATTCTTTTTAATTTTTTTTTTATTTTTTATTTTTTTTTTGAAAATTTTTTTTCGAGTTTTCTTTTTGAAAATTTTTTTTTGAATTTTTTTTTTATTTTTTTTTTGATTTTTTTTTTACATTTTTTTTTTTAATTTTCTTTTTGAAAATTTTTGTTTTTGAATTTTTTTTTTCGATTTTTTTCTGAATTTTTTTTAAAACTGTTTTTGAAATTTTTTTTCTTATTTTTTTTTCTAATTTTTTTAAAACTTTTTTAAATTTTTTTTAAAATTTTTTTTAAATTTTTTTTTCAAATATTTTTTTCTAAATTTTTTAAAAATTTTTTTAAAATTTTTTTTCGAATTTTTTTTTGAATTTTTTTTTCTTTTTGAAATTTTGTTTTTAATTTTTTTTTTTGAAATTTTTTGAAATATTTTTTTGAATTTTTTTTTAAATTTTTTTTTATTTTTTCTTCAAAAAATTTTTTTGAAATTTTTTTTGAAATTTTTTTTTTGAATTTTTTTTCTAAATTTTTTTAAAATTTTTTTAAAATTTTTTTTCGAATTTTTTTTTGATTTTTTTTTTCGAAAAATTTTCGTTTTGAAATTTTTGTTATATTTTTTTGAGTTTTTTTGAAATTTTTTTTGAATTTTTCTGAAAATTTTTTATTTTTGAAAATTTTTTTTTGAATTTTTTTTTGAAAGTTTTTGAAATTTATTTGAAAATTTTCAAAACAAAATTTTCAAAAAAAAAAATTTCAAAACAAAATTTTCAAAAAAAAAATTTTCAAAAAAATAAAAAAAAAATCAAAAAAAAAATTTCGAAAAAAATTTCAAAAAAAAAATTCAAAAAAAATTTAAAATAAAACGTCAAAAAAATTTTCAAGAGAAAAAAATTTAGAAAAAAAACTTGAAAAAAAATTACAGAAAAAAATTATCAAAATATTTTCAAAAAATTTCCAAAAAAAATTAAAAAAATATTTTCAATATAAAATTTTTCAAAAAAAAATTTTTCAAAGAAAAATATTTTTAAAAAAATAAAAATTTGAAAAAAAATTTAAAAATTTTTAAAAAAAAATTAAGAAAAAATTTTCAAAAAAAACTGTCAAAAAAATTTAAAAAAAATTTCAATATAAAATTTTTCAAAAAAAAAATTTTCAAAGAAAAATATTTTTAAAAAAATAAAAATTCGAAAAAAATTTAAAAAATATTTAAAAAAAATTAGAAAAAAATTCAAAAAAATGAAAAAAAAACCGTCAAAAAAATTTTCAAAAGAAAAAAATTTCCAGATAAAAACTTCAAAAATAAAAAATTTAAAAAAAATTTCAAAAAAAAATTCAAAAAAAATTTTCAAAAAAAATCGAAAGAAAAAATTTCAAAAAATTAAAAAAAAAAATTAAAAAAATCCAAACAAAAATTCCAAAAAAAAAATTCGAAAAAATCTTCAAAAATAAAAAAAAAATTTCAAGAAAAATAGAAAAAAAATTCAAAAGAAATTTTCAAAACAAAATTTTCAAAAAAAAAAATTTCAAAAAAAATAAAAATAAAAAATTCGAAAAAAAATTCAAAAAAAAAATTCGAAAAAAATTTCAAAAAATAAATATAAAAAAAAAATTTTCAAAAAATAAATATAAAAAAAAATTTTCAAAAAAAAAAAAAAAATTTTAAAAAATTTCAAAAAGAAAATAAAAATATTTAAAAAAACTTCCAAAAAAAATTTTTAAAAAAAATTCAAAACGAAAATTTTTCGAAAAAAAATTTAAAAAATAAATTAGAAAAAAATTTATAAAAAAATGTTTAAAAAAAAAATTTCAAAAAAAATTTCAAAAAAAAAATTTAAAAAAATTAGAATAAAAATTTAGAAAAAAAAAATTTCAATAAGTTTCAAAAAAAATTCAAAAGAAATTTCCAAAAAATAAAATTTCAAAAACAAAAATTTTCAAAAAGAAATTTTTTTTAAAAAAATAAAAAATTTTAAAAAAAATTCAAAAAAAATTTAAAAAAATTTAAAAAAATTTAAAAAAAATTTTAAAAAAAATTTCAAAAAGAAAACTCAAAAAAAAATGTTAAAAAAAAAAAAATTTCAAAAAAAAAATTGAAAAAAAATTCAAAAAAAAAATTGAAAAAAAATTCAAAAAAAAATTCAAAAAAAACCTCAAAAAATTAATTTCCAAAAGAAAAAAATTCAAAAAAAAATTTCAAAACGAAAATGTTTCGAAAAAATCAAAAAAAATTCGAAAAAAAATTTCAAAAATAAAATTTTCAAAAAAAAATTTCAAAAAAAATATCGAAAAAAAATTTCAAAAAATTAAAAAAAAAAATTTAAAAAAATTCCAAAAAAAAAATTCCAAAGAAAATTTTCAATATAAAATTTTTCAAAAAAAAATTTTCAAAATAAAATTTTTCAAAAAAAAATTTTCAAGAAAAATATTTTTAAAAAAATAAAAAAATAAAAATTCGAAAAAATTGAAAAAAAAAATTCAATATAAATTAAAAAAATACTGTCAAAAGAAATTTCAAAAGAAAAAAACTTCCCAAAAAAAATTGAAAAAAAAAATTTTTTCAAAAATAAATTACAAAAAAAAAATTAAAAAAAAATTTCGAAAAAAATTTCAAAACGAAAATTTTTCGAAAAAAAATAAAAAAAAAAATTAGAAAAAAATTTAGAAAAAAATATTTAGAAAAAAAAATTTCAAAAAAAAAATTAAAAAAATTAGAAAAAAAATTTCAAAAACAGTTTCAAAAAAAATTCAGAAGAAATTTCCAAAAAATTAAATTTCAAAAACAAAAATTTTCAAAAAGAAAATTTTTAAAAAAATATATAAAATTCAAAAAAAAATTTAAAAAAAATAAAAAAAAAATTTCAAAATGAAAACTCGAAAAAAAATTTAAAAAAAAAAAATTTTCAAAAAAAAAATTGAAAAAAAATTGAAAAAAAAATTTAAAAAAAAACCTCAAAAAAACTAATTTCCAAAAAAAAATTCAAAAAAAAATTTCAAAACGAAAATTTTTCAAAAAAATCAAAAAAAATTCGAAAAAAAATTTCAAAAAAAAAAATTTCAAAAAAAAAATTTCAAAAAAAATATCGAAAAAAAAATTTCAAAAAATTAAAAAAAAAAAATTTAAAAATTCCAAAAAAAATTTTCAAAAAAAAATTTCGAAATAAAATTTTTCAAAAAAAAATTTTCAAAGAAAAATATTTAAAAAAAAATAAAAATTCGAAAAAATTGAAAAAAAAAATTCAATATAAAAAAAAAAAAACTGTCAAAAGAAATTTCAAAAGAAAAAACTTCCCAAAAAAAAAATTTCAAAAATAAATTACAAAAAAAAATTTTAAAAAAAATTTTTCAAAAATAAATTAGAAAAAAAAATTTAAAAAAAAATTCGAAAAAAATATTTTCAAAAAAAAAATTTAAAAAAAAGTTTCAATATAAAATTCAGAAAAAATTTCCAAAAAAAAAATTTTCGAAAAAAAAAAATTTAAAAAAAAAATTCTCAGAAAAATTTGAAAAAAAATTTTAAAAAATTTAAAAAAAAATTTCAAAAAGAAAATTTTTCAAAAAAAAAATTAAAAAAAAAATCGAAAATAAAATTTCAAAAAATTAAAAAAAAAATTTAAAAAAATTCCAAAAAAAAATTCCAAAAAAAATTCCAAAAAAAAATTTTCAAAAAAAAATTTCAAAAAGAAGAAAATTTCGAAAAAAAACTTCAAAAATAAAAAATTAAAAAAAAATTTAAAAAAAATAGAAAAAAAATTCAAAAAAAATTAATTATCAAAAAATAAAAAAAAATCAAAAAAAAAATTTCAAAACGAAAATTTTTCAAAAAATATAAATATAAAAAAGTTCGAAAAAAAAATTAAATAAAAAATTTTCAAAAAAAAAAATTTCGAAAAAAATTTCAAAAAAAATATTCAAAAAAAATTTAAGATAAAACGTCAAAAAAAATTTCAAAAGAAAAAAATTTCGAATAAAAACTTGAAAAAAAATTACAAAAAAAATTATCAAAATATTTTCAAAAAATTTACAAAAAAAATAAAAAAAAAATTTTCATAATGAAATTTTTCAAAAAAAAAATTTCAGAAAAAAAATTTCACAAAAAACTTTTAAAATAAAAAAATTTAAAAAAAATTTCAAAAAAATAGAAAAAAAATTCCAAAAAAAATTTTCAATACAAAATTTTTCAAAAAAAAAATTTCAAAATGAAATTTTTCAAAAAAAAATTTTCAAAGAAAAATATTTTTTAAAAAATAAAAAATAAAAATTCGAAAAAATTGAAAAAAAAAATTCAAAAAAATTTAAAAAAAACTTCCCAAAAATATTTCAAAAATAAATTACAAAAAAAAAATTTAAAAAAAATTTAATTTATTTTTTGAAATTTTTTTCGAAATTTTTGTTGAAATTTTTTTTTTTGAATTTTTTTTCGAATTTTTTATTTTTATTTTTTTTTTGAAAAATTATCGTTTTGAATTTTTTTTTTTGATTTTTTTTTATTTTTTTGAAAATTAATTTTTTTTAAATTTTTTTAAAATTTTTTTAGCTTTGAAGTTTTTTTTCGAAATTTTTTTCTTTTGAAAATTTTTTTGAGGTTTTTTTTTGAATTTTTTTTTTAATTTTTTTTCAATTTTTTTGAAAATTTTTTTTAAATTTTTTTTTGGAATTTTTTTTGGAATCATTTTTTTAATTTTTTGTAAATGTTTTTGTTTTTTTTTTTTATTTTTGAAAAATTTCAAAATTCAAGTTTTTTAAAATTTTTTTTGAAATTTTTTTAAAAATTGTTTTTTTATTTTTTTTTCGAAATTTTTTTTAAAATTTCCTTGAAATTTTTTTTATTGAAAATTTTTTTTTCGAAATTTTTTTTCGAATTTTTTTTTGAATATTTTTTTTTTTTGAAAATTAATTTTTTTTGAAATTTTTTTTTAATTTTTCATTTTTGAAGTTTTTTTTTTGATTTTTTTTTTGAATTTTTTTTCAATCTTTTTGAAATTTTTTTTAAAATTATTTTTTGGAATTTTTTTTCGATTTTTTTTTAATTTTTTTTTTTATTTTTTGAAATTTTTTTTTCGATTTTTTTTTGAAAATTTTTTTTGAATTTTTTTTGAATTTTTTTTCAATTTTTTTTGGAAATTTTTTTCTTTTGAAAATTTTTTTGAAGTTTTTTTTAAATTTTTTTTTGTATTTTTTTTTGAAATTTTTTTCGAAATTTTTTTTTTGAAAATTTTTTTTTGTGAATTTTTTTTTTCGAATTTTTTTATTTTTATTTTTTTTGAAAAATTTTCGTTCTGAAATTTTTTTTATTTTTTTGAAAATTTATTTTTTTTGAAAATTTTTTTTATGAAAATTTTGTTTTGAAAATTTTTTTTGAATTCTTTTTCTATTTTTTTTTAAAAAATTTTAAATTTTTTTTTGAAATTTTTTTTTAAAATTTTTTTTTTCGAAAATTTTTTTGAATTTTTTTTTATTGAAAATATTTTTTTCGAAATTTTTTTCGAAATTTATTTTTTGAAAATTTTTTTTTTGAATTTTTTTTCGAATTTTTTTATTTTTATTTTTTTTGAAAAATTTTGAATTTTTTTTTTTGATTTTTTTTTATTTTTTTGAAAATTAATTTTTTTTGAAAATTTTTTTTTTGAAAATTATGTTTTGAAAATTTTTTTTCAATTTTTTTTCAATTTTTTTGAAATTTTTTTTTGAAAATTTTTTTTGGAATTTTTTTTTGGAAATTTTTTTTGGAATTTTTTTTGGAATTTTTTTTATTATTTTTTTATTTTTTAAAATTTTTTTTTTTGAAAATTTTTTTTGATATTTATTTTTTGAAATTTTTGTTTTGAAAATTTTTTTTTTGAATTTTTTTTCGAATTTTTTATTTTTATTTTTTTTGAAAAATTTTCGTTTTGAATTTTTTTTTTATTTTTTTGAAGATTAATTTTTTTTGAATTTTTTTTTTAATTTTTTATCTTTGAAGTTTTTTTTTGAAATTTTTTTTGAATTTTTTTTCAATTTTTTTGAAATTTTTTTAAAATTTTTTTTTGGAATTTTTTTTGGAGCTTTTTTTTAATTTTTTTAATTTTTTTTTTGTTTTTTTTTTATTTTTTTTTTGAAAAATTTTCTTATTGAAAATTCTTTTAAAATTTTTTTAAATTTTTTTTTGAAATTTTTTTTTTAATTTTTTTTTATTTTATTCTTCGAAATTTTTTTTGAAATTTCCTTGAAATTTTTTTTATTGAAAATTTTTTTTTCGAAATTATTTTTCGAATTTTTTTTTTGAATATTTTTTTTATTTTTTTGAAAATTAATTTTTTTCGAAATTTTTTTCTTTTGAAATTTTTTTTGAAGTTTTTTTTTTGAATTTTTTTTTCAATCTTTTTGAAATTTTTTTTTGAAATAATTTTTTGGAATTTTTTTTTGGATTTTTTTAAAATTTTTTTAAAATTTTTTGAATTTTTTTTTAAATATTTTTTTATTTTTTTTTTATTTTTTATTTTTTTTTGAAAAATTTTTTTTTATATTTATTTTTTGAATTTTTTTTTAAATTTTTTCTTGAAAATTTTTTTTCGAGTTTTCTTTTTGAAAATTTTTTTTTGAATTTTTTTTTTATTTTTTTTTTGATTTTTTTTTAAATTTTTTTTTTATTTTCTTTTTGAAAATTTTTGTTTTTGAATTTTTTTTTCGATTTTTTTCTGAATTTTTTTAAAAACTGTTTTTGAAAATTTTTTTTCTAATTTTTTTAAAATTTTTTAAATTTTTTTTAAAATTTTTTTTAAAATTTTTTTTAATTTTTTTTTTCAAATATTTTTTTCAAAATTTTTTTCTAAATTTTTTAAAAAATTTTTTAAAATTTTTTTTTGAATTTTTTTTTGAATTTTTTTTTTCTTTTTGAAATTTTGTTTTTGATTTTTTTTTTGAAATTTTTTGAAATTTTTTTTTGAATTTTTTAAAAAAAATTTTTTTATTTTTTCTTCAAAAAATTTTTTTGAAATTTTTTTTGAAACTTTTTTTTTGAATTTTTTTTTCTAATTTTTTTTTCTAAATTTTTTTTCTAATTTTTTTTTGATTTTTTTTTCGAAATATTTTCGTTTTGAAATTTTTTTAAAATTTTTTTTTCAAATTTTTTTTGGAGTTTTTTTTTGAAATATTTTTTGAATTTTCTTTTTGAAATTTTTTTAAATTTTTTTTTTTGAAAAATTTTATTTTTCGAATTTTTTCTTAATTTTTTTTTCGAAATTTGTTTTCGAATTTTTTTTTTTAATATTTTTTTTATTTTTTTGAAAATTAATTTTTTTTGAAATTTTTTTTTTATTTTTTATTTTTGAAGTTTTTTTTCGAAATTTTTTTCTTTTGAAAATTTTTTTGAAGTTTTTTTTTTTAAATTTTTTTCAATCTTTTTGAAATTTTTTTTTGATTTTTTTTGAAATTTTTTTCGAAATTTTTGTTTTGAAATTTTTTTTTTTGAATTTTTTTTTCGAATTTTTTATTTTTTTTGAAAAATTATCGTTTGAATTTATTTTTTGAAATTTATTTTCATTTTTCTGAAAATTATTTTTTTTTGAAATTCTTTTAAAATTTTTTTATCTTTGAAGTTTTTTTTCGAAATTTTTTTCTTTTGAAAATTTTTTTTTGAAATTCTTTTTGAATTTTTTTTCAATTTTTTTGAAAATTTTTTTTAAAATTTTTTTTTGGAATTTTTTTTTGAATAATTTTTTTTATTTTTTGAAATTTTTTTTTTTAAAATTCATTTTTGAAAAATTTTCTCATTGAAAATTTTTTTAAAAGTTTTTTAAAATTTTTTTTGAAATTTTTTTGAAATTTTTTTTTTTATTTTTTCTTTCGAATTTTTTTTTGAAATTTCCTTGAAATTTTTTTTATTGAAATTTTTTTTTTTTTTAATTTTTCATTTTTGAAGTTTTTTTTCGAAATTTTTTTCTTTTGAAAATTTTTTTTAATTTTTTTTTTTGAAATTTTTTGAAATATTTTTTTGAATTTTTTTTTAAATTTTTTTTTATTTTTTCTTCAAAAAATTTTTTTGAAATTTTTTTTGAAATTTTTTTTTTGAATTTTTTTTCTAAATTTTTTTAAAATTTTTTTAAAATTTTTTTTCGAATTTTTTTTTGATTTTTTTTTTCGAAAAATTTTCGTTTTGAAATTTTTGTTATATTTTTTTGAGTTTTTTTGAAATTTTTTTTGAATTTTTCTGAAAATTTTTTATTTTTGAAAATTTTTTTTTGAATTTTTTTTTGAAAGTTTTTGAAATTTATTTGAAAATTTTCAAAACAAAATTTTCAAAAAAAAAAATTTCAAAACAAAATTTTCAAAAAAAAAATTTTCAAAAAAATAAAAAAAAAATCAAAAAAAAAATTTCGAAAAAAATTTCAAAAAAAAAATTCAAAAAAAATTTAAAATAAAACGTCAAAAAAATTTTCAAGAGAAAAAAATTTAGAAAAAAAACTTGAAAAAAAAATTACAGAAAAAAATTATCAAAATATTTTCAAAAAATTTCCAAAAAAAATTAAAAAAATATTTTCAATATAAAATTTTTCAAAAAAAAATTTTTCAAAGAAAAATATTTTTAAAAAAATAAAAATTTGAAAAAAAATTTAAAAATTTTTAAAAAAAAATTAAGAAAAAATTTTCAAAAAAAACTGTCAAAAAAATTTAAAAAAAATTTCAATATAAAATTTTTCAAAAAAAAATTTTTCAAAGAAAAATATTTTTAAAAAAATAAAAATTCGAAAAAAATTTAAAAAATATTTAAAAAAAATTAGAAAAAAATTCAAAAAAATGAAAAAAAAACCGTCAAAAAAATTTTCAAAAGAAAAAAATTTCCAGATAAAAACTTCAAAAATAAAAAATTTAAAAAAAATTTCAAAAAAAAATTCAAAAAAAATTTTCAAAAAAAATCGAAAGAAAAAATTTCAAAAAATTAAAAAAAAAAATTAAAAAAATCCAAACAAAAATTCCAAAAAAAAAATTCGAAAAAATCTTCAAAAATAAAAAAAAAATTTCAAGAAAAATAGAAAAAAAATTCAAAAGAAATTTTCAAAACAAAATTTTCAAAAAAAAAAATTTCAAAAAAAATAAAAATAAAAAATTCGAAAAAAAATTCAAAAAAAAAATTCGAAAAAAATTTCAAAAAATAAATATAAAAAAAAAATTTCAAAAAATAAATATAAAAAAAAATTTTCAAAAAAAAAAAAAAAATTTTAAAAAATTTCAAAAAGAAAATAAAAATATTTAAAAAAACTTCCAAAAAAAATTTTTTTTGGAATTTTTTTTTGGAAATTTTTTTTGGAATTTTTTTTGGAATTTTTTTTATTATTTTTTTATTTTTTAAAATTTTTTTTTTTGAAAATTTTTTTTGATATTTATTTTTTGAAATTTTTGTTTTGAAAATTTTTTTTTTGAATTTTTTTTCGAATTTTTTATTTTTATTTTTTTTGAAAAATTTTCGTTTTGAATTTTTTTTTTATTTTTTTGAAGATTAATTTTTTTTGAATTTTTTTTTTAATTTTTTATCTTTGAAGTTTTTTTTTGAAATTTTTTTTGAATTTTTTTTCAATTTTTTTGAAATTTTTTTAAAATTTTTTTTTGGAATTTTTTTTGGAGCTTTTTTTTAATTTTTTTAATTTTTTTTTTGTTTTTTTTTTATTTTTTTTTTTGAAAAATTTTCTTATTGAAAATTCTTTTAAAATTTTTTTAAATTTTTTTTTGAAATTTTTTTTTTAATTTTTTTTTATTTTATTCTTCGAAATTTTTTTTGAAATTTCCTTGAAATTTTTTTTATTGAAAATTTTTTTTTCGAAATTATTTTTCGAATTTTTTTTTTGAATATTTTTTTTATTTTTTTGAAAATTAATTTTTTTCGAAATTTTTTTCTTTTGAAATTTTTTTTGAAGTTTTTTTTTGAATTTTTTTTTCAATCTTTTTGAAATTTTTTTTTGAAATAATTTTTTGGAATTTTTTTTTTGGATTTTTTTAAAATTTTTTTAAAATTTTTTGAATTTTTTTTTAAATATTTTTTTATTTTTTTTTTATTTTTTTTTGAAAAATTTTTTTTTATATTTATTTTTTGAATTTTTTTTAAATTTTTTCTTGAAAATTTTTTTTCGAGTTTTCTTTTTGAAAATTTTTTTTTGAATTTTTTTTTTATTTTTTTTTTGATTTTTTTTTAAATTTTTTTTTTATTTTCTTTTTGAAAATTTTTGTTTTTGAATTTTTTTTTCGATTTTTTTCTGAATTTTTTTAAAAACTGTTTTTGAAAATTTTTTTTCTAATTTTTTTTCTAATTTTTTTTTAATTTTTTAAATTTTTTTTTAAATTTTTTTTAAAATTTTTTTTGTTATATTTTTTTGAGTTTTTTTGATTTTTTTTTGACATTTTTTTAAAAGTTTTTTTAAATTTTTTTTGAAATTTTTTTTTGAATTTTTTTTTGAAATTTTTTTTGAAAATTTTTCTTGAAATTTTTTTTTTTAATTTTTTTTTTGAAATTTTTTCTTCGAAAATTTTTTTTGAAATTTTTTTCATGAAATTTTTTTATTTTTGAAAATTTTTTTTTTGAAAATTTTTTTTTGTTTTTCTGAAAATATTTTTCTGAAAATTTTTTTATCGAAAATTTTTTTTCACGTTCTTGAATTTTTTTTTTTTTTTGTAAGTTTTTTTTAAAATTTTTTTTGAAATTTTTTTTTTGAAAATTTTTTTTGAAATTTTTGTTTTATTTTTTTTTGAGTTTCAAAATGAAAACTCGAAAAAAAAGTTTCAAAAAAAAAAATTGAAAAAAAATTCAAAAAAAAACCTCAAAAATACTAATTTCCAAAAAAAAATTCAAAAAAAAATTTCAAAACGAAATTTTTTCGAAAAAATAAAAAAAAATTCGAAAAAAAATCTCAAAAAAAAAATTTTCAAAAAAAAAATTTCAAAAAAAATATCGAAAAAAAAATTTCAAAAAATTAAAAAAAATTTTTTTTTAAAATTCCAAAAAAAAATTTCAATATAAAATTTTTCAAAAAAAATTTCAAAATAAAATTTTTCAAAAAAAATTTTCAAAGAAAAATATTAAAAAAAAAATAAAAATTCGAAAAAATTGAAAAAAAAAATTCAATATAAATTTAAAAAAAACTGTCAAAAGAAATTTCAAAAGAAAAAAACTTCCCAAAAAAAATTCAAAAAAAAATTTCAAAACGAAAATTTTTCAAAAAAATCAAAAAAAATTCGAAAAAAATTTCAAAAAAAAAAATTTTCAAAAAAAAAATTTCAAAAAAAATATCGAAAAAAAAATTTCAAAAAATTGAGAAAAATTTTTTTTAAAAATTCCAAAAAAAATTTCAATATAAAATTTTTCAAAAAAAAATTTCAAAATAAAATTTTTCAAAAAAAAATTTTCAAAGAAAAATATTTAAAAAAAATAAAAATTCGAAAAAATTGAAAAAAAATTCAATATAAATTAAAAAAAAACTGTCAAAAGAAATTTCAAAAGAAAAAACTTCCCAAAAAAAATAAAAAAAAAATTTTTCAAAAATGAATTACAAAAAAAAATTTAAAAAAAAATTCGAAAAAAATATTTTCAAAAATTTTTATTTTTTTTTTAAGTTTTTTTGAATTTTTTTTTGAATTTTTATTTTGAAATTTTTTTCGAAAGTTTTTGAAATTTTTTTTGAAAATTTTTATTTTTCAAAATTTTTTTTTTGAAATTTTTTTTTTTCGAAAATATTTTTTTCGAAATTTTTTTTCAGTTTTTGAATTTTTTTTAATTTTTTATGAAAATTTTTTTTGAATTTTTTTTTGTTTTTCTGAAAATACTTTTTTGAAAATTTTTTTTCCAAAATTTTTTTTCACGTTCTTGATTTTTTTTTTATTTTTTTAAAAAGTTTTTTGAAATTTTTTTTTAAATTTTATTTTGAAATTGTATATTTTTTGAGTTTTTTTTGAATTTTTTTTGACATTTTTTTAAAAGTTTTTTTGAAATTTTTTTTGAAATTTTTTTTTTGAATTTTTTTTTTGAAATTTTTTTTTGGAAATTTTTCTTGAAATTATTTTTTTTTTATTTTTTTTTTGAAACTTTTTTAAAAATTTTTTTTTTGGAAATTTTTTTATGAACTTTTTTTTTGAAACTTTTTTTTTGAATTTTTTTTTTATTTTTTTTTGAATTTTTTTTTGAATTTTTTTTTCTCCGTTTCTGAAATGTTTTTAATTTTTTTTTTAAAAGTTTTTTTTGAAAATTTTTTTTGATTTTTTTTTGAAATTTTTTTTGAAATTTTTGTTTTATTTTTTTTGACTTTTTTCTAATTTTTTTTTAATTTTTTTTTTTAAAATTGCATTTTTGAAATTTTTTTTGATTTTTTTTGAAATTTTCTTCTTGAAATTTTCTTCTTGAAATTTTTTTTTGAAATTTTTTTTGAAATTTTTTTTTTGAAATTTTTTTGATTTTTTTTTTGAAAATTTTTCTTGAATTTTTTTAAAAATTTTTTTTTTGAAATTTTTTTTGAAAATTTTCTTGAAATTTTTTTCATGAAATTTTTTAAATTTTTTATTTGAAATTTTTTTTTTGAGTTTTCTGAAAAATTTTTTATGAATTTTTTTTTGTTTTTTTGAATTTTTTTTTCCGTAATTATTTTTTGAACGTTTTTTTTTGAATTTTTTTTTGAAATTTTTTCTGAATTTTTTTTTATTTTTGGAATTTTTTTTTTAAGTTTGTTTTTGAAAGTTTTTGAATTTTTTTTTTGAAAATTTTTATTTTTCAAAATTTTTTTTTGGAACATTTTTTTTTCGAATATATTTTTTTCGAAATTTTTTTCCGTTTCTGAATTTTTTTTTATTTTTTATGAAAATTTTTTTTGAAATTTTTTTTTGAAATATTTTTTTTGTTTTTCTGAAAATATTTTTTTGAAATTTTTTTTTTTCGAAAATTTTTTTTCACGTTTTCGATTTTTTTTATTTTTTTTTAAAGTTTTTTAAAATTTTTTTTAAAATTTTTTTTGAAAATTTTTTTTTGAAATTTTTTTTGAAATTTTTGTTATATTTTTTTGAGTTTTTTTGATTTTTTTTGACATTTTTTTAAAAGTTTTTTTAAATTTTTTTTGAAATTTTTTTTTGAATTTTTTTTTGAAATTTTTTTTGAAAATTTTTCTTGAAATTTTTTTTTTTTATTTTTTTTTTGAAATTTTTTCTTCGAAAATTTTTTTATTTTTGAAAATTTTTTTTTTGAAAATTTTTTTTTGTTTTTCTGAAAATATTTTTCTGAAAATTTTTTTATCGAAAATTTTTTTTCACGTTCTTGAATTTTTTTATTTTTTTTTGTAAGTTTTTTTTAAAATTTTTTTTGAAATTTTTTTTTTGAAAATTTTTTTTGAAATTTTTGTTTTATTTTTTTTTGAGTTTCAAAATGAAAACTCGAAAAAAAAGTTTCAAAAAAAAAAATTGAAAAAAAATTCAAAAAAAAATTCAAAAAAAAACCTCAAAAATACTAATTTCCAAAAAAAAATTCAAAAAAAAATTTCAAAACGAAATTTTTTCGAAAAAATAAAAAAAAATTCGAAAAAAAATCTCAAAAAAAAAATTTTCAAAAAAAAAATTTCAAAAAAAATATCGAAAAAAAAATTTCAAAAAATTAAAAAAATTTTTTTTTTAAAATTCCAAAAAAAAATTTCAATATAAAATTTTTCAAAAAAAATTTCAAAATAAAATTTTTCAAAAAAAATTTTCAAAGAAAAATATTAAAAAAAAAATAAAAATTCGAAAAAATTGAAAAAAAAAATTCAATATAAATTTAAAAAAAACTCAAAAGAAATTTCAAAAGAAAAAACTTCCCAAAAAAATAAAAAAAATTTTTTTTTCAAAAATAAATTACAAAAAAAAATTTAAAAAAAATTCGAAAAAAATATTTTCAAAAAAAAAATTTAAAAAAAGTTTCAATATAAAATTCAGAAAAAATTTTCAAAAGAAAAAAAATTAAAAAAAATTGTAAAAAAATTTTCGAAAAAAAGAATTAAAAAAAAAATTCTCAGAAAAATTTGAAAAAAAATTTTAAAAAAAATTTCAAAAAGAAAATTTTTCAAAAAAAAAAATTAAAAAAAAAATCGAAAATAAAATTTCAAAAAATTAAAAAAAATTTTTTAAAAAATTCCAAAAAAAAATTCCAAAAAAAATTCCAAAAAAAATTTTCAAAAAAAAATTTCAAAAAAATTGAAAAAAATTAAAAAAAAAAACTCAAAAAAATTTTCAAAAAAAGAAAATTTCGAAAAAAAACTTCAAAAATAAAAAATTAAAAAAAAAATTTTAAAAAATAGAAAAAAAATTAATTTTCAAAAAATAAAAAAAAATCAAAAAAAAAATTTCAAAACGAAAATTTTTCAAAAAATATAAAAATAAAAAAGTTCGAAAAAAAAATTAAATAAAAAATTTTCAAAAAAAAAAAATTTCGAAAAAAATTTCAAAAAAAATATTCAAAAAAAATTTAAGATAAATCAAAAAAAATTTCAAAAGAAAAAAATTTCGAATAAAAACTTGAAAAAAAATTACAAAAAAAATTATCAAAATATTTTCAAAAAATTTACAAAAAAAATAAAAAAAAAATTTTCATAATAAAATTTTTCAAAAAAAAAATTTCAGAAAAAAAATTTCAAAAAAAACTTTTAAAATAAAAAAATTAATAAAAAATTTAAAAAAAATAGAAAAAACATTCCAAAAAAAATTTTCAATACAAAATTTTTCAAAAAAAAAATTCAAAATGAAATTTTTCAAAAAAAAATTTTCAAAGAAAAATATTTTTTAAAAAATTAAAAAAATAAAAATTCGAAAAAAACTTCCCAAAAATATTTAAAAAAAATTTTTTCAAAAATAAATTACAAAAAAAAATTTAATTTATTTTTTGAAATTTTTTTCGAAATTATTGTTGAAAATTTTTTTTTTTGAATTTTTTTTCGAATTTTTTATTTTTATTTTTTTTTGAAAAATTATCGTTTTGAATTTTTTTTTTATTTTTTTGATAATTATTTTTTTTTTAATTTTTTTAAAAATTTTTTGGCTTTGAAGTTTTTTTTCGAAATTTTTTTCTTTTGAAAATTTTTTTTTGAGGTTTTTTTTGAAATTTTTTTTGAATTTTTTTTCAATTTTTTTGAAATTTTTTTTAAATTTTTTTTTGGAATTTTTTTTGAAAAATTTTCGTTTTGAAATTTTTTTTATTTTTTTGAAAATTTATTTTTTTTGAAATTTTTTTTTTTGAAAATTTTGTTTTGAAAATTTTTTTTGAATTCTTTTTCTATTTTTTTTTTTAATTTTAAATTTTTTTTTGAAATTTTTTAGAAAATTTTTTTTTTTCGAAAATTTTTTTGAATTTTTTTATTGAAAATTTTTTTTTCGAAATTTTTTTCGGAATTTATTTTTTGAAAATTTTTTTTTGAATTTTTTTTTCGAATTTTTTTATTTTTATTTTTTTTGAAAAATTTTCGTTTTGAATTTTTTTTTTTATTTTTTTTTATTTTTTTGAAAATTAATTTTTTTTGAAAATTTTTTTTTGAAAACTTTGTTTTGAAAATTTTTTTTCAATTTTTTTTCAATTTTTTTTCAATTTTTTTTTGAAAATTTTTTTGGAATTTTTTTTTGGAATTTTTTTTGGAATTTTTTTTGGAATTTTTTTTTATTATTTTTTTATTTTTTTAAATTTTTTTTTTGAAAATTTTTTTTTTATATTTATTTTTTGAAATTTTTGTTTTGAAAATTTTTTTTTTGAATTTTTTTTTCGAATTTTTTATTTTTATTTTTTTTGAAAAATTTTCGTTTTGATTTTTTTTTTATTTTTTTGAAAATTAATTTTTTTTGAATTTTTTTAAAATTTTTTATCTTTGAAGTTTTGAGTTTTTTTTTTGAAATTTTTTTTGAATTTTTTTGAAATTTTTTTTAAAATTTTTTTTTTCGAATTTTTTATTTTTATTTTTTTTTGAAAAATTATCGTTTTGAATTTTTTTTTTATTTTTTTGAAAATTAATTTTTTTTAAATTTTTTTTAAAATTTTTTAGCTTTGAAGTTTTTTTTCGAAATTTTTTTCTTTTGAAAATTTTTTTTTGAGGTTTTTTTTTGAAATTTTTTTTCAATTTTTTTGAAATTTTTTTTAAAATTTTTTTTTGGAATTTTTTTTGGAATTATTTTTTTAATTTTTTGAAAATGTTTTTGTTTTTTTTTAAATTTATTTTTGAAAAATTTCATTATTGAAAATTTTTTAAAAAGTTTTTTAAAATTTTTTTTGAAATTTTTTTAAAAAATTTTTTTTTATTTTTTTTTTCGAAATTTTTTAAAAATTTCCTTGAAATTTTTTTATTGAAAATTTTTTTTTCGAAATTTTTTTTCGAATTTTTTTTTGAATATTTTTTTTTTTTGAAAATTAATTTTTTTTGAATTTTTTTTTTAATTTTTCATTTTTGAAGTTTTTTTTTGAATTTTTTTCTGAATTTTTTTTCAATCTTTTTGAAATTTTTTTTTGAAATTATTTTTTGGAATTTTTTTTCGATTTTTTTTAAAATTTTTTTTTAATTTTTTGAAATTTTTTTTTCGATTTTTTTTTGAAAATTTTTTTGAATTTTTTTTGAATTTTTTTTTCAATTTCTTTTGGAAATTTTTTTCTTTTGAAATTTTTTTCGAAATTTTTTTTTTGAAAATTTTTTTTTGTGAATTTTTTTTTCGAATTTTTTTATTTTTATTTTTTTTGAAAAATTTTCGTTTTGAAATTTTTTTTATTTTTTTGAAAATTTATTTTTTTTGAAATTTTTTTTTTTGAAAATTTTGTTTTGAAAATTTTTTTTGAATTCTTTTTCTATTTTTTTTTTAATTTTAAATTTTTTTTTGAAATTTTTTAAAAAATTTTTTTTTTTCGAAAATTTTTTTGAATTTTTTTTTATTGAAAATTTTTTTTTCGAAATTTTTTTCGGAATTTATTTTTTGAAAATTTTTTTTTGAATTTTTTTTAAAATTTTTTTTTATTTTTTCTTCAAAAAATTTTTTTGAAATTTTTTTTGGAATTTTTTTTTGGAATTTTTTTTTGGAATTTTTTTTGGAATTTTTTTTTATTATTTTTTTATTTTTTTAAATTTTTTTTTTGAAAATTTTTTTTTATATTTATTTTTTGAAATTTTTGTTTTGAAAATTTTTTTTTTGAATTTTTTTTTCGAATTTTTTATTTTTATTTTTTTTGAAAAATTTTCGTTTTGAATTTTTTTTTATTTTTTTGAAAATTAATTTTTTTTGAATTTTTTTTAAATTTTTTATCTTTGAAGTTTTTTTTTGAAATTTTTTTCTTTTGAAAATTTGAGTTTTTTTTTTTGAAATTTTTTTTGAATTTTTTTTCAATTTTTTTGAAATTTTTTTTAAAATTTTTTTTTGGTATTTTTTTGGAACTATTTTTTAATTTTTTAAAATTTTTTTTTGTATTTTTTTTTTGAAAAATTTTCTTATTGAAAATTTTTTTAAATTTTTTTTTGAAATTTTTTTTTTAAATTTTTTTTTTATTTTATTTTTCGAAATTTTTTTTGAAATTTCCTTGAAATTTTTTTTATTGAAAATTTTTTTTTCGAAATTTTTTTTTTGAATATTTTTTTTATTTTTTTGAAAATTAATTTTTTTTTGAAATTTTTTTTTATTTTTTATTTTTGAAGTTTTTTTTTTTGAAATTTTTTTTGATTTTTTTTTCAATCTTTTTGAAATTTTTTTTTGAAATTATTTTTTGGAATTTTTTTAAATTTTTTTTTTTATTCTTTGATTTTTTTTTAAATTCTTTTTAATTTTTTTTTTATTTTTTATTTTTTTTTGAAATTTTTTTTTCGAGTTTTCTTTTTGAAAATTTTTTTTTGAATTTTTTTTTATTTTTTTTTTGATTTTTTTTTTACATTTTTTTTTAATTTTCTTTTTGAAAATTTTTGTTTTTGAATTTTTTTTTTCGATTTTTTTCTGAATTTTTTTTAAAACTGTTTTTGAAATTTTTTTTTCTAATTTTTTTTTCTAATTTTTTTAAAATTTTTTTAAATTTTTTTTAAAATTTTTTTTAAATTTTTTTTTCAAATTTTTTTTTCGAAATTTTTTTTTTTGAATATTTTTTTTATTTTTTTGAAAATTAATTTTTTTTGAAATTTTTTTTTATTTTTTATTTTTGAAGTTTTTTTTTTTGAAATTTTTTTTGAATTTTTTTTCAATCTTTTTGAAATTTTTTTTTGAAATTATTTTTTGGAATTTTTTTTTGGATTTTTTTAAAATTTTTTTTTTATTCTTTGATTTTTTTTTAAAATTCTTTTTAATTTTTTTTTTATTTTTTATTTTTTTTTGAAATTTTTTTTTCGAGTTTTCTTTTTGAAAATTTTTTTTTGAATTTTTTTTTATTTTTTTTTTGATTTTTTTTTTACATTTTTTTTTAAATTTTGTTTTTGAAAATTTTTGTTTTTGAATTTTTTTTTTCGATTTTTTTCTGAATTTTTTTTAAAACTGTTTTTGAAATTTTTTTTTCTAATTTTTTTTTCTAATTTTTTTAAAATTTTTTTAAATTTTTTTTAAAATTTTTTTTAAATTTTTTTTCAAATATTTTTTTCTAAATTTTTTTCTAAATTTTTTAAAATTTTTTTTAAAATTTTTTTTCGAATTTTTTTTTGAATTTTTTTTTTCTTTTTGAAATTTTGTTTTTAATTTTTTTTTTTGAAATTTTTTGAAATTTTTTTTTGAATTTTTTTTAAATTTTTTTTTATTTTTTCTTCAAAAAATTTTTTTGAAATTTTTTTTGAAATTTGAAAAAAAATTAAAAAAAATTTAAAAAAAAATTTCAAAAAGAAAATTTTTCAAAAAAAAAATTAAAAAAAAAATCGAAAATAAAATTTCAAAAAATTAAAAAAAAATTTTAAAAAAATTCCAAAAAAAAATTGCAAAAAAAATTCCAAAAAAAATTCCAAAAAAAATTTTCAAAAAAAAATTTCAAAAAAATTGAAAAAATTCAAAAGAAAAAACTCAAAAAAATTTTCAAAAAAAGAAAATTTCGAAAAAAAACTTCAAAAATAAAAAATTAAAAATTTTTTTTAAAAAAAATAGAAAAAAAATTCAAAAAAAATTTATTTTCAAAAAATAAAAAAAAAATCAAAAAAAAATTTCAAAACGAAAATTTTTCAAAAAATATAAAAATAAAAAAGTTCGAAAAAAAAATTAAATAAAAAATTTTCAAAAAAAAAAAATTTCGAAAAAAATTTCAAAAAAAATATTCAAAAAAATTTAAGATAAAACGTCAAAAAAAATTTCAAAAGAAAAAAATTTCGAATAAAAACTTGAAAAAAAATTACAAAAAAAATTATCAAAATATTTTCAAAAAATTTACAAAAAAAATTTAAAAAAAATTTTCATAATAAAATTTTTCAAAAAAAAAATTTCAGAAAAAAAATTTCAAAAAAAACTTATAAAATAAAAAAATTAAAAAAAAATTTCAGAAAAATAGAAAAAAAATTCCAAAAAAAATTTTCAATACAAAATTTTTCAAAAAAAAAATTCAAAATGAAATTTTTCAAAAAAAAATTTCAAAGAAAAATATTTTTTAAAAAATAAAAAAATAAAAATTCGAAAAAAACTTCCCAAAAATATTTAAAAAAAAAATTTTCAAAAATAAATTACAAAAAAAAAATTAATTTATTTTTTGAAATTTTTTTCGAAATTTTTGTTGAACATTTTTTTTTTGAATTTTTTTTCGAATTTTTTATTTTTATTTTTTTTTGAAAAATTATCGTTTTGAATTTTTTTTTTATTTTTTTGAAAATTAATTTTTTTTTAATTTTTTTTAAAATTTTTTAGCTTTGAAGTTTTTTTTCGAAATTTTTTTCTTTTGAAAATTTTTTTTTGAGGTTTTTTTTTGAAATTTTTTTTGAATTTTTTTTCAATTTTTTTGAAATTTTTTTTAAAATTTTTTTTTGGAATTTTTTTTGGAATTATTTTTTTAATTTTTTGAAAATGTTTTTGTTTTTTTTTAAATTTATTTTTGAAAAATTTCATTATTGAAAATTTTTTAAAAAGTTTTTTAAAATTTTTTTTGAAATTTTTTTAAAAAATTTTTTTTTATTTTTTTTTTTCGAAATTTTTTAAAAATTTCCTTGAAATTTTTTTATTGAAAATTTTTTTTTCGAAATTTTTTTTCGAATTTTTTTTTGAATATTTTTTTTTTTTGAAAATTAATTTTTTTTGAATTTTTTTTTTAATTTTTCATTTTTGAAGTTTTTTTTTGAATTTTTTTCTGAATTTTTTTTCAATCTTTTTGAAATTTTTTTTTGAAATTATTTTTTGGAATTTTTTTTCGATTTTTTTTAAAATTTTTTTTTAATTTTTTGAAATTTTTTTTTCGATTTTTTTTTGAAAATTTTTTTGAATTTTTTTTGAATTTTTTTTTCAATTTCTTTTGGAAATTTTTTTCTTTTGAAATTTTTTTCGAAATTTTTTTTTTGAAAATTTTTTTTTGTGAATTTTTTTTTCGAATTTTTTTATTTTTATTTTTTTTGAAAAATTTTCGTTTTGAAATTTTTTTTATTTTTTTGAAAATTTATTTTTTTTGAAATTTTTTTTTTTGAAAATTTTGTTTTGAAAATTTTTTTTGAATTCTTTTTCTATTTTTTTTTTAATTTTAAATTTTTTTTTGAAATTTTTTAAAAAATTTTTTTTTTTCGAAAATTTTTTTGAATTTTTTTTTATTGAAAATTTTTTTTTCGAAATTTTTTTCGGAATTTATTTTTTGAAAATTTTTTTTTGAATTTTTTTTTCGAATTTTTTTATTTTTATTTTTTTTGAAAAATTTTCGTTTTGAATTTTTTTTTTATTTCTTTTTATTTTTTTGAAAATTAATTTTTTTTGAAAATTTTTTTTTTGAAAATTTTGTTTTGAAAATTTTTTTTCAATTTTTTTTCAATTTTTTTTCAATTTTTTTTTGAAAATTTTTTTTGGAATTTTTTTTTGGAATTTTTTTTTGGAATTTTTTTTGGAATTTTTTTTTATTATTTTTTTATTTTTTTAAATTTTTTTTTTGAAAATTTTTTTTTATATTTATTTTTTGAAATTTTTGTTTTGAAAATTTTTTTTTTGAATTTTTTTTTCGAATTTTTTATTTTTATTTTTTTTGAAAAATTTTCGTTTTGAATTTTTTTTTATTTTTTTGAAAATTAATTTTTTTTGAATTTTTTTTAAATTTTTTATCTTTGAAGTTTTTTTTTTAAATTTTTTTCTTTTGAAAATTTGAGTTTTTTTTTTTGAAATTTTTTTTGAATTTTTTTTCAATTTTTTTGAAATTTTTTTTAAAATTTTTTTTTGGAATTTTTTTTGGAACTATTTTTTAATTTTTTAAAATTTTTTTTTGTATTTTTTTTTTGAAAAATTTTCTTATTGAAAATTTTTTTAAATTTTTTTTTTGAAATTTTTTTTTTAAATTTTTTTTTTATTTTATTTTTCGAAATTTTTTTTGAAATTTCCTTGAAATTTTTTTTATTGAAAATTTTTTTTTCGAAATTTTTTTTTTGAATATTTTTTTTATTTTTTTGAAAATTAATTTTTTTTTGAAATTTTTTTTTATTTTTTATTTTTGAAGTTTTTTTTTTGAAATTTTTTTTGAATTTTTTTTCAATCTTTTTGAAATTTTTTTTTGAAATTATTTTTTGGAATTTTTTTTTGGATTTTTTTAAAATTTTTTTTTTTATTCTTTGATTTTTTTTTAAATTCTTTTTAATTTTTTTTTTATTTTTTATTTTTTTTTGAAATTTTTTTTTCGAGTTTTCTTTTTGAAAATTTTTTTTTGAATTTTTTTTTATTTTTTTTTTGATTTTTTTTTTACATTTTTTTTTAATTTTCTTTTTGAAAATTTTTGTTTTTGAATTTTTTTTTTCGATTTTTTTCTGAATTTTTTTTAAAACTGTTTTTGAAATTTTTTTTTCTAATTTTTTTTTCTAATTTTTTTAAAATTTTTTTAAATTTTTTTAAAAATTTTTTTTAAATTTTTTTTTCAAATATTTTTTTCTAAATTTTTTTCTAAATTTTTTAAAAATTTTTTTAAAATTTTTTTTCGAATTTTTTTTTGAATTTTTTTTTTCTTTTTGAAATTTTGTTTTTAATTTTTTTTTTTGAAATTTTTTGAAATTTTTTTTTGAATTTTTTTTTAAATTTTTTTTTATTTTTTCTTCAAAAAATTTTTTTGAAATTTTTTTTGGAATTTTTTTTTGGAATTTTTTTTTGGAATTTTTTTTGGAATTTTTTTTTATTATTTTTTTATTTTTTTAAATTTTTTTTTTGAAAATTTTTTTTTATATTTATTTTTTGAAATTTTTGTTTTGAAAATTTTTTTTTTGAATTTTTTTTTCGAATTTTTTATTTTTATTTTTTTTGAAAAATTTTCGTTTTGAATTTTTTTTTATTTTTTTGAAAATTAATTTTTTTTGAATTTTTTTTAAATTTTTTATCTTTGAAGTTTTTTTTTGAAATTTTTTTCTTTTGAAAATTTGAGTTTTTTTTTTTGAAATTTTTTTTGAATTTTTTTTCAATTTTTTTGAAATTTTTTTTAAAATTTTTTTTTGGTATTTTTTTTGGAACTATTTTTTAATTTTTTAAAAATTTTTTTTGTATTTTTTTTTTGAAAAATTTTCTTATTGAAAATTTTTTTAAATTTTTTTTTGAAATTTTTTTTTTATTTTATTTTTCGAAATTTTTTTTGAAATTTCCTTGAAATTTTTTTTATTGAAAATTTTTTTTTCGAAATTTTTTTTTTGAATATTTTTTTTATTTTTTTGAAAATTAATTTTTTTTTGAAATTTTTTTTTATTTTTTATTTTTGAAGTTTTTTTTTTTGAAATTTTTTTTGAATTTTTTTTCAATCTTTTTGAAATTTTTTTTTGAAATTATTTTTTGGAATTTTTTTAAATTTTTTTTTTTATTCTTTGATTTTTTTTAAAATTCTTTTTAATTTTTTTTTTATTTTTTATTTTTTTTTGAAATTTTTTTTTCGAGTTTTCTTTTTGAAAATTTTTTTTTGAATTTTTTTTTATTTTTTTTTTGATTTTTTTTTTACATTTTTTTTTAATTTTCTTTTTGAAAATTTTTGTTTTTGAATTTTTTTTTTCGATTTTTTTCTGAATTTTTTTTAAAACTGTTTTTGAAATTTTTTTTTCTAATTTTTTTTTCTAATTTTTTTAAAATTTTTTTAAATTTTTTTTAAAATTTTTTTTAAATTTTTTTTTCAAATATTTTTTTCTAAATTTTTTTCTAAATTTTTTAAAAATTTTTTTAAAATTTTTTTTCGAATTTTTTTTTGAATTTTTTTTTTCTTTTTGAAATTTTGTTTTTAATTTTTTTTTTGAAATTTTTTGAAATTTTTTTTTGAATTTTTTTTTAAATTTTTTTTTATTTTTTCTTCAAAAAATTTTTTTGAAATTTTTTTTGAAATTTGAAAAAAAATTTAAAAAAATTTAAAAAAAAATTTCAAAAAGAAAATTTTTCAAAAAAAAAATTAAAAAAAAAATCGAAAATAAAATTTCAAAAAATTAAAAAAAAATTTAAAAAAAATTCCAAAAAAAAATTGCAAAAAAAAATCCAAAAAAAATTCCAAAAAAAATTTTCAAAAAAAAATTTCAAAAAAATTGAAAAAAATTCAAAAGAAAAAACTCAAAAAAATTTTCAAAAAAAGAAAATTTCGAAAAAAAACTTCAAAAATAAAAAATTTAAAATTTTTTTTTTTAAAAATAGAAAAAAAATTCAAAAAAAATTTATTTTCAAAAAATAAAAAAAAATCAAAAAAAAATTTCAAAACGAAAATTTTTCAAAAAATATAAAAATAAAAAAGTTCGAAAAAAAAAATTAAATAAAAAATTTTCAAAAAAAAAAAAATTCGAAAAAAATTTCAAAAAAAATATTCAAAAAAATTTAAGATAAAACGTCAAAAAAAATTTCAAAAGAAAAAAATTTCGAATAAAAACTTGAAAAAAAATTACAAAAAAAATTATCAAAATATTTTCAAAAAATTTACAAAAAAAATTTAAAAAAAATTTTCATAATAAAATTTTTCAAAAAAAAATTTTCAGAAAAAAAATTTCAAAAAAAACTTATAAAATAAAAAAATTAAAAAAAAATTTCAGAAAAATAGAAAAAAAATTCCAAAAAAAATTTTCAATACAAAATTTTTCAAAAAAAAAAATTCAAAATGAAATTTTTCAAAAAAAAATTTTCAAAGAAAAATATTTTTTAAAAAATAAAAAAATAAAAATTCGAAAAAAACTTCCCAAAAATATTTTAAAAAAAAATTTTCAAAAATAAATTACAAAAAAAAATTTAATTTATTTTTTGAAATTTTTTTCGAAATTTTTGTTGAAAATTTTTTTTTTGAATTTTTTTTCGAATTTTTTATTTTTATTTTTTTTTGAAAAATTATCGTTTTGAATTTTTTTTTTATTTTTTTGAAAATTAATTTTTTTTTAATTTTTTTTAAAATTTTTTAGCTTTGAAGTTTTTTTTCGAAATTTTTTTCTTTTGAAAATTTTTTTTTGAGGTTTTTTTTTGAAATTTTTTTTGAATTTTTTTTCAATTTTTTTGAAATTTTTTTTAAAATTTTTTTTTGGAATTTTTTTTGGAATTATTTTTTTAATTTTTTGAAAATGTTTTTGTTTTTTTTTAAATTTATTTTTGAAAAATTTCATTATTGAAAATTTTTTTAAAAGTTTTTTAAAATTTTTTTTGAAATTTTTTTAAAAAATTTTTTTTTATTTTTTTTTTCGAAATTTTTTTAAAATTTCCTTGAAATTTTTTTTATTGAAAATTTTTTTTTCGAAATTTTTTTTCGAATTTTTTTTTGAATATTTTTTTTTTTGAAAATTAATTTTTTTTGAATTTTTTTTTATTTTTCATTTTTGAAGTTTTTTTTTTGAACTTTTTTTTGAATTTTTTTTCAATCTTTTTGAAATTTTTTTTTGAAATTATTTTTTGGAATTTTTTTTCGATTTTTTTTTAAATTTTTTTTTAATTTTTTGAAATTTTTTTTTCGATTTTTTTTTGAAAATTTTTTTTGAATTTTTTTTGAATTTTTTTTCAATTTTTTTTGGAAATTTTTTTCTTTTGAAATTTTTTTCGAAATTTTTTTTTTGAAAATTTTTTTTTTGTGAATTTTTTTTTCGAATTTTTTTATTTTTATTTTTTTTTGAAAAATTTTCGTTTTGAAATTTTTTTAATTTTTTTGAAAATTTATTTTTTTTGAAATTTTTTTTTTGAAAATTTTGTTTTGAAAATTTTTTTTGAATTCTTTTTCTATTTTTTTTTTTAATTTTAAATTTTTTTTTGAAATTTTTTAAAAAATTTTTTTTTTTCGAAAATTTTTTTGAATTTTTTTTATTGAAAATTTTTTTTTCGAAATTTTTTTCAGAATTTATTTTTTGAAAATTTTTTTTTGAATTTTTTTTTCGAATTTTTTTATTTTTATTTTTTTTGAAAAATTTTCGTTTTGAATTTTTTTTTTTTTATTTTTTTTTATTTTTTTGAAAATAAATTTTTTTTGAAAATTTTTTTTTTGAAAATTTTGTTTTGAAAATTTTTTTTCAATTTTTTTTCAATTTTTTTTCAATTTTTTTTTGAAAATTTTTTTTGGAATTTTTTTTTGGAATTTTTTTTTGGAATTTTTTTTGGAATTTTTTTTTATTATTTTTTTATTTTTTTAAATTTTTTTTTTGAAAATTTTTTTTTATATTTATTTTTTGAAATTTTTGTTTTGAAAATTTTTTTTTTGAATTTTTTTTTCGAATTTTTTATTTTTATTTTTTTTGAAAAATTTTCGTTTTGAATTTTTTTTTATTTTTTTGAAAATTAATTTTTTTTGAATTTTTTTAAAATTTTTTATCTTTGAATTTTTTTTTTGAAATTTTTTTCTTTTGAAAATTTGAGTTTTTTTTTTTGAAATTTTTTTTGAATTTTTTTTCAATTTTTTTGAAATTTTTTTTAACATTTTTTTTTGGAATTTTTTTTGGAACTATTTTTTAATTTTTTAAAATTTTTTTTTGTATTTTTTTTTTGAAAAATTTTCTTATTGAAAATTTTTTTAAATTTTTTTTTGAAATTTTTTTTTTTAATTATTTTTTTTATTTTATTTTTCGAAATTTTTTTTGAAATTTCCTTGAAATTTTTTTTATTGAAAATTTTTTTTTCGAAATTTTTTTTTTTAATATTTTTTTTATTTTTTTGAAAATTAATTTTTTTTGAAATTTTTTTTATTTTTTATTTTTGAAGTTTTTTTTTTGAAATTTTCTTTGAATTTTTTTTCAATCTTTTTGAAATTTTTTTTTGAAATTATTTTTTGGAATTTTTTTTTGGATTTTTTTTTAATTTTTTTTTTATTCTTTGATTTTTTTTTTAAATTCTTTTTAATTTTTTTTTTATTTTTTATTTTTTTTGAAATTTTTTTTTCGAGTTTTCTTTTTGAAAATTTTTTTTTGAATTTTTTTTATTTTTTTTTTGATTTTTTTTTTACATTTTTTTTTTAAATTTTCTTTTTGAAAATTTTTGTTTTTGAATTTTTTTTTTCGATTTTTTTCTGAATTTTTTTTAAAACTGTTTTTGAAATTTTTTTTTCTAATTTTTTTTTCTAATTTTTTTAAAAATTTTTTAAATTTTTTTTAAAATTTTTTTTAAATTTTTTTTTCAAATATTTTTTTCTAAATTTTTTTCTAAATTTTTTAAAAAATTTTTTAAAATTTTTTTTCGAATTTTTTTTTGAATTTTTTTTTTCTTTTTGAAATTTTGTTTTTAATTTTTTTTTTTGAAATTTTTTGAAATTTTTTTTTGAATTTTTTTTTAAATTTTTTTTTATTTTTTCTTCAAAAAATTTTTTTGAAATTTTTTTTGAAATTTTTTTTTGAATTTTTTTTTCTAAATTTTTTAAAAAATTTTTTAAAATTTTTTTTTGAATTTTTTTTTGATTTTTTTTTTCGAAAAATTTTCGTTTTGAAATTTTTGTTATATTTTTTTAAGTTTTTAAAATAAATTTTTGAAATTTTTGTTTTATTTTTTCGAGTTTTTTTTGAAATTTTTTTTGAATTTTTCTGAAAATTTTTTATTTTTGAAAATTTTTTTTTGAATTTTTTTTTGAAAGTTTTTGAAATTTATTTGAAAATTTTCAAAACAAAATTTTCAAAAAAAAAATTTTCAAAAAAATAAAAAAAAAATCAAAAAAAAAATTTCGAAAAAAATTTCAAAAAAAAAATTCAAAAAAAATTTAAAATAAAACGTCAAAAAAAATTTCAAAAGAAAAAAATTTAGAAAAAAACTTGAAAAAAAAATTACAGAAAAAAATTATCAAAATATTTTCAAAAAATTTACAAAAAAAATTAAAAAAATATTTTCAATATAAAATTTTTCAAAAAAAAATTTTTCAAAGAAAAATATTAAAAAAAAAATAAAAATTTGAAAAAAATTTTAAAAATTTTTTTAAAAAAATTAAGAAAAAATTTTCAAAAAAAAACTGTCAAAAAAATTAAACAAAAATTTCAATATAAAATTTTTCAAAAAAAAAAATTTTCAAAGAAAAATATTTTTAAAAAAATAAAAATTCGAAAAAAATTTAAAAAATATTTAAAAAAAATTAGAAAAAAATTCAAAAAAATAAAAAAAAACCGTCAAAAAAATTTTCAAAAGAAAAAAATTTCCAGATAAAAACTTCAAAAATAAAAAATTTTAAAAAAATTTCAAAAACAAATTCAAAAAAAATTTTCAAAAAAAAAATCGAAAGAAAAAATTTCAAAAAATTAAAAAAAAAATTAAAAAAATCCAAACAAAAATTTCGAAAAAATCTTCAAAAATAAAAAAAAAATTTCAAGAAAAATAGAAAAAAAAATCAAAAGAAATTTTCAAAACAAAATTTAAAAAAAAAAAAATTTCAAAAAAAATAAAATTAAAAAATTCGAAAAAAAATTCAAAAAAAAAAATTCGAAAAAAATTTCAAAAAATAAATATAAAAAAAAAAATTTCAAAAAATAAATATAAAAAAAAAATTTTCAAAAAAAAAAAAAAAATTTTAAAAAATTTCAAAAAGAAAATAAAAAAAATATTTAAAAAAACTTCCAAAAAAAATTTTAAAAAAAAATTCAAAACGAAAATTTTTCGAAAAAAAATTTAAAAAATAAATTAGAAAAAAATTTAGAAAAAAATGTTTAAAAAAATTAGAATAAAAATTTAGAAAAAAAAAATTTCAATAAGTTTCAAAAAAAATTCAAAAGAAATTTCCAAAAAATAAAATTTCAAAAACAAAAATTTTCAAAAAGAAAATTTTTTTAAAAAAATAAAAAAAAATAAAAAATTTTAAAAAAAATTCAAAAAAAATTTAAAAAAATTTAAAAAAAATTTTTAAAAAAATTTCAAAAAAAAATTTCGAAAAAAAATGTTCAAAAAAAAAATTTTCAAAAAAAAAATTGAAAAAAAATTCAAAAAAAAAATTGAAAAAAAATTCAAAAAAAATTAAAAAAAAAACCTCAAAAAATTAATTTCCAAAAGAAAAAAATTCAAAAAAAAATTTCAAAACGAAAATGTTTCGAAAAAATCAAAAAAAAATTCGAAAAAAAATTTCAAAAATAAAATTTTCAAAAAAAAAATTTCAAAAAAAATATCGAAAAAAAATTTCAAAAAATTAAAAAAAAAAATTTTTTAAAAATTCCAAAAAAAAAATTCCAAAAAAATTTTCAATATAAAATTTTTCAAAAAAAAATTTTCAAAATAAAATTTTTCAAAAAAAAATTTTCAAGAAAAATATTAAAAAAAAATAAAAAAATAAAAATTCGAAAAAATTGAAAAAAAAAATTCAATATAAATTAAAAAAATACTGTCAAAAGAAATTTCAAAAGAAAAAAACTTCCCAAAAAAAATTAAAAAAAAAAATTTTTCAAAAATAAATTACAATAAAAAATTTAAAAAAAATTTCGAAAAAAATTTCAAAACGAAAATTTTTCGAAAAAAAATAAAAAAAAAATTAGAAAAAAATTTAGAAAAAAATATTTAGAAAAAAAAATTTCAAAAAAAATTTCAAAAAATAATTAAAAAAATTAGAAAAAAAATTTAGAAAAAAAAAAATTCAAAAACAGTTTCAAAAAAAATTCAGAAGAAATTTCCAAAAAATTAAATTTCAAAAGCAAAAATTTTAAAAAAAATTTCAAAAAGAAAATTTTTCAAAAAAAAAATTTAAAAAAAAATCGAAAATAAAATTTCAAAAAATTAAAAAAAAATTCAAAAAAAATTCCAAAAAAAAATTCCAAAAAAAATTCCAAAAAAAATTCCAAAAAAAATTTTCAAAAAAAAATTTCAAAAAAATTGAAAAAAATTCAAAAAAAAAACTCAAAAAAATTTTCAAAAAAAGAAAATTTCGAAAAAAAACTTCAAAAATAAAAAATAAAAAAAATTTTTTTAAAAAAATAGAAAAAAAATTAATTTTCAAAAAATAAAAAAAAATCAAAAAAAAAATTTCAAAACGAAAATTTTTCAAAAAATATAAAAATAAAAAATTTTCAAAAAAAAAAAATTTCGAAAAAAATTTCAAAAAAAATATTCAAAAAAAATTTAAGATAAAACGTCAAAAAAAATTTCAAAAGAAAAAAATTTCGAATAAAAACTTGAAAAAAAATTACAAAAAAAATTATCAAAATATTTTCAAAAAATTTACAAAAAAAATAAAAAAAAAATTTCATAATAAAATTTTTCAAAAAAAAAATTTCAGAAAAAAAATTTCAAAAAAAACTTTTAAAATAAAAAAATTAAAAAAAAATTTCAAAAAAATAGAAAAAAAATTCCAAAAAAAATTTTCATTACAAAATTTTTCAAAAAAAAAATTCAAAATGAAATTTTTCAAAAAAAAAATTTTCAAAGAAAAATATTTTTTAAAAAATAAAAAAATAAAAATTCGAAAAAAACTTCCCAAAAATATTTAAAAAAAAAATTTTCAAAAATAAATTACAAAAAAAAATTTAATTTATTTTTTGAAATTTTTTTCGAAATTTTTGTTGAAAATTTTTTTTTTTGAATTTTTTTTCGAATTTTTTATTTTTATTTTTTTTTGAAAAATTATCGTTTTGATTTTTTTTTTATTTTTTTGAAAATTAATTTTTTTTAAATTTTTTTAAAAATTTTTTAGCTTTGAAGTTTTTTTTCGAAATTTTTTTCTTTTGAAAATTTTTTTTTGAGGTTTTTTTTTGAAATTTTTTTTGAATTTTTTTTCAATTTTTTTGAAATTTTTTTTAAAATTTTTTTTTGGAATTTTTTTTGGAATTATTTTTTTAATTTTTTGAAAATGTTTTTGTTTTTTTTTTAAATTTATTTTTGAAAAATTTCATTATTGAAAATTTTTTTAAAAGTTTTTTAAAATTTTTTTTGAAATTTTTTTAAAAAATTTTTTTTTATTTTTTTTTCGAAATTTTTTTAAAATTTCCTTGAAATTTTTTTTATTGAAAATTTTTTTTTCGAAATTTTTTTTCGAATTTTTTTTTGAATATTTTTTTTTTTGAAAATTAATTTTTTTTGAATTTTTTTTTATTTTTCATTTTTGAAGTTTTTTTTTTGAATTTTTTTTTGAATTTTTTTTCAATCTTTTTGAAATTTTTTTTTGAAATTATTTTTTGGAATTTTTTTTCGATTTTTTTTTTAATTTTTTTTTAATTTTTTGAAATTTTTTTTTCGATTTTTTTTTGAAAATTTTTTTTGAATTTTTTTTTGAATTTTTTTTTTCTTTTTGAAATTTTGTTTTTAATTTTTTTTTTTGAAATTTTTTGAAATTTTTTTTTGAATTTTTTTTTAAATTTTTTTTTATTTTTTCTTCAAAAAATTTTTTTGAAATTTTTTTTGGAATTTTTTTTTGGAATTTTTTTTTGGAATTTTTTTTGGAATTTTTTTTTATTATTTTTTTATTTTTTTAAATTTTTTTTTTGAAAATTTTTTTTTATATTTATTTTTTGAAATTTTTGTTTTGAAAATTTTTTTTTTGAATTTTTTTTTCGAATTTTTTATTTTTATTTTTTTTGAAAAATTTTCGTTTTGAATTTTTTTTTATTTTTTTGAAAATTAATTTTTTTTGAATTTTTTTTAAATTTTTTATCTTTGAAGTTTTTTTTTGAAATTTTTTTCTTTTGAAAATTTGAGTTTTTTTTTTTGAAATTTTTTTTGAATTTTTTTTCAATTTTTTTGAAATTTTTTTTAAAATTTTTTTTTGGTATTTTTTTTGGAACTATTTTTTAATTTTTTAAAATTTTTTTTTGTATTTTTTTTTTGAAAAATTTTCTTATTGAAAATTTTTTTAAATTTTTTTTTGAAATTTTTTTTTTATTTTATTTTTCGAAATTTTTTTTGAAATTTCCTTGAAATTTTTTTTATTGAAAATTTTTTTTTCGAAATTTTTTTTTTGAATATTTTTTTTATTTTTTTGAAAATTAATTTTTTTTTGAAATTTTTTTTTATTTTTTATTTTTGAAGTTTTTTTTTTTGAAATTTTTTTTGAATTTTTTTTCAATCTTTTTGAAATTTTTTTTTGAAATTATTTTTTGGAATTTTTTTAAATTTTTTTTTTTATTCTTTGATTTTTTTTAAAATTCTTTTTAATTTTTTTTTTATTTTTTATTTTTTTTTGAAATTTTTTTTTCGAGTTTTCTTTTTGAAAATTTTTTTTTGAATTTTTTTTTATTTTTTTTTTGATTTTTTTTGTACATTTTTTTTTAATTTTCTTTTTGAAAATTTTTGTTTTTGAATTTTTTTTTTCGATTTTTTTCTGAATTTTTTTTAAAACTGTTTTTGAAATTTTTTTTTCTAATTTTTTTTTCTAATTTTTTTAAAATTTTTTTAAATTTTTTTTAAAATTTTTTTTAAATTTTTTTTTCAAATATTTTTTTCTAAATTTTTTTCTAAATTTTTTAAAAATTTTTTTAAAATTTTTTTTCGAATTTTTTTTTGAATTTTTTTTTTCTTTTTGAAATTTTGTTTTTAATTTTTTTTTTGAAATTTTTTGAAATTTTTTTTTGAATTTTTTTTTAAATTTTTTTTTATTTTTTCTTCAAAAAATTTTTTTGAAATTTTTTTTGAAATTTGAAAAAAAATTTAAAAAAATTTAAAAAAAAATTTCAAAAAGAAAATTTTTCAAAAAAAAAATTAAAAAAAAAATCGAAAATAAAATTTCAAAAAATTAAAAAAAAATTTAAAAAAAATTCCAAAAAAAAATTGCAAAAAAAAATCCAAAAAAAATTCCAAAAAAAATTTTCAAAAAAAAATTTCAAAAAAATTGAAAAAAATTCAAAAGAAAAAACTCAAAAAAATTTTCAAAAAAAGAAAATTTCGAAAAAAAACTTCAAAAATAAAAAATTTAAAATTTTTTTTTTTAAAAATAGAAAAAAAATTCAAAAAAAATTTATTTTCAAAAAATAAAAAAAAATCAAAAAAAAATTTCAAAACGAAAATTTTTCAAAAAATATAAAAATAAAAAAGTTCGAAAAAAAAAATTAAATAAAAAATTTTCAAAAAAAAAAAAATTCGAAAAAAATTTCAAAAAAAATATTCAAAAAAATTTAAGATAAAACGTCAAAAAAAATTTCAAAAGAAAAAAATTTCGAATAAAAACTTGAAAAAAAATTACAAAAAAAATTATCAAAATATTTTCAAAAAATTTACAAAAAAAATTTAAAAAAAATTTTCATAATAAAATTTTTCAAAAAAAAATTTTCAGAAAAAAAATTTCAAAAAAAACTTATAAAATAAAAAAATTAAAAAAAAATTTCAGAAAAATAGAAAAAAAATTCCAAAAAAAATTTTCAATACAAAATTTTTCAAAAAAAAAAATTCAAAATGAAATTTTTCAAAAAAAAATTTTCAAAGAAAAATATTTTTTAAAAAATAAAAAAATAAAAATTCGAAAAAAACTTCCCAAAAATATTTTAAAAAAAAATTTTCAAAAATAAATTACAAAAAAAAATTTAATTTATTTTTTGAAATTTTTTTCGAAATTTTTGTTGAAAATTTTTTTTTTGAATTTTTTTTCGAATTTTTTATTTTTATTTTTTTTTGAAAAATTATCGTTTTGAATTTTTTTTTTATTTTTTTGAAAATTAATTTTTTTTTAATTTTTTTTAAAATTTTTTAGCTTTGAAGTTTTTTTTCGAAATTTTTTTCTTTTGAAAATTTTTTTTTGAGGTTTTTTTTTGAAATTTTTTTTGAATTTTTTTTCAATTTTTTTGAAATTTTTTTTAAAATTTTTTTTTGGAATTTTTTTTGGAATTATTTTTTTAATTTTTTGAAAATGTTTTTGTTTTTTTTTAAATTTATTTTTGAAAAATTTCATTATTGAAAATTTTTTTAAAAGTTTTTTAAAATTTTTTTTGAAATTTTTTTAAAAAATTTTTTTTTATTTTTTTTTTCGAAATTTTTTTAAAATTTCCTTGAAATTTTTTTTATTGAAAATTTTTTTTTCGAAATTTTTTTTCGAATTTTTTTTTGAATATTTTTTTTTTTGAAAATTAATTTTTTTTGAATTTTTTTTTATTTTTCATTTTTGAAGTTTTTTTTTTGAACTTTTTTTTGAATTTTTTTTCAATCTTTTTGAAATTTTTTTTTGAAATTATTTTTTGGAATTTTTTTTCGATTTTTTTTTAAATTTTTTTTTAATTTTTTGAAATTTTTTTTTCGATTTTTTTTTGAAAATTTTTTTTGAATTTTTTTTGAATTTTTTTTCAATTTTTTTTGGAAATTTTTTTCTTTTGAAATTTTTTTCGAAATTTTTTTTTTGAAAATTTTTTTTTTGTGAATTTTTTTTTCGAATTTTTTTATTTTTATTTTTTTTTGAAAAATTTTCGTTTTGAAATTTTTTTAATTTTTTTGAAAATTTATTTTTTTTGAAATTTTTTTTTTGAAAATTTTGTTTTGAAAATTTTTTTTGAATTCTTTTTCTATTTTTTTTTTTAATTTTAAATTTTTTTTTGAAATTTTTTAAAAAATTTTTTTTTTTCGAAAATTTTTTTGAATTTTTTTTATTGAAAATTTTTTTTTCGAAATTTTTTTCAGAATTTATTTTTTGAAAATTTTTTTTTGAATTTTTTTTTCGAATTTTTTTATTTTTATTTTTTTTGAAAAATTTTCGTTTTGAATTTTTTTTTTTTTATTTTTTTTTATTTTTTTGAAAATAAATTTTTTTTGAAAATTTTTTTTTTGAAAATTTTGTTTTGAAAATTTTTTTTCAATTTTTTTTCAATTTTTTTTCAATTTTTTTTTGAAAATTTTTTTTGGAATTTTTTTTTGGAATTTTTTTTTGGAATTTTTTTTGGAATTTTTTTTTATTATTTTTTTATTTTTTTAAATTTTTTTTTTGAAAATTTTTTTTTATATTTATTTTTTGAAATTTTTGTTTTGAAAATTTTTTTTTTGAATTTTTTTTTCGAATTTTTTATTTTTATTTTTTTTGAAAAATTTTCGTTTTGAATTTTTTTTTATTTTTTTGAAAATTAATTTTTTTTGAATTTTTTTAAAATTTTTTATCTTTGAAGTTTTTTTTTGAAATTTTTTTCTTTTGAAAATTTGAGTTTTTTTTTTTGAAATTTTTTTTGAATTTTTTTTCAATTTTTTTGAAATTTTTTTTAACATTTTTTTTTGGAATTTTTTTTGGAACTATTTTTTAATTTTTTAAAATTTTTTTTTGTATTTTTTTTTTGAAAAATTTTCTTATTGAAAATTTTTTTAAATTTTTTTTTGAAATTTTTTTTTTTAATTATTTTTTTTATTTTATTTTTCGAAATTTTTTTTGAAATTTCCTTGAAATTTTTTTTATTGAAAATTTTTTTTTCGAAATTTTTTTTTTTAATATTTTTTTTATTTTTTTGAAAATTAATTTTTTTTGAAATTTTTTTTATTTTTTATTTTTGAAGTTTTTTTTTTGAAATTTTCTTTGAATTTTTTTTCAATCTTTTTGAAATTTTTTTTTGAAATTATTTTTTGGAATTTTTTTTTGGATTTTTTTTTAATTTTTTTTTTATTCTTTGATTTTTTTTTTAAATTCTTTTTAATTTTTTTTTTATTTTTTATTTTTTTTGAAATTTTTTTTTCGAGTTTTCTTTTTGAAAATTTTTTTTTGAATTTTTTTTATTTTTTTTTTGATTTTTTTTTTACATTTTTTTTTAAAATTTTCTTTTTGAAAATTTTTGTTTTTGAATTTTTTTTTTCGATTTTTTTCTGAATTTTTTTTAAAACTGTTTTTGAAATTTTTTTTTCTAATTTTTTTTTCTAATTTTTTTAAAAATTTTTTAAATTTTTTTTAAAATTTTTTTTAAATTTTTTTTTCAAATATTTTTTTCTAAATTTTTTTCTAAATTTTTTAAAAAATTTTTTAAAATTTTTTTTCGAATTTTTTTTTGAATTTTTTTTTTCTTTTTGAAATTTTGTTTTTAATTTTTTTTTTTGAAATTTTTTGAAATTTTTTTTTGAATTTTTTTTTAAATTTTTTTTTATTTTTTCTTCAAAAAATTTTTTTGAAATTTTTTTTGAAATTTTTTTTCGAATTTTTTTTTCTAAATTTTTTAAAAAATTTTTTAAAATTTTTTTTTGAATTTTTTTTTGATTTTTTTTTTCGAAAAATTTTCGTTTTGAAATTTTTGTTATATTTTTTTAAGTTTTTAAAATAAATTTTTGAAATTTTTGTTTTATTTTTTCGAGTTTTTTTTGAAATTTTTTTTGAATTTTTCTGAAAATTTTTTATTTTTGAAAATTTTTTTTTGAATTTTTTTTTGAAAGTTTTTGAAATTTATTTGAAAATTTTCAAAACAAAATTTTCAAAAAAAAAATTTTCAAAAAAATAAAAAAAAAATCAAAAAAAAAATTTCGAAAAAAATTTCAAAAAAAAAATTCAAAAAAAATTTAAAATAAAACGTCAAAAAAAATTTCAAAAGAAAAAAATTTAGAAAAAAACTTGAAAAAAAAATTACAGAAAAAAATTATCAAAATATTTTCAAAAAATTTACAAAAAAAATTAAAAAAATATTTTCAATATAAAATTTTTCAAAAAAAAATTTTTCAAAGAAAAATATTAAAAAAAAAATAAAAATTTGAAAAAAATTTTAAAAATTTTTTTAAAAAAATTAAGAAAAAATTTTCAAAAAAAAACTGTCAAAAAAATTAAACAAAAATTTCAATATAAAATTTTTCAAAAAAAAAAATTTTCAAAGAAAAATATTTTTAAAAAAATAAAAATTCGAAAAAAATTTAAAAAATATTTAAAAAAAATTAGAAAAAAATTCAAAAAAATAAAAAAAAACCGTCAAAAAAATTTTCAAAAGAAAAAAATTTCCAGATAAAAACTTCAAAAATAAAAAATTTTAAAAAAATTTCAAAAACAAATTCAAAAAAAATTTTCAAAAAAAAAATCGAAAGAAAAAATTTCAAAAAATTAAAAAAAAAATTAAAAAAATCCAAACAAAAATTTCGAAAAAATCTTCAAAAATAAAAAAAAAATTTCAAGAAAAATAGAAAAAAAAATCAAAAGAAATTTTCAAAACAAAATTTAAAAAAAAAAAAATTTCAAAAAAAATAAAATTAAAAAATTCGAAAAAAAATTCAAAAAAAAAAATTCGAAAAAAATTTCAAAAAATAAATATAAAAAAAAAAATTTCAAAAAATAAATATAAAAAAAAAATTTTCAAAAAAAAAAAAAAAAATTTTAAAAAATTTCAAAAAGAAAATAAAAAAAATATTTAAAAAAACTTCCAAAAAAAATTTTAAAAAAAAATTCAAAACGAAAATTTTTCGAAAAAAAATTTAAAAAATAAATTAGAAAAAAATTTAGAAAAAAATGTTTAAAAAAATTAGAATAAAAATTTAGAAAAAAAAAATTTCAATAAGTTTCAAAAAAAATTCAAAAGAAATTTCCAAAAAATAAAATTTCAAAAACAAAAATTTTCAAAAAGAAAATTTTTTTAAAAAAATAAAAAAAAATAAAAAATTTTAAAAAAAATTCAAAAAAAATTTAAAAAAATTTAAAAAAAATTTTTAAAAAAATTTCAAAAAAAAATTTCGAAAAAAAATGTTCAAAAAAAAAATTTTCAAAAAAAAAATTGAAAAAAAATTCAAAAAAAAAATTGAAAAAAAATTCAAAAAAAATTAAAAAAAAAACCTCAAAAAATTAATTTCCAAAAGAAAAAAATTCAAAAAAAAATTTCAAAACGAAAATGTTTCGAAAAAATCAAAAAAAAATTCGAAAAAAAATTTCAAAAATAAAATTTTCAAAAAAAAAATTTCAAAAAAAATATCGAAAAAAAATTTCAAAAAATTAAAAAAAAAAATTTTTTAAAAATTCCAAAAAAAAAATTCCAAAAAAATTTTCAATATAAAATTTTTCAAAAAAAAATTTTCAAAATAAAATTTTTCAAAAAAAAATTTTCAAGAAAAATATTAAAAAAAAATAAAAAAATAAAAATTCGAAAAAATTGAAAAAAAAAATTCAATATAAATTAAAAAAATACTGTCAAAAGAAATTTCAAAAGAAAAAAACTTCCCAAAAAAAATTAAAAAAAAAAATTTTTCAAAAATAAATTACAATAAAAAATTTAAAAAAAATTTCGAAAAAAATTTCAAAACGAAAATTTTTCGAAAAAAAATAAAAAAAAAATTAGAAAAAAATTTAGAAAAAAATATTTAGAAAAAAAAATTTCAAAAAAAATTTCAAAAAATAATTAAAAAAATTAGAAAAAAAATTTAGAAAAAAAAAAATTCAAAAACAGTTTCAAAAAAAATTCAGAAGAAATTTCCAAAAAATTAAATTTCAAAAGCAAAAATTTTAAAAAAAATTTCAAAAAGAAAATTTTTCAAAAAAAAAATTTAAAAAAAAATCGAAAATAAAATTTCAAAAAATTAAAAAAAAATTCAAAAAAAATTCCAAAAAAAAATTCCAAAAAAAATTCCAAAAAAAATTCCAAAAAAAATTTTCAAAAAAAAATTTCAAAAAAATTGAAAAAAATTCAAAAAAAAAACTCAAAAAAATTTTCAAAAAAAGAAAATTTCGAAAAAAAACTTCAAAAATAAAAAATAAAAAAAAATTTTTTAAAAAAATAGAAAAAAAATTAATTTTCAAAAAATAAAAAAAAATCAAAAAAAAAATTTCAAAACGAAAATTTTTCAAAAAATATAAAAATAAAAAATTTTCAAAAAAAAAAAATTTCGAAAAAAATTTCAAAAAAAATATTCAAAAAAAATTTAAGATAAAACGTCAAAAAAAATTTCAAAAGAAAAAAATTTCGAATAAAAACTTGAAAAAAAATTACAAAAAAAATTATCAAAATATTTTCAAAAAATTTACAAAAAAAATAAAAAAAAAATTTCATAATAAAATTTTTCAAAAAAAAAATTTCAGAAAAAAAATTTCAAAAAAAACTTTTAAAATAAAAAAATTAAAAAAAAATTTCAAAAAAATAGAAAAAAAATTCCAAAAAAAATTTTCATTACAAAATTTTTCAAAAAAAAAATTCAAAATGAAATTTTTCAAAAAAAAAATTTTCAAAGAAAAATATTTTTTAAAAAATAAAAAAATAAAAATTCGAAAAAAACTTCCCAAAAATATTTAAAAAAAAAATTTTCAAAAATAAATTACAAAAAAAAATTTAATTTATTTTTTGAAATTTTTTTCGAAATTTTTGTTGAAAATTTTTTTTTTTGAATTTTTTTTCGAATTTTTTATTTTTATTTTTTTTTGAAAAATTATCGTTTTGATTTTTTTTTTATTTTTTTGAAAATTAATTTTTTTTAAATTTTTTTAAAAATTTTTTAGCTTTGAAGTTTTTTTTCGAAATTTTTTTCTTTTGAAAATTTTTTTTTGAGGTTTTTTTTTGAAATTTTTTTTGAATTTTTTTTCAATTTTTTTGAAATTTTTTTTAAAATTTTTTTTTGGAATTTTTTTTGGAATTATTTTTTTAATTTTTTGAAAATGTTTTTGTTTTTTTTTTAAATTTATTTTTGAAAAATTTCATTATTGAAAATTTTTTTAAAAGTTTTTTAAAATTTTTTTTGAAATTTTTTTAAAAAATTTTTTTTTATTTTTTTTTCGAAATTTTTTTAAAATTTCCTTGAAATTTTTTTTATTGAAAATTTTTTTTTCGAAATTTTTTTTCGAATTTTTTTTTGAATATTTTTTTTTTTGAAAATTAATTTTTTTTGAATTTTTTTTTATTTTTCATTTTTGAAGTTTTTTTTTTGAATTTTTTTTTGAATTTTTTTTCAATCTTTTTGAAATTTTTTTTTGAAATTATTTTTTGGAATTTTTTTTCGATTTTTTTTTTAATTTTTTTTTAATTTTTTGAAATTTTTTTTTCGATTTTTTTTTGAAAATTTTTTTTGAATTTTTTTTGAATTTTTTTTCAATTTTTTTTGGAAATTTTTTTCTTTTGAAATTTTTTTCGAAATTTTTTTTTTGAAAATTTTTTTTTTGTGAATTTTTTTTTCGAATTTTTTTATTTTTATTTTTTTTGAAAAATTTTCGTTTTGAAATTTTTTTTATTTTTTTGAAAATTTATTTTTTTTGAAATTTTTTTTTTTGAAAATTTTGTTTTGAAAATTTTTTTTGAATTCTTTTTCTATTTTTTTTTAATTTTAAATTTTTTTTTGAAATTTTTTAAAAAATTTTTTTTTTTCGAAAATTTTTTTGAATTTTTTTTATTGAAAATTTTTTTTTCGAAATTTTTTTCGGAATTTATTTTTTGAAAATTTTTTTTTGAATTTTTTTTTCGAATTTTTTTATTTTAATTTTTTTTGAAAAATTTTCGTTTTGAATTTTTTTTTTTTATTTTTTTTTATTTTTTTGAAAATAAATTTTTTTTGAAAATTTTTTTTTTGAAAATTTTGTTTTGAAAATTTTTTTTCAATTTTTTTTCAATTTTTTTTCAATTTTTTTTTGAAAATTTTTTTTGGAATTTTTTTTTGGAATTTTTTTTTGGAATTTTTTTTGGAATTTTTTTTTATTATTTTTTTATTTTTTTAAATTTTTTTTTTGAAAATTTTTTTTTATATTTATTTTTTGAAATTTTTGTTTTGAAAATTTTTTTTTTGAATTTTTTTTTCGAATTTTTTATTTTTATTTTTTTTGAAAAATTTTCGTTTTGAATTTTTTTTTATTTTTTTGAAAATTAATTTTTTTTGAATTTTTTTAAAAATTTTTATCTTTGAAGTTTTTTTTTGAAATTTTTTTCTTTTGAAAATTTGAGTTTTTTTTTTTGAAATTTTTTTTGAATTTTTTTTCAATTTTTTTGAAATTTTTTTTAAAATTTTTTTTTGGAATTTTTTTTGGAACTATTTTTTAATTTTTTAAAATTTTTTTTTGTATTTTTTTTTTGAAAAATTTTCTTATTGAAAATTTTTTTAAATTTTTTTTTGAAATTTTTTTTTTAAATTTTTTTTTTATTTTATTTTTCGAAATTTTTTTTGAAATTTCCTTGAAATTTTTTTTATTGAAAATTTTTTTTTCGAAATTTTTTTTTTGAATATTTTTTTTATTTTTTTGAAAATTAATTTTTTTTGAAATTTTTTTTATTTTTTATTTTTGAAGTTTTTTTTTTGAAATTTTTTTTGAATTTTTTTTCAATCTTTTTGAAATTTTTTTTTGAAATTATTTTTTGGAATTTTTTTTTGGATTTTTTTTAAATTTTTTTTTTATTCTTTGATTTTTTTTTTAAATTCTTTTTAATTTTTTTTTTATTTTTTATTTTTTTTGAAATTTTTTTTTCGAGTTTTCTTTTTGAAAATTTTTTTTTGAATTTTTTTTATTTTTTTTTTGATTTTTTTTTTACATTTTTTTTAAAAATTTTCTTTTTGAAAATTTTTGTTTTTGAATTTTTTTTTTCGATTTTTTTCTGAATTTTTTTTAAAACTGTTTTTGAAATTTTTTTTTCTAATTTTTTTTTCTAATTTTTTTAAAAATTTTTTAAATTTTTTTTAAAATTTTTTTTAAATTTTTTTTTCAAATATTTTTTTCTAAATTTTTTTCTAAATTTTTTAAAAATTTTTTTAAAATTTTTTTTCGAATTTTTTTTTGAATTTTTTTTTCTTTTTGAAATTTTGTTTTTAATTTTTTTTTTGAAATTTTTTGAAATTTTTTTTTGAATTTTTTTTTAAATTTTTTTTTATTTTTTCTTCAAAAAATTTTTTTGAAATTTTTTTTGAAATTTTTTTTTTGAATTTTTTTTTCTAAATTTTTTAAAAATTTTTTTAAAATTTTTTTTCGAATTTTTTTTTTCGAAAAATTTTCGTTTTGAAATTTTTGTTATATTTTTTTAAGTTTTTAAAATAAATTTTTGAAATTTTTGTTTTATTTTTTCGAGTTTTTTTTGAAATTTTTTTTGAATTTTTCTGAAAATTTTTTATTTTTGAAAATTTTTTTTTGAATTTTTTTTTGAAAGTTTTTGAAATTTATTTGAAAATTTTCAAAACAAAATTTTCAAAAAAAAAATTTTCAAAAAAATAAAAAAAAAATCAAAAAAAAAATTTCGAAAAAAATTTCAAAAAAAAAATTCAAAAAAAATTTAAAATAAAACGTCAAAAAAATTTTCAAAAGAAAAAAATTTAGAAAAAAACTTGAAAAAAAAATTACAGAAAAAAATTATCAAAATATTTTCAAAAAATTTACAAAAAAAATTAAAAAAATATTTTCAATATAAAATTTTTCAAAAAAAAATTTTTCAAAGAAAAATATTTAAAAAAAAATAAAAATTTGAAAAAAATTTTAAAATTTTTTTTAAAAAAATTAAGAAAAAATTTTCAAAAAAAAACTGTCAAAAAAATTAAACAAAAATTTCAATATAAAATTTTTCAAAAAAAAAAATTTTCAAAGAAAAATATTTTTAAAAAAATAAAAATTCGAAAAAAATTTAAAAAATATTAAAAAAAAATTAGAAAAAAATTCAAAAAAATAAAAAAAAACCGTCAAAAAAATTTTCAAAAGAAAAAAATTTCCAGATAAAAACTTCAAAAATAAAAAATTTTAAAAAAATTTCAAAAAAAAATTAAAAAAAAATTTTCAAAAAAAAAATCGAAAGAAAAAATTTCAAAAAATTAAAAAAAAAAATTAAAAAAATCCAAACAAAAATTCCAAAAAAAAATTTCGAAAAAATCTTCAAAAATAAAAAAAAAATTTCAAGAAAAATAGAAAAAAAAATCAAAAGAAATTTTCAAAACAAAATTTTCAAAAAAAAAAATTTCAAAAAAAATAAAATTAAAAAATTCGAAAAAAAATTCAAAAAAAAAAATTCGAAAAAAATTTCAAAAAATAAATATAAAAAAAAAATTTCAAAAAATAAATATAAAAAAAAAATTTTCAAAAAAAAAAAAAAAAATTTTAAAAAATTTCAAAAAGAAAATAAAAAAAATATTTAAAAAAACTTCCAAAAAAAATTTTTAAAAAAAATTCAAAACGAAAATTTTTCGAAAAAAAATTTAAAAAATAAATTAGAAAAAAATTTAGAAAAAAATGTTTAAAAAAATTAGAATAAAAATTTAGAAAAAAAAAATTTCAATAAGTTTCAAAAAAAATTCAAAAGAAATTTCCAAAAAATAAAATTTCAAAAACAAAAATTTTCAAAAAGAAAATTTTTTTAAAAAAATAAAAAAAAATAAAAAATTTTAAAAAAAATTCAAAAAAAATTTAAAAAAATTTAAAAAAAATTTTTAAAAAAATTTCAAAAAAAAATTTCGAAAAAAAATGTTCAAAAAAAAAATTTTCAAAAAAAAAATTGAAAAAAAATTCAAAAAAAAAATTGAAAAAAAATTCAAAAAAAATTAAAAAAAAAAACTCAAAAAATTAATTTCCAAAAGAAAAAAATTCAAAAAAAAATTTCAAAACGAAAATGTATCGAAAAAATCAAAAAAAAATTCGAAAAAAAATTTCAAAAATAAAATTTTCAAAAAAAAAATTTCAAAAAAAATATCGAAAAAAAATTTCAAAAAATTAAAAAAAAATTTTTTTTAAAAATTCCAAAAAAAAAATTCCAAAAAAATTTTCAATATAAAATTTTTCAAAAAAAAATTTTCAAAATAAAATTTTTCAAAAAAAAATTTTCAAGAAAAATATTTAAAAAAAAATAAAAAAATAAAAATTCGAAAAAATTGAAAAAAAAAATTCAATATAAATTAAAAAATACTGTCAAAAGAAATTTCAAAAGAAAAAAACTTCCCAAAAAAAATTTAAAAAAAAAATTTTTCAAAAATAAATTTTCGAAAAAAAAACAAAAAAAAAATTAGAAAAAAATTTAGAAAAAAATATTTAGAAAAAAAAATTTCAAAAAAAATTTCATAAAAAAATTAAAAAAATTAGAAAAAAAATTTAGAAAAAAAAATTTCAAAAAAAATTCAGAAGAAATTTCCAAAAAATTAAATTTCAAAAACAAAAATTTTCAAAAAGAAAATTTTTAAAAAAATATATAAAATTCAAAAAAAAATTTTTAAAAAATAAAAAAAAATTAAAAAAAAAATTTCAAAATGAAAACTCGAAAAAAAATTTTCAAAAAAAAAATTTTCAAAAAAAAAATTGAAAAAAAATTGAAAAAAAAATTTAAAAAAAAACCTCAAAAAAACTAATTTCCAAAAAAAAATTCAAAAAAAAATTTCAAAATGAAAATTTTTCAAAAAAATCAAAAAAAATTCGAAAAAAAATTTCAAAAAAAAAATTTTCAAAAAAAAAATTTCAAAAAAAATATCGAAAAAAAAATTTCAAAAAATAAAAAAAAATTTTTTTTAAAAATTCCAAAAAAAATTTTCAAAATTAAATTTTTCAAAAAAAAATTTTCAAAGAAAAATATTTAAAAAAAAATAAAAATTCGAAAAAATTGAAAAAAAAAATTCAATATAAATTTAAAAAAAACTGTCAAAAGAAATTTCAAAAGAAAAAACTTCCCAAAAAAAAAAAAAATTTTTTTTTCAAAAATAAATTACAAAAAAAAATTTAAAAAAAAATTCGAAAAAAATATTTTCAAAAAAAAAAATTTAAAAAAAAGTTTCAATATAAAATTCAGAAAAAATTTCCAAAAAAAAATTTTCGAAAAAAAAAAATTTTAAAAAAAATTCTCAGAAAAATTTGAAAAAAAATTTAAAAAAATTTAAAAAAAAATTTCAAAAAGAAAAGTTTTCAAAAAAAAAATTAAAAAAAAAATCGAAAATAAAATTTCAAAAAATTAAAAAAAAATTTAAAAAAAATTCCAAAAAAAAATTCCAAAAAAAATTCCAAAAAAAATTCCAAAAAAAATTTTCAAAAAAAAATTTCAAAAAAATTGAAAAAAATTCAAAAAAAAAACTCAAAAAAATTTTCAAAAAAAGAAAATTTCGAAAAAAAACTTCAAAAATAAAAAATAAAAAAAAAAATTTTAAAAAAATAGAAAAAAAATTAATTTTCAAAAAATAAAAAAAAATCAAAAAAAAAATTTCAAAACGAAAATTTTTCAAAAAATATAAAAATAAAAAATTTTCAAAAAAAAAAAATTTCGAAAAAAATTTCAAAAAAAATATTCAAAAAAAATTTAAGATAAAACGTCAAAAAAAATTTCAAAAGAAAAAAATTTCGAATAAAAACTTGAAAAAAAATTACAAAAAAAATTATCAAAATATTTTCAAAAAATTTACAAAAAAAATAAAAAAAAAATTTTCATAATAAAATTTTTCAAAAAAAAAATTTCAGAAAAAAAATTTCAAAAAAAACTTTTAAAATAAAAAAATTAAAAAAAAATTTCAAAAAAATAGAAAAAAAATTCCAAAAAAAATTTTCATTACAAAATTTTTCAAAAAAAAAATTCAAAATGAAATTTTTCAAAAAAAAAATTTTCAAAGAAAAATATTTTTTAAAAAATAAAAAAATAAAAATTCGAAAAAAACTTCCCAAAAATATTTTAAAAAAAAATTTTCAAAAATAAATTACAAAAAAAAATTTAATTTATTTTTCGAAATTTTTTTCGAAATTTTTGTTGAAAAATTTTTTTTTTGAATTTTTTTTCGAATTTTTTATTTTTATTTTTTTTTGAAAAATTATCGTTTTGAATTTTTTTTTTTTTTTTTGAAAATTAATTTTTTTTAAATTTTTTTAAAAATTTTTTAGCTTTGAAGTTTTTTTTCGAAATTTTTTTCTTTTGAAAATTTTTTTTTGAGGTTTTTTTTTGAAATTTTTTTTGAATTTTTTTTCAATTTTTTTGAAATTTTTTTTAAAATTTTTTTTTGGAATTTTTTTTGGAATTATTTTTTTAATTTTTTGAAAATGTTTTTGTTTTTTTTAAAATTTATTTTTGAAAAATTTCATTATTGAAAATTTTTTTAAAAGTTTTTTAAATTTTTTTTTGAAATTTTTTTAAAAATTTTTTTTTTATTTTTTTTTTCGAAATTTTTTAAAAATTTCCTTGAAATTTTTTTTATTGAAAATTTTTTTTTCGAAATTTTTTTTCGAATTTTTTTTTGAATATTTTTTTTTTTTTGAAAATTAATTTTTTTTGATTTTTTTTTTAATTTTTCATTTTTGAAGTTTTTTTTTTTGAATTTTTTTTTGAATTTTTTTTCAATCTTTTTGAAATTTTTTTTTGAAATTATTTTTTGGAATTTTTTTTCGATTTTTTTAAAAAAAAATTTTAATTTTTTGAAATTTTTTTTTCGATTTTTTTTTGAAAATTTTTTTTGAATTTTTTTTCAATTTTTTTTGGAAATTTTTTTCTTTTGAAATTTTTTTCGAAATTTTTTTTTTGAAAATTTTTTTTTGTGAATTTTTTTTTCGAATTTTTTTATTTTTATTTTTTTTTGAAAAATTTTCGTTTTGAAATTTTTTTTATTTTTTTGAAAATTTATTTTTTTTGAAATTTTTTTTTTTGAAAATTTTGTTTTGAAAATTTTTTTTGAATTCTTTTTCTATTTTTTTTTTAAATTTTAAATTTTTTTTTGAAATTTTTTTAAAAAATTTTTTTTTTCGAAAATTTTTTTGAATTTTTTTTTATTGAAAATTTTTTTTTCGAAATTTTTTTCGGAATTTATTTTTTGAAAATTTTTTTTTTGAATTTTTTTTTCGAATTTTTTTATTTTTATTTTTTTTGAAAAATTTTCGTTTTGAATTTTTTTTTTTGATTTTTTTTATTTTTTTGAAAATTAATTTTTTTTGAAAATTTTTTTTTTGAAAATTTTGTTTTGAAAATTTTTTTTCAATTTTTTTTCAATTTTTTTTCATTTTTTTTTTGAAATTTTTTTTTGGAATTTTTTTTTGGAATTTTTTTTTGGAATTTTTTTTGGAATTTTTTTTTATTATTTTTTTATTTTTTTAAATTTTTTTTTTGAATTTTTTTTTTATATTTATTTTTTGAAATTTTTGTTTTGAAAATTTTTTTTTTGAATTTTTTTTTCGAATTTTTTATTTTTATTTTTTTTGAAAAATTTTCGTTTTGAATTTTTTTTTTATTTTTTTGAAAATTAATTTTTTTTGAATTTTTTTTAAATTTTTTATCTTTGAAGTTTTTTTTTGAAATTTTTTTCTTTTGAAAATTTGAGTTTTTTTTTTTGAAATTTTTTTTGAATTTTTTTTCAATTTTTTTGAAATTTTTTTTCAAATTTTTTTTTGGAACTATTTTTTAATTTTTTAAAATTTTTTTTTGTTTTTTTTTTATTTTTTTTTGAAAAATTTTCTTATTCAAAAAAAAAAATTTTCAAAGAAAAATATTTTAAAAAAAATAAAAATTCGAAAAAAATTTAAAAAATATTAAAAAAAAATTAGAAAAAAATTCAAAAAAATAAAAAAAAACCGTCAAAAAAATTTTCAAAAGAAAAAAATTTCCAGATAAAAACTTCAAAAATAAAAAATTTTAAAAAAATTTCAAAAAAAAATTAAAAAAAAATTTTCAAAAAAAAAATCGAAAGAAAAAATTTCAAAAAATTAAAAAAAAAAATTAAAAAAATCCAAACAAAAATTCCAAAAAAAAATTTCGAAAAAATCTTCAAAAATAAAAAAAAAATTTCAAGAAAAATAGAAAAAAAAATCAAAAGAAATTTTCAAAACAAAATTTTCAAAAAAAAAAATTTCAAAAAAAATAAAATTAAAAAATTCGAAAAAAAATTCAAAAAAAAAATTCGAAAAAAATTTCAAAAAATAAATATAAAAAAAAAAATTTCAAAAAATAAATATAAAAAAAAAATTTTCAAAAAAAAAAAAAAAATTTTAAAAAATTTCAAAAAGAAAATAAAAAAAATATTTAAAAAAACTTCCAAAAAAAATTTTTAAAAAAAATTCAAAACGAAAATTTTTCGAAAAAAAATTTAAAAAATAAATTAGAAAAAAATTTAGAAAAAAATGTTTAAGAAAATTAGAATAAAAATTTAGAAAAAAAAAATTTCAATAAGTTTCAAAAAAAATTCAAAAGAAATTTCCAAAAAATAAAATTTCAAAAACAAAAATTTTCAAAAAGAAAATTTTTTTAAAAAAATAAAAAAAAATAAAAAATTTTAAAAGAAATTCAAAAAAAATTTAAAAAAATTTAAAAAAAATTTTTAAAAAAATTTCAAAAAAAAATTTCGAAAAAAAATGTTCAAAAAAAAATTTTCAAAAAAAAAATTGAAAAAAAATTGAAAAAAAAAATTGAAAAAAAATTCAAAAAAAATTAAAAAAAAAACCTCAAAAAATTAATTTCCAAAAGAAAAAAATTCAAAAAAAAATTTCAAAACGAAAATGTTTCGAAAAAATCAAAAAAAAATTCGAAAAAAAATTTCAAAAATAAAATTTTCAAAAAAAAAATTTCAAAAAAAATATCGAAAAAAAATTTCAAAAAATTAAAAAAAAAATTTTTTTAAAAATTCCAAAAAAAAAATTCCAAAAAAATTTTCAATATAAAATTTTTCAAAAAAAAATTTTCAAAATAAAATTTTTCAAAAAAAAATTTTCAAGAAAAATATTAAAAAAAAAATAAAAAAATAAAAATTCGAAAAAATTGAAAAAAAAAATTCAATATAAATTAAAAAAATACTGTCAAAAGAAATTTCAAAAGAAAAAAACTTCCCAAAAAAAATTTAAAAAAAAAATTTTTCAAAAATAAATTACAAAAAAAAATTAAAAAAAAATTTCGAAAAAAATTTCAAAACGAAAATTTTTCGAAAAAAAAATAAAAAAAAAATTAGAAAAAAATTTAGAAAAAAATATTTAGAAAAAAAAATTTCAAAAAAAATTTCATAAAAAAATTAAAAAAATTAGAAAAAAAATTTAGAAAAAAAAATTTCAAAAAAAATTCAGAAGAAATTTCCAAAAAATTAAATTTCAAAAACAAAAATTTTCAAAAAGAAAATTTTTAAAAAAATATATAAAATTCAAAAAAAAATTTTTAAAAAATAAAAAAAAATTAAAAAAAAAATTTCAAAATGAAAACTCGAAAAAAAATTTTCAAAAAAAAAATTTTCAAAAAAAAAATTGAAAAAAAATTGAAAAAAAAATTTAAAAAAAAACCTCAAAAAAACTAATTTCCAAAAAAAAATTCAAAAAAAAATTTCAAAACGAAAATTTTTCAAAAAAATCAAAAAAAATTCGAAAAAAAATTTCAAAAAAAAAATTTTCAAAAAAATAATTTCAAAAAAAATATCGAAAAAAAAATTTCAAAAAATAAAAAAAAATTTTTTTTAAAAATTCCAAAAAAAATTTTCAAAATTAAATTTTTCAAAAAAAAATTTTCAAAGAAAAATATTTAAAAAAAAATAAAAATTCGAAAAAATTGAAAAAAAAAATTCAATATAAATTAAAAAAAAACTGTCAAAAGAAATTTCAAAAGAAAAAACTTCCCAAAAAAAAAAAAAATTTTTTTTTCAAAAATAAATTACAAAAAAAAATTAAAAAAAAAATTCGAAAAAAATATTATCAAAAAAAAAAATTTAAAAAAAAGTTTCAATATAAAATTCAGAAAAAATTTCCAAAAAAAAATTTTCGAAAAAAAAAAATTTTAAAAAAAATTCTCAGAAAAATTTGAAAAAAAATTTAAAAAAATTTAAAAAAAAATTTCAAAAAGAAAAGTTTTCAAAAAAAAAATTTAAAAAAAAATCGAAAATAAAATTTCAAAAAATTAAAAAAAAATTTAAAAAAAATTCCAAAAAAAAATTCCAAAAAAAATTCCAAAAAAAATTCCAAAAAAAATTTTCAAAAAAAAATTTCAAAAAAATTGAAAAAAATTCAAAAAAAAAACTCAAAAAAATTTTCAAAAAAAGAAAATTTCGAAAAAAAACTTCAAAAATAAAAAATAAAAAAAATTTTTTTAAAAAAATAGAAAAAAAATTAATTTTCAAAAAATAAAAAAAAATCAAAAAAAAAATTTCAAAACGAAAATTTTTCAAAAAATATGAAAATAAAAAATTTTCAAAAAAAAAAAATTTCGAAAAAAATTTCAAAAAAAATATTCAAAAAAAATTTAAGATAAAACGTCAAAAAAAATTTCAAAAGAAAAAAATTTCGAATAAAAACTTGAAAAAAAATTACAAAAAAAATTATCAAAATATTTTCAAAAAATTTACAAAAAAAATAAAAAAAAAATTTTCATAATAAAATTTTTCAAAAAAAAAATTTCAGAAAAAAAATTTCAAAAAAAACTTTTAAAATAAAAAAATTAAAAAAAAATTTCAAAAAAATAGAAAAAAAATTCCAAAAAAAATTTTCATTACAAAATTTTTCAAAAAAAAAATTCAAAATGAAATTTTTCAAAAAAAAAATTTTCAAAGAAAAATATTTTTTAAAAAATAAAAAAATAAAAATTCGAAAAAAACTTCCCAAAAATATTTAAAAAAAAAATTTCAAAAATAAATTACAAAAAAAAATTTAATTTATTTTTCGAAATTTTTTTCGAAATTTTTGTTGAAAAATTTTTTTTTTGAATTTTTTTTCGAATTTTTTATTTTTATTTTTTTTTGAAAAATTATCGTTTTGAATTTTTTTTTTTTGAAAATTAATTTTTTTTAAATTTTTTTAAAAATTTTTTAGCTTTGAAGTTTTTTTTCTTTTGAAAATTTTTTTTTGAGGTTTTTTTTTGAAATTTTTTTTGAATTTTTTTTCAATTTTTTTGAAATTTTTTTTAAAATTTTTTTTTGGAATTTTTTTTGGAATTATTTTTTGAATTTTTTGAAAATGTTTTTGTTTTTTTTAAAATTTATTTTTGAAAAATTTCATTATTGAAAATTTTTTTAAAAGTTTTTTAAATTTTTTTTTTGAAATTTTTTTAAAAATTTTTTTTTTATTTTTTTTTTCGAAATTTTTTTAAAATTTCCTTGAAATTTTTTTTATTGAAAATTTTTTTTTCGAAATTTTTTTTCGAATTTTTTTTTGAATATTTTTTTTTTTTGAAAATTAATTTTTTTTGATTTTTTTTTTAATTTTTCATTTTTGAAGTTTTTTTTTTTGAATTTTTTTTTGAATTTTTTTTCAATCTTTTTGAAATTTTTTTTTGAAATTATTTTTTGGAATTTTTTTTCGATTTTTTTAAAAAAAATTTTTAATTTTTTGAAATTTTTTTTTCGATTTTTTTTTGAAAATTTTTTTTGAATTTTTTTTCAATTTTTTTTGGAAATTTTTTTCTTTTGAAATTTTTTTCGAAATTTTTTTTTTGAAAATTTTTTTTTGTGAATTTTTTTTTCGAATTTTTTTATTTTTATTTTTTTTTGAAAAATTTTCGTTTTGAAATTTTTTTTATTTTTTTGAAAATTTATTTTTTTTGAAAATTTTTTTTTTGAAAATTTTGTTTTGAAAATTTTTTTTCAATTTTTTTTCAATTTTTTTTCATTTTTTCTTTGAAAATTTTTTTTGGAATTTTTTTTTGGAATTTTTTTTTGGAATTTTTTTTGGAATTTTTTTTTATTATTTTTTTATTTTTTTAAATTTTTTTTTTTGAATTTTTTTTTTATATTTATTTTTTGAAATTTTTGTTTTGAAAATTTTTTTTTTGAATTTTTTTTTCGAATTTTTTATTTTTATTTTTTTTGAAAAATTTTCGTTTTGAATTTTTTTTTTATTTTTTTGAAAATTAATTTTTTTTGAATTTTTTTTAAATTTTTTATCTTTGAAGTTTTTTTTTGAAATTTTTTTCTTTTGAAAATTTGAGTTTTTTTTTTTGAAATTTTTTTTGAATTTTTTTTCAATTTTTTTGAAATTTTTTTTCAAATTTTTTTTTGGAACTATTTTTTAATTTTTTAAAATTTTTTTTTGTTTTTTTTTTATTTTTTTTTGAAAAATTTTCTTATTGAAAATTTTTTTAAAATTTTTTTAAATTTTTTTTTGAAATTTTTTTTTAAAATTTTTTTTTATTTTATTTTTCGAATTTTTTTTTGAAATTTCCTTGAAATTTTTTTTATTGAAAATTTTTTTTTCGAAATTTTTTTTTTGAATATTTTTTTTATTTTTTTGAAAATTAATTTTTTTTGAATTTTTTTTTTTATTTTTTATTTTTGAAGTTTTTTTTCGAAATTTTTTTCTTTTGAAAATTTTTTTGAAGTTTTTTTTTTTGAAATTTTTTTTGAATTTTTTTTCAATCTTTTTGAAATTTTTTTTTGAAATTATTTTTTGATTTTTTTTTTAAATTCTTTTTAATTTTTTTTTATTTTTTATTTTTTTTTGAAAATTTTTTTTCGAGTTTTCTTTTTGAAAATTTTTCTTTGAATTTTTTTTTTATTTTTTTTTTATTTTTTTTTTACATTTTTTTTTTAATTTTCTTTTTGAAAATTTTTGTTTTTGAATTTTTTTTTTCGATTTTTTTCTGAATTTTTTTTAAAACTGTTTTTGAATTTTTTTTTCTAATTTTTTTTCTAATTTTTTTAAAATTTTTTTAAATTTTTTTTAAAATTTTTTTTAAATTTTTTTTTCAAATATTTTTTTTCTAAATTTTTTAATAATTTTTTTAAAATTTTTTTTCGAATTTTTTTTTGAATTTTTTTTTTCTTTTTGAAATTTTGTTTTTAATTTTTTTTTTTGAAATTTTTTGAAATTTTTTTTTGAATTTTTTTTTTAATTTTTTTTATTTTTTCTTCAAAAAATTTTTTTGAAATTTTTTTTGAAATTTTTTTTTTGAATTTTTTTTTCTAAATTTTTTTAAAATTTTTTTAAAATTTTTTTTCGAATTTTTTTTTGATTTTTTTTTTCGAAAAATTTTCGTTTTGAAATTTTTGTTATATTTTTTTAAGTTTTTTAAAAAAATTTTTGAAATTTTTGTTTTATTTTTTCGAGTTTTTTTTGAAATTTTTTTTGAATTTTTCTGAAAATTTTTTATTTTTGAAAATTTTTTTTTGAATTTTTTTTTGAAAGTTTTTGAAATTTATTTGAAAATTTTCAAAACAAAATTTTCAAAAAAAAAAATTTCAAAAAAATAAAAAAAAAATCAAAAAAAAAATTTCGAAAAAAATTTCAAAAAAAAAATTCAAAAAAAATTTAAAATAAAACGTCAAAAAAATTTTCAAAAGAAAAAAATTTCGAAAAAAAACTTGAAAAAAAAATTACAGAAAAAAATTATCAAAATATTTTCAAAAAATTTCCAAAAAAAATTAAAAAAATATTTTCAATATAAAATTTTTCAAAAAAAAATTTTTCAAAAAAAAATATTTTTAAAAAAATTTTTCAAAGAAAAATATTTTTAAAAAAATAAAAATTTGAAAAAAATTTTAAAAATTTTTAAAAAAAAATTAAGAAAAAATTTTCAAAAAAAAACTGTCAAAAAAATTTAAAAAAAATTTCAATATAAAATTTTTCAAAAAAAAAATTTTCAAAGAAAAATATTTTTAAAAAAATAAAAATTCGTAAAAAATTTAAAAAATATTAAAAAAAAATTAGAAAAAAATTCAAAAAAATGAAAAAAAAACCGTCAAAAAAATTTTCAAAAGAAAAAAATTTCCAGATAAAAACTTCAAAAATAAAAAATTTAAAAAAAATTTCAAAAAAAAATTCAAAAAAAATTTTCAAAAAAAAATCGAAAGAAAAAATTTCAAAAAATTAAAAAAAAAATTAAAAAAATCCAAACAAAAATTCCAAAAAAAAATTTCGAAAAAATCTTCAAAAATAAAAAAAAAATTTCAAGAAAAATAGAAAAAAAATTCAAAAGAAATTTTCAAAACAAAATTTTCAAAAAAAAAAATTTCAAAAAAAATAAAAATAAAAAATTCGAAAAAAAATTCAAAAAAAAAATTTGAAAAAAATTTCAAAAAATAAATATAAAAAAAAAATTTTCAAAAAATAAATATAAAAAAAAATTTTCAAAAAAAAAAAAAAAATTTTAAAAAATTTCAAAAAGAAAATAAAAATATTTAAAAAAACTTCCAAAAAAAATTTTTAAAAAAAATTCAAAACGAAAATTTTTCGAAAAAAAATTTAAAAAATAAATTAGAAAAAAATTTAGAAAAAAATGTTTAAAAAAAAAATTTCAAAAAAAATTTCAAAAAAAAAATTTAAAAAAATTAGAATAAAAATTTAGAAAAAAAAATTTCAATAAGTTTCAAAAAAAATTCAAAAGAAATTTCCAAAAAATAAAATTTCAAAAACAAAAATTTTCAAAAAGAAAATTTTTTTAAAAAAATAAAAAAAAATAAAAAATTTTAAAAAAAATTCAAAAAAAATTTAAAAAAATTTAAAAAAATTTAAAAAAAATTTTTAAAAAAATTTCAAAAAGAAAACTCAAAAAAAAATGTTCAAAAAAAAAATTTCAAAAAAAAAATTGAAAAAAAATTCAAAAAAAAAATTGAAAAAAAATTCAAAAAAAAACCTCAAAAAAATTAATTTCCAAAAGAAAAAAATTCAAAAAAAAATTTCAAAACGAAAATGTTTCGAAAAAATCAAAAAAAAATTCGAAAAAAAATTTCAAAAAATTAAAAAAAAAATTTTAAAAAAATTCCAAAAAAAAAATTCCAAAAAAAATTTTCAATATAAAATTTTTCAAAAAAAAATTTTCAAAATAAAATTTTTCAAAAAAAAATTTTCAAGAAAAATATTTTAAAAAAAATAAAAAAATAAAAATTCGAAAAAATTGAAAAAAAAAATTCAATATAAATTAAAAAAATACTGTCAAAAGAAATTTCAAAAGAAAAAAACTTCCCAAAAAGAATTAAAAAAAAAATTTTTTCAAAAATAAATTACAAAAAAAAAATTAAAAAAAAATTTCGAAAAAAATTTCAAAACGAAAATTTTTCGAAAAAAAATAAAAAAAAAATTAGAAAAAAATTTAGAAAAAAATATTTAGAAAAAAAAATTTCAAAAAAAATTTCAAAAAATAATTAAAAAAATTAGAAAAAAAATTTAGAAAAAAAAAAATTCAAAAACAGTTTCAAAAAAAATTCAGAAGAAATTTCCAAAAAATTAAATTTCAAAAGCAAAAATTTTCAAAAAGAAAATTTTTAAAAAAATATATAAAATTCAAAAAAAAATTTGAAAAAAATAAAAAAAAAATTTCAAAATGAAAACTCGAAAAAAAATTTTCAAAAAAAAAATTGAAAAAAAATTGAAAAAAAAATTTAAAAAAAAACCTCAAAAAGACTAATTTCCAAAAAAAAATTCAAAAAAAAATTTCAAAACGAAAATTTTTCAAAAAAATCAAAAAAAATTCGAAAAAAAATTTCAAAAAAAAAAATTTCAAAAAAAAAATTTCAAAAAAAATATCGAAAAAAAAATTTCAAAAAATTAAAAAAAAAAAATTTTTAAAATTCCAAAAAAAATTTTCAATATAAAATTTTTCAAAAAAAAATTTCAAAATAAAATTTTTCAAAAAAAAAATTTCAAAGAAAAATATTTAAAAAAAAATAAAAATTCGAAAAAATTGAAAAAAAAAATTCAATATAAATTTAAAAAAAACTGTCAATTTCAAAAGAAAAACTTCCCAAAAAAAAAAAAAAAAAAATTTTTCAAAAATAAATTACAAAAAAAAATTTAAAAAAAAATTTTTCAAAAATAAATTACAAAAAAAAATTTAAAAAAAAATTCGAAAAAAATATTTTCGAAAAAAAAATTTAAAAAAAAGTTTCAATATAAAATTCAGAAAAAATTTCCAAAAAAAAATTTTCGAAAAAAAAAAAATTTAAAAAAAAATTCTCAGAAAAATTTGAAAAAAAATTTAAAAAAATTTTTAAAAAAATTTCAAAAAGAAAATTTTTCAAAAAAAAAATTAAAAAAAAATCGAAAATAAAATTTCAAAAAATTAAAAAAAAATTTTAAAAAAATTCCAAAAAAAAATTCCAAAAAAAATTCCAAAAAAAATTTTCAAAAAAAAATTTCAAAAAAATTCAAAAAAAAAACCTCAAAAAAATTTTCAAAAGAAGAAAATTTCGAAAAAAAACTTCAGAAATAAAAAATTAAAAAAAAATTTAAAAAAAATAGAAAAAAAATTCAAAAAATAAAAAAAAATCAAAAAAAAAATTTCAAAACGAAAATTTTTCAAAAAAAAAATTTCAAAAAAAATATCGAAAAAAAAATTTCAAAAAATTAAAAAAAATTTTTTTTTAAAAATTCCAAAAAAAATTTTCAATATAAAATTTTTCAAAAAAAAATTTCAAAATAAAATTTTTCAAAAAAAAATTTTCAAAGAAAAATATTTTAAAAAAAATAAAAATTCGAAAAAATTGAAAAAAAAAATTCAATATAAATTAAAAAAAAACTGTCAAAAGAAATTTCAAAAGAAAAAACTTCCCAAAAAAAAAAAAAAAAAATTTTCAAAAATAAATTACAAAAAAAAAATTAAAAAAAAAATTCGAAAAAAATATTTTCAAAAAAAAAATTTAAAAAAAAGTTTCAATATAAAATTCAGAAAAAATTTCCAAAAAAAAATTTTCGAAAAAAAAAAATTTAAAAAAAAATTCTCAGAAAAATTTGAAAAAAAAATTTAAAAAAATTAAAAAAAAAATTTCAAAAAGAAAATTTTTCAAAAAAAAAATTTAAAAAAAAATCGAAAATAAAATTTCAAAAAATTAAAAAAAAATTTAAAAAAAATTCCAAAAAAAAATTCCAAAAAAAATTCCAAAAAAAATTCCAAAAAAAATTTTCAAAAAAAAATTTCAAAAAAATTGAAAAAAATTCAAAAAAAAACTCAAAAAAATTTTCAAAAAAAGAAAATTTCGAAAAAAAACTTCAAAAATAAAAAATTAAATTTTTTTTTTTTAAAAAATAGAAAAAAAATTCAAAAAAAATTAATTTTCAAAAAATAAAAAAAAATCAAAAAAAAAATTTCAAAACGAAAATTTTTCAAAAAATATAAAAATAAAAAAGTTCGAAAAAAAAATTAAATAAAAAATTTTCAAAAAAAAAAAATTTCGAAAAAAATTTCAAAAAAAATATTCAAAAAAAATTTAAGATAAAACGTCAAAAAAAATTTCAAAAGAAAAAAATTTCGAATAAAAACTTGAAAAAAAATTACAAAAAAAATTATCAATATTTTCAAAAAATTTACAAAAAAAATAAAAAAAAAATTTTCATAATAAAATTTTTCAAAAAAAAAATTCAGAAAAAAAATTTCAAAAAAAACTTTTAAAATAAAAAAATTAAAAAAAAATCTCAAAAAAATAGAAAAAAAATTCCAAAAAAAATTTTCAATACAAAATTTTTCAAAAAAAAAATTCAAAATGAAATTTTTCAAAAAAAAATTTTAAAAGAAAAATATTTTTTAAAAAATAAAAAAATAAAAATTCGAAAAAAACTTCCCAAAAATATTTTTAAAAAAAATTTTCAAAAATAAATTACAAAAAAAAATTTAAGTTATTTTTTGAAATTTTTTTCGAAATTTTTGTTGAAAATTTTTTTTTTGATTTTTTTTTCGAATTTTTTATTTTTATTTTTTTTTGAAAAATTATCGTTTTGAATTTTTTTTTTATTGTTTTGAAAATTAATTTTTTTAAAATTTTTTTAAAAATTTTTTAGCTTTGAAGTTTTTTTTCGAAATTTTTTTCTTTTGAAAATTTTTTTTTGAGGTTTTTTTTTGAAATTTTTTTTGAATTTTTTTTCAATTTTTTTTAAATTTTTTTTTCAATTTTTTTTTGGAATTTTTTTTGGAATTATTTTTTTAATTTCTTGAAAATGTTTTTGTTTTTTTTTAAATTTATTTTTGAAAAATTTCATTATTGAAAATTTTTTTAAAAGTTTTTTAAAAATTTTTTTGAAATTTTTTTAAAAAATTTTTTTTAATTTTTTTTTTCGAAATTTTTTTAAAATTTCCTTGAAATTTTTTTTATTGAAAATTTTTTTTTCGAAATTTTTTTTCGAATTTTTTTTTTGAATATTTTTTTTTTTGAAAATTAATTTTTTTTGATTTTTTTTTTAATTTTTCATTTTTGAAGTTATTTTTTTGAATTTTTTTTTGAATTTTTTTTCAATCTTTTTTAAATTTTTTTTTGAAATTATTTTTTGGAATTTTTTTTCGATTTTTTTTAAAATTTTTTTTTAATTTTTTGAAATTTTTTTTTCGATTTTTTTTTGAAAATTTTTTTTGAATTTTTTTTGAATTTTTTTTTAAATTTTTTTTGGAAATTTTTTTCTTTTGAAATTTTTTTCGAAATTTTTTTTTTGAAAATTTTTTTTTGTGAATTTTTTTTTCGAATTTTTTTATTTTTATTTTTTTTGAAAAATTTTCGTTTTGAAATTTTTTTTATTTTTTTGAAAATTTATTTTTTTTGAAATTTTTTTTTTTGAAAATTTTGTTTTGAAAATTTTTTTTGAATTCTTTTTCTATTTTTTTTTAATTTTAAATTTTTTTTTGAAATTTTTTTAAAAATTTTTTTTTTCGAAAATTTTTTTGAATTTTTTTTTTATTGAAAATTTTTTTTTCGAAATTTTTTTCGGAATTTATTTTTTGAAAATTTTTTTTTTGAATTTTTTTTTCGAATTTTTTTATTTTTATTTTTTTTGAAAAATTTTCGTTTTGAATTTTTTTTTTGATTTTTTTTTATTTTTTTGAAAATTAATTTTTTTTGAAAATTTTTTTTTTGAAAATTTTGTTTTGAAAATTTTTTTTCAATTTTTTTTCAATTTTTTTTCAATTTTTTTTTGAAAATTTTTTTTGGAATTTTTTTTTGGAATTTTTTTTTGGAATTTTTTTTGGAATTTTTTTTTATTATTTTTTTATTTTTTTAAATTTTTTTTTTGAAAAATTTTTTTTATATTTATTTTTTGAAATTTTTGTATTGAAAATTTTTTTTTTGAATTTTTTTTTACGAATTTTTTATTTTTATTTTTTTGAAAAATTTTCGTTTTGAATTTTTTTTTATTTTTTTGAAAATTAATTTTTTTTGAATTTTTTTTAAATTTTTTATCTTTGAAGTTTTTTTTTGAAATTTTTTTCTTTTGAAAATTTGAGTTTTTTTTTGAAATTTTTTTTGAATTTTTTTTCAATTTTTTAGAAATTTTTTTTAAAATTTTTTTTTGGAATTTTTTTTTGGAACTATTTTTTAATTTTTTAAAATTTTTTTTTGTTTTTTTTTTATTTTTTTTTTGAAAAATTTTCTTATTGAAAATTTTTTAAAAATTTTTTTAAATTTTTTTTTGAAATTTTTTTTTAAAATTTTTTTTTTATTTTATTTTTCGAATTTTTTTTTGAAATTTCCTTGAAATTTTTTTTATTGAAAATTTTTTTTTCGAAATTTTTTTTTTGAATATTTTTTTTATTTTTTTGAAAATTAATTTTTTTTGAAAATTTTTTTTTTATTTTTTATTTTTGATTTTTTTTTTCGAAATTTTTTTCTTTTGAAAATTTTTTTGAAGTTTTTTTTTTGAAATTTTTTTTGAATTTTTTTTCAATCTTTTTGAAATTTTTTTTTGAAATTATTTTTTGGAATTTTTTTTTTGGATTTTTTTTAAATTTTTTTTAAAATTTTTTGATTTTTTTTTTAAATTCTTTTTAATTTTTTTTTTATTTTTTATTTTTTTTTTGAAAATTTTTTTTCGAGTTTTCTTTTTGAAAATTTTTTTTTGAATTTTTTTTTTATTTTTTTTTTGATTTTTTTTTTACATTTTTTTTTTTAATTTTCTTTTTGAAAATTTTTGTTTTTGAATTTTTTTTTTCGATTTTTTTCTGAATTTTTTTTAAAACTGTTTTTGAAATTTTTTTTCTTATTTTTTTTTCTAATTTTTTTAAAACTTTTTTAAATTTTTTTTAAAATTTTTTTTAAATTTTTTTTTCAAATATTTTTTTCTAAATTTTTTAAAAATTTTTTTAAAATTTTTTTTCGAATTTTTTTTTGAATTTTTTTTTCTTTTTGAAATTTTGTTTTTAATTTTTTTTTTTGAAATTTTTTGAAATATTTTTTTGAATTTTTTTTTAAATTTTTTTTTATTTTTTCTTCAAAAAATTTTTTTGAAATTTTTTTTGAAATTTTTTTTTTGAATTTTTTTTCTAAATTTTTTTAAAATTTTTTTAAAATTTTTTTTCGAATTTTTTTTTGATTTTTTTTTTCGAAAAATTTTCGTTTTGAAATTTTTGTTATATTTTTTTGAGTTTTTTTGAAATTTTTTTTGAATTTTTCTGAAAATTTTTTATTTTTGAAAATTTTTTTTTGAATTTTTTTTTGAAAGTTTTTGAAATTTATTTGAAAATTTTCAAAACAAAATTTTCAAAAAAAAAAATTTCAAAACAAAATTTTCAAAAAAAAAATTTTCAAAAAAATAAAAAAAAAATCAAAAAAAAAATTTCGAAAAAAATTTCAAAAAAAAAATTCAAAAAAAATTTAAAATAAAACGTCAAAAAAATTTTCAAGAGAAAAAAATTTAGAAAAAAAACTTGAAAAAAAATTACAGAAAAAAATTATCAAAATATTTTCAAAAAATTTCCAAAAAAAATTAAAAAAATATTTTCAATATAAAATTTTTCAAAAAAAAATTTTTCAAAGAAAAATATTTTTAAAAAAATAAAAATTTGAAAAAAAATTTAAAAATTTTTAAAAAAAAATTAAGAAAAAATTTTCAAAAAAAACTGTCAAAAAAATTTAAAAAAAATTTCAATATAAAATTTTTCAAAAAAAAAATTTTCAAAGAAAAATATTTTTAAAAAAATAAAAATTCGAAAAAAATTTAAAAAATATTTAAAAAAAATTAGAAAAAAATTCAAAAAAATGAAAAAAAAACCGTCAAAAAAATTTTCAAAAGAAAAAAATTTCCAGATAAAAACTTCAAAAATAAAAAATTTAAAAAAAATTTCAAAAAAAAATTCAAAAAAAATTTTCAAAAAAAATCGAAAGAAAAAATTTCAAAAAATTAAAAAAAAAAATTAAAAAAATCCAAACAAAAATTCCAAAAAAAAAATTCGAAAAAATCTTCAAAAATAAAAAAAAAATTTCAAGAAAAATAGAAAAAAAATTCAAAAGAAATTTTCAAAACAAAATTTTCAAAAAAAAAAATTTCAAAAAAAATAAAAATAAAAAATTCGAAAAAAAATTCAAAAAAAAAATTCGAAAAAAATTTCAAAAAATAAATATAAAAAAAAAATTTTCAAAAAATAAATATAAAAAAAAATTTTCAAAAAAAAAAAAAAAATTTTAAAAAATTTCAAAAAGAAAATAAAAATATTTAAAAAAACTTCCAAAAAAAATTTTTAAAAAAAATTCAAAACGAAAATTTTTCGAAAAAAAATTTAAAAAATAAATTAGAAAAAAATTTATAAAAAAATGTTTAAAAAAAAAATTTCAAAAAAAATTTCAAAAAAAAAATTTAAAAAAATTAGAATAAAAATTTAGAAAAAAAAAATTTCAATAAGTTTCAAAAAAAATTCAAAAGAAATTTCCAAAAAATAAAATTTCAAAAACAAAAATTTTCAAAAAGAAATTTTTTTTAAAAAAATAAAAAATTTTAAAAAAAATTCAAAAAAAATTTAAAAAAATTTAAAAAAATTTAAAAAAAATTTTAAAAAAAATTTCAAAAAGAAAACTCAAAAAAAAATGTTAAAAAAAAAAAAATTTCAAAAAAAAAATTGAAAAAAAATTCAAAAAAAAAATTGAAAAAAAATTCAAAAAAAAATTCAAAAAAAACCTCAAAAAATTAATTTCCAAAAGAAAAAAATTCAAAAAAAAATTTCAAAACGAAAATGTTTCGAAAAAATCAAAAAAAATTCGAAAAAAAATTTCAAAAATAAAATTTTCAAAAAAAAATTTCAAAAAAAATATCGAAAAAAAATTTCAAAAAATTAAAAAAAAAAATTTAAAAAAATTCCAAAAAAAAAATTCCAAAGAAAATTTTCAATATAAAATTTTTCAAAAAAAAATTTTCAAAATAAAATTTTTCAAAAAAAAATTTTCAAGAAAAATATTTTTAAAAAAATAAAAAAATAAAAATTCGAAAAAATTGAAAAAAAAAATTCAATATAAATTAAAAAAATACTGTCAAAAGAAATTTCAAAAGAAAAAAACTTCCCAAAAAAAATTGAAAAAAAAAATTTTTTCAAAAATAAATTACAAAAAAAAAATTAAAAAAAAATTTCGAAAAAAATTTCAAAACGAAAATTTTTCGAAAAAAAATAAAAAAAAAAATTAGAAAAAAATTTAGAAAAAAATATTTAGAAAAAAAAATTTCAAAAAAAAAATTAAAAAAATTAGAAAAAAAATTTCAAAAACAGTTTCAAAAAAAATTCAGAAGAAATTTCCAAAAAATTAAATTTCAAAAACAAAAATTTTCAAAAAGAAAATTTTTAAAAAAATATATAAAATTCAAAAAAAAATTTAAAAAAAATAAAAAAAAAATTTCAAAATGAAAACTCGAAAAAAAATTTAAAAAAAAAAAATTTTCAAAAAAAAAATTGAAAAAAAATTGAAAAAAAAATTTAAAAAAAAACCTCAAAAAAACTAATTTCCAAAAAAAAATTCAAAAAAAAATTTCAAAACGAAAATTTTTCAAAAAAATCAAAAAAAATTCGAAAAAAAATTTCAAAAAAAAAAATTTCAAAAAAAAAATTTCAAAAAAAATATCGAAAAAAAAATTTCAAAAAATTAAAAAAAAAAAATTTAAAAATTCCAAAAAAAATTTTCAAAAAAAAATTTCGAAATAAAATTTTTCAAAAAAAAATTTTCAAAGAAAAATATTTAAAAAAAAATAAAAATTCGAAAAAATTGAAAAAAAAAATTCAATATAAAAAAAAAAAAACTGTCAAAAGAAATTTCAAAAGAAAAAACTTCCCAAAAAAAAAATTTCAAAAATAAATTACAAAAAAAAATTTTAAAAAAAATTTTTCAAAAATAAATTAGAAAAAAAAATTTAAAAAAAAATTCGAAAAAAATATTTTCAAAAAAAAAATTTAAAAAAAAGTTTCAATATAAAATTCAGAAAAAATTTCCAAAAAAAAAATTTTCGAAAAAAAAAAATTTAAAAAAAAAATTCTCAGAAAAATTTGAAAAAAAATTTTAAAAAATTTAAAAAAAAATTTCAAAAAGAAAATTTTTCAAAAAAAAAATTAAAAAAAAAATCGAAAATAAAATTTCAAAAAATTAAAAAAAAAATTTAAAAAAATTCCAAAAAAAAATTCCAAAAAAAATTCCAAAAAAAAATTTTCAAAAAAAAATTTCAAAAAGAAGAAAATTTCGAAAAAAAACTTCAAAAATAAAAAATTAAAAAAAAATTTAAAAAAAATAGAAAAAAAATTCAAAAAAAATTAATTATCAAAAAATAAAAAAAAATCAAAAAAAAAATTTCAAAACGAAAATTTTTCAAAAAATATAAATATAAAAAAGTTCGAAAAAAAAATTAAATAAAAAATTTTCAAAAAAAAAAATTTCGAAAAAAATTTCAAAAAAAATATTCAAAAAAAATTTAAGATAAAACGTCAAAAAAAATTTCAAAAGAAAAAAATTTCGAATAAAAACTTGAAAAAAAATTACAAAAAAAATTATCAAAATATTTTCAAAAAATTTACAAAAAAAATAAAAAAAAAATTTTCATAATGAAATTTTTCAAAAAAAAAATTTCAGAAAAAAAATTTCACAAAAAACTTTTAAAATAAAAAAATTTAAAAAAAATTTCAAAAAAATAGAAAAAAAATTCCAAAAAAAATTTTCAATACAAAATTTTTCAAAAAAAAAATTTCAAAATGAAATTTTTCAAAAAAAAATTTTCAAAGAAAAATATTTTTTAAAAAATAAAAAATAAAAATTCGAAAAAATTGAAAAAAAAAATTCAAAAAAATTTAAAAAAAACTTCCCAAAAATATTTCAAAAATAAATTACAAAAAAAAAATTTAAAAAAAATTTAATTTATTTTTTGAAATTTTTTTCGAAATTTTTGTTGAAATTTTTTTTTTTGAATTTTTTTTCGAATTTTTTATTTTTATTTTTTTTTTGAAAAATTATCGTTTTGAATTTTTTTTTTTGATTTTTTTTTATTTTTTTGAAAATTAATTTTTTTTAAATTTTTTTAAAATTTTTTTAGCTTTGAAGTTTTTTTTCGAAATTTTTTTCTTTTGAAAATTTTTTTGAGGTTTTTTTTTGAATTTTTTTTTTAATTTTTTTTCAATTTTTTTGAAAATTTTTTTTAAATTTTTTTTTGGAATTTTTTTTGGAATCATTTTTTTAATTTTTTGTAAATGTTTTTGTTTTTTTTTTTTATTTTTGAAAAATTTCAAAATTCAAGTTTTTTAAAATTTTTTTTGAAATTTTTTTAAAAATTGTTTTTTTATTTTTTTTTCGAAATTTTTTTTAAAATTTCCTTGAAATTTTTTTTATTGAAAATTTTTTTTTCGAAATTTTTTTTCGAATTTTTTTTTGAATATTTTTTTTTTTTGAAAATTAATTTTTTTTGAAATTTTTTTTTAATTTTTCATTTTTGAAGTTTTTTTTTTGATTTTTTTTTTGAATTTTTTTTCAATCTTTTTGAAATTTTTTTTAAAATTATTTTTTGGAATTTTTTTTCGATTTTTTTTTAATTTTTTTTTTTATTTTTTGAAATTTTTTTTTCGATTTTTTTTTGAAAATTTTTTTTGAATTTTTTTTGAATTTTTTTTCAATTTTTTTTGGAAATTTTTTTCTTTTGAAAATTTTTTTGAAGTTTTTTTTAAATTTTTTTTTGTATTTTTTTTTGAAATTTTTTTCGAAATTTTTTTTTTGAAAATTTTTTTTTGTGAATTTTTTTTTTCGAATTTTTTTATTTTTATTTTTTTTGAAAAATTTTCGTTCTGAAATTTTTTTTATTTTTTTGAAAATTTATTTTTTTTGAAAATTTTTTTTATGAAAATTTTGTTTTGAAAATTTTTTTTGAATTCTTTTTCTATTTTTTTTTAAAAAATTTTAAATTTTTTTTTGAAATTTTTTTTTAAAATTTTTTTTTTCGAAAATTTTTTTGAATTTTTTTTTATTGAAAATATTTTTTTCGAAATTTTTTTCGAAATTTATTTTTTGAAAATTTTTTTTTTGAATTTTTTTTCGAATTTTTTTATTTTTATTTTTTTTGAAAAATTTTGAATTTTTTTTTTTGATTTTTTTTTATTTTTTTGAAAATTAATTTTTTTTGAAAATTTTTTTTTTGAAAATTATGTTTTGAAAATTTTTTTTCAATTTTTTTTCAATTTTTTTGAAATTTTTTTTTGAAAATTTTTTTTGGAATTTTTTTTTGGAAATTTTTTTTGGAATTTTTTTTGGAATTTTTTTTATTATTTTTTTATTTTTTAAAATTTTTTTTTTTGAAAATTTTTTTTGATATTTATTTTTTGAAATTTTTGTTTTGAAAATTTTTTTTTTGAATTTTTTTTCGAATTTTTTATTTTTATTTTTTTTGAAAAATTTTCGTTTTGAATTTTTTTTTTATTTTTTTGAAGATTAATTTTTTTTGAATTTTTTTTTTAATTTTTTATCTTTGAAGTTTTTTTTTGAAATTTTTTTTGAATTTTTTTTCAATTTTTTTGAAATTTTTTTAAAATTTTTTTTTGGAATTTTTTTTGGAGCTTTTTTTTAATTTTTTTAATTTTTTTTTTGTTTTTTTTTTATTTTTTTTTTGAAAAATTTTCTTATTGAAAATTCTTTTAAAATTTTTTTAAATTTTTTTTTGAAATTTTTTTTTTAATTTTTTTTTATTTTATTCTTCGAAATTTTTTTTGAAATTTCCTTGAAATTTTTTTTATTGAAAATTTTTTTTTCGAAATTATTTTTCGAATTTTTTTTTTGAATATTTTTTTTATTTTTTTGAAAATTAATTTTTTTCGAAATTTTTTTCTTTTGAAATTTTTTTTGAAGTTTTTTTTTTGAATTTTTTTTTCAATCTTTTTGAAATTTTTTTTTGAAATAATTTTTTGGAATTTTTTTTTGGATTTTTTTAAAATTTTTTTAAAATTTTTTGAATTTTTTTTTAAATATTTTTTTATTTTTTTTTTATTTTTTATTTTTTTTTGAAAAATTTTTTTTTATATTTATTTTTTGAATTTTTTTTTAAATTTTTTCTTGAAAATTTTTTTTCGAGTTTTCTTTTTGAAAATTTTTTTTTGAATTTTTTTTTTATTTTTTTTTTGATTTTTTTTTAAATTTTTTTTTTATTTTCTTTTTGAAAATTTTTGTTTTTGAATTTTTTTTTCGATTTTTTTCTGAATTTTTTTAAAAACTGTTTTTGAAAATTTTTTTTCTAATTTTTTTAAAATTTTTTAAATTTTTTTTAAAATTTTTTTTAAAATTTTTTTTAATTTTTTTTTTCAAATATTTTTTTCAAAATTTTTTTCTAAATTTTTTAAAAAATTTTTTAAAATTTTTTTTTGAATTTTTTTTTGAATTTTTTTTTTCTTTTTGAAATTTTGTTTTTGATTTTTTTTTTGAAATTTTTTGAAATTTTTTTTTGAATTTTTTAAAAAAAATTTTTTTATTTTTTCTTCAAAAAATTTTTTTGAAATTTTTTTTGAAACTTTTTTTTTGAATTTTTTTTTCTAATTTTTTTTTCTAAATTTTTTTTCTAATTTTTTTTTGATTTTTTTTTCGAAATATTTTCGTTTTGAAATTTTTTTAAAATTTTTTTTTCAAATTTTTTTTGGAGTTTTTTTTTGAAATATTTTTTGAATTTTCTTTTTGAAATTTTTTTAAATTTTTTTTTTTGAAAAATTTTATTTTTCGAATTTTTTCTTAATTTTTTTTTCGAAATTTGTTTTCGAATTTTTTTTTTTAATATTTTTTTTATTTTTTTGAAAATTAATTTTTTTTGAAATTTTTTTTTTATTTTTTATTTTTGAAGTTTTTTTTCGAAATTTTTTTCTTTTGAAAATTTTTTTGAAGTTTTTTTTTTTAAATTTTTTTCAATCTTTTTGAAATTTTTTTTTGATTTTTTTTGAAATTTTTTTCGAAATTTTTGTTTTGAAATTTTTTTTTTTGAATTTTTTTTTCGAATTTTTTATTTTTTTTGAAAAATTATCGTTTGAATTTATTTTTTGAAATTTATTTTCATTTTTCTGAAAATTATTTTTTTTTGAAATTCTTTTAAAATTTTTTTATCTTTGAAGTTTTTTTTCGAAATTTTTTTCTTTTGAAAATTTTTTTTTGAAATTCTTTTTGAATTTTTTTTCAATTTTTTTGAAAATTTTTTTTAAAATTTTTTTTTGGAATTTTTTTTTGAATAATTTTTTTTATTTTTTGAAATTTTTTTTTTTAAAATTCATTTTTGAAAAATTTTCTCATTGAAAATTTTTTTAAAAGTTTTTTAAAATTTTTTTTGAAATTTTTTTGAAATTTTTTTTTTTATTTTTTCTTTCGAATTTTTTTTTGAAATTTCCTTGAAATTTTTTTTATTGAAATTTTTTTTTTTTTTAATTTTTCATTTTTGAAGTTTTTTTTCGAAATTTTTTTCTTTTGAAAATTTTTTTTAATTTTTTTTTTTGAAATTTTTTGAAATATTTTTTTGAATTTTTTTTTAAATTTTTTTTTATTTTTTCTTCAAAAAATTTTTTTGAAATTTTTTTTGAAATTTTTTTTTTGAATTTTTTTTCTAAATTTTTTTAAAATTTTTTTAAAATTTTTTTTCGAATTTTTTTTTGATTTTTTTTTTCGAAAAATTTTCGTTTTGAAATTTTTGTTATATTTTTTTGAGTTTTTTTGAAATTTTTTTTGAATTTTTCTGAAAATTTTTTATTTTTGAAAATTTTTTTTTGAATTTTTTTTTGAAAGTTTTTGAAATTTATTTGAAAATTTTCAAAACAAAATTTTCAAAAAAAAAAATTTCAAAACAAAATTTTCAAAAAAAAAATTTTCAAAAAAATAAAAAAAAAATCAAAAAAAAAATTTCGAAAAAAATTTCAAAAAAAAAATTCAAAAAAAATTTAAAATAAAACGTCAAAAAAATTTTCAAGAGAAAAAAATTTAGAAAAAAAACTTGAAAAAAAAATTACAGAAAAAAATTATCAAAATATTTTCAAAAAATTTCCAAAAAAAATTAAAAAAATATTTTCAATATAAAATTTTTCAAAAAAAAATTTTTCAAAGAAAAATATTTTTAAAAAAATAAAAATTTGAAAAAAAATTTAAAAATTTTTAAAAAAAAATTAAGAAAAAATTTTCAAAAAAAACTGTCAAAAAAATTTAAAAAAAATTTCAATATAAAATTTTTCAAAAAAAAAATTTTCAAAGAAAAATATTTTTAAAAAAATAAAAATTCGAAAAAAATTTAAAAAATATTTAAAAAAAATTAGAAAAAAATTCAAAAAAATGAAAAAAAAACCGTCAAAAAAATTTTCAAAAGAAAAAAATTTCCAGATAAAAACTTCAAAAATAAAAAATTTAAAAAAAATTTCAAAAAAAAATTCAAAAAAAATTTTCAAAAAAAATCGAAAGAAAAAATTTCAAAAAATTAAAAAAAAAAATTAAAAAAATCCAAACAAAAATTCCAAAAAAAAAATTCGAAAAAATCTTCAAAAATAAAAAAAAAATTTCAAGAAAAATAGAAAAAAAATTCAAAAGAAATTTTCAAAACAAAATTTTCAAAAAAAAAAATTTCAAAAAAAATAAAAATAAAAAATTCGAAAAAAAATTCAAAAAAAAAATTCGAAAAAAATTTCAAAAAATAAATATAAAAAAAAATTTTCAAAAAATAAATATAAAAAAAAATTTTCAAAAAAAAAAAAAAAATTTTAAAAAATTTCAAAAAGAAAATAAAAATATTTAAAAAAACTTCCAAAAAAAATTTTTTTTGGAATTTTTTTTTGGAAATTTTTTTTGGAATTTTTTTTGGAATTTTTTTTATTATTTTTTTATTTTTTAAAATTTTTTTTTTTGAAAATTTTTTTTGATATTTATTTTTTGAAATTTTTGTTTTGAAAATTTTTTTTTTGAATTTTTTTTCGAATTTTTTATTTTTATTTTTTTTGAAAAATTTTCGTTTTGAATTTTTTTTTTATTTTTTTGAAGATTAATTTTTTTTGAATTTTTTTTTTAATTTTTTATCTTTGAAGTTTTTTTTTGAAATTTTTTTTGAATTTTTTTTCAATTTTTTTGAAATTTTTTTAAAATTTTTTTTTGGAATTTTTTTTGGAGCTTTTTTTTAATTTTTTTAATTTTTTTTTTGTTTTTTTTTTATTTTTTTTTTTGAAAAATTTTCTTATTGAAAATTCTTTTAAAATTTTTTTAAATTTTTTTTTGAAATTTTTTTTTTAATTTTTTTTTATTTTATTCTTCGAAATTTTTTTTGAAATTTCCTTGAAATTTTTTTTATTGAAAATTTTTTTTTCGAAATTATTTTTCGAATTTTTTTTTTGAATATTTTTTTTATTTTTTTGAAAATTAATTTTTTTCGAAATTTTTTTCTTTTGAAATTTTTTTTGAAGTTTTTTTTTGAATTTTTTTTTCAATCTTTTTGAAATTTTTTTTTGAAATAATTTTTTGGAATTTTTTTTTTGGATTTTTTTAAAATTTTTTTAAAATTTTTTGAATTTTTTTTTAAATATTTTTTTATTTTTTTTTTATTTTTTTTTGAAAAATTTTTTTTTATATTTATTTTTTGAATTTTTTTTAAATTTTTTCTTGAAAATTTTTTTTCGAGTTTTCTTTTTGAAAATTTTTTTTTGAATTTTTTTTTTATTTTTTTTTTGATTTTTTTTTAAATTTTTTTTTTATTTTCTTTTTGAAAATTTTTGTTTTTGAATTTTTTTTTCGATTTTTTTCTGAATTTTTTTAAAAACTGTTTTTGAAAATTTTTTTTCTAATTTTTTTTCTAATTTTTTTTTAATTTTTTAAATTTTTTTTTAAATTTTTTTTAAAATTTTTTTTAATTTTTTTTTTCAAATATTTTTTTCAAAATTTTTTTCTAAATTTTTTAAAAAATTTTTTAAAATTTTTTTTTGAATTTTTTTTTGAATTTTTTTTTTCTTTTTGAAATTTTGTTTTTGATTTTTTTTTTGAAATTTTTTGAAATTTTTTTTTGAATTTTTTAAAAAAAAAATTTTTATTTTTTCTTCAAAAAATTTTTTTGAAATTTTTTTTGAAACTTTTTTTTTGAATTTTTTTTTCTAATTTTTTTTTCTAAATTTTTTTTCTAATTTTTTTTTGATTTTTTTTTCGAAATATTTTCGTTTTGAAATTTTTTTAAAATTTTTTTTTCAAATTTTTTTTGGAGTTTTTTTTTGAAATATTTTTTGAATTTTCTTTTTGAAATTTTTTTAAATTTTTTTTTTTGAAAAATTTTATTTTTCGAATTTTTTCTTAATTTTTTTTTCGAAATTTGTTTTCGAATTTTTTTTTTTAATATTTTTTTTATTTTTTTGAAAATTAATTTTTTTTGAAATTTGAAGTTTTTTTTCGAAATTTTTTTCTTTTGAAAATTTTTTTGAAGTTTTTTTTTTTTAAATTTTTTTCAATCTTTTTGAAATTTTTTTTTGATTTTTTTTGAAATTTTTTTCGAAATTTTTGTTTTGAAATTTTTTTTTTTGAATTTTTTTTTCGAATTTTTTATTTTTTTTGAAAAATTATCGTTTGAATTTATTTTTTGAAATTTATTTTCATTTTTCTGAAAATTATTTTTTTTTGAAATTCTTTTAAAATTTTTTTATCTTTGAAGTTTTTTTTCGAAATTTTTTTCTTTTGAAAATTTTTTTTTGAAATTCTTTTTGAATTTTTTTTCAATTTTTTTGAAAATTTTTTTTAAAATTTTTTTTTGGAATTTTTTTTGGAATAATTTTTTTTATTTTTTGAAATTTTTTTTTTTAAATTCATTTTTGAAAAATTTTCTCATTGAAAATTTTTTAAAAAGTTTTTTAAAATTTTTTTTGAAATTTTTTTGAAATTTTTTTTTTTATTTTTTCTTTCGAATTTTTTTTTGAAATTTTTTTTGAATTTTTTTTTTCTTTTTGAAATTTTGTTTTTAATTTTTTTTTTTGAAATTTTTTGAAATTTTTTTTTGAATTTTTTTTTAAATTTTTTTTATTTTTTCTTCAAAAAATTTTTTTGAAATTTTTTTTGAAATTTTTTTTTTGAATTTTTTTTTCTAAATTTTTTTAAAATTTTTTTAAAATTTTTTTTCGAATTTTTTTTTGATTTTTTTTTCGAAAAATTTTCGTTTTGAAATTTTTGTTATATTTTTTTAAGTTTTTTAAAAAAATTTTTGAAATTTTTGTTTTATTTTTTCGAGTTTTTTTTGAAATTTTTTTTGAATTTTTCTGAAAATTTTTTATTTTTGAAAATTTTTTTTTGAATTTTTTTTTGAAAGTTTTTGAAATTTATTTGAAAATTTTCAAAACAAAATTTTCAAAAAAAAAAATTTCAAAAAAATAAAAAAAAAATCAAAAAAAAAATTTCGAAAAAAATTTCAAAAAAAAAATTCAAAAAAAATTTAAAATAAAACGTCAAAAAAATTTTCAAAAGAAAAAAATTTCGAAAAAAAACTTGAAAAAAAAATTACAGAAAAAAATTATCAAAATATTTTCAAAAAATTTCCAAAAAAAATTAAAAAAATATTTTCAATATAAAATTTTTCAAAAAAAAATTTTTCAAAGAAAAATATTTTTAAAAAAATTTTTCAAAGAAAAATATTTTTAAAAAAATAAAAATTTGAAAAAAATTTTAAAAATTTTTAAAAAAAAATTAAGAAAAAATTTTCAAAAAAAAACTGTCAAAAAAATTTAAAAAAAATTTCAATATAAAATTTTTCAAAAAAAAAATTTTCAAAGAAAAATATTTTTAAAAAAATAAAAATTCGTAAAAAATTTAAAAAATATTAAAAAAAAATTAGAAAAAAATTCAAAAAAATGAAAAAAAAACCGTCAAAAAAATTTTCAAAAGAAAAAAATTTCCAGATAAAAACTTCAAAAATAAAAAATTTAAAAAAAATTTCAAAAAAAAATTCAAAAAAAATTTTCAAAAAAAAATCGAAAGAAAAAATTTCAAAAAATTAAAAAAAAAATTAAAAAAATCCAAACAAAAATTCCAAAAAAAAAATTCGAAAAAATCTTCAAAAATAAAAAAAAAATTTCAAGAAAAATAGAAAAAAAATTCAAAAGAAATTTTCAAAACAAAATTTTCAAAAAAAAAAATTTCAAAAAAAATAAAAATAAAAAATTCGAAAAAAAATTCAAAAAAAAAATTCGAAAAAAATTTCAAAAAATAAATATAAAAAAAAAATTTTCAAAAAATAAATATAAAAAAAAATTTTCAAAAAAAAAAAAAAATTTTAAAAAATTTCAAAAAGAAAATAAAAACTTCCAAAAAAAATTTTTAAAAAAAATTCAAAACGAAAATTTTTCGAAAAAAAATTTAAAAAATAAATTAGAAAAAAATTTAGAAAAAAATGTTTAAAAAAAAAATTTCAAAAAAAATTTCAAAAAAAAAATTTAAAAAAATTAGAATAAAAATTTAGAAAAAAAAATTTCAATAAGTTTCAAAAAAAATTCAAAAGAAATTTCCAAAAAATAAAATTTCAAAAACAAAAATTTTCAAAAAGAAAATTTTTTTAAAAAAATAAAAAAAAATAAAAAATTTTAAAAAAAATTCAAAAAAAATTTAAAAAAATTTAAAAAAATTTAAAAAAAATTTTAAAAAAAATTTCAAAAAGAAAACTCAAAAAAAAATGTTCAAAAAAAAAATTTCAAAAAAAAAATTGAAAAAAAATTCAAAAAAAAAATTGAAAAAAAATTCAAAAAAAAACCTCAAAAAAATTAATTTCCAAAAGAAAAAAATTCAAAAAAAAATTTCAAAACGAAAATGTTTCGAAAAAATCAAAAAAAAATTCGAAAAAAAATTTCAAAAAATTAAAAAAAAAATTTTAAAAAAATTCCAAAAAAAAAATTCCAAAAAAAATTTTCAATATAAAATTTTTCAAAAAAAAATTTTCAAAATAAAATTTTTCAAAAAAAAATTTTCAAGAAAAATATTTTAAAAAAAATAAAAAAATAAAAATTCGAAAAAATTGAAAAAAAAAATTCAACATAAATTAAAAAAATACTGTCAAAAGAAATTTCAAAAGAAAAAAACTTCCCAAAAAGAATTAAAAAAAAAATTTTTTCAAAAATAAATTACAAAAAAAAAATTAAAAAAAAATTTCGAAAAAAATTTCAAAACGAAAATTTTTCGAAAAAAAATAAAAAAAAAATTAGAAAAAAATTTAGAAAAAAATATTTAGAAAAAAAAATTTCAAAAAAAATTTCAAAAAATAATTAAAAAAATTAGAAAAAAAATTTAGAAAAAAAAAAATTCAAAAACAGTTTCAAAAAAAATTCAGAAGAAATTTCCAAAAAATTAAATTTCAAAAGCAAAAATTTTCAAAAAGAAAATTTTTAAAAAAATATATAAAATTCAAAAAAAAATTTGAAAAAAATAAAAAAAAAATTTCAAAATGAAAACTCGAAAAAAAATTTTCAAAAAAAAAATTGAAAAAAAATTGAAAAAAAAATTTAAAAAAAAACCTCAAAAAGACTAATTTCCAAAAAAAAATTCAAAAAAAAATTTCAAAACGAAAATTTTTCAAAAAAATCAAAAAAAATTCGAAAAAAAATTTCAAAAAAAAAAATTTCAAAAAAAAAATTTCAAAAAAAATATCGAAAAAAAAATTTCAAAAAATTAAAAAAAAAAATTTTTAAAATTCCAAAAAAAATTTTCAATATAAAATTTTTCAAAAAAAAATTTCAAAATAAAATTTTTCAAAAAAAAAATTTCAAAGAAAAATATTTAAAAAAAAATAAAAATTCGAAAAAATTGAAAAAAAAAATTCAATATAAATTTAAAAAAAACTGTCAATTTCAAAAGAAAAACTTCCCAAAAAAAAAAAAAAAAAAATTTTTCAAAAATAAATTACAAAAAAAAATTTAAAAAAAAATTTTTCAAAAATAAATTACAAAAAAAAATTTAAAAAAAAATTCGAAAAAAATATTTTCGAAAAAAAAATTTAAAAAAAAGTTTCAATATAAAATTCAGAAAAAATTTCCAAAAAAAAATTTTCGAAAAAAAAAAATTTAAAAAAAAATTCTCAGAAAAATTTGAAAAAAAATTTAAAAAAATTTTTAAAAAAATTTCAAAAAGAAAATTTTTCAAAAAAAAAATTAAAAAAAAATCGAAAATAAAATTTCAAAAAATTAAAAAAAAATTTTAAAAAAATTCCAAAAAAAAATTCCAAAAAAAATTCCAAAAAAAATTTTCAAAAAAAAATTTCAAAAAAATTCAAAAAAAAAACCTCAAAAAAATTTTCAAAAGAAGAAAATTTCGAAAAAAAACTTCAGAAATAAAAAATTAAAAAAAAATTTAAAAAAAATAGAAAAAAAATTCAAAAAATAAAAAAAAATCAAAAAAAAAATTTCAAAACGAAAATTTTTCAAAAAAAAAATTTCAAAAAAAATATCGAAAAAAAAATTTCAAAAAATTAAAAAAAATTTTTTTTTAAAAATTCCAAAAAAAATTTTCAATATAAAATTTTTCAAAAAAAAATTTCAAAATAAAATTTTTCAAAAAAAAATTTTCAAAGAAAAATATTTAAAAAAAAATAAAAATTCGAAAAAATTGAAAAAAAAAATTCAATATAAATTAAAAAAAAACTGTCAAAAGAAATTTCAAAAGAAAAAACTTCCCAAAAAAAAAAAAAAAAAATTTTCAAAAATAAATTACAAAAAAAAAATTAAAAAAAAAATTCGAAAAAAATATTTTCAAAAAAAAAATTTAAAAAAAAGTTTCAATATAAAATTCAGAAAAAATTTCCAAAAAAAAATTTAAAAAAAAATTCTCAGAAAAATTTGAAAAAAAAATTTAAAAAAATTAAAAAAAAAATTTCAAAAAGAAAATTTTTCAAAAAAAAAATTTAAAAAAAAATCGAAAATAAAATTTCAAAAAATTAAAAAAAAATTTAAAAAAAATTCCAAAAAAAAATTCCAAAAAAAATTCCAAAAAAAATTCCAAAAAAAATTTTCAAAAAAAAATTTCAAAAAAATTGAAAAAAATTCAAAAAAAAACTCAAAAAAATTTTCAAAAAAAGAAAATTTCGAAAAAAAACTTCAAAAATAAAAAATTAAATTTTTTTTTTTTAAAAAATAGAAAAAAAATTCAAAAAAAATTAATTTTCAAAAAATAAAAAAAAATCAAAAAAAAAATTTCAAAACGAAAATTTTTCAAAAAATATAAAAATAAAAAAGTTCGAAAAAAAAATTAAATAAAAAATTTTCAAAAAAAAAAAATTTCGAAAAAAATTTCAAAAAAAATATTCAAAAAAAATTTAAGATAAAACGTCAAAAAAAATTTCAAAAGAAAAAAATTTCGAATAAAAACTTGAAAAAAAATTACAAAAAAAATTATCAATATTTTCAAAAAATTTACAAAAAAAATAAAAAAAAAATTTTCATAATAAAATTTTTCAAAAAAAAAATTCAGAAAAAAAATTTCAAAAAAAACTTTTAAAATAAAAAAATTAAAAAAAAATCTCAAAAAAATAGAAAAAAAATTCCAAAAAAAATTTTCAATACAAAATTTTTCAAAAAAAAAATTCAAAATGAAATTTTTCAAAAAAAAATTTTAAAAGAAAAATATTTTTTAAAAAATAAAAAAATAAAAATTCGAAAAAAACTTCCCAAAAATATTTTTAAAAAAAATTTTCAAAAATAAATTACAAAAAAAAATTTAAGTTATTTTTTGAAATTTTTTTCGAAATTTTTGTTGAAAATTTTTTTTTTGATTTTTTTTTCGAATTTTTTATTTTTATTTTTTTTTGAAAAATTATCGTTTTGAATTTTTTTTTTATTGTTTTGAAAATTAATTTTTTTAAAATTTTTTTAAAAATTTTTTAGCTTTGAAGTTTTTTTTCGAAATTTTTTTCTTTTGAAAATTTTTTTTTGAGGTTTTTTTTTGAAATTTTTTTTGAATTTTTTTTCAATTTTTTTGAAATTTTTTTTTAAATTTTTTTTTGGAATTTTTTTTGGAATTATTTTTTTAATTTCTTGAAAATGTTTTTGTTTTTTTTTAAATTTATTTTTGAAAAATTTCATTATTGAAAATTTTTTTAAAAGTTTTTTAAAAATTTTTTTGAAATTTTTTTAAAAAATTTTTTTTAATTTTTTTTTTCGAAATTTTTTTAAAATTTCCTTGAAATTTTTTTTATTGAAAATTTTTTTTTCGAAATTTTTTTTCGAATTTTTTTTTTGAATATTTTTTTTTTTGAAAATTAATTTTTTTTGATTTTTTTTTTAATTTTTCATTTTTGAAGTTATTTTTTTGAATTTTTTTTTGAATTTTTTTTCAATCTTTTTGAAATTTTTTTTTGAAATTATTTTTTGGAATTTTTTTTCGATTTTTTTTAAAATTTTTTTTTAATTTTTTGAAATTTTTTTTTCGATTTTTTTTTGAAAATTTTTTTTGAATTTTTTTTGAATTTTTTTTTAAATTTTTTTTGGAAATTTTTTTCTTTTGAAATTTTTTTCGAAATTTTTTTTTTGAAAATTTTTTTTTGTGAATTTTTTTTTCGAATTTTTTTATTTTTATTTTTTTTGAAAAATTTTCGTTTTGAAATTTTTTTTATTTTTTTGAAAATTTATTTTTTTTGAAATTTTTTTTTTTGAAAATTTTGTTTTGAAAATTTTTTTTGAATTCTTTTTCTATTTTTTTTTAATTTTAAATTTTTTTTTGAAATTTTTTTAAAAATTTTTTTTTTCGAAAATTTTTTTGAATTTTTTTTTTATTGAAAATTTTTTTTTCGAAATTTTTTTCGGAATTTATTTTTTGAAAATTTTTTTTTTGAATTTTTTTTTCGAATTTTTTTATTTTTATTTTTTTTGAAAAATTTTCGTTTTGAATTTTTTTTTTGATTTTTTTTTATTTTTTTGAAAATTAATTTTTTTTGAAAATTTTTTTTTTGAAAATTTTGTTTTGAAAATTTTTTTTCAATTTTTTTTCAATTTTTTTTCAATTTTTTTTTGAAAATTTTTTTTGGAATTTTTTTTTGGAATTTTTTTTTGGAATTTTTTTTGGAATTTTTTTTTATTATTTTTTTATTTTTTTAAATTTTTTTTTTGAAAAATTTTTTTTATATTTATTTTTTGAAATTTTTGTATTGAAAATTTTTTTTTTGAATTTTTTTTTACGAATTTTTTATTTTTATTTTTTTGAAAAATTTTCGTTTTGAATTTTTTTTTATTTTTTTGAAAATTAATTTTTTTTGAATTTTTTTTAAATTTTTTATCTTTGAAGTTTTTTTTTGAAATTTTTTTCTTTTGAAAATTTGAGTTTTTTTTTGAAATTTTTTTTGAATTTTTTTTCAATTTTTTAGAAATTTTTTTTAAAATTTTTTTTTGGAATTTTTTTTTGGAACTATTTTTTAATTTTTTAAAATTTTTTTTTGTTTTTTTTTTATTTTTTTTTTGAAAAATTTTCTTATTGAAAATTTTTTAAAAATTTTTTTAAATTTTTTTTTGAAATTTTTTTTTAAAATTTTTTTTTTATTTTATTTTTCGAATTTTTTTTTGAAATTTCCTTGAAATTTTTTTTATTGAAAATTTTTTTTTCGAAATTTTTTTTTTGAATATTTTTTTTATTTTTTTGAAAATTAATTTTTTTTGAAAATTTTTTTTTTATTTTTTATTTTTGATTTTTTTTTTCGAAATTTTTTTCTTTTGAAAATTTTTTTGAAGTTTTTTTTTTGAAATTTTTTTTGAATTTTTTTTCAATCTTTTTGAAATTTTTTTTTGAAATTATTTTTTGGAATTTTTTTTTTGGATTTTTTTAAAATTTTTTTTAAAATTTTTTGATTTTTTTTTTAAATTCTTTTTAATTTTTTTTTTATTTTTTATTTTTTTTTTGAAAATTTTTTTTCGAGTTTTCTTTTTGAAAATTTTTTTTTGAATTTTTTTTTTATTTTTTTTTTGATTTTTTTTTTACATTTTTTTTTTAATTTTCTTTTTGAAAATTTTTGTTTTTGAATTTTTTTTTTCGATTTTTTTCTGATTTTTTTTTAAAACTGTTTTTGAAATTTTTTTTCTTATTTTTTTTTCTAATTTTTTTAAAACTTTTTTAAATTTTTTTTAAAATTTTTTTTAAATTTTTTTTTCAAATATTTTTTTCTAAATTTTTTAAAAATTTTTTTAAAATTTTTTTTCGAATTTTTTTTTGAATTTTTTTTTCTTTTTGAAATTTTGTTTTTAATTTTTTTTTTTGAAATTTTTTGAAATATTTTTTTGAATTTTTTTTTAAATTTTTTTTTATTTTTTCTTCAAAAAATTTTTTTGAAATTTTTTTTGAAATTTTTTTTTTGAATTTTTTTTCTAAATTTTTTTAAAATTTTTTTAAAATTTTTTTTCGAATTTTTTTTTGATTTTTTTTTTCGAAAAATTTTCGTTTTGAAATTTTTGTTATATTTTTTTGAGTTTTTTTGAAATTTTTTTTGAATTTTTCTGAAAATTTTTTATTTTTGAAAATTTTTTTTTGAATTTTTTTTTGAAAGTTTTTGAAATTTATTTGAAAATTTTCAAAACAAAATTTTCAAAAAAAAAAATTTCAAAACAAAATTTTCAAAAAAAAAATTTTCAAAAAAATAAAAAAAAAATCAAAAAAAAAATTTCGAAAAAAATTTCAAAAAAAAAATTCAAAAAAAATTTAAAATAAAACGTCAAAAAAATTTTCAAGAGAAAAAAATTTAGAAAAAAAACTTGAAAAAAAATTACAGAAAAAAATTATCAAAATATTTTCAAAAAATTTCCAAAAAAAATTAAAAAAATATTTTCAATATAAAATTTTTCAAAAAAAAATTTTTCAAAGAAAAATATTTTTAAAAAAATAAAAATTTGAAAAAAAATTTAAAAATTTTTAAAAAAAAATTAAGAAAAAATTTTCAAAAAAAACTGTCAAAAAAATTTAAAAAAAATTTCAATATAAAATTTTTCAAAAAAAAAATTTTCAAAGAAAAATATTTTTAAAAAAATAAAAATTCGAAAAAAATTTAAAAAATATTTAAAAAAAATTAGAAAAAAATTCAAAAAAATGAAAAAAAAACCGTCAAAAAAATTTTCAAAAGAAAAAAATTTCCAGATAAAAACTTCAAAAATAAAAAATTTAAAAAAAATTTCAAAAAAAAATTCAAAAAAAATTTTCAAAAAAAATCGAAAGAAAAAATTTCAAAAAATTAAAAAAAAAAATTAAAAAAATCCAAACAAAAATTCCAAAAAAAAAATTCGAAAAAATCTTCAAAAATAAAAAAAAAATTTCAAGAAAAATAGAAAAAAAATTCAAAAGAAATTTTCAAAACAAAATTTTCAAAAAAAAAAATTTCAAAAAAAATTAAAATAAAAAATTCGAAAAAAAATTCAAAAAAAAAATTCGAAAAAAATTTCAAAAAATAAATATAAAAAAAAAATTTTCAAAAAATAAATATAAAAAAAAATTTTCAAAAAAAAAAAAAAAATTTAAAAAATTTCAAAAAGAAAATAAAAATATTTAAAAAAACTTCCAAAAAAAATTTTTAAAAAAAATTCAAAACGAAAATTTTTCGAAAAAAAATTTAAAAAATAAATTAGAAAAAAATTTATAAAAAAATGTTTAAAAAAAAAATTTCAAAAAAAATTTCAAAAAAAAAATTTAAAAAAATTAGAATAAAAATTTAGAAAAAAAAAATTTCAATAAGTTTCAAAAAAAATTCAAAAGAAATTTCCAAAAAATAAAATTTCAAAAACAAAAATTTTCAAAAAGAAATTTTTTTTAAAAAAATAAAAAATTTTAAAAAAAATTCAAAAAAAATTTAAAAAAATTTAAAAAAATTTAAAAAAAATTTTAAAAAAAATTTCAAAAAGAAAACTCAAAAAAAAATGTTCAAAAAAAAAAAATTTCAAAAAAAAAATTGAAAAAAAATTCAAAAAAAAAATTGAAAAAAAATTCAAAAAAAAATTCAAAAAAAACCTCAAAAAATTAATTTCCAAAAGAAAAAAATTCAAAAAAAAATTTCAAAACGAAAATGTTTCGAAAAAATCAAAAAAAATTCGAAAAAAAATTTCAAAAATAAAATTTTCAAAAAAAAATTTCAAAAAAAATATCGAAAAAAAATTTCAAAAAATTAAAAAAAAAAATTTAAAAAAATTCCAAAAAAAAAAATCCAAAGAAAATTTTCAATATAAAATTTTTCAAAAAAAAATTTTCAAAATAAAATTTTTCAAAAAAAAATTTTCAAGAAAAATATTTTTAAAAAAATAAAAAAATAAAAATTCGAAAAAATTGAAAAAAAAAATTCAATATAAATTAAAAAAATACTGTCAAAAGAAATTTCAAAAGAAAAAAACTTCCCAAAAAAAATTGAAAAAAAAAATTTTTTCAAAAATAAATTACAAAAAAAAAATTAAAAAAAAATTTCGAAAAAAATTTCAAAACGAAAATTTTTCGAAAAAAAATAAAAAAAAAAATTAGAAAAAAATTTAGAAAAAAATATTTAGAAAAAAAAATTTCAAAAAAAAAATTAAAAAAATTAGAAAAAAAATTTCAAAAACAGTTTCAAAAAAAATTCAGAAGAAATTTCCAAAAAATTAAATTTCAAAAACAAAAATTTTCAAAAAGAAAATTTTTAAAAAAATATATAAAATTCAAAAAAAAATTTAAAAAAAATAAAAAAAAAATTTCAAAATGAAAACTCGAAAAAAAATTTAAAAAAAAAAAATTTTCAAAAAAAAAATTGAAAAAAAATTGAAAAAAAAATTTAAAAAAAAACCTCAAAAAAACTAATTTCCAAAAAAAAATTCAAAAAAAAATTTCAAAACGAAAATTTTTCAAAAAAATCAAAAAAAATTCGAAAAAAAATTTCAAAAAAAAAAATTTCAAAAAAAAAATTTCAAAAAAAATATCGAAAAAAAAATTTCAAAAAATTAAAAAAAAAAAAATTTAAAAATTCCAAAAAAAATTTTCAAAAAAAAATTTCGAAATAAAATTTTTCAAAAAAAAATTTTCAAAGAAAAATATTTAAAAAAAAATAAAAATTCGAAAAAATTGAAAAAAAAAATTCAATATAAAAAAAAAAAAACTGTCAAAAGAAATTTCAAAAGAAAAAACTTCCCAAAAAAAAAATTTCAAAAATAAATTACAAAAAAAAATTTTAAAAAAAATTTTTCAAAAATAAATTAGAAAAAAAAATTTAAAAAAAAATTCGAAAAAAATATTTTCAAAAAAAAAATTTAAAAAAAAGTTTCAATATAAAATTCAGAAAAAATTTCCAAAAAAAAAATTTTCGAAAAAAAAAAATTTAAAAAAAAAATTCTCAGAAAAATTTGAAAAAAAATTTTAAAAAATTTAAAAAAAAATTTCAAAAAGAAAATTTTTCAAAAAAAAAATTTAAAAAAAAATCGAAAATAAAATTTCAAAAAATTAAAAAAAAAATTTAAAAAAATTCCAAAAAAAAATTCCAAAAAAAATTCCAAAAAAAAATTTTCAAAAAAAAATTTCAAAAAGAAGAAAATTTCGAAAAAAAACTTCAAAAATAAAAAATTAAAAAAAAATTTAAAAAAAATAGAAAAAAAATTCAAAAAAAATTAATTATCAAAAAATAAAAAAAAATCAAAAAAAAAATTTCAAAACGAAAATTTTTCAAAAAATATAAATATAAAAAAGTTCGAAAAAAAAATTAAATAAAAAATTTTCAAAAAAAAAAATTTCGAAAAAAATTTCAAAAAAAATATTCAAAAAAAATTTAAGATAAAACGTCAAAAAAAATTTCAAAAGAAAAAAATTTCGAATAAAAACTTGAAAAAAAATTACAAAAAAAATTATCAAAATATTTTCAAAAAATTTACAAAAAAAATAAAAAAAAAATTTTCATAATGAAATTTTTCAAAAAAAAAATTTCAGAAAAAAAATTTCACAAAAAACTTTTAAAATAAAAAAATTTAAAAAAAATTTCAAAAAAATAGAAAAAAAATTCCAAAAAAAATTTTCAATACAAAATTTTTCAAAAAAAAAATTTCAAAATGAAATTTTTCAAAAAAAAATTTTCAAAGAAAAATATTTTTTAAAAAATAAAAAATAAAAATTCGAAAAAATTGAAAAAAAAAATTCAAAAAAATTTAAAAAAAACTTCCCAAAAATATTTCAAAAATAAATTACAAAAAAAAAATTTAAAAAAAATTTAATTTATTTTTTGAAATTTTTTTCGAAATTTTTGTTGAAATTTTTTTTTTTGAATTTTTTTTCGAATTTTTTATTTTTATTTTTTTTTTGAAAAATTATCGTTTTGAATTTTTTTTTTTGATTTTTTTTTATTTTTTTGAAAATTAATTTTTTTTAAATTTTTTTAAAATTTTTTTAGCTTTGAAGTTTTTTTTCGAAATTTTTTTCTTTTGAAAATTTTTTTGAGGTTTTTTTTTGAATTTTTTTTTTAATTTTTTTTCAATTTTTTTGAAAATTTTTTTTTAATTTTTTTTTGGAATTTTTTTTGGAATCATTTTTTTAATTTTTTGTAAATGTTTTTGTTTTTTTTTTTTATTTTTGAAAAATTTCATTGTTGAAAATTTTTTTTAAAGTTTTTTAAAATTTTTTTTGAAATTTTTTTAAAAATTGTTTTTTTATTTTTTTTTCGAAATTTTTTTTAAAATTTCCTTGAAATTTTTTTTATTGAAAATTTTTTTTTCGAAATTTTTTTTCGAATTTTTTTTTGAATATTTTTTTTTTTTGAAAATTAATTTTTTTTGAAATTTTTTTTTAATTTTTCATTTTTGAAGTTTTTTTTTTGATTTTTTTTTTGAATTTTTTTTCAATCTTTTTGAAATTTTTTTTAAAATTATTTTTTGGAATTTTTTTTCGATTTTTTTTTAATTTTTTTTTTTATTTTTTGAAATTTTTTTTTCGATTTTTTTTTGAAAATTTTTTTTGAATTTTTTTTGAATTTTTTTTCAATTTTTTTTGGAAATTTTTTTCTTTTGAAAATTTTTTTGAAGTTTTTTTTAAATTTTTTTTTGTATTTTTTTTTGAAATTTTTTTCGAAATTTTTTTTTTGAAAATTTTTTTTTGTGAATTTTTTTTTTCGAATTTTTTTATTTTTATTTTTTTTGAAAAATTTTCGTTCTGAAATTTTTTTTATTTTTTTGAAAATTTATTTTTTTTGAAAATTTTTTTTATGAAAATTTTGTTTTGAAAATTTTTTTTGAATTCTTTTTCTATTTTTTTTTAAAAAATTTTAAATTTTTTTTTGAAATTTTTTTTTAAAATTTTTTTTTTCGAAAATTTTTTTGAATTTTTTTTTATTGAAAATATTTTTTTCGAAATTTTTTTCGAAATTTATTTTTTGAAAATTTTTTTTTTGAATTTTTTTTCGAATTTTTTTATTTTTATTTTTTTTGAAAAATTTTGAATTTTTTTTTTTGATTTTTTTTTATTTTTTTGAAAATTAATTTTTTTTGAAAATTTTTTTTTTGAAAATTATGTTTTGAAAATTTTTTTTCAATTTTTTTTCAATTTTTTTGAAATTTTTTTTTGAAAATTTTTTTTGGAATTTTTTTTTGGAAATTTTTTTTGGAATTTTTTTTGGAATTTTTTTTATTATTTTTTTATTTTTTAAAATTTTTTTTTTTGAAAATTTTTTTTGATATTTATTTTTTGAAATTTTTGTTTTGAAAATTTTTTTTTTGAATTTTTTTTCGAATTTTTTATTTTTATTTTTTTTGAAAAATTTTCGTTTTGAATTTTTTTTTTATTTTTTTGAAGATTAATTTTTTTTGAATTTTTTTTTTAATTTTTTATCTTTGAAGTTTTTTTTTGAAATTTTTTTTGAATTTTTTTTCAATTTTTTTGAAATTTTTTTAAAATTTTTTTTTGGAATTTTTTTTGGAGCTTTTTTTTAATTTTTTTAATTTTTTTTTTGTTTTTTTTTTATTTTTTTTTTGAAAAATTTTCTTATTGAAAATTCTTTTAAAATTTTTTTAAATTTTTTTTTGAAATTTTTTTTTAAATTTTTTTTTATTTTATTCTTCGAAATTTTTTTTGAAATTTCCTTGAAATTTTTTTTATTGAAAATTTTTTTTTCGAAATTATTTTTCGAATTTTTTTTTTGAATATTTTTTTTATTTTTTTGAAAATTAATTTTTTTCGAAATTTTTTTCTTTTGAAATTTTTTTTGAAGTTTTTTTTTTGAATTTTTTTTTCAATCTCTTTGAAATTTTTTTTTGAAATAATTTTTTGGAATTTTTTTTTGGATTTTTTTAAAATTTTTTTAAAATTTTTTGAATTTTTTTTTAAATATTTTTTTATTTTTTTTTTATTTTTTATTTTTTTTTGAAAAATTTTTTTTTATATTTATTTTTTGAATTTTTTTTTAAATTTTTTCTTGAAAATTTTTTTTCGAGTTTTCTTTTTGAAAATTTTTTTTTGAATTTTTTTTTTATTTTTTTTTTGATTTTTTTTTAAATTTTTTTTTTATTTTCTTTTTGAAAATTTTTGTTTTTGAATTTTTTTTTCGATTTTTTTCTGAATTTTTTTAAAAACTGTTTTTGAAAATTTTTTTTCTAATTTTTTTAAAATTTTTTAAATTTTTTTAAAAATTTTTTTTAAAATTTTTTTTAATTTTTTTTTTCAAATATTTTTTTCAAAATTTTTTTCTAAATTTTTTAAAAAATTTTTTAAAATTTTTTTTTGAATTTTTTTTTGAATTTTTTTTTTCTTTTTGAAATTTTGTTTTTGATTTTTTTTTTGAAATTTTTTGAAATTTTTTTTTGAATTTTTTAAAAAAATTTTTTTTATTTTTTCTTCAAAAAATTTTTTTGAAATTTTTTTTGAAACTTTTTTTTTGAATTTTTTTTTCTAATTTTTTTTTCTAAATTTTTTTTCTAATTTTTTTTTGATTTTTTTTTCGAAATATTTTCGTTTTGAAATTTTTTTAAAATTTTTTTTTCAAATTTTTTTTGGAGTTTTTTTTTGAAATATTTTTTGAATTTTCTTTTTGAAATTTTTTTAAATTTTTTTTTTTGAAAAATTTTATTTTTCGAATTTTTTCTTAATTTTTTTTTCGAAATTTGTTTTCGAATTTTTTTTTTTAATATTTTTTTTATTTTTTTGAAAATTAATTTTTTTTGAAATTTTTTTTTTATTTTTTCTTTCGAATTTTTTTTTGAAATTTCCTTGAAATTTTTTTTATTGAAATTTTTTTTTTTTTTAATTTTTCATTTTTGAAGTTTTTTTTCGAAATTTTTTTCTTTTGAAAATTTTTTTTAATTTTTTTTTTTGAAATTTTTTGAAATATTTTTTTGAATTTTTTTTTAAATTTTTTTTTATTTTTTCTTCAAAAAATTTTTTTGAAATTTTTTTTGAAATTTTTTTTTTGAATTTTTTTTCTAAATTTTTTTAAAATTTTTTTAAAATTTTTTTTCGAATTTTTTTTTGATTTTTTTTTTTCGAAAAATTTTCGTTTTGAAATTTTTGTTATATTTTTTTGAGTTTTTTTGAAATTTTTTTTGAATTTTTCTGAAAATTTTTTATTTTTGAAAATTTTTTTTTGAATTTTTTTTTGAAAGTTTTTGAAATTTATTTGAAAATTTTCAAAACAAAATTTTCAAAAAAAAAAATTTCAAAACAAAATTTTCAAAAAAAAAATTTTCAAAAAAATAAAAAAAAAATCAAAAAAAAAATTTCGAAAAAAATTTCAAAAAAAAAATTCAAAAAAAATTTAAAATAAAACGTCAAAAAAATTTTCAAGAGAAAAAAATTTAGAAAAAAAACTTGAAAAAAAAATTACAGAAAAAAATTATCAAAATATTTTCAAAAAATTTCCAAAAAAAATTAAAAAAATATTTTCAATATAAAATTTTTCAAAAAAAAATTTTTCAAAGAAAAATATTTTTTAAAAAATAAAAATTTGAAAAAAAATTTAAAAATTTTTAAAAAAAAATTAAGAAAAAATTTTCAAAAAAAACTGTCAAAAAAATTTAAAAAAAATTTCAATATAAAATTTTTCAAAAAAAAAATTTTCAAAGAAAAATATTTTTAAAAAAATAAAAATTCGAAAAAAATTTAAAAAATATTTAAAAAAAATTAGAAAAAAATTCAAAAAAATGAAAAAAAAACCGTCAAAAAAATTTTCAAAAGAAAAAAATTTCCAGATAAAAACTTCAAAAATAAAAAATTTAAAAAAAATTTCAAAAAAAAATTCAAAAAAAATTTTCAAAAAAAATCGAAAGAAAAAATTTCAAAAAATTAAAAAAAAAAATTAAAAAAATCCAAACAAAAATTCCAAAAAAAAAATTCGAAAAAATCTTCAAAAATAAAAAAAAAATTTCAAGAAAAATAGAAAAAAAATTCAAAAGAAATTTTCAAAACAAAATTTTCAAAAAAAAAAATTTCAAAAAAAATAAAAATAAAAAATTCGAAAAAAAATTCAAAAAAAAAATTCGAAAAAAATTTCAAAAAATAAATATAAAAAAAAAATTTTCAAAAAATAAATATAAAAAAAAATTTTCAAAAAAAAAAAAAAAATTTTAAAAAATTTCAAAAAGAAAATAAAAATATTTAAAAAAACTTCCAAAAAAAATTTTTTTTGGAATTTTTTTTTGGAAATTTTTTTTGGAATTTTTTTTGGAATTTTTTTTATTATTTTTTTATTTTTTAAAATTTTTTTTTTTGAAAATTTTTTTTGATATTTATTTTTTGAAATTTTTGTTTTGAAAATTTTTTTTTTGAATTTTTTTTCGAATTTTTTATTTTTATTTTTTTTGAAAAATTTTCGTTTTGAATTTTTTTTTTATTTTTTTGAAGATTAATTTTTTTTGAATTTTTTTTTTAATTTTTTATCTTTGAAGTTTTTTTTTGAAATTTTTTTTGAATTTTTTTTCAATTTTTTTGAAATTTTTTTAAAATTTTTTTTTGGAATTTTTTTTGGAGCTTTTTTTTAATTTTTTTAATTTTTTTTTTGTTTTTTTTTTATTTTTTTTTTTGAAAAATTTTCTTATTGAAAATTCTTTTAAAATTTTTTTAAATTTTTTATTGAAATTTTTTTTTTAATTTTTTTTTATTTTATTCTTCGAAATTTTTTTTGAAATTTCCTTGAAATTTTTTTTATTGAAAATTTTTTTTTCGAAATTATTTTTCGAATTTTTTTTTTGAATATTTTTTTTATTTTTTTGAAAATTAATTTTTTTCGAAATTTTTTTCTTTTGAAATTTTTTTTGAAGTTTTTTTTTGAATTTTTTTTTCAATCTTTTTGAAATTTTTTTTTGAAATAATTTTTTGGAATTTTTTTTTTGGATTTTTTTAAAATTTTTTTAAAATTTTTTGAATTTTTTTTTAAATATTTTTTTATTTTTTTTTTTATTTTTTATTTTTTTTTGAAAAATTTTTTTTTATATTTATTTTTTGAATTTTTTTTAAATTTTTTCTTGAAAATTTTTTTTCGAGTTTTCTTTTTGAAAATTTTTTTTTGAATTTTTTTTTTATTTTTTTTTTGATTTTTTTTTAAATTTTTTTTTTATTTTCTTTTTGAAAATTTTTGTTTTTGAATTTTTTTTTCGATTTTTTTCTGAATTTTTTTAAAAACTGTTTTTGAAAATTTTTTTTCTAATTTTTTTTCTAATTTTTTTTAAATTTTTTAAATTTTTTTTTAAATTTTTTTTAAAATTTTTTTTAATTTTTTTTTTCAAATATTTTTTTCAAAATTTTTTTCTAAATTTTTAAAAAATTTTTTAAAATTTTTTTTTGAATTTTTTTTTGAATTTTTTTTTTCTTTTTGAAATTTTGTTTTTGATTTTTTTTTTGAAATTTTTTGAAATTTTTTTTTGAATTTTTTAAAAAAAAATTTTTTATTTTTTCTTCAAAAAATTTTTTTGAAATTTTTTTTGAAACTTTTTTTTTGAATTTTTTTTTCTAATTTTTTTTTCTAAATTTTTTTTCTAATTTTTTTTTGATTTTTTTTTCGAAATATTTTCGTTTTGAAATTTTTTTAAAATTTTTTTTTCAAATTTTTTTTGGAGTTTTTTTTTGAAATATTTTTTGAATTTTCTTTTTGAAATTTTTTTAAATTTTTTTTTTTGAAAAATTTTATTTTTCGAATTTTTTCTTAATTTTTTTTTCGAAATTTGTTTTCGAATTTTTTTTTTTAATATTTTTTTTATTTTTTTGAAAATTAATTTTTTTTGAAATTTGAAGTTTTTTTTCGAAATTTTTTTCTTTTGAAAATTTTTTTGAAGTTTTTTTTTTTTAAATTTTTTTCAATCTTTTTGAAATTTTTTTTTGATTTTTTTTGAAATTTTTTTCGAAATTTTTGTTTTGAAATTTTTTTTTTTGAATTTTTTTTTCGAATTTTTTATTTTTTTTGAAAAATTATCGTTTGAATTTATTTTTTGAAATTTATTTTCATTTTTCTGAAAATTATTTTTTTTTGAAATTCTTTTAAAATTTTTTTATCTTTGAAGTTTTTTTTCGAAATTTTTTTCTTTTGAAAATTTTTTTTTGAAATTCTTTTTGAATTTTTTTTCAATTTTTTTGAAAATTTTTTTTAAAATTTTTTTTTGGAATTTTTTTTGGAATAATTTTTTTTATTTTTTGAAATTTTTTTTTTTAAATTCATTTTTGAAAAATTTTCTCATTGAAAATTTTTTAAAAAGTTTTTTAAAATTTTTTTTGAAATTTTTTTGAAATTTTTTTTTTTATTTTTTCTTTCGAATTTTTTTTTGAAATTTCCTTGAAATTTTTTTTATTGAAATTTTTTTTTTTTTTAATTTTTCATTTTTGAAGTTTTTTTTCGAAATTTTTTTCTTTTGAAAATTTTTTTGAAGTTTTTTTTTTGAAATTTTTTTTGATTTTTTTTTCAATCTTTTTGAAATTTTTTTTTGAAATTATTTTTTGGAATTTTTTTTGGATTTTTTTAAAAAAAATTTTTAATTTTTTGAAATTTTTTTTCGATTTTTTTTTGAAATTTTTTTTTTAATTTTTTTTGAATTTTTTTTCAATTTTTTTTGGAAATTTTTTTCTTTTGAAAATTTTTTCGAATTTTTTTTTGAAATTTTTTCCGAAATTTTTTTTTTGAAAATTTTTTTTTTGAATTTTTTTTTCGAATTTTTTAATTTTTATTTTTTTTGAAAAATTTTTGTTTTGAAATTTTTTTTATTTTTTTGAAAATTAATTTTTTTTGAAAATTTTTTTTTTGAAATTTTGTTTTGAAAATTTTTTTTGAATTTTTTTTCTATTTTTTTTTAAAAAATTTTAAATTTTTTTTGAAATTTTTTTAAATTTTTCATTTTTGTTTTGTGCCTATTTGAATGAAGTGTCGATAATTGTTTTTCTTGTAGAAAAAATAATGTGTGTATTTCGAGCACAAAGTGTCATTGTCGATCTCCAAAGATTAATCTCTTTGTCGAGCAACAATCAATCGCTTTGCGCTCTAAATACACACATAGCTATTAAAGAACTAGAGTAGAAGTAACATTCATGTTTGATTTTCCTCCCTAGGGAGGAAAAGTATGAGTTTCCTCCCTGGTTTGAGGGAGAAAAGTGTGTAGGTACTTTCTATAGGGATAGGAGGAAAATGCTTTTTCTGTGCTTGCACGACTTCCCGTGTTCGGCTTCTCCCACGGGAACATGTCGCGCACGCACGGAAAAAGCCTATTTTCTGAACACGTAATGACATACCGGGTGATTCTCCAAGGTGGCTCACCCCTATAACTTTTTTATTATTGAAGATAGAAAAACGAAATTTGGGGGTTGTGTATTATAGTTCAATTTACATTTTTTGACATATTAACTTGCTTTATCGTACTTCCGGTTCGACCGGAAATGAGCATAACTTTCGATTTTTAAATGGGACATCCTATATATTTTTACTTATTTCGATCGAGAATGACATTCTAAATCCAACAACACCTCACTTGTCAATATTTGACAAATGAAGTAATTTTTATTTCAATTTTCATTTTTTGATCTAGAATGCCATGGATCGTGTAAATCGCTTCATTCTTGATCAAGTAACATGGGAAAAATACGACTTTGAGGCTTTTGACTTCACAGTCGTTGAAAGAATTATTCAAAAGTCTCAAATATGAATTTTTCCAGTTAACGTGAATTTTTCAAATGGAAAGGGGGTGGCTCGTCGGCTTTTTGTGAAAGATCATTTTCTTACGAATAATTTGATACCACACACTTTCACTTTATTTTCACTATTTCTGTGAGCGATTGCAAGAAGCGACCATACCCAATTACAAATAATACGTATTCGGTATGCACTGAGTCCTGTTATTCTAGTTATTCGTGACAAACAATTGAAGCTGTTGCTAGGACTATACCTAAACAAATAGGCCAATGAATATGCTGTCACTTTCAAAAATTCTTTTGTTGCATAGTTCATAATTTGATATGGAAAATTATACTAGAAACGAGAAAATTGACATGTTGCTAATTTACGGAGAAGCAAAAAAGAATGCATCTGATGCAGCTCGAATTTATGCTCAGAGATTCCCTAATCGTCGCCATCCCACTCGGCACTATTTTCCAAAACTGGAAAAGAAAATGCGAAATGAACCAGAAGAAAATGCCAATAAATTCATCGTCAGTGAAGAAAAAGAAGTAGACGTGTTGGCCTATGTTGAAGTGAATTGTACGGCGTCAATTCGTCAAATTGTTTCTGAGTGTGATATAAGTTATTCGTCCGTTTGGAGAATTCTCCACAAATATAATTATCGATCATTCAAGTACCAACTACACCAACATCTTTACGATAACGATCACAACCGAAGATTAACTTATTGCAACTGGTTTTTGACTAAATACAGAGAAGATGTACGTTTTCCATTTAAAATTATTTATTCAGATGAAACTCGATTCACCAACTTGGGTCTGTTTAATCGGAATAATAAAAGGTACTGGTCACAAACAAATTTACATCTCATGCAAGAAGGAAATTTTCAAGAGCGATTTGGTTTCAATTGCTGGATGGGTATTATCGGAGGAAAACTTTTAGGCCCAATAATTTTCGACGGACAACTTACTGGGGAAAAATATCTGCAGTTCCTTAGAAATCAAATAAATGATTTCATTGAAGATTTGCCACTAGCTACCCAAGTTGATATCTATTTTCAACAAGATGGAGCGCCACCTCACAATTCCCAAATCGTAAGAGAACATCTGAATGACACCTTCCCAGAAAAGTGGATTGGCACCAATGGACCTATTCAGTGGCCTGCGAGGTACATTCTTGAGATGTCATATTTTTTTATAATGTATTATTTCTTTTTCATATTCTAGATCACCAGATCTCACTCCACTAGATTTTTTTCTCTGGGGAACAATTAAAAATCAGGTTTATAATACAACATCAGCTACTCGTGAAGAACTGGAGTATAAAGTAAGGGTGGCATTCCAGAACGTTACTGCGGAACAGCTAAACAATGTGGTGCGCGCAACAATTGATAAAGTTGAACTTTGCCGTGATCAAGGAGGGGGTCATTTTGAAAATTTAGAAACTTAATGGACTAATGGTGATATTTGCGTCTTTTAAACAATTCTTAAAACGACTGTGAATTCAATTGTTTGTCACGAATAACTAGAATAACAGGACTTAGTGCATAAGTATACCGAATACGTATTATTTGTTATTGGGTATGATCGCTTCTTGCAATCGTTCACAGAAATAGTGAAAATAAAGTGAAAGTGTGTGGTATCAAATTATTCGTAAGAAAATGATCTTTCACAAAAAGCCGACGAGCCACCCCCTTTCCATTTGAAAAATTCACGTTAACTGGAAAAATTCATATTTGAGACTTTTGAATAATTCTTACAGCGACTGTGAATTCAAAAGCCTCAAAGTCGTACTTTTCCCATGTTACTTGATCAAGAATGAGGCGATTCACACGATCCATGGCATTCTAGATCGAAAAATAAAAATTGAAATAAAAATTACTTCATTTGTCAAATATTGACAAGTGAGGTGTTGTTGGATTTAGAATGTCATTCTCGATCGAAATAAGTAAAAATATATAGGATGTCCCATTTAAAAATCGAAAGTTATGCTCATTTCCGGTCGAACCGGAAGTACGATAAAGCAAGTTAATATGTCAAAAAATGTAAATTGAACTATAATACACAACCCCCAAATTTCGTTTTTCTATCTTCAATAATAAAAAAGTTATAGGGGTGAGCCACCTTGGAGAATCACCCGGTATACTATTTTGTTACTTTATCATTAAAAATAAATGTTTATAATGAAAAATATCGTTCATTACTCGTCCATAATAGTAATTTACGTGAAAAGTCCGGAAAATACTGTTTTTTTTTGACGAGTAGACCAAATTCTAAGACGAGCGTTAGCGAGTCCTGGAAGTCTGCGAGTCCACAAAAACTGTTTTCGGAAGTGGTGCGTACACTATTTTTTCGGCAATCATGTAGAATAAATAACAAATCAATGAGACGCATTTAGTCTAAAAGACGAAGAGAGGTCGACCTTCACCCATCTGTTAACCGAAGGAAACACACATTTTATGAAGTTATGGGTTGCCTATCAATACAGAGTTTCAAAAATTTGCACCATGTGGAAACATTTTCATTATCGATTTGTCAGAAAATTTTATGACTCATAAAAATTGGTGCATTACGGAATACTTGTATTCGAGTTATCAAAATTCTAAATTTCCAAACGGTGTACAGAGGGGAACAAAAAATAGAATATTGATCAAGAGTAAACTACCCTGGCTGTGTACATTTTAGTTCTTTTTGTATTATATATTGAAATTCGACCAGAAGATAGGTACCAACAGAAACAATCTAATTCATATTTATTTTCAAATTCGAGCACTTCCCGGCCTAGTCCTGAAAGTACTCACTTCCCAGACTAGGCCGGGAAGTGAACACTTCCCGGATAGCTGCCTATTTTTTTCGAAATTTTTTTCTTTTGAAAATTTTTTTGAAGTTTTTTTTTTGAAATTTTTTTTGAATTTTTTTTCAATCTTTTTGAAATTTTTTTTCGAAATTATGTTTTGGAATTTTTTTTGGATTTTTTTATAAATTTTTTTTAAATTTTTTGAAATTTTTTTATCGGTTTTTTTTTGAAAATTTTTTTGACGTTTTTTTAAAAATTTTTTTCGAAATTTTTTTTTGAAAATTTTTTTTTTGAATATTTTTATTTATTTTTTGAAAAATTTTCGTTTTGAATTTTTTTTTTGATTTTTTTTTTATTTTTTTGTAAATTAATTTTTTTTGAAATTTTTTTTTTGAAAATTTTGTTTTGAAAATTTTTTAAAAATTTTTTTTCTATTTTTTTAAATTTTTTTTTTCAAATTTCTTATTTTTGAAGTTTTTTTAGAAATTTTTTTCTTTTGAAAATTTTTTTGAGTTTTTTTTTTTGAATTTTTTTTGGAATTTTTTTTGGATTTTTTTTTTATTATTTTTTTATTTTTTATTTTTTTAATTTTTTTTTTTGAAATTTTTTTTATATTTATTTTTTGAAATTTTTTTCGAAATTTCAAAACGAAAATTTTTCGAAAAAATCAAAAAAAAAATCGAAAAAAAATTTCAAAAAAAAAATTTTCAAAAAAAAAAATTCAAAAAAAATATCGAAAAAAAAATTTCAAAAAATTAATAAAATTTTTTTAAAAAAATTCCAAAAAAAATTTTCAATATAAAATTTTTCAAAAAAAAATTTTCAAAATAAAATTTTTCAAAAAAAAATTTTCAAAAAAATTAAAATTCGAAAAAATTGAAAAAAAAATTCAATATAAATAAAAAAAAAACTGTCAAAAGAAATTTCAAAAGAAAAAAATTTCGAAAAAAACTTCCCAAAAAAAAAAAAAATTTTCAAAAATAAATTACAAAAAAAAATTTAAAAAAAAATTTCGAAAAAAATATTTTCAAAAAAAAAATTTAAAAAAAAGTTTCAATATAAAATTCAGAAAAAATTTACAAAAAAAAATTTTCAAAAAAAAAAATTAAAAAAAATTTTAAAAAAATTTTCGAAAAAAAAAATTTAAAAAAAAATTCTCAGAAAAATTTGAAAAAAAATTTAAAAAAATTTAAAAAAAAATTTCAAAAAGAAAATTAAAAAAAATCGAAAATAAAATTTCAAAAAATTAAAAAAAAAATTTAAAAAAATTCCAAAAAAAATTCCAAAAAAAATTCCAAAAAAAATTTTCAAAAAAAAATTTCAAAAAAATTGAAAAAAAATTCAAAAAAAAAACCTCAAAAAAATTTTCAAAAGAAGAAAATTTCGAAAAAAAACTTCAAAAATAAAAAATAAAAAAAAAAATTTTAAAAAATAGAAAAAAAATTCAAAAAAAATTAATTTTCAAAAAATAAAAAAAAATTAATTTTCAAAAAATAAAAAAAAATCAAAAAAAAAATTTCAAAACGAAAATTTTTCAAAAAATATAAAAATAAAAAAGTTCGAAAAAATAATTAAATAAAAAATTTTCAAAAAAAAAATTTCGAAAAAAATTTCAAAAAAAACTTTAAAAATAAAAAAATTTAAAAAAAATTAAAAAAAAAATAGAAAAAATATTCCAAAAAAATTTTCAATACAAAATTTTTCAAAAAAAAAATTTCAAAATAAAATTTTTCAAAAAAAAATTTTCAAAGAAAAATATTTTTTTAAAAATAAAAAAATAAAAATTCGAAAAAATTGAAAAAAAAAATTCAAAAAAATTAAAAAAATACTTTCAAAAAAATTTTCAAAAGAAAAAAATTTCGAAAAAAACTTCCCAAAAAAATTCAAAAAAAAAATTTTCAAAAATAAATTACAAAAAAAAATTTTTAAAAAAATTTAATTTATTTTTTGAAATTTTTTTCATGAAATTTTTTTATTTTTGAAAATTTTTTTTTTGAAAATTTTTTTTTGTTTTTCTGAAAATATTTTTCTGAAAATTTTTTTATCGAAAATTTTTTTTCACGTTCTTGAATTTTTTTTTTTTTTTGTAAGTTTTTTTTAAAATTTTTTTTGAAATTTTTTTTTTGAAAATTTTTTTTGAAATTTTTGTTTTATTTTTTTTTGAGTTTCAAAATGAAAACTCGAAAAAAAAGTTTCAAAAAAAAAAATTGAAAAAAAATTCAAAAAAAAATTCAAAAAAAAACCTCAAAAATACTAATTTCCAAAAAAAAATTCAAAAAAAAATTTCAAAACGAAATTTTTTCGAAAAAATAAAAAAAAATTCGAAAAAAAATCTCAAAAAAAAAATTTTCAAAAAAAAAATTTCAAAAAAAATATCGAAAAAAAAATTTCAAAAAATTAAAAAAAATTTTTTTTTAAAATTCCAAAAAAAAATTTCAATATAAAATTTTTCAAAAAAAATTTCAAAATAAAATTTTTCAAAAAAAATTTTCAAAGAAAAATATTAAAAAAAAAATAAAAATTCGAAAAAATTGAAAAAAAAAATTCAATATAAATTTAAAAAAAACTGTCAAAAGAAATTTCAAAAGAAAAAAACTTCCCAAAAAAAATTCAAAAAAAAATTTCAAAACGAAAATTTTTCAAAAAAATCAAAAAAAATTCGAAAAAAATTTCAAAAAAAAAAATTTTCAAAAAAAAAATTTCAAAAAAAATATCGAAAAAAAAATTTCAAAAAATTGAGAAAAATTTTTTTTAAAAATTCCAAAAAAAATTTCAATATAAAATTTTTCAAAAAAAAATTTCAAAATAAAATTTTTCAAAAAAAAATTTTCAAAGAAAAATATTTAAAAAAAATAAAAATTCGAAAAAATTGAAAAAAAATTCAATATAAATTAAAAAAAAACTGTCAAAAGAAATTTCAAAAGAAAAAACTTCCCAAAAAAAATAAAAAAAAAATTTTTCAAAAATAAATTACAAAAAAAAATTTAAAAAAAAATTCGAAAAAAATATTTTCAAAAATTTTTATTTTTTTTTTAAGTTTTTTTGAATTTTTTTTTGAATTTTTATTTTGAAATTTTTTTCGAAAGTTTTTGAAATTTTTTTTTTGAAATTTTTTTGAATTTTTTTTTGAAGTTTTTTCTGAAAAATTTTTTTTGAATTTTTTAGAAAGTTTTTGAAATTTTTTTTGAAAATTTTTATTTTTCAAAATTTTTTTTTTGAAATTTTTTTTTTTCGAAAATATTTTTTTCGAAATTTTTTTTCAGTTTTTGAATTTTTTTTTATTTTTTATGAAAATTTTTTTTGAATTTTTTTTTGTTTTTCTGAAAATACTTTTTTGAAAATTTTTTTTCCAAAATTTTTTTTCACGTTCTTGATTTTTTTTTTATTTTTTTAAAAAGTTTTTTGAAATTTTTTTTTAAATTTTATTTTGAAATTGTATATTTTTTGAGTTTTTTTTGAATTTTTTTTGACATTTTTTTTAAAGTTTTTTTGAAATTTTTTTTGAAATTTTTTTTTTGAATTTTTTTTTTGAAATTTTTTTTTGGAAATTTTTCTTGAAATTATTTTTTTTTTATTTTTTTTTTGAAACTTTTTTAAAAATTTTTTTTTTGGAAATTTTTTTATGAACTTTTTTTTTGAAACTTTTTTTTTGAATTTTTTTTTTATTTTTTTTTGAATTTTTTTTTGAATTTTTTTTTCTCCGTTTCTGAAATGTTTTTAAATTTTTTTTTAAAAGTTTTTTTTGAAAATTTTTTTTGATTTTTTTTTGAAATTTTTTTTGAAATTTTTGTTTTATTTTTTTTGACTTTTTTCTAATTTTTTTTTAATTTTTTTTTTTTAAATTGCATTTTTGAAATTTTTTTTGATTTTTTTTGAAATTTTCTTCTTGAAATTTTCTTCTTGAAATTTTTTTTTGAAATTTTTTTTGAAATTTTTTTTTTGAAATTTTTTTGATTTTTTTTTTGAAAATTTTTCTTGAATTTTTTTAAAAATTTTTTTTTTGAAATTTTTTTTGAAAATTTTCTTGAAATTTTTTTCATGAAATTTTTTAAATTTTTTATTTGAAATTTTTTTTTTGAGTTTTCTGAAAAATTTTTTATGAATTTTTTTTTGTTTTTTTGAATTTTTTTTTCCGTAATTATTTTTTGAACGTTTTTTTTTGAATTTTTTTTTGAAATTTTTTCTGAATTTTTTTTTATTTTTGGAATTTTTTTTTTAAGTTTGTTTTTGAAAGTTTTTGAATTTTTTTTTTGAAAATTTTTATTTTTCAAAATTTTTTTTTGGAACATTTTTTTTTCGAATATATTTTTTTCGAAATTTTTTTCCGTTTCTGAATTTTTTTTTATTTTTTATGAAAATTTTTTTTGAAATTTTTTTTTGAAATATTTTTTTTGTTTTTCTGAAAATATTTTTTTGAAATTTTTTTTTTTCGAAAATTTTTTTTCACGTTTTCGATTTTTTTTATTTTTTTTTAAAGTTTTTTAAAATTTTTTTTAAAATTTTTTTTGAAAATTTTTTTTTGAAATTTTTTTTGAAATTTTTGTTATATTTTTTTGAGTTTTTTTGATTTTTTTTGACATTTTTTTAAAAGTTTTTTTAAATTTTTTTTGAAATTTTTTTTTGAATTTTTTTTTGAAATTTTTTTTGAAAATTTTTCTTGAAATTTTTTTTTTTTATTTTTTTTTTGAAATTTTTTCTTCGAAAATTTTTTTTGAAATTTTTTTCATGAAATTTTTTTATTTTTGAAAATTTTTTTTTTGAAAATTTTTTTTTGTTTTTCTGAAAATATTTTTCTGAAAATTTTTTTATCGAAAATTTTTTTTCACGTTCTTGAATTTTTTTTTTTTTTTTGTAAGTTTTTTTTAAAATTTTTTTTGAAATTTTTTTTTTGAAAATTTTTTTTGAAATTTTTGTTTTATTTTTTTTTTGAGTTTCAAAATGAAAACTCGAAAAAAAAGTTTCAAAAAAAAAATTGAAAAAAAATTCAAAAAAAAATTCAAAAAAAAACCTCAAAAATACTAATTTCCAAAAAAAAATTCAAAAAAAAATTTCAAAACGAAATTTTTTCGAAAAAATAAAAAAAAATTCGAAAAAAAATCTCAAAAAAAAAATTTTCAAAAAAAAAATTTCAAAAAAAATATCGAAAAAAAAATTTCAAAAAATTAAAAAAAATTTTTTTTTTAAAATTCCAAAAAAAAATTTCAATATAAAATTTTTCAAAAAAAATTTCAAAATAAAATTTTTCAAAAAAAATTTTCAAAGAAAAATATTAAAAAAAAAATAAAAATTCGAAAAAATTGAAAAAAAAAATTCAATATAAATTTAAAAAAAACTGTCAAAAGAAATTTCAAAAGAAAAAACTTCCCAAAAAAATAAAAAAAATTTTTTTTTCAAAAATAAATTACAAAAAAAAATTTTAAAAAAATTCGAAAAAAATATTTTCAAAAAAAAAATTTAAAAAAAGTTTCAATATAAAATTCAGAAAAAATTTTCAAAAGAAAAAAAATTAAAAAAAATTGTAAAAAAATTTTCGAAAAAAAGAATTAAAAAAAAAATTCTCAGAAAAATTTGAAAAAAAATTTTAAAAAAAATTTCAAAAAGAAAATTTTTCAAAAAAAAAATTAAAAAAAAAATCGAAAATAAAATTTCAAAAAATTAAAAAAAATTTTTTAAAAAATTCCAAAAAAAAATTCCAAAAAAAATTCCAAAAAAAATTTTCAAAAAAAAATTTCAAAAAAATTGAAAAAAATTAAAAAAAAAAACTCAAAAAAATTTTCAAAAAAAGAAAATTTCGAAAAAAAACTTCAAAAATAAAAAATTAAAAAAAAAATTTTAAAAAATAGAAAAAAAATTAATTTTCAAAAAATAAAAAAAAATCAAAAAAAAAATTTCAAAACGAAAATTTTTCAAAAAATATAAAAATAAAAAAGTTCGAAAAAAAAATTAAATAAAAAATTTTCAAAAAAAAAAAATTTCGAAAAAAATTTCAAAAAAAATATTCAAAAAAAATTTAAGATAAATCAAAAAAAATTTCAAAAGAAAAAAATTTCGAATAAAAACTTGAAAAAAAATTACAAAAAAAATTATCAAAATATTTTCAAAAAATTTACAAAAAAAATAAAAAAAAAAATTTTCATAATAAAATTTTTCAAAAAAAAAATTTCAGAAAAAAAATTTCAAAAAAAACTTTTAAAATAAAAAATTAATAAAAAATTTAAAAAAAATAGAAAAAACATTCCAAAAAAAATTTTCAATACAAAATTTTTCAAAAAAAAAATTCAAAATGAAATTTTTCAAAAAAAAATTTTCAAAGAAAAATATTTTTTAAAAAATTAAAAAAATAAAAATTCGAAAAAAACTTCCCAAAAATATTTAATAAAAATTTTTTCAAAAATAAATTACAAAAAAAAATTTAATTTATTTTTTGAAATTTTTTTCGAAATTATTGTTGAAAATTTTTTTTTTTGAATTTTTTTTCGAATTTTTTATTTTTATTTTTTTTTGAAAAATTATCGTTTTGAATTTTTTTTTTATTTTTTTGATAATTATTTTTTTTTAAATTTTTTTAAAAATTTTTTGGCTTTGAAGTTTTTTTTCGAAATTTTTTTCTTTTGAAAATTTTTTTTTGAGGTTTTTTTTGAAATTTTTTTTGAATTTTTTTTCAATTTTTTTGAAATTTTTTTTAAATTTTTTTTTGGAATTTTTTTTGGAATTATTTTTTCAATTTTTTGAAAATGTTTTTGTTGTTTTTTAAATTTATTTTTGAAAAATTTCATTATTGAAAATTTTTTAAAAAGTTTTTTAAAATTTTTTTTGAAATTTTTTTAAAAATTTTTTTTTTATTTTTTTTTTCGAAATTTTTTTAAAATTTCCTTGAAATTTTTTTTATTGAAAATTTTTTTTTCGAAATTTTTTTTCGAATTTTTTTTTGAATATTTTTTTTTTTTGAAAATTAATTTTTTTTGAATTTTTTTTTAATTTTTCATTTTTGAAGTTTTTTTTTTGAATTTTTTTTTGAATTTTTTTCAATCTTTTTGAAATTTTTTTTTGAAATTATTTTTTGGAATTTTTTTTCGATTTTTTTTTAAATTTTTTTTTAATTTTTTGAAATTTTTTTTTCGATTTTTTTTTGAAAATTTTTTTTGAATTTTTTTTGAATTTTTTTTCAATTTTTTTTGGAAATTTTTTTCTTTTGAAATTTTTTTCGAAATTTTTTTTTTGAAAATTTTTTTTTGTGAATTTTTTTTTCGAATTTTTTTATTTTTATTTTTTTTGAAAAATTTTCGTTTTGAAATTTTTTTTATTTTTTTGAAAATTTATTTTTTTTGAAATTTTTTTTTTTGAAAATTTTGTTTTGAAAATTTTTTTTGAATTCTTTTTCTATTTTTTTTTTTTAATTTTAAATTTTTTTTTGAAATTTTTAAAAAAAATTTTTTTTTTCGAAAATTGTTTTGAATTTTTTTTTATTGAAAATTTTTTTTTCGAAATTTTTTTCGGAATTTATTTTTTGAAAATTTTTTTTTGAATTTTTTTTTCGAATTTTTTTATTTTTATTTTTTTTGAAAAATTTTCGTTTTGAATTTTTTTTTTTTATTTTTTTTTATTTTTTTGAAAATTAATTTTTTTTGAAAATTTTTTTTTTGAATTTTTTTTTATTTTTTTTTTGATTTTTTTTTACATTTTTTTTAAATTTTCTTTTTGAAAATTTTTGTTTTTGAATTTTTTTTTTCGATTTTTTTCTGAATTTTTTTAAAAACTGTTTTTGAAATTTTTTTTTTCTAATTTTTTTTTCTAATTTTTTTAAAATTTTTTAAAATTTTTTTTAAAATTTTTTTTAAATTTTTTTTTCAAATATTTTTTTCTAAATTTTTTTCTAAATTTTTTAAAAATTTTTTTAAAATTTTTTTTCGAATTTTTTTTTGAATTTTTTTTTTCTTTTTGAAATTTTGTTTTTAATTTTTTTTTGAAATTTTTTGAAATTTTTTTTTGATTTTTTTTTTAAAATTTTTTTTTATTTTTTCTTCAAAAAATTTTTTTGAAATTTTTTTTGAAATTTTTTTTTTGAATTTTTTTTTCTAAATTTTTTTTTGTTTCGAAAAATTTTCGTTTTGAAATTTTTGTTATATTTTTTTAAGTTTTTTAAAAAATTTTTTGAAATTTTTGTTTTATTTTTTCGAGTTTTTTTTGAAATTTTTTTTGAATTTTTCTGAAAATTTTTTATTTTTGAAAATTTTTTTTTGAATTTTTTTTTGAAAGTTTTTGAAATTTATTTGAAAATTTTCAAAACAAAATTTTCAAAAAAAAAAATTTCAAAACAAAATTTTCAAAAAAAAATTTTCAAAAAAATAAAAAAAAATCAAAAAAAAAAATTTCGAAAAAAATTTTTAAAAAAAAATTTAAAAAAAATTTAAAATAAAACGTCAAAAAAATTTTCAAAAGAAAAAAATTTCGAAAAAAAAATTGAAAAAAAAATTACAGAAAAAAATTATCAAAATATTTTCAAAAAATTTACAAAAAAAATTAAAAAAATATTTTCAATATAAAATTTTTCAAAAAAAAATTTTTCAAAGAAAAATATTTTTAAAAAAATAAAAATTTGAAAAAAATTTTAAAAATTTTTTAAAAAAAATTAAGAAAAAATTTTCAAAAAAAAACTGTCAAAAAAATTTAAAAAAAATTTTAATATAAAATTTTTCAAAAAAAAATTTTCAAAGAAAAATATTTAAAAAAAAATAAAAATTCGAAAAAAATTTTAAAAATATTTAAAAAAAATTAGAAAAAAATTCAAAAAAATAAAAAAAAAAACCGTCAAAAAATTTTTCAAAAGAAAAAAATTTCCAGATAAAAACTTCCAAAAATAAAAAATTTAAAAAAAATTTCAAAAACAAATTCAAAAAAAATTTTCAAAAAAAAATCGAAAGAAAAAATTTCAAAAAATTAAAAAAAAAATTAAAAAAATCCAAACAAAAATTCCAAAAAAAAATTTCGAAAAAATCTTCAAAAATAAAAAAAAAATTTCAAGAAAAATAGAAAAAAAATTCAAAAGAAATTTTCAAAACAAAATTTTCAAAAAAAAAATTTTCAAAAAAAATGAAAATAAAAAATTCGAAAAAAAATTCAAAAAAAAAAATTCGAAAAAAATTTCAAAAAATAAATATAAAAAAAATTTTTTCAAAAAATAAATATAAAAAAAAATTTTCAAAAAAAAAAAAATTTTTTAAAAATTTCAAAAAGAAAATAAAAAAAATATTTAAAAAAACTTCCAAAAAAAATTTTTCGAAAAAAAATTTAAAAAATAAATTAGAAAAAAATTTAGAAAAAAATGTTTGAAAAAAAAAATTTCAAATAAAATTTCAAAAAAAAAATTTAAAAAAATTTTAAAAAAATTAGAATAAAAATTTAGAAAAAAAAAATTTCAATAAGTTTCAAAAAAAATTCAAAAGAAATTTCCAAAAAATAAAATTTCAAAAACAAAAATTTTCAAAAAGAAAATTTTTTAAAAAAAATAAAAAAAAAATAAAAAATTTTAAAAAAAATTCAAAAAAAATTTAAAAAAATTTAAAAAAAATTTTTAAAAAAATTTCAAAAAGAAAACTCGAAAAAAAATGTTCAAATAAAAAATTTTTCAAAAAAAAATTGAAAAAAAATTCAAAAAAAAAATTGAAAAAAAATTCAAAAAAAAATTCAAAAAAAAACCTCAAAAAAATTAATTTCCAAAAGAAAAAAATTCAAAAAAAAATTTCAAAACGAAAATGTTTCGAAAAAATCAAAAAAAAATTCGAAAAAAAATTTCAAAAATAAAATTTTCAAAAAAAAAATTTCAAAAAAAATATCGAAAAAAAATTTCAAAAAATTTAAAAAAAAATTTTAAAAAAATTCCAAAAAAACAATTCCAAAAAAAATTTTCAATATAAAATTTTTCAAAAAAAAATTTTCAAAATAAAATTTTTCAAAAAAAAATTTTCAAGAAAAATATTTTAAAAAAAATAAAAAAATAAAAATTCGAAAAAATCGAAAAAATCGAAAAAAAAATTTCAAAAAATTAAAAAAAAATTAAAAAAAAAATCGAAAAAAAATTCCAAAAAATAATTTCAAAAAAAAATTTCAAAAAGATTGAAAAAAAATTCAAAAAAAAATTCAAAAAAAAAACTTCAAAAATGAAAAATTAAAAAAAAAATTCAAAAAAAATTAATTTTCAAAAAAAAAAAATATTCAAAAAAAAATTCGAAAAAAAATTTCGAAAAAAAAATTTTCAATAAAAAAAATTTCAAGGAAATTTTAAAAAAATTTCGAAAAAAAAAATAAAAAAAATTTTTTTAAAAAAATTTCAAAAAAAATTTTAAAAAACTTTTAAAAAAATTTTCAATAATGAAATTTTTCAAAAATAAATTTAAAAAAAAACAAAAACATTTTCAAAAAATTAAAAAAATAATTCCAAAAAATTTCAAAAAAAAACCTCAAAAAAAAATTTTCAAAAGAAAAAAATTTCGAAAAAAAACTTCAAAGCTAAAAAATTTTAAAAAAAATTTAAAAAAAATTAATTTTCAAAAAAATAGAAAAAAAATTCAAAACGATAATTTTTCAAAAAAAAATAAAAATAAAAAATTCGAAAAAAAATTCAAAAAAAAAATTTTCAACAAAAATTTCGAAAAAAATTTCAAAAAATAAATTAATTTTTTTTTTGTAATTTATTTTTGAAAATTTTTTTTTTAAATATTTTTGGGAAGTTTTTTTCGAATTTTTATTTTTTTATTTTTTAAAAAATATTTTTCTTTGAAAATTTTTTTTTGAAAAATTTCATTTTGAATTTTTTTTTTTGAAAAATTTTGTATTGAAAATTTTTTTTGGAATTTTTTTTCTATTTTTCTGAAAATTTTTTTTAATTTTTTTATTTTATAAGTTTTTTTTGAAATTTTTTTTCTGAAATTTTTTTTTTGAAAAATTTTATTATGAAAATTTTTTTTAAATTTTTTTTGTAAATTTTTTGAAAATATTTTGATAATTTTTTTTGTAATTTTTTTTCAAGTTTTTATTCGAAATTTTTTTCTTTTGAAATTTTTTTTGACGTTTTATCTTAAATTTTTTTGAATATTTTTTTTGAAATTTTTTTCGAAATTTTTTTTTTTTGAAAATTTTTTATTTAATTTTTTTTTCGAACTTTTTTATTTTTATATTTTTTGAAAAAATTTCGTTTTGAAATTTTTTTTTGATTTTTTTTTATTTTTTGAAAATAAATTTTTTTTGAATTTTTTTTCTATTTTTTTTAAAAAAATTTTTTAATTTTTTATTTTTGAAGTTTTTTTTCGAAATTTTCTTTTTTTGAAAATTTTTTTGAGTTTTTTCTTTTGAATTTTTTTCAATTTTTTTGAAATTTTTTTTTTGAAAATTTTTTTTGGAATTTTTTTTGGAATTTTTTTTGGAATTTTTTTTGGAATTTTTTTTAAATTTTTTTTTAATTTTTGAAAATTTTTTTTTTTTTTTGGGAAGTTTTTTCTTTTGAAATTTCTTTTGACAGTTTTTTTTTAATTTATATTGAATTTATTTTTTCAATTTTTTCGAATTTTTATTTTTTTTAAAATATTTTTCTTTGAAAATTTTTTTTTGAAAAATTTTATTTTGAAATTTTTTTTTGAAAAATTTTATATTGAAAATTTTTTTTGGAATTTTAAAAAAAAAATTTTTTTAATTTTTTGAAATTTTTTTTTCGATATTTTTTTTGAAATTTTTTTTTTGAAAATTTTTTTTTTGAAATTTTTTTTCGAATTTTTTTTGATTTTTTTGAAAAATTTTCGTTTTGAAATTTTTTTTTGAATTTTTTTTTGGAAATTAGTTTTTTTGAGGTTTTTTTTTAAATTTTTTTTTTCAATTTTTTTTCAATTTTTTTTTTGAAAATTTTTTTTTTGAAAATTTTTTTTCGAGTTTTCATTTTGAATTTTTTTTTTTATTTTTTTTAAATTTTTTTTTTGAATTTTATATATTTTTTTAAAAATTTTCTTTTTGAAAATTTTTGTTTTTGAAATTTAATTTTTTGGAAATTTCTTCTGAATTTTTTTTGAAACTGTTTTTGAAATTTTTTTTTCTAAATTTTTTTTCTAATTTTTTTAATTTTTTTTTGAAATTTTTTTTGAAATTTTTTTTTCTAAATATTTTTTTCTAAATTTTTTTCTAATTTTTTTTTAAATTTTTTTTCGAAAAATTTTCGTTTTGAAATTTTTTTCGAAATTTTTTTTTAATTTTTTTTTTGTAATTTATTTTTGAAAAATTTTTTTTTTAAATTTTTTTTGGGAAGTTTTTTTCTTTTGAAATTTCTTTTGACAGTATTTTTTTATTTTTTATATTGAATTTTTTTTTTCAATTTTTTCGAATTTTTATTTTTTTATTTTTTTTAAAATATTTTTCTTGAAAATTTTTTTTTGAAAAATTTTATTTTGAAAATTTTTTTTTGAAAAATTTTATATTGAAAATTTTTTTTGGAATTGTTTTTTTGGAATTTTTTTAAAATTTTTTTTTAAATTTTTTGAAATTTTTTTTCGATATTTTTTTTGAAATTTTTTTTTTGAAAATTTTATTTTTGAAATTTTTTTTCGAATTTTTTTTTGATTTTTTCGAAACATTTTCGTTTTGAAATTTTTTTTTGAATTTTTTTCTTTTGGAAATTAATTTTTTTGAGGTTTTTTTTTGAATTTTTTTTTGAATTTTTTTTCAATTTTTTTTTTGAATTTTTTTTCAATTTTTTTTTGAAAAATTTTTTATTTGAACATTTTTTTTCGAGTTTTCTTTTTGAAATTTTTTTAAAAATTTTTTTTAAATTTTTTTAAATTTTTTTTGAATTTTTTTTAAAATTTTTTATTTTTTTTTTATTTTTTTTAAAAAATTTTCTTTTTGAAAATTTTTGTTTTTGAAATTTTATTTTTTGGAAATTTCTTTTGAATTTTTTTTGAAACTTATTGAAATTTTTTTTTTCTAAATTTTTATTCTAATTTTTTTAAAATTTTTTTAAATTTTTTTTTTGAAATTTTATTTGAAATTTTTTTTTTCAAACATTTTTTTCTAAATTTTTTTCTAATTTATTTTTTAAATTTTTTTTCGAAAAATTTTTTTTGGAAGTTTTTTTAAATATTTTTTTTATTTTCTTTTTGAAATTTTTAAAAAATTTTTTTTTTTTTGAAAATTTTTTTTTATATTTATTTTTTCAAAAAATAAATATAAAAAAAAATTTTCAAAAAAAAAAAAATTTTTTAAAAATTTCAAAAAGAAAATAAAAAAAATATTTAAAAAAACTTCCAAAAAAAATTTTTCGAAAAAAAATTTAAAAAATAAATTAGAAAAAAATTTAGAAAAAAATGTTTGAAAAAAAAAATTTCAAATAAAATTTCAAAAAAAAAATTTAAAAAAATTTTAAAAAAATTAGAATAAAAATTTAGAAAAAAAAAATTTCAATAAGTTTCAAAAAAAATTCAAAAGAAATTTCCAAAAAATAAAATTTCAAAAACAAAAATTTTCAAAAAGAAAATTTTTTAAAAAAAATAAAAAAAAAATAAAAAATTTTAAAAAAAATTCAAAAAAAATTTAAAAAAATTTAAAAAAAATTTTTAAAAAAATTTCAAAAAGAAAACTCGAAAAAAAATGTTCAAATAAAAAATTTTTCAAAAAAAAATTGAAAAAAAATTCAAAAAAAAAATTGAAAAAAAATTCAAAAAAAAATTCAAAAAAAAACCTCAAAAAAATTAATTTCCAAAAGAAAAAAATTCAAAAAAAAATTTCAAAACGAAAATGTTTCGAAAAAATCAAAAAAAAATTCGAAAAAAAATTTCAAAAATAAAATTTTCAAAAAAAAAATTTCAAAAAAAATATCGAAAAAAAATTTCAAAAAATTTAAAAAAAAATTTTAAAAAAATTCCAAAAAAACAATTCCAAAAAAAATTTTCAATATAAAATTTTTCAAAAAAAAATTTTCAAAATAAAATTTTTCAAAAAAAAATTTTCAAGAAAAATATTTTAAAAAAAATAAAAAAATAAAAATTCGAAAAAATTGAAAAAAAAAATTCAATATAAAAAATAAAAAAATACTGTCAAAAGAAATTTCAAAAGAAAAAAACTTCCCAAAAAAAATTTAAAAAAAAAATTTTTCAAAAATAAATTACAAAAAAAAAATTAAAAAAAAATTTCGAAAAAAATTTCAAAACGAAAATTTTTCGAAAAAAAATTTAAAAAAAAATTAGAAAAAAATTTAGAAAAAAATATTTAGAAAAAAAAATTTCAAAAAAAATTTCAAAAAAAAATTAAAAAAATTAGAAAAAAAATTTAGAAAAAAAAATTTCAAAAACAGTTTCAAAAAAAATTCAGAAGAAATTTCCAAAAAATTAAATTTCAAAAACAAAAATTTTCAAAAAGAAAATTTTTAAAAAAATATATAAAATTCAAAAAAAAAATTTAAAAAAAATAAAAAAAAAAATTCAAAATGAAAACTCGAAAAAAAATTTTCAAAAAAAAAATTTTCAAAAAAAAAATTGAAAAAAAATTGAAAAAAAAAATTTAAAAAAAAACCTCAAAAAAACTAATTTCCAAAAAAAAATTCAAAAAAAAATTTCAAAACGAAAATTTTTCAAAAAAATCAAAAAAAATTCGAAAAAAAATTTCAAAAAAAAAATTTTCAAAAAAAAAATTTCAAAAAAAATATCGAAAAAAAAATTTCAAAAAATTAAAAAAATTTTTTTTTTAAAATTCCAAAAAAAATTTTCAATATAAAATTTTTCAAAAAAAAATTTCAAAATAAAATTTTTCAAAAAAAAATTTTCAAAGAAAAATATTTTAAAAAAAATAAAAATTCGAAAAAATTGAAAAAATAAATTCAATATAAATTAAAAAAAAACTGTCAAAAGAAATTTCAAAAGAAAAAACTTCCCAAAAAAAAAAAAAAATTTTCAAAAATTAAAAAAAAATTTAAAAAAAATTCCAAAAAAAATTCCAAAAAAAATTCCAAAAAAAATTCCAAAAAAAATTTTCAAAAAAAAAATTTCAAAAAAATTGAAAAAAATTCAAAAGAAAAAACTCAAAAAAATTTTCAAAAAAAGAAAATTTCGAAAAAAAACTTCAAAAATAAAAAATTAAAAAATTTTTTTAAAAAAAATAGAAAAAAAATTCAAAAAAAATTTATTTTCAAAAAATAAAAAAAAATCAAAAAAAAATTTCAAAACGAAATTTTTTCAAAAAATATAAAAATAAAAAAGTTCGAAAAAAAAATTAAATAAAAAATTTTCAAAAAAAAAAAATTTCGAAAAAAATTTCAAAAAAAATATTCAAAAAAATTTAAGATAAAACGTCAAAAAAAATTTCAAAAGAAAAAAATTTCGAATAAAAACTTGAAAAAAAATTACAAAAAAAATTATCAAAATATTTTCAAAAAATTTACAAAAAAAATTTAAAAAAAATTTTCATAATAAAATTTTTCAAAAAAAAAATTTCAGAAAAAAAATTTCAAAAAAAACTTATAAAATAAAAAAATTAAAAAAAATTTTCAGAAAAATAGAAAAAAAATTCCAAAAAAAATTTTCAATACAAAATTTTTCAAAAAAAAAAATTCAAAATGAAATTTTTCAAAAAAAAATTTTCAAAGAAAAATATTTTTTAAAAAATAAAAAAATAAAAATTCGAAAAAAACTTCCCAAAAATATTTAAAAAAAAAATTTTCAAAAATAAATTACAAAAAAAAAATTAATTTATTTTTTGAAATTTTTTTCGAAATTTTTGTTGAAAATTTTTTTTTTGAATTTTTTTTCGAATTTTTTATTTTTATTTTTTTTTGAAAAATTATCGTTTTGAATTTTTTTTCTATTTTTTTGAAAATTAATTTTTTTTAAATTTTTTTTAAAATTTTTTAGCTTTGAAGTTTTTTTTCGAAATTTTTTTCTTTTGAAAATTTTTTTTTGAGGTTTTTTTTTGAAATTTTTTGGAATTATTTTTTTAATTTTTTGAAAATGTTTTTGTTTTTTTTTAAATTTATTTTTGAAAAATTTCATTATTGAAAATTTTTTTAAAAGTTTTTTAAAATTTTTTTTGAAATTTTTTTAAAAAAATTTTTTTTATTTTTTTTTTCGAAATTTTTTTAAAATTTCCTTGAAATTTTTTTTATTGAAAATTTTTTTTTCGAAATTTTTTTTCGAATTTTTTTTTGAATATTTTTTTTTTTTGAAAATTAATTTTTTTTGAATTTTTTTTTTAATTTTTCATTTTTGAAGTTTTTTTTTTGAATTTTTTTTTGAATTTTTTTTCAATCTTTTTGAAATTTTTTTTTGAAATTATTTTTTGGAATTTTTTTTCGATTTTTTTTTTAATTTTTTTTTAATTTTTTGAAATTTTTTTTTCGATTTTTTTTTGAAAATTTTTTTTGAATTTTTTTTGAATTTTTTTTCAATTTTTTTTGGAAATTTTTTTCTTTTGAAATTTTTTTCGAAATTTTTTTTTTGAAAATTTTTTTTGTGAATTTTTTTTTCGAATTTTTTTATTTTTATTTTTTTTGAAAAATTTTCGTTTTGAAATTTTTTTTATTTTTTTGAAAATTTATTTTTTTTGAAATTTTTTTTTTGAAAATTTTGTTTTGAAAATTTTTTTTGAATTCTTTTTCTATTTTTTTTTTTAATTTTAAATTTTTTTTTGAAATTTTTTAAAAAATTTTTTTTTTTCGAAAATTGTTTTGAATTTTTTTTTATTGAAAATTTTTTTTTCGAAATTTTTTTCGGAATTTATTTTTTGAAAATTTTTTTTTGAATTTTTTTTTCGAATTTTTTTATTTTTATTTTTTTTGAAAAATTTTCGTTTTGAATTTTTTTTTTTTATTTTTTTTTATTTTTTTGAAAATTAATTTTTTTTGAAAATTTTTTTTTTGAAAATTTTGTTTTGAAAATTTTTTTTCAATTTTTTTTCAATTTTTTTTCAATTTTTTTTTGAAAATTTTTTTTGGAATTTTTTTTTGGAATTTTTTTTTGGAATTTTTTTTGGAATTTTTTTTGGAATTTTTTTTTATAATTTTTTTATTTTTTTAAATTTTTTTTTTGAAAAATTTTTTTTATATTTATTTTTTGAAATTTTTGTTTTGAAAATTTTTTTTTTGAATTTTTTTTTCGAATTTTTTATTTTTATTTTTTTTTGAAAAATTTTCGTTTTGAATTTTTTTTTATTTTTTTGAAAATTAATTTTTTTTGAATTTTTTATATATATAAATATAAAAAAAAAAATTTTCAAAAAAAAAAAATAAAAAAAAAAATTTTAAAAAATTTCAAAAAGAAAATAAAAAAAATATTTAAAAAAACTTCCAAAAAAAATTTTTAAAAAAATTTCAAAACGAAAATTTTTCAAAAAAAAATTTAAAAAATAAATTAGAAAAAAATTTAGAAAAAAATGTTTAAAAAAAAAATTTCAAAAAAAATTTCAAAAAAAAAATTTAAAAAATTTTTAAAAAAATTAGAAAAAAAATTTAGAAAAAAAAAATTTCAATAAGTTTCAAAAAAAATTCAAAAGAAATTTCCAAAAAATAAAATTTCAAAAACAAAAATTTTCAAAATGAAAATTAAAAAAAAAAAATAAAAAATTTAAAAAAAAATTGAAAAAAAATTAAAAAAAAAAATTTCAAAAAGAAAACTCGAAAAAAAATTTTCAAAAAAAAATTGAAAAAAGATTCAAAAAAAAAATTGAAAAAAAATTGAAAAAAAAATTCAAAAAAAAACCTCAAAAAAATTAATTTCCAAAAGAAAAAAATTCAAAAAAAAATTTCAAAACGAAAATGTTTCGAAAAAATCAAAAAAAAATTCGAAAAAAAAATTCCAAAAAAAATTTTCAATATAAAATTTTTCAAAAAAAAATTTTCAAAATAAAATTTTTCAAAACGAAAATTTTTCAAAAAAAAATTTTAAAAAAATTAGAAAAAAATTTAGAAAAAAATGTTTAGAAAAAAAAATTTCAAAAAAAATTTCAAAAAAAAATTAAAAAAATTTTAAAAAAATTAGAAAAAAAATTTAGAAAAAAAAAATTTCAAAAACAGTTTCAAAAAAAATTCAGAAGAAATTTCCAAAAAATAAAATTTCAAAAAGAAAATTAAAAAAAAAAATAAAAAATTCAAAAAAAAATTTAAAAAAAATAAAAAAAAAATAAAAAAAAAAATTTCAAAATGAAAACTCGAAAAAAAAGTTTCAAAAAAAAAAATTGAAAAAAAATTCAAAAAAAAATTCAAAAAAAAACCTCAAAAATACTAATTTCCAAAAAAAAATTCAAAAAAAAATTTCAAAACAAAATTTTTTCGAAAAAATCAAAAAAAATTCGAAAAAAAATCTCAAAAAAAAAATTTTCAAAAAAAAAATTTCAAAAAAAATATCGAAAAAAAAATTTCAAAAAATTAAAAAAATTTTTTTTTTTAAATTCCAAAAAAAAATTTCAATATAAAATTTTTCAAAAAAAATTTCAAAATAAAATTTTTCAAAAAAAAATTTTCAAAGAAAAATATTTAAAAAAAAATAAAAATTCGAAAAAATTGAAAAAAAAAATTCAATATAAATTTAAAAAAAACTGTCAAAAGAAATTTCAAAAGAAAAAACTTCCCAAAAAAAATAAAAAAAAATTTTTTTTCAAAAATAAATTACAAAAAAAAAATTTAAAAAAAATTCGAAAAAAATATTTTCAAAAAAAAAATTTAAAAAAAGTTTCAATATTAAATTCAGAAAAAATTTTCAAAAAAAAAAATTAAAAAAATTGTAAAAAAATTTTCGAAAAAAAGAATTTAAAAAAAAATTCTCAGAAAAATTTGAAAAAAAATTTAAAAAAAAATTTCAAAAAGAAAATTTTTCAAAAAAAAAATTTAAAAAAAAATCGAAAATAAAATTTCAAAAAATTAAAAAAAAATTTTAAAAAAATTCCAAAAAAAAATTCCAAAAAAAATTCCAAAAAAAATTTTCAAAAAAAGATTTCAAAAAAATTGAAAAAAATTCAAAAAAAAAAACTCAAAAAAATTTTCAAAAAAAGAAAATTTCGAAAAAAAACTTCAAAAATAAAAAATTTAAAAAAAATTTTAAAAAATAGAAAAAAAATTCAAAAAAAATTAATTTTCAAAAAATAAAAAAAAATCAAAAAAAAAATTTCAAAACGAAAATTTTTCAAAAAATATAAAAATAAAAAAGTTCGAAAAAAAAAAATTTCGAAAAAAATTTCAAAAAAAATATTCAAAAAAAATTTAAGATAAATCAAAAAAAATTTCAACAGAAAAAAATTTCGAATAAAAACTTGAAAAAAAATTACAAAAAAAATTATCAAAATATTTTCAAAAAATTTACAAAAAAAATAAAAAAAAAAATTTTCATAATAAAATTTTTCAAAAAAAAAATTTCAGAAAAAAAATTTCAAAAAAAACTTTTAAAATAAAAAAATTAAAAAAAAATTTAAAAAAAATAGAAAAAACATTCCAAAAAAAATTTTCAATACAAAATTTTTCAAAAAAAAAATTCAAAATGAAATTTTTCAAAAAAAAATTTTCAAAGAAAAATATTTTTTAAAAAATAAAAAAATAAAAATTCGAAAAAAACTTCCCAAAAATATTTAAAAAAAAATTTTTCAAAAATAAATTACAAAAAAAAATTTAATTTATTTTTTGAAATTTTTTTCGAAATTTTTGTTGAAAATTTTTTTTTTTGAATTTTTTTTCGAATTTTTTATTTTTATTTTTTTTTGAAAAATTATCGTTTTGAATTTTTTTTTTATTTTTTTGAAAATTATTTTTTTTTTAATTTTTTTAAAAATTTTTTAGCTTTGAAGTGTTTTTTCGAAATTTTTTTCTTTTGAAAATTTTTTTTTGAGGTTTTTTTTGAAATTTTTTTTGAATTTTTTTTCAATTTTTTTGAAATTTTTTTAAAATTTTTTTTTGGAATTTTTTTTGGAATTATTTTTTTAATTTTTTGAAAATGTTTTTGTTTTTTTTTAAATTTATTTTTGAAAAATTTCATTATTGAAAATTTTTTAAAAAGTTTTTTAAAATTTTTTTTGAAATTTTTTAAAAAAATTTTTTTTTATTTTTTTTTTCGAAATTTTTTTAAAATTTCCTTGAAATTTTTTTTATTGAAAATTTTTTTTTCGAAATTTTTTTTCGAATTTTTTTTTGAATATTTTTTTTTTTTGAAAATTAATTTTTTTTGAATTTTTTTTTAATTTTTCGTTTTTGAAGTTTTTTTTTTGAATTTTTTTTTGAAATTTTTTCAATCTTTTTGAAATTATTTTTTGGAATTTTTTTTCGATTTTTTTTAAAATTTTTTTTTAATTTTTTGAAATTTTTTTTTCGATTTTTTTTTGAAAATTTTTTTTGAATTTTTTTTCAATTTTTTTTGGAAATTTTTTTCTTTTGAAATTTTTTTCGAAATTTTTTTTTTGAAAATTTTTTTTTGTGAATTTTTTTTTTGAAAATTTTGTTTTGAAAATTTTTTTTGAATTCTTTTTCTATTTTTTTTTTAATTTTAAATTTTTTTTTGAAATTTTTTAAAAAAATTTTTTTTTTCGAAAATTTTTTTGAATTTTTTTTTATTGAAAATTTTTTTTTCGAAATTTTTTTCGGAATTTATTTTTTGAAAATTTTCGTTTTGAATTTTTTTTTTTTGATTTTTTTTTATTTTTTTGAAAATTAATTTTTTTTGAAAATTTTTTTTTTGAAAATTTTGTTTTGAAAATTTTTTTTCAATTTTTTTTCATTTTTTTTTCAATTTTTTTTTGAAAATTTTTTTTTGGAATTTTTTTTTGGAATTTTTTTTTGGAATTTTTTTTGGAATTTTTTTTTATTATTTTTTTATTTTTTTAAATTTTTTTTTTGAAAATTTTTTTTTATATTTATTTTTTGAAATTTTTGTTTTGAAAATTTTTTTTTGAATTTTTTTTTCGAATTTTCTATTTTTATTTTTTTTGAAAAATTTTCGTTTTGAATTTTTTTTTTATTTTTTTGAAAATTAATTTTTTTGAATTTTTTTTAAATTTTTTATCTTTGAAGTTTTTTTTGAAATTTTTTTCTTTTGAAAATTTGAGTTTTTTTTTTTGAAAATTTGAGTTTTTTTTTGAAATTTTTTTTGAATTTTTTTTCAATTTTTTTGAAATTTTTTTTAAAATTTTTTTTTGGAATTTTTTTTGGAACTATTTTTTAATTTTTTAAAAATTTTTTTTGTTTTTTTTTTAATTTTTTTTTGAAAAATTTTCTTATTGAAAATTTTTTTAAAATTTTTTTAAATTTTTTTTTGAAATTTTTTTTTTTAATTTTTTTTTTATTTTATTTTTCGAAATTTTTTTTGAAATTTCCTTGAAATTTTTTTTATTGAAAATTTTTTTTTCGAAATTTTTTTTTTGAATATTTTTTTTATTTTTTTGAAAATTAATTTTTTTTGAAATTTTTTTTTTATTTTTTATTTTTGAAGTTTTTTTTCGAAATTTTGTTTGAATTTTTTTTCAATCTTTTTGAAATTTTTTTTTGAAATTATTTTTTGGAATTTTTTTTTGGATTTTTTTTAAATTTTTTTATTATTTTTTGATTTTTTTTTTAAATTCTTTTTAATTTTTTTTTTATTTTTTATTTTTTTTTGAAAATTTTTTTTTGAATTTTTTTTTATTTTTTTTTGATTTTTTTTACATTTTTTTTAAATTTTCTTTTTGAAAATTTTTGTTTTTGAATTTTTTTTTTCGATTTTTTTCTGAATTTTTTTTAAAACTGTTTTTGAAATTTTTTTTTTCTAATTTTTTTTTCTAATTTTTTTAAAATTTTTTAAAATTTTTTTTAAAATTTTTTTTAAATTTTTTTTTCAAATATTTTTTTTCTAAATTTTTTTCTAAATTTTTTAAAAATTTTTTTAAAATTTTTTTTCGAATTTTTTTTTGAATTTTTTTTTTCTTTTTGAAATTTTGTTTTTAATTTTTTTTTGAAATTTTTTGAAATTTTTTTTTGATTTTTTTTTTTAATTTTTTTTTATTTTTTCTTCAAAAAATTTTTTTGAAATTTTTTTTGAAATTTTTTTTTTGAATTTTTTTTTCTAAATTTTTTTTTGTTTCGAAAAATTTTCGTTTTGAAATTTTTGTTATATTTTTTTAAGTTTTTTAAAAAAATTTTTGAAATTTTTGTTTTATTTTTTCGAGTTTTTTTTGAAATTTTTTTTGAATTTTTCTGAAAATTTTTTATTTTTGAAAATTTTTTTTTGAATTTTTTTTTGAAAGTTTTTGAAATTTATTTGAAAATTTTCAAAAAAAAATTTTCAAAAAAAAAAATTTCAAAACAAAATTTTCAAAAAAAAAATTTTCAAAAAAATAAAAAAAAATCAAAAAAAAAATTTCGAAAAAAATTAAAAAAAAAAAATAAAAAAAAAATTTAAAATAAAACGTCAAAAAAATTTTCAAAAGAAAAAAATTTCGAAAAAAAACTTGAAAAAAAAATTACAGAAAAAAATTATCAAAATATTTTCAAAAAATTTACAAAAAAAATTAAAAAAATATTTTCGAAATAAAATTTTTCAAAAAAAAATTTTTCAAAGAAAAATATTTTTAAAAAAATAAAAATTTGAAAAAAATTTTAAAAATTTTTTAAAAAAAATTAAGAAAAAATTTTCAAAAAAAAACTGTCAAAAAAATTTAAAAAAAATTTCAATATAAAATTTTTCAAAAAAAAATTTTCAAAGAAAAATATTTTAAAAAAAATAAAAATTCGAAAAAAATTTTAAAAATATTTTAAAAAAATTAGAAAAAAATTCAAAAAAATAAAAAAAAAAACGTCAAAAAATTTTTCAAAAGAAAAAAATTTCCAGATCAAAAAATATTTTCAAAAAAAAATCGAAAGAAAGAATTTCAAAAAATTAAAAAAAAAATTAAAAAAATCCAAACAAAAATTCCAAAAAAAAATTTCGAAAAAATCTTCAAAAATAAAAAAAAAATTTCAAGAAAAATAGAAAAAAAATTCAAAAGAAATTTTCAAAACAAAATTTTCAAAAAAAAAATTTTCAAAAAAAATAAAAATAAAAAATTCGAAAAAAAATTCAAAAAAAAAAATTCGAAAAAAATTTCAAAAAATAAATATAAAAAAAAAATTTTCAAAAAATAAATATAAAAAAAAAAATTTCAAAAAAAAAAAAAAAAATTTTTAAAAATTTCAAAAAGAAAATAAAAAAAATATTTAAAAAAAACTTCCAAAAAAAATTTAAAAAAAAAATTCAAAACGAAAATTTTTCGAAAAAAAATTTAAAAAATAAATTAGAAAAAAATTTAGAAAAAAATGTTTAAAAAAAAAATTTCAAAAAAAATTTCAAAAAAAAAATTTAAAAAAATTTTAAAAAAATTAGAATAAAAATTTAGAAAAAAAAAATTTCAATAAGTTTCAAAAAAAATTCAAAAGAAATTTCCAAAAAATAAAATTCCAAAAACAAAAATTTTCAAAAAGAAAATTTTTTAAAAAAAATAAAAAAAAAATAAAAAATTTTAAAAAAAATTCAAAAAAAATTTAAAAAAATTTAAAAAAAATTGAAAAAAAATTCAAAAAAAAAATTGAAAAAAAATTCAAAAAAAAATTCAAAAAAAAACCTCAAAAAAATTAATTTCCAAAAGAAAAAAATTCAAAAAAAAATTTCAAAACGAAAATGTTTCGAAAAAATCAAAAAAAAATTCGAAAAAAAATTTCAAAAATAAAATTTTCAAAAAAAAAATTTCAAAAAAAATATCGAAAAAAAATTTCAAAAAATTAAAAAAAAAATTTTAAAAAAATTCCAAAAAAACAATTCCAAAAAAAATTTTCAATATAAAATTTTTCAAAAAAAATTTTCAAAATAAAATTTTTCAAAAAAAAATTTTCAAGAAAAATATTTAAAAAAAAATAAAAAAATAAAAATTCGAAAAAATTGAAAAAAAAAATTCAATATAAAAAATAAAAAAATACTGTCAAAAGAAATTTCAAAAGAAAAAAACTTCCCAAAAAAAATTTAAAAAAAAAAATTTTCAAAAATAAATTACAAAAAAAAAATTAAAAAAAAATTTCGAAAAAAATTTCAAAACGAAAATTTTTCGAAAAAAAATTAAAAAAAAAATTAGAAAAAAATTTAGAAAAAAATATTTAGAAAAAAAAATTTCAAAAAAAATTTCAAAAAAAAATTAAAAAAATTAGAAAAAAAATTTAGAAAAAAAAAATTTCAAAAACAGTTTCAAAAAAAATTCAGAAGAAATTTCCAAAAAATTAAATTTCAAAAACAAAAATTTTCAAAAAGAAAATTTTTAAAAAAATATATAAAATTCAAAAAAAAAATAAAAAAAAAATAAAAAAAAAATTTCAAAATGAAAACTCGAAAAAAAATTTTCAAAAAAAAAATTTTCAAAAAAAAAATTGAAAAAAAATTGAAAAAAAAATTTAAAAAAAAACCTCAAAAAAACTAATTTCCAAAAAAAAATTCAAAAAAAAATTTCAAAACGAAAATTTTTCAAAAAAATCAAAAAAAATTCGAAAAAAAATTTCAAAAAAAAAATTTTCAAAAAAAAAATTTCAAAAAAAATATCGAAAAAAAAATTTCAAAAAATTAAAAAAAAATTTTTTAAAAATTCCAAAAAAAATTTTCAATATAAAATTTTTCAAAAAAAAATTTCAAAATAAAATTTTTCAAAAAAAAATTTTCAAAGAAAAATATTTAAAAAAAAATAAAAATTCGAAAAAATTGAAAAAAAAAATTCAATATAAATTAAAAAAAAACTGTCAAAAGAAATTTCAAAAGAAAAAACTTCCCAAAAAAAAAAAAAAATTTCAAAAATAAATTACAAAAAAAAATTTAAAAAAAAATTCGAAAAAAATATTTTCAAAAAAAAAATTTAAAAAAAAGTTTCAATATAAAATTCAGAAAAAATTTCCAAAAAAAAAATTTCGAAAAAAAAAATTTAAAAAAAAATTCTCAGAAAAATTTGAAAAAAAATTTAAAAAAATTTAAAAAAAAATTTCAAAAAGAAAATTTTTCAAAAAAAAAATTTAAAAAAAAATCGAAAATAAAATTTCAAAAAATTAAAAAAAAATTTAAAAAAAATTCCAAAAAAAAATTCCAAAAAAAATTCCAAAAAAAATTCCAAAAAAAATTTTCAAAAAAAAAATTCAAAAAAATTGAAAAAAATTCAAAAGAAAAAACTCAAAAAAATTTTCAAAAAAAGAAAATTTCGAAAAAAAACTTCAAAAATAAAAAATTAAAAAAATTTTTTAAAAAAAATAGAAAAAAAATTCAAAAAAAATTTATTTTCAAAAAATAAAAAAAAATCAAAAAAAAATTTCAAAACGAAAATTTTTCAAAACATATAAAAATAAAAAAGTTCGAAAAAAAAATTAAATAAAAAATTTTCAAAAAAAAAAATTTCGAAAAAAATTTCAAAAAAAATATTCAAAAAAATTTAAGATAAAACGTCAAAAAAAATTTCAAAAGAAAAAAATTTCGAATAAAAACTTGAAAAAAAATTACAAAAAAAATTATCAAAATATTTTCAAAAAATTTACAAAAAAAATTTAAAAAAAATTTTCATAATAAAATTTTTCAAAAAAAAAATTTCAGAAAAAAAATTTCAAAAAAAACTTATAAAATAAAAAAATTAAAAAAAAATTTCAGAAAAATAGAAAAAAAATTCCAAAAAAAATTTTCAATACAAAATTTTTCAAAAAAAAAATTCAAAATGAAATTTTTCAAAAAAAAATTTTCAAAGAAAAATATTTTTTAAAAAATAAAAAAATAAAAATTCGAAAAAAACTTCCCAAAAATATTTAAAAAAAAAATTTTCAAAAATAAATTACAAAAAAAAATTAATTTATTTTTTGAAATTTTTTTCGAAATTTTTGTTGAACATTTTTTTTTGAATTTTTTTTCGAATTTTTTATTTTTATTTTTTTTTGAAAAATTATCGTTTTGAATTTTTTTTTTATTTTTTTGAAAATTAATTTTTTTTTAATTTTTTTTTAAATTTTTTAGCTTTGAAGTTTTTTTTCGAAATTTTTTTCTTTTGAAAATTTTTTTTTGAGGTTTTTTTTTGAAATTTTTTTTGAATTTTTTTTCAATTTTTTTGAAATTTTTTTTAAAATTTTTTTTTGGAATTTTTTTTGGAATTATTTTTTTAATTTTTTGAAAATGTTTTTGTTTTTTTTTAAATTTATTTTTGAAAAATTTCATTATTGAAAATTTTTTTAAAAGTTTTTTAAAATTTTTTTTGAAATTTTTTAAAAAAATTTTTTTTTATTTTTTTTTTTCGAAATTTTTTTAAAATTTCCTTGAAATTTTTTTTATTGAAAATTTTTTTTTCGAAATTTTTTTTCGAATTTTTTTTTGAATATTTTTTTTTTGAAAATTAATTTGTTTTGAATTTTTTTTTTAATTTTTCATTTTTGAAGTTTTTTTTTTGAATTTTTTTTTGAATTTTTTTTCAATCTTTTTGAAATTTTTTTTTGAAATTATTTTTTGGAATTTTTTTTCGATTTTTTTTTAAATTTTTTTTTAATTTTTTGAAATTTTTTTTTCGATTTTTTTTTGAAAATTTTTTTTGAATTTTTTTTTAATTTTTTTTCAATTTCTTTTGGAAATTTTTTTCTTTTGAAATTTTTTTCGAAATTTTTTTTTTGAAAATTTTTTTTTGTTAATTTTTTTTTCGAATTTTTTTATTTTTATTTTTTTTTGAAAAATTTTCGTTTTGAAATTTTTTTTATTTTTTTGAAAATTTATTTTTTTTGAAATTTTTCTTTTTGAAAATTTTGTTTTGAAAATTTTTTTTGAATTCTTTTTCTATTTTTTTTTTTAATTTTAAATTTTTTTTTGAAATTTTTCAGAAAATTTTTTTTTTTCGAAAATTTTTTTGAATTTTTTTATTGAAAATTTTTTTTTCGAAATTTTTTTCGGAATTTATTTTTTGAAAATTTTTTTTTGAATTTTTTTTTCGAATTTTTTTATTTTTATTTTTTTTGAAAAATTTTCGTTTTGAATTTTTTTTTTTATTTTTTTTTATTTTTTTGAAAATTAATTTTTTTTGAAAATTTTTTTTTTGAATTTTTTTTTATTTTTTTTTTGATTTTTTTTTACATTTTTTTTAAATTTTCTTTTTGAAAATTTTTGTTTTTGAATTTTTTTTTTCGATTTTTTTCTGAATTTTTTTAAAAATTGTTTTTGAAACTTTTTTTTTCTAATTTTTTTTTCTAATTTTTTTAAAATTTTTTAAAATTTTTTTTAAAATTTTTTTTGAATTTTTTTTTCAAATATTTTTTTCTAAATTTTTTTCTAAATTTTTTAAAAATTTTTTTAAAATTTTTTTTCGAATTTTTTTTTGAATTTTTTTTTTCTTTTTGAAATTTTGTTTTTAATTTTTTTTTGAAATTTTTTGAAATTTTTTTTTGATTTTTTTTTAAAATTTTTTTTTATTTTTTCTTCAAAAAATTTTTTTGAAATTTTTTTTGAAATTTTTTTTTTGAATTTTTTTTTCTAAATTTTTTTTTGTTTCGAAAAATTTTCGTTTTAAAATTTTTGTTATATTTTTTTAAGTTTTTTAAAAAAATTTTTGAAATTTTTGTTTTATTTTTTCGAGTTTTTTTTTAAATTTTTTTTGAATTTTTCTGAAAATTTTTTATTTTTGAAAATTTTTTTTTGAATTTTTTTTTGAAAGTTTTTGAAATTTATTTGAAAATTTTCAAAACAAAATTTTCAAAAAAAAAAATTTCAAAACAAAATTTTCAAAAAAAAAATTTTCAAAAAAATAAAAAAAAATCAAAAAAAAAATTTCGAAAAAAATTTTTAAAAAAAAATTTTAAAAAAATTTAAAATAAAACGTCAAAAAAATTTTCAAAAGAAAAAAATTTCGAAAAAAAACTTGAAAAAAAAATTACAGAAAAAAATTATCAAAATATTTTCAAAAAATTTACAAAAAAAATTAAAAAAATATTTTCAATATAATAAAAATTTGAAAAAAATTTTAAAATTTTTTTTAAAAAAATTAAGAAAAAATTTTCAAAAAAAAACTGTCAAAAAAATTTAAAAAAAATTTTAATATAAAATTTTTCAAAAAAAAATTTTCAAAGAAAAATATTTAAAAAAAAATAAAAATTCGAAAAAAATTTTAAAAATATTTTAAAAAAATTAGAAAAAAATTCAAAAAAATAAAAAAAAAACCGTCAAAAAATTTTTCAAAAGAAAAAAATTTCCAGATAAAAACTTCCAAAAATAAAAAATTTAAAAAAAATTTCAAAAACAAATTCAAAAAAAATTTTCAAAAAAAAATCGAAAGAAAAAATTTCAAAAAATTAAAAAAAAAATTAAAAAAATCCAAACAAAAATTCCAAAAAAAAATTTCGAAAAAATCTTCAAAAATACAAAAAAAATTTCAAGAAAAATAGAAAAAAAATTCAAAAGAAATTTTCAAAACAAAATTTTCAAAAAAAAAAATTTTCAAAAAAAATAAAAATAAAAAATTCGAAAAAAAATTCAAAAAAAAAAATTCGAAAAAAATTTCAAAAAATAAATATAAAAAAATTTTTTCAAAAAATAAATATAAAAAAAAATTTTCAAAAAAAAAAAAAAATTTTTTAAAAATTTCAAAAAGAAAATAAAAAAAATATTTAAAAAAACTTCCAAAAAAAATTTTTCGAAAAAAAATTTAAAAAATAAATTAGAAAAAAATTTAGAAAAAAATGTTTAAAAAAAAAAAATTTCAAATAAAATTTCAAAAAAAAAATTTAAAAAAATTTTAAAAAAATTAGAATAAAAATTTAGAAAAAAAAAATTTCAATAAGTTTCAAAAAAAATTCAAAAGAAATTTCCAAAAAATAAAATTTCAAAAACAAAAATTTTCAAAAAGAAAATTTTTTAAAAAAAATAAAAAAAAAATAAAAAATTTTAAAAAAAATTCAAAAAAAATTTAAAAAAATTAAAAAAAAATTTTTAAAAAAATTTCAAAAAGAAAACTCGAAAAAAAATGTTCAAATAAAAAATTTTTCAAAAAAAAATTGAAAAAAAATTCAAAAAAAAAATTGAAAAAAAATTCAAAAAAAAATTCAAAAAAAAACCTCAAAAAAATTAATTTCCAAAAGAAAAAAATTCAAAAAAAAATTTCAAAACGAAAATGTTTCGAAAAAATCAAAAAAAAATTCGAAAAAAAATTTCAAAAATAAAATTTTCAAAAAAAAAATTTCAAAAAAAATATCGAAAAAAAATTTCAAAAAATTTAAAAAAAAATTTTAAAAAAATTCCAAAAAAACAATTCCAAAAAAAATTTTCAATATAAAATTTTTCAAAAAAAAATTTTCAAAATAAAATTTTTCAAAAAAAAATTTTCAAGAAAAATATTTTAAAAAAAATAAAAAAATAAAAATTCGAAAAAATTGAAAAAAAAAATTCAATATAAAAAATAAAAAAATACTGTCAAAAGAAATTTCAAAAGAAAAAAACTTCCCAAAAAAAATTTAAAAAAAAAATTTTTCAAAAATAAATTACAAAAAAAAAATTAAAAAAAAATTTCGAAAAAAATTTCAAAACGAAAATTTTTCGAAAAAAAATTAAAAAAAAAATTAGAAAAAAATTTAGAAAAAAATATTTAGAAAAAAAAATTTCAAAAAAAATTTAAAAAAAAAATTAAAAAAATTAGAAAAAAAATTTAGAAAAAAAAATTTCAAAAACAGTTTCAAAAAAAATTCAGAAGAAATTTCCAAAAAATTAAATTTCAAAAAGAAAAATTTTCAAAAAGAAAATTTTTAAAAAAATATATAAAATTCAAAAAAAAAATTTAAAAAAAATAAAAAAAAAATTTCAAAATGAAAACTCGAAAAAAAATTTTCAAAAAAAAAATTTTCAAAAAAAAATTTTCAAAAAAAAAATTGAAAAAAAATTGAAAAAAAAAATTTAAAAAAAAACCTCAAAAAAACTAATTTCCAAAAAAAAATTCAAAAAAAAATTTCAAAACGAAAATTTTTCAAAAAAATCAAAAAAAATTCGAAAAAAAATTTCAAAAAAAAAATTTTCAAAAAAAAAATTTCAAAAAAATATCGAAAAAAAAATTTCAAAAAATTAAAAAAATTTTTTTTTAAAAATTCCAAAAAAAATTTTCAATATAAAATTTTTCAAAAAAAAATTTCAAAATAAAATTTTTCAAAAAAAAATTTTCAAAGAAAAATATTTTAAAAAAAATAAAAATTCGAAAAAATTGAAAAAATAAATTCAATATAAATTTTAAAAAAACTGTCAAAAGAAATTTCAAAAGAAAAAACTTCCCAAAAAAAAAAAAAAAATTTCAAAAATTAAAAAAAAATTTAAAAAAAATTCCAAAAAAAATTCCAAAAAAAATTCCAAAAAAAATTCCAAAAAAAATTTTCAAAAAAAAATTTCAAAAAAATTGAAAAAAATTCAAAAGAAAAAACTCAAAAAAATTTTCAAAAAAAGAAAATTTCGAAAAAAAACTTCAAAAATAAAAAATTAAAAATTTTTTTTTAAAAAAATAGAAAAAAAATTCAAAAAAAATTTATTTTCAAAAAATAAAAAAAAATCAAAAAAAAATTTCAAAACGAAATTTTTTCAAAAAATATAAAAATAAAAAAGTTCGAAAAAAAAATTAAATAAAAAATTTTCAAAAAAAAAAAATTTCGAAAAAAATTTCAAAAAAAATATTCAAAAAAATTTAAGATAAAACGTCAAAAAAAATTTCAAAAGAAAAAAATTTCGAATAAAAACTTGAAAAAAAATTACAAAAAAAATTATCAAAATATTTTCAAAAAATTTACAAAAAAAATTTAAAAAAAATTTTCATAATAAAATTTTTCAAAAAAAAAATTTCAGAAAAAAAATTTCAAAAAAAACTTATAAAATAAAAAAATTTAAAAAAAATTTCAGAAAAATAGAAAAAAAATTCCAAAAAAAATTTTCAATACAAAATTTTTCAAAAAAAAAAATTCAAAATGAAATTTTTCAAAAAAAAATTTTCAAAGAAAAATATTTTTTAAAAAATAAAAAAATAAAAATTCGAAAAAAACTTCCCAAAAATATTTTAAAAAAAAATTTTCAAAAATAAATTACAAAAAAAAAAATTAATTTATTTTTTGAAATTTTTTTCGAAATTTTTGTTGAAAATTTTTTTTTTGAATTTTTTTTCGAATTTTTTATTTTTATTTTTTTTTGAAAAATTATCGTTTTGAATTTTTTTTTTATTTTTTTGAAAATTAATTTTTTTTAAATTTTTTTTAAAATTTTTTAGCTTTGAAGTTTTTTTTCGAAATTTTTTTCTTTTGAAAATTTTTTTTTGAGGTTTTTTTTTGAAATTTTTTTTGAATTTTTTTTCAATTTTTTTGAAATTTTTTTTAAAATTTTTTTTTGGAATTTTTTTTAAAAAATTTTTTTTATTTTTTTTTTCGAAATTTTTTTAAAATTTCCTTGAAATTTTTTTTATTGAAAATTTTTTTTTCGAAATTTTTTTTCGAATTTTTTTTTGAATATTTTTTTTTTTTTGAAAATTAATTTTTTTTGAATTTTTTTTTTAATTTTTCATTTTTGAAGTTTTTTTTTTGAATTTTTTTTTGAATTTTTTTTCAATCTTTTTGAAATTTTTTTTTGAAATTATTTTTTGGAATTTTTTTTCGATTTTTTTTTAAATTTTTTTTTAATTTTTTGAAATTTTTTTTTCGATTTTTTTTTGAAAATTTTTTTTGAATTTTTTTTGAATTTTTTTTCAATTTTTTTTGGAAATTTTTTTCTTTTGAAATTTTTTTCGAAATTTTTTTTTTGAAAATTTTTTTTTGTGAATTTTTTTTTCGAATTTTTTTATTTTTATTTTTTTTGAAAAATTTTCGTTTTGAAATTTTTTTTATTTTTTTGAAAATTTATTTTTTTTGAAATTTTTTTTTTTGAAAATTTTGTTTTGAAAATTTTTTTTGAATTCTTTTTCTATTTTTTTTTTTAATTTTAAATTTTTTTTTGAAATTTTTTAAAAAAATTTTTTTTTTCGAAAATTGTTTTGAATTTTTTTTTATTGAAAATTTTTTTTTCGAAATTTTTTTCGGAATTTATTTTTTGAAAATTTTTTTTTGAATTTTTTTTTCGAATTTTTTTATTTTTATTTTTTTTGAAAAATTTTCGTTTTGAATTTTTTTTTTTTATTTTTTTTTATTTTTTTGAAAATTAATTTTTTTTGAAAATTTTTTTTTTGAAAATTTTGTTTTGAAAATTTTTTTTCAATTTTTTTTCAATTTTTTTTCAATTTTTTTTTGAAAATTTTTTTTGGAATTTTTTTTTGGAATTTTTTTTTGGAATTTTTTTTGGAATTTTTTTTGGAATTTTTTTTTATAATTTTTTTATTTTTTTAAATTTTTTTTTTGAAAAATTTTTTTTATATTTATTTTTTGAAATTTTTGTTTTGAAAATTTTTTTTTTGAATTTTTTTTTCGAATTTTTTATTTTTATTTTTTTTGAAAAATTTTCGTTTTGAATTTTTTTTTATTTTTTTGAAAATTAATTTTTTTTGAATTTTTTATATATATAAATATAAAAAAAAAAAATTTCAAAAAAAAAAAATAAAAAAAAAAATTTTAAAAAATTTCAAAAAGAAAATAAAAAAAATATTTAAAAAAACTTCCAAAAAAAATTTCAAAACGAAAATTTTTCAAAAAAAAATTTAAAAAATAAATTAGAAAAAAATTTAGAAAAAAATGTTTAAAAAAAAAATTTCAAAAAAAATTTCAAAAAAAAAATTTAAAAAATTTTTAAAAAAATTAGAAAAAAAAATTTAGAAAAAAAAAATTTCAATAAGTTTAAAAAAAATTCAAAAGAAATTTCCAAAAAATAAAATTTCAAAAACAAAAATTTTCAAAAAGAAAATTAAAAAAAAAAAAATAAAAAATTTAAAAAAAAATTCAAAAAAAATTTAAAAAAAAAATTTCAAAAAGAAAACTCGAAAAAAAATTTTCAAAAAAAAATTGAAAAAAAATTCAAAAAAAAAATTGAAAAAAAATTGAAAAAAAAATTCAAAAAAAAAACCTCAAAAAAATTAATTTCCAAAAGAAAAAAATTCAAAAAAAAATTTCAAAACGAAAATGTTTCGAAAAAATCAAAAAAAAATTCGAAAAAAAAATTCCAAAAAAAATTTTCAATATAAAATTTTTCAAAAAAAAAATTTTCAAAATAAAATTTTTCAAAACGAAAATTTTTCAAAAAAAATTTTTAAAAAAATTAGAAAAAAATTTAGAAAAAAATGTTTAGAAAAAAAAATTTCAAAAAAAATTTCAAAAAAAAATTCAAAAAATTTTAAAAAAATTAGAAAAAAAATTTAGAAAAAAAAAATTTCAAAAACAGTTTCAAAAAAAATTCAGAAGAAATTTCCAAAAAATAAAATTTCAAAAACAAAAATTTTCAAAAAGAAAATTAAAAAAAAAATAAAAAATTCAAAAAAAAATTTAAAAAAAATAAAAAAAAAATAAAAAAAAAAATTTCAAAATGAAAACTCGAAAAAAAAGTTTCAAAAAAAAAATTGAAAAAAAATTCAAAAAAAAATTCAAAAAAAAACCTCAAAAATACTAATTTCCAAAAAAAAATTCAAAAAAAAATTTCAAAACAAAATTTTTTCGAAAAAATCAAAAAAAATTCGAAAAAAAATCTCAAAAAAAAAATTTTCAAAAAAAAAATTTCAAAAAAAATATCGAAAAAAAAATTTCAAAAAATTAAAAAAATTTTTTTTTTTAAATTCCAAAAAAAAATTTCAATATAAAATTTTTCAAAAAAAATTTCAAAATAAAATTTTTCAAAAAAAAATTTTCAAAGAAAAATATTTAAAAAAAAATAAAAATTCGAAAAAATTGAAAAAAAAAATTCAATATAAATTTAAAAAAAACTGTCAAAAGAAATTTCAAAAGAAAAAACTTCCCAAAAAAAATAAAAAAAAATTTTTTTTCAAAAATAAATTACAAAAAAAAAATTTAAAAAAAATTCGAAAAAAATATTTTCAAAAAAAAAATTTAAAAAAAGTTTCAATATTAAATTCAGAAAAAATTTTCAAAAAAAAAAATTAAAAAAATTGTAAAAAAATTTTCGAAAAAAAGAATTTAAAAAAAAATTCTCAGAAAAATTTGAAAAAAAATTTTAAAAAAAATTTCAAAAAGAAAATTTTTCAAAAAAAAAATTTAAAAAAAAATCGAAAATAAAATTTCAAAAAATTGAAAAAAAATTTTAAAAAAATTCCAAAAAAAAATTCCAAAAAAAATTCCAAAAAAAATTTTCAAAAAAAAATTTCAAAAAAATTGAAAAAAATTCAAAAAAAAAAACTCAAAAAAATTTTCAAAAAAAGAAAATTTCGAAAAAAAACTTCAAAAATAAAAAATTAAAAAAAAATTTTAAAAAATAGAAAAAAAATTCAAAAAAAATTAATTTTCAAAAAATAAAAAAAAATCAAAAAAAAAAATTTCAAAACGAAAATTTTTCGAAAAATATAAAAATAAAAAAGTTCGAAAAAAAAATTAAATAAAAAATTTTCAAAAAAAAAAAATTTCGAAAAAAATTTCAAAAAAAATATTCAAAAAAAATTTAAGATAAATCAAAAAAAATTTCAAAAGAAAAAAATTTCGAATAAAAACTTGAAAAAAAATTACAAAAAAAATTATCAAAATATTTTCAAAAAATTTACAAAAAAAATAAAAAAAAAATTTTCATAATAAAATTTTTCAAAAAAAAAATTTCAGAAAAAAAATTTCAAAAAAAACTTTTAAAATAAAAAAATTAAAAAAAAATTAAAAAAAAATAGAAAAAACATTCCAAAAAAAATTTTCAATACAAAATTTTTCAAAAAAAAAATTCAAAATGAAATTTTTCAAAAAAAAATTTTCAAAGAAAAATATTTTTTAAAAAATAAAAAAATAAAAATTCGAAAAAAACTTCCCAAAAATATTTAAAAAAAAATTTTTCAAAAATAAATTACAAAAAAAAATTTAATTTATTTTTTGAAATTTTTTTCGAAATTTTTGTTGAAAATTTTTTTTTTTGAATTTTTTTTCGAATTTTTTATTTTTATTTTTTTTTGAAAAATTATCGTTTTGAATTTTTTTTTTATTTTTTTGAAAATTATTTTTTTTTTAATTTTTTTAAAAATTTTTTAGCTTTGAAGTTTTTTTTCGAAATTTTTTTCTTTTGAAAATTTTTTTTTGAGGTTTTTTTTGAAATTTTTTTTGAATTTTTTTTCAATTTTTTTGAAATTTTTTTAAAATTTTTTTTTGGAATTTTTTTTGGAATTATTTTTTTAATTTTTTGAAAATGTTTTTGTTTTTTTTTAAATTTATTTTTGAAAAATTTCATTATTGAAAATTTTTTAAAAAGTTTTTTAAAATTTTTTTTGAAATTTTTTTAAAAAATTTTTTTTTATTTTTTCTTTTCGAAATTTTTTTAAAATTTCCTTGAAATTTTTTTTATTGAAAATTTTTTTTTCGAAATTTTTTTTCGAATTTTTTTTTGAATATTTTTTTTTTTTGAAAATTAATTTTTTTTGAATTTTTTTTTAATTTTTCATTTTTGAAGTTTTTTTTTTGAATTTTTTTTTGAAATTTTTTCAATCTTTTTGAAATTATTTTTTGGAATTTTTTTTCGATTTTTTTTAAAATTTTTTTTTAATTTTTTGAAATTTTTTTTTCGATTTTTTTTTGAAAATTTTTTTTGAATTTTTTTTCAATTTTTTTTGGAAATTTTTTTCTTTTGAAATTTTTTTCGAAATTTTTTTTTTGAAAATTTTTTTTTGTGAATTTTTTTTTTTGAAAATTTTGTTTTGAAAATTTTTTTTGAATTCTTTTTCTATTTTTTTTTAATTTTAAATTTTTTTTTGAAATTTTTAAAAAAAATTTTTTTTTTCGAAAATTTTTTTGAATTTTTTTTTATTGAAAATTTTTTTTTCGAAATTTTTTTCGGAATTTATTTTTTGAAAATTTTCGTTTTGAATTTTTTTTTTTTGATTTTTTTTTATTTTTTTGAAAATTAATTTTTTTTGAAAATTTTTTTTTTGAAAATTTTGTTTTGAAAATTTTTTTTCAATTTTTTTTCAATTTTTTTTCAATTTTTTTTTGAAAATTTTTTTTTGGAATTTTTTTTTGGAATTTTTTTTTGGAATTTTTTTTGGAATTTTTTTTTATTATTTTTTTATTTTTTTAAATTTTTTTTTTGAAAATTTTTTTTTATATTTATTTTTTGAAATTTTTGTTTTGAAAATTTTTTTTTGAATTTTTTTTTCGAATTTTCTATTTTTATTTTTTTTGAAAAATTTTCGTTTTGAATTTTTTTTTTATTTTTTTGAAAATTAATTTTTTTGAATTTTTTTTAAATTTTTTATCTTTGAAGTTTTTTTTGAAATTTTTTTCTTTTGAAAATTTGAGTTTTTTTTTTGAAAATTTGAGTTTTTTTTTGAAATTTTTTTTGAATTTTTTTTTCAATTTTTTTGAAATTTTTTTTAAAATTTTTTTTTGGAATTTTTTTTGGAACTATTTTTTAATTTTTTAAAAATTTTTTTTGTTTTCTTTTTAATTTTTTTTTTGAAAAATTTTCTTATTGAAAATTTTTTTAAAATTTTTTTAAATTTTTTTTTGAAATTTTTTTTTTTTATTTTTTTTTTATTTTATTTTTCGAAATTTTTTTTGAAATTTCCTTGAAATTTTTTTTATTGAAAATTTTTTTTTCGAAATTTTTTTTTTGAATATTTTTTTTATTTTTTTGAAAATTAATTTTTTTTGAAATTTTTTTTTTATTTTTTATTTTTGAAGTTTTTTTTCGAAATTTTGTTTGAATTTTTTTTCAATCTTTTTGAAATTTTTTTTTGAAATTATTTTTTGGAATTTTTTTTTGGATTTTTTTTAAATTTTTTTATTATTTTTTGATTTTTTTTTTAAATTCTTTTTAATTTTTTTTTTATTTTTTATTTTTTTTTGAAAATTTTTTTTTGAATTTTTTTTTATTTTTTTTTTGATTTTTTTTACATTTTTTTTAAATTTTCTTTTTGAAAATTTTTGTTTTTGAATTTTTTTTTTCGATTTTTTTCTGAATTTTTTTTAAAACTGTTTTTGAAATTTTTTTTTTCTAATTTTTTTTTCTAATTTTTTTAAAATTTTTTAAAATTTTTTTTAAAATTTTTTTTAAATTTTTTTTTCAAATATTTTTTTTCTAAATTTTTTTCTAAATTTTTTAAAAATTTTTTTAAAATTTTTTTTCGAATTTTTTTTTGAATTTTTTTTTTCTTTTTGAAATTTTGTTTTTAATTTTTTTTTGAAATTTTTTGAAATTTTTTTTTGATTTTTTTTTTAAATTTTTTTTTATTTTTTCTTCAAAAAATTTTTTTGAAATTTTTTTTGAAATTTTTTTTTTGAATTTTTTTTTCTAAATTTTTTTTTGTTTCGAAAAATTTTCGTTTTGAAATTTTTGTTATATTTTTTTAAGTTTTTTAAAAAAATTTTTGAAATTTTTGTTTTATTTTTTCGAGTTTTTTTTGAAATTTTTTTTGAATTTTTCTGAAAATTTTTTATTTTTGAAAATTTTTTTTTGAATTTTTTTTTGAAAGTTTTTGAAATTTATTTGAAAATTTTCAAAAAAAAATTTTCAAAAAAAAAAATTTCAAAACAAAATTTTCAAAAAAAAAATTTTCAAAAAAATAAAAAAAAATCAAAAAAAAAATTTCGAAAAAAATTTTAAAAAAAAATTAAAAAAAAATTTAAAATAAAACGTCAAAAAAATTTTCAAAAGAAAAAAATTTCGAAAAAAAACTTGAAAAAAAAATTACAGAAAAAAATTATCAAAATATTTTCAAAAAATTTACAAAAAAAATTAAAAAAATATTTTCGAAATAAAATTTTTCAAAAAAAATTTTTTCAAAGAAAAATATTTTTAAAAAAATAAAAATTTGAAAAAAATTTTAAAAATTTTTTAAAAAAAATTAAGAAAAAATTTTCAAAAAAAAACTGTCAAAAAAATTTAAAAAAAATTTCAATATAAAATTTTTCAAAAAAAAATTTTCAAAGAAAAATATTTTTAAAAAAATAAAAATTCGAAAAAAAATTTAAAAATATTTTAAAAAAATTAGAAAAAAATTCAAAAAAATAAAAAAAAAACGTCAAAAAATTTTTCAAAAGAAAAAAATTTCCAGATCAAAAAAAATTTTCAAAAAAAAATCGAAAGAAAGAATTTCAAAAAATTTAAAAAAAAAAATAAAAAAATCCAAACAAAAATTCCAAAAAAAAATTTCGAAAAAATCTTCAAAAATAAAAAAAAAATTTCAAGAAAAATAGAAAAAAAATTCAAAAGAAATTTTCAAAACAAAATTTTCAAAAAAAAAATTTTCAAAAAAAATAAAAATAAAAAATTCGAAAAAAAATTCAAAAAAAAAAATTCGAAAAAAATTTCAAAAAATAAATATAAAAAAAATTTTTTCAAAAAATAAATATAAAAAAAAAATTTTCAAAAAAAAAAAAAAAAATTTTTAAAAATTTCAAAAAGAAAATAAAAAAAATATTTAAAAAAAACTTCCAAAAAAAATTTTTAAAAAAAATTCAAAACGAAAATTTTTCGAAAAAAAATTTAAAAAATAAATTAGAAAAAAATTTAGAAAAAAATGTTTAAAAAAAAATTTCAAAAAAAATTTCAAAAAAAAATTAAAAAAATTAGAAAAAAAATTTAGAAAAAAAAATTTCAAAAACAGTTTCAAAAAAAAATTCAGAAGAAATTTCCAAAAAATTAAATTTCAAAAACAAAAATTTTCAAAAAGAAAATTTTTAAAAAAATATATAAAATTCAAAAAAAAAATTAAAAAAAAATAAAAAAAAAATTTCAAAATGAAAACTCGAAAAAAAATTTTCAAAAAAAAAATTTTCAAAAAAAAAATTGAAAAAAAATTGAAAAAAAAATTTAAAAAAAAACCTCAAAAAAACTAATTTCCAAAAAAAAATTCAAAAAAAAATTTCAAAACGAAAATTTTTCAAAAAAATCAAAAAAAATTCGAAAAAAAATTTCAAAAAAAAAATTTTCAAAAAAAAAATTTCAAAAAAAATATCGAAAAAAAAATTTCAAAAAATTAAAAAAAAAATTTTTAAAAATTCCAAAAAAAATTTTCAATATAAAATTTTTCAAAAAAAAATTTCAAAATAAAATTTTTCAAAAAAAAATTTTCAAAGAAAAATATTTAAAAAAAAATAAAAATTCGAAAAAATTGAAAAAAAAAATTCAATATAAATTAAAAAAAAACTGTCAAAAGAAATTTCAAAAGAAAAAACTTCCCAAAAAAAAAAAAAAATTTCAAAAATAAATTACAAAAAAAAATTTAAAAAAAAATTCGAAAAAAATATTTTCAAAAAAAAAATTTAAAAAAAAGTTTCAATATAAAATTCAGAAAAAATTTCCAAAAAAAAAATTTCGAAAAAAAAAATTTAAAAAAAAATTCTCAGAAAAATTTGAAAAAAAATTTAAAAAATTTTAAAAAAAAATTTCAAAAAGAAAATTTTTCAAAAAAAAAATTTAAAAAAAAATCGAAAATAAAATTTCAAAAAATTAAAAAAAAATTTAAAAAAAATTCCAAAAAAAAATTCCAAAAAAAATTCCAAAAAAAATTCCAAAAAAAATTTTCAAAAAAAAAATTCAAAAAAATTGAAAAAAATTCAAAAGAAAAAACTCAAAAAAATTTTCAAAAAAAGAAAATTTCGAAAAAAAACTTCAAAAATAAAAAATTAAAAAAATTTTTAAAAAAAATAGAAAAAAAATTCAAAAAAAATTTATTTTCAAAAAATAAAAAAAAATCAAAAAAAAATTTCAAAACGAAAATTTTTCAAAAAATATAAAAATAAAAAAGTTCGAAAAAAAAATTAAATAAAAAATTTTCAAAAAAAAAAATTTCGAAAAAAATTTCAAAAAAAATATTCAAAAAAATTTAAGATAAAACGTCAAAAAAAATTTCAAAAGAAAAAAATTTCGAATAAAAACTTGAAAAAAAATTACAAAAAAAATTATCAAAATATTTTCAAAAAATTTACAAAAAAAATTTAAAAAAAATTTTCATAATAAAATTTTTCAAAAAAAAAATTTCAGAAAAAAAATTTCAAAAAAAACTTATAAAATAAAAAAATTTAAAAAAAATTTCAGAAAAATAGAAAAAAAATTCCAAAAAAAATTTTCAATACAAAATTTTTCAAAAAAAAAATTCAAAATGAAATTTTTCAAAAAAAAATTTTCAAAGAAAAATATTTTTTAAAAAATAAAAAAATAAAAATTCGAAAAAAACTTCCCAAAAATATTTAAAAAAAAAATTTTCAAAAATAAATTACAAAAAAAAATTAATTTATTTTTTGAAATTTTTTTCGAAATTTTTGTTGAACATTTTTTTTTTGAATTTTTTTTCGAATTTTTTATTTTTATTTTTTTTTGAAAAATTATCGTTTTGAATTTTTTTTTTATTTTTTTGAAAATTAATTTTTTTTTAATTTTTTTTTAAATTTTTTAGCTTTGAAGTTTTTTTTCGAAATTTTTTTCTTTTGAAAATTTTTTTTTGAGGTTTTTTTTTGAAATTTTTTTTGAATTTTTTTTCAATTTTTTTGAAATTTTTTTTAAAATTTTTTTTTGGAATTTTTTTTGGAATTATTTTTTTAATTTTTTGAAAATGTTTTTGTTTTTTTTTAAATTTATTTTTGAAAAATTTCATTATTGAAAATTTTTTTAAAAGTTTTTTAAAATTTTTTTTGAAATTTTTTTAAAAAATTTTTTTTTATTTTTTTTTTTCGAAATTTTTTTAAAATTTCCTTGAAATTTTTTTTATTGAAAATTTTTTTTTCGAAATTTTTTTTCGAATTTTTTTTTGAATATTTTTTTTTTGAAAATTAATTTGTTTTGAATTTTTTTTTTAATTTTTCATTTTTGAAGTTTTTTTTTTGAATTTTTTTTTGAATTTTTTTTCAATCTTTTTGAAATTTTTTTTTGAAATTATTTTTTGGAATTTTTTTTCGATTTTTTTTAAAATTTTTTTTTAATTTTTTGAAATTTTTTTTTCGATTTTTTTTTGAAAATTTTTTTTGAATTTTTTTTTAATTTTTTTTCAATTTCTTTTGGAAATTTTTTTCTTTTGAAATTTTTTTCGAAATTTTTTTTTTGAAAATTTTTTTTTGGTAATTTTTTTTTCGAATTTTTTTATTTTTATTTTTTTTGAAAAATTTTCGTTTTGAAATTTTTTTTATTTTTTTGAAAATTTATTTTTTTTGAAATTTTTCTTTTTGAAAATTTTGTTTTGAAAATTTTTTTTGAATTCTTTTTCTATTTTTTTTTTTAATTTTAAATTTTTTTTTGAAATTTTTTAGAAAATTTTTTTTTTTCGAAAATTTTTTTGAATTTTTTTATTGAAAATTTTTTTTTCGAAATTTTTTTCGGAATTTATTTTTTGAAAATTTTTTTTTGAATTTTTTTTTCGAATTTTTTTATTTTTATTTTTTTTGAAAAATTTTCGTTTTGAATTTTTTTTTTTATTTTTTTTTATTTTTTTGAAAATTAATTTTTTTTGAAAATTTTTTTTTTGAAAATTTTGTTTTGAAAATTTTTTTTCAATTTTTTTTCAATTTTTTTTTGAAAATTTTTTTTGGAATTTTTTTTTGGAATTTTTTTTGGAATTTTTTTTGGAATTTTTTTTTATTATTTTTTTATTTTTTTAAATTTTTTTTTTGAAAATTTTTTTTTATATTTATTTTTTGAAATTTTTGTTTTGAAAATTTTTTTTTTGAATTTTTTTTTCGAATTTTTTATTTTTATTTTTTTTGAAAAATTTTCGTTTTGAATTTTTTTTTATTTTTTTGAAAATTAATTTTTTTTGAATTTTTTTTAAATTTTTTATCTTTGAAGTTTTTTTTTGAAATTTTTTTCTTTTGAAAATTTGAGTTTTTTTTTTTGAAATTTTTTTTGAATTTTTTTTCAATTTTTTTGAAATTTTTTTTAAAATTTTTTTTTGGAATTTTTTTTGGAACTATTTTTTAATTTTTTAAAATTTTTTTTTGTATTTTTTTTTTGAAAAATTTTCTTATTGAAAATTTTTTAAAATTTTTTTTTGAAATTTTTTTTTTAAATTTTTTTTTTATTTTATTTTTCGAAATTTTTTTTGAAATTTCCTTGAAATTTTTTTTATTGAAAATTTTTTTTTCGAAATTTTTTTTTTGAATATTTTTTTTATTTTTTTGAAAATTAATTTTTTTTGAAATTTTTTTTTATTTTTTATTTTGAAGTTTTTTTTTTTTGAAATTTTTTTTGAATTTTTTTTCAATCTTTTTGAAATTTTTTTTTGAAATTATTTTTTGGAATTTTTTTTTGGATTTTTTTTAAATTTTTTTTTTATCCTTTGATTTTTTTTTTAAATTCTTTTTAATTTTTTTTTTATTTTTTATTTTTTTTTGAATTTTTTTTTTCGAGTTTTCTTTTTGAAAATTTTTTTTTGAATTTTTTTTTATTTTTTTTTTGATTTTTTTTTTACATTTTTTTTTTAATTTTCTTTTTGAAAATTTTTGTTTTTGAATTTTTTTTTTCGATTTTTTTCTGAATTTTTTTTAAAACTGTTTTTGAAATTTTTTTTTCTAATTTTTTTAAAATTTTTTTAAATTTTTTTTAAAATTTTTTTTAAATTTTTTTTTCAAATATTTTTTTCAAAATTTTTTTCTAAATTTTTTAAAAATTTTTTAAAATTTTTTTTCGAATTTTTTTTTGAATTTTTTTTTTCTTTTTGAAATTTTGTTTTTAATTTTTTTTTTAAATTTTTTGAAATTTTTTTTTGAATTTTTTTTTGGAATCATTTTTTTAATTTTTTGAAAATGTTTTTGTTTTTTTTTAAATTTATTTTTGAAAAATTTCATTATTGAAAATTTTTTTAAAAGTTTTTTAAAATTTTTTTTGAAATTTTTTTAAAAAAATTTTTTTTATTTTTTTTTTCGAAATTTTTTTAAAATTTCCTTGAAATTTTTTTTATTGAAAATTTTTTTTTCGAAATTTTTTTTCGAATTTTTTTTTGAATATTTTTTTTTTTTGAAAATTAATTTTTTTTGAATTTTTTTTTTAATTTTTCATTTTTGAAGTTTTTTTTTTGAATTTTTTTTTGAATTTTTTTTCAATCTTTTTGAAATTTTTTTTTGAAATTATTTTTTGGAATTTTTTTTCGATTTTTTTTTAAATTTTTTTTTAATTTTTTGAAATTTTTTTTTCGATTTTTTTTTGAAAATTTTTTTTGAATTTTTTTTGAATTTTTTTTCAATTTTTTTTGGAAATTTTTTTCTTTTGAAATTTTTTTCGAAATTTTTTTTTTGAAAATTTTTTTTTGTGAATTTTTTTTTCGAATTTTTTTATTTTTATTTTTTTTGAAAAATTTTCGTTTTGAAATTTTTTTTATTTTTTTGAAAATTTATTTTTTTTGAAATTTTTTTTTTTGAAAATTTTGTTTTGAAAATTTTTTTTGAATTCTTTTTCAATTTTTTTTTTAATTTTAAATTTTTTTTTGAAATTTTTAAAAAAATTTTTTTTTTTCGAAAATTTTTTTGAATTTTTTTTTATTGAAAATTTTTTTTTCGAAATTTTTTTCGGAATTTATTTTTTGAAAATTTTTTTTTGAATTTTTTTTTCGAATTTTTTTATTTTTATTTTTTTTGAAAAATTTTCGTTTTGAATTTTTTTTTTTATTTTTTTTTATTTTTTTGAAAATTAATTTTTTTTGAAAATTTTTTTTTTGAAAATTTTGTTTTGAAAATTTTTTTTCAATTTTTTTTCAATTTTTTTTCAATTTTTTTTTGAAAATTTTTTTTGGAATTTTTTTTTGGAATTTTTTTTGGAATTTTTTTTGGAATTTTTTTTGGAATTTTTTTTTATAATTTTTTTATTTTTTTAAATTTTTTTTTTGAAAATTTTTTTTTATATTTATTTTTTGAAATTTTTGTTTTGAAAATTTTTTTTTTGAATTTTTTTTTCGAATTTTTTATCTTTATTTTTTTTGAAAAATTTTCGTTTTGAATTTTTTTTTATTTTTTTGAAAATTAATTTTTTTTGAATTTTTTATATATATAAATATAAAAAAAAAAATTTTCAAAAAAAAAAATAAAAAAAAAATTTTAAAAAATTTCAAAAAGAAAATAAAAAAAATATTTAAAAAAACTTCCAAAAAAAATTTTTAAAAAAATTTCAAAACGAAAATTTTTCAAAAAAAAATTTAAAAAATAAATTAGAAAAAAAATTAGAAAAAAATGTTTAAAAAAAAAATTTCAAAAAAAATTTCAAAAAAAAAATTTAAAAAATTTTTAAAAAAATTAGAAAAAAAATTTAGAAAAAAAAAATTTCAATAAGTTTCAAAAAAAATTCAAAAGAAATTTCCAAAAAATAAAATTTCAAAAACAAAAATTTTCAAAAAGAAAATTAAAAAAAAAAAAATAAAAAATTTAAAAATAATTCAAAAAAAATTAAAAAAAAAAATTTCAAAAAGAAAACTCGAAAAAAAATTTTCAAAAAAAAATTGAAAAAAAATTCAAAAAAAAAATTGAAAAAAAATTGAAAAAAAAATTCAAAAAAAAAACCTCAAAAAAATTAATTTCAAAAAGAAAAAAATTCAAAAAAAAATTTCAAATCAAAAATGTTTCGAAAAAATCAAAAAAAAATTCGAAAAAAAAATTCCAAAAAAAATTTTCAATATAAAATTTTTCAAAAAAAAATTTTCAAAATAAAATTTTTCAAAACGAAAATTTTTCAAAAAAAAATTTAAAAAAAAATTAGAAAAAAATTTAGAAAAAAATGTTTAGAAAAAAAAATTTCAAAAAAAATTTCAAAAAAAAATTAAAAAAATTTTAAAAAAATTAGAAAAAAAATTTAGAAAAAAAAAATTTCAAAAACAGTTTCAAAAAAAAATCAGAAGAAATTTCCAAAAAATAAAATTTCGAAAACAAAAATTTTCAAAAAGAAAATTAAAAAAAAAATAAAAAAATTCAAAAAAAAATTTAAAAAAAATAAAAAAAAAATAAAAAAAAAAATTTCAAAATGAAAACTCGAAAAAAAAGTTTCAAAAAAAAAAATTGAAAAAAAATTCAAAAAAAAATTCAAAAAAAAACCTCAAAAATACTAATTTCCAAAAAAAAATTCAAAAAAAAATTTCAAAACGAAATTTTTTCGAAAAAATCAAAAAAAATTCGAAAAAAAATCTCAAGAAAAAAATTTTCAAAAAAAAAATTTCAAAAAAAATATCGAAAAAAAAATTTCAAAAAATTAAAAAAATTTTTTTTTTTTTAATTCCAAAAAAAAAATTTCAATATAAAATTTTTCAAAAAAAATTTCAAAATAAAATTTTTCAAAAAAAAATTTTCAAAGAAAAATATTTAAAAAAAAATAAAAATTCGAAAAAATTGAAAAAAAAAATTCAATATAAATTTAAAAAAAAATTTCAAAAGAAATTTCAAAAGAAAAAACTTCCCAAAAAAAATAAAAAAAAAATTTTTTCAAAAATAAATTACAAAAAAAAAATTTAAAAAAAATTCGAAAAAAATATTTTCAAAAAAAAAATTTAAAAAAAGTTTCAGAAAAAATTTTCAAAAAAAAAAAATTTAAAAAATTGTAAAAAAATTTTCGAAAAAAAGAATTTAAAAAAAAAATCTCAGAAAAATTTGAAAAAAAATTTAAAAAAAAATTTCAAAAAGAAAATTTTTCAAAAAAAAAATTAAAAAAAAATCGAAAATAAAATTTCAAAAAATTAAAAAAAAATTTTAAAAAAATTCCAAAAAAAAATTCCAAAAAAAATTACAAAAAAAATTTTCAAAAAAAAATTTCAAAAAAATTGATAAAAAAATTCAAAAAAAAAAACTCAAAAAAATTTTCAAAAAAAGAAAATTTCGAAAAAAAACTTCAAAAATAAAAAATTAAAAAAAAATTTTAAAAAATAGAAAAAAAATTCAAAAAAAATTAATTTTCAAAAAATAAAAAAAAATCAAAAAAAATATTTCAAAACGAAAATTTTTCAAAAAATATAAAAATAAAAAAGTTCGAAAAAAAAATTAAATAAAAAATTTTCAAAAAAAAAAAATTTCGAAAAAAATTTCAAAAAAAATATTCAAAAAAAATTTAAGATAAATCAAAAAAAAATTTCAAAAGAAAAAAATTTCGAATAAAAACTTGAAAAAAAATTACAAAAAAAATTATCAAAATATTTTCAAAGAATTTACAAAAAAAATAAAAAAAAAAATTTTCATAATAAAATTTTTCAAAAAAAAAATTTCAGAAAAAAAATTTCAAAAAAAACTTTTAAAATAAAAAAATTAAAAAAAAATTTAAAAAAAATAGAAAAAACATTCCAAAAAAAATTTTCAATACAAAATTTTTCAAAAAAAAAAATTCAAAATGAAATTTTTCAAAAAAAAAATTTCAAAGAAAAATATTTTTTAAAAAATAAAAAAATAAAAATTCGAAAAAAACTTCCCAAAAATATTTAAAAAAAAATTTTTCAAAAATAAATTACAAAAAAAAAATTAATTTATATTTTGAAATTTTTTTCGAAATTTTTGTTGAAAATTTTTTTTTTTGAATTTTTTTTCGAATTTTTTATTTTTATTTTTTTTTGAAAAATTATCGTTTTGAATTTTTTTTTTATTTTTTTGAAAATTATTTTTTTTTTAATTTTTTTAAAAATTTTTTAGCTTTGAAGTTTTTTTTCGAAATTTTTTTCTTTTGAAAATTTTTTTTTGAGGTTTTTTTTGAAATTTTTTTTGAATTTTTTTTCAATTTTTTTGAAATTTTTTTTAAATTTTTTTTTGGAATTTTTTTTGGAATTATTTTTTTAATTTTTTGAAAATGTTTTTGTTTTTTTTTAAATTTATTTTTGAAAAATTTCATTATTGAAAATTTTTTAAAAAGTTTTTTAAAATTTTTTTTGAAATTTTTTTAAAAAATTTTTTTTTATTTTTTTTTCGAAATTTTTTTAAAATTTCCTTGAAATTTTTTTTATTGAAAATTTTTTTTTCGAAATTTTTTTTCGAATTTTTTTTTGAATATTTTTTTTTTTTTGAAAATTAATTTTTTTTGAATTTTTTTTTAATTTTTCATTTTTGAAGTTTTTTTTTTGATTTTTTTTTTGAATTTTTTTCAATCTTTTTGAAATTATTTTTTGGAATTTTTTTTCGATTTTTTTTTAAATTTTTTTTTAATTTTTTGAAATTTTTTTTTCGATTTTTTTTTGAAAATTTTTTTTGAATTTTTTTTGATTTTTTTTTCAATTTTTTTTGGAAATTTTTTTCTTTTGAAATTTTTTTCGAAATTTTTTTTTTGAAAATTTTTTTTTGTGAATTTTTTTTTTTTGAAAATTTTGTTTTGAAAATTTTTTTTGAATTCTTTTTCTATTTTTTTTTTAATTTTAAATTTTTTTTTGAAATTTTTTAAAAAAATTTTTTTTTTCGAAAATTTTTTTGAATTTTTTTTTATTGAAAATTTTTTTTTCGAAATTGTTTTCGGAATTTATTTTTTGAAAATTTTCGTTTTGAATTTTTTTTTTTGATTTTTTTTTATTTTTTTGAAAATTAATTTTTTTTGAAAATTTTTTTTTTGAAAATTTTGTTTTGAAAATTTTTTTTCAATTTTTTTTTCAATTTTTTTTCAATTTTTTTTTGAAAATTTTTTTTTGGAATTTTTTTTTGGAATTTTTTTTTGGAATTTTTTTTGGAATTTTTTTTTATTATTTTTTTATTTTTTTAAATTTTTTTTTTGAAGTTTTTTTTTTATATTTATTTTTTGAAATTTTTGTTTTGAAAATTTTTTTTTGAATTTTTTTTTCGAATTTTCTATTTTTATTTTTTTTGAAAAATTTTCGTTTTGAATTTTTTTTTTATTTTTTTGAAAATTAATTTTTTTGAATTTTTTATCTTTGAAGTTTTTTTTTGAAATTTTTTTCTTTTGAAAATTTGAGTTTTTTTTTTTGAAAATTTGAGTTTTTTTTTTTGAAATTTTTTTTGAATTTTTTTTTCAATTTTTTTGAAATTTTTTTTAAAATTTTTTTTTGGAATTTTTTTTGGAACTATTTTTTAATTTTTTAAAAATTTTTTTTGTTTTTTTTTTAATTTTTTTTTTTAAAATTTTCTTATTGAAAATTTTTTTAAAATTTTTTTAAATTTTTTTTTGAAATTTTTTTTTTAATTTTTTTTTATTTTATTTTTCGAAATTTTTTTTGAAATTTCCTTGAAATTTTTTTTATTGAAAATTTTTTTTTCGAAATTTTTTTTTTGAATATTTTTTTTATTTTTTTGAAAATTAATTTTTTTTGAAATTTTTTTTTTATTTTTTATTTTTGAAGTTTTTTTTCGAAATTTTGTTTGAATTTTTTTTCAATCTTTTTGAAATTTTTTTTTGAAATTATTTTTTGGAATTTTTTTTTGGATTTTTTTTTAATTTTTTTTTTATTTTTTGATTTTTTTTTTAAATTCTTTTTAATTTTTTTTTTATTTTTTATTTTTTTTTTGAAAATTTTTTTTTGAATTTTTTTTTATTTTTTTTTTGAAAATTTTTGTTTTTGAATTTTTTTTTTCGATTTTTTTCTGAATTTTTTTTAAAACTGTTTTTGAAATTTTTTTTTTCTAATTTTTTTTTCAAATTTTTTTAAAATTTTTTTAAATTTTTTTTTGAAATTTTTTTTTTAATTTTTTTTTATTTTATTTTTCGAAATTTTTTTTGAAATTTCCTTGAAATTTTTTTTATTGAAAATTTTTTTTTCGAAATTTTTTTTTTGAATATTTTTTTTATTTTTTTGAAAATTAATTTTTTTTGAAATTTTTTTTTTATTTTTTATTTTTGAAGTTTTTTTTCGAAATTTTGTTTGAATTTTTTTTCAATCTTTTTGAAATTTTTTTTTGAAATTATTTTTTGGAATTTTTTTTTGGATTTTTTTTTAATTTTTTTTTTATTTTTTGATTTTTTTTTTAAATTCTTTTTAATTTTTTTTTTATTTTTTATTTTTTTTTTGAAAATTTTTTTTTGAATTTTTTTTTAATTTTCTTTTTGAAAATTTTTGTTTTTGAATTTTTTTTTTCGATTTTTTTCTGAATTTTTTTTAAAACTGTTTTTGAAATTTTTTTTTTCTAATTTTTTTTTCTAATTTTTTTAACATTTTTTAAAATTTTTTTTAAAATTTTTTTAAAATTTTTTTTTCAAATATTTTTTTCTAAATTTTTTTCTAAATTTTTTAAAAATTTTTTTAAAATTTTTTTTCGAATTTTTTTTTGAATTTTTTTTTTCTTTTTGAAATTTTGTTTTTAATTTTTTTTTGAAATTTTTTGAAATTTTTTTTTGATTTTTTTTTTAAATTTTTTTTTATTTTTTCTTCAAAAAATTTTTTTGAAATTTTTTTTGAAATTTTTTTTTTGAATTTTTTTTTCTAAATTTTTTTTTGTTTCGAAAAATTTTCGTTTTGAAATTTTTGTTATATTTTTTTAAGTTTTTTAAAAAAATTTTTGAAATTTTTGTTTTATTTTTTCGAGTTTTTTTTGAAATTTTTTTTGAATTTTTCTGAAAATTTTTTATTTTTGAAAATTTTTTTTTGAATTTTTTTTTGAAAGTTTTTGAAATTTATTTGAAAATTTTCAAAACAAAATTTTCAAAAAAAAAAATTTCAAAACAAAATTTTCAAAAAAAAAATTTTCAAAAAAATAAAAAAAAATCAAAAAAAAAATTTCGAAAAAAATTTTTAAAAAAAAATTTAAAAAAAATTTAAAATAAAACGTCAAAAAAATTTTCAAAAGAAAAAAATTTCGAAAAAAAACTTGAAAAAAAAATTACAGAAAAAAATTATCAAAATATTTTCAAAAAATTTACAAAAAAAATTAAAAAAATATTTTCGAAATAAAATTTTTCAAAAAAAAATTTTTCAAAGAAAAATATTTTTAAAAAAATAAAAATTTGAAAAAAATTTTAAAAATTTTTTTAAAAAAATTAAGAAAAAATTTTCAAAAAAAAACTGTCAAAAAAATTTAAAAAAAATTTCAATATAAAATTTTTCAAAAAAAAATTTTCAAAGAAAAATATTTTAAAAAAAATAAAAATTCGAAAAAAATTTTAAAAATATTTAAAAAAAATTAGAAAAAAATTCAAAAAAATAAAAAAAAAACGTCAAAAAATTTTTCAAAAGAAAAAAATTTCCAGATCAAAAAAAATTTTCAAAAAAAAATCGAAAGAAAGAATTTCAAAAAATTAAAAAAAAAAATTAAAAAAATCCAAACAAAAATTCCAAAAAAAAATTTCGAAAAAATCTTCAAAAATAAAAAAAAAATTTCAAGAAAAATAGAAAAAAAATTCAAAAGAAATTTTCAAAACAAAATTTTCAAAAAAAAAATTTTCAAAAAAAATAAAAATAAAAAATTCGAAAAAAAATTCAAAAAAAAAAATTCGAAAAAAATTTCAAAAAATAAATATAAAAAAAATTTTTTCAAAAAATAAATATAAAAAAAAAATTTTCAAAAAAAAAAAAAAAAATTTTTAAAAATTTCAAAAAGAAAATAAAAAAAATATTTAAAAAAAACTTCCAAAAAAAATTTTTAAAAAAAATTCAAAACGAAAATTTTTCGAAAAAAAATTTAAAAAATAAATTAGAAAAAAATTTAGAAAAAAATGTTTAAAAAAAAAAATTTCAAAAAAAATTTCAAAAAAAAAATTTAAAAAAATTTAAAAAAAATTAGAATAAAAATTTAGAAAAAAAAAATTTCAATAAGTTTCAAAAAAAATTCAAAAGAAATTTCCAAAAAATAAAATTTCAAAAACAAAAATTTTCAAAAAGAAAATTTTTTAAAAAAAATAAAAAAAAAATAAAAAATTTTAAAAAAAATTCAAAAAAAATTTTAAAAAATTAAAAAAAAATTTTTTAAAAAATTTCAAAAAGAAAACTCGAAAAAAAATGTTCAAATAAAAAATTTTTCAAAAAAAAAATTGAAAAAAAATTCAAAAAAAAAATTGAAAAAAAATTCAAAAAAAAATACAAAAAAAAACCTCAAAAAAATTAATTTCCAAAAGAAAAAAATTCAAAAAAAAATTTCAAAACGAAAATGTTTCGAAAAAATCAAAAAAAAATTCGAAAAAAATTTTCAAAAATAAAATTTTCAAAAAAAAAATTTCAAAAAAATATCGAAAAAAAATTTCAAAAAATTAAAAAAAAAATTTTAAAAAAATTCCAAAAAAACAATTCCAAAAAAAATTTTCAATATAAAATTTTTCAAAAAAAAATTTTCAAAATAAAATTTTTCAAAAAAAAATTTTCAAGAAAAATATTTAAAAAAAAATAAAAAAATAAAAATTCGAAAAAATTGAAAAAAAAAATTCAATATAAAAAATAAAAAAATACTGTCAAAAGAAATTTCAAAAGAAAAAAACTTCCCAAAAAAAATTTAAAAAAAAAATTTTTCAAAAATAAATTACAAAAAAAAAATTAAAAAAAAATTTCGAAAAAAATTTCAAAACGAAAATTTTTCGAAAAAAAATTAAAAAAAAAATTAGAAAAAAATTTAGAAAAAAATATTTAGAAAAAAAAATTTCAAAAAAAATTTCAAAAAAAAATTAAAAAAATTAGAAAAAAAATTTAGAAAAAAAAAATTTCAAAAACAGTTTCAAAAAAAATTCAGAAGAAATTTCCAAAAAATTAAATTTCAAAAACAAAAATTTTCAAAAAGAAAATTTTAAAAAAAATATATAAAATTCAAAAAAAAAATTAAAAAAAAATAAAAAAAAAATTTCAAAATGAAAACTCGAAAAAAAATTTTCAAAAAAAAAATTTTCAAAAAAAAAATTGAAAAAAAATTGAAAAAAAAATTTAAAAAAAAACCTCAAAAAAACTAATTTCCAAAAAAAAATTCAAAAAAAAATTTCAAAACGAAAATTTTTCAAAAAAATCAAAAAAAATTCGAAAAAAAATTTCAAAAAAAAAATTTTCAAAAAAAAAATTTCAAAAAAAATATCGAAAAAAAAATTTCAAAAAATTAAAAAAAAAATTTTTAAAAATTCCAAAAAAAATTTTCAATATAAAATTTTTCAAAAAAAAATTTCAAAATAAAATTTTTCAAAAAAAAATTTTCAAAGAAAAATATTTTAAAAAAAATAAAAATTCGAAAAAATTGAAAAAAAAAAATTCAATATAAATTTAAAAAAAACTGTCAAAAGAAATTTCAAAAGAAAAAACTTCCCAAAAAAAAAAAAAAAATTTCAAAAATAAATTACAAAAAAAAATTTAAAAAAAAATTCGAAAAAAATATTTTCAAAAAAAAAATTTAAAAAAAAGTTTCAATATAAAATTCAGAAAAAATTTCCAAAAAAAAAATTTCGAAAAAAAAAAATTTAAAAAAAAATTCTCAGAAAAATTTGAAAAAAAATTTAAAAAAATTTAAAAAAAAATTTCAAAAAGAAAATTTTTCAAAAAAAAAATTTAAAAAAAAATCGAAAATAAAATTTCAAAAAATTAAAAAAAAATTTAAAAAAAAATTCCAAAAAAAAATTCCAAAAAAAATTCCAAAAAAAATTCCAAAAAAAATTTTCAAAAAAAAATTTCAAAAAAATTGAAAAAAATTCAAAAGAAAAAACTCAAAAAAATTTTCAAAAAAAGAAAATTTCGAAAAAAAACTTCAAAAATAAAAAATTAAAAAATTTTTTTTAAAAAAATAGAAAAAAAATTCCAAAAAAAATTTTCAATACAAAATTTTTCAAAAAAAAAATTCAAAATGAAATTTTTCAAAAAAAAATTTTCAAAGAAAAATATTTTTTAAAAAATAAAAAAATAAAAATTCGAAAAAAACTTCCCAAAAATATTTAAAAAAAAAATTTTCAAAAATAAATTACAAAAAAAAAATTAATTTATTTTTTGAAATTTTTTTCGAAATTTTTGTTGAACATTTTTTTTTTTGAATTTTTTTTCGAATTTTTTATTTTTATTTTTTTTTGAAAAATTATCGTTTTGAATTTTTTTTTTATTTTTTTGAAAATTAATTTTTTTTTAATTTTTTTTAAAATTTTTTAGCTTTGAAGTTTTTTTTCGAAATTTTTTTCTTTTGAAAATTTTTTTTGAGGTTTTTTTTTTGAAATTTTTTTTGAATTTTTTTTCAATTTTTTTGAAATTTTTTTTAAAATTTTTTTTTGGAATTTTTTTTGGAATTATTTTTTTAATTTTTTGAAAATGTTTTTGTTTTTTTTAAATTTATTTTTGAAAAATTTCATTATTGAAAATTTTTTAAAAAGTTTTTTAAAATTTTTTTTGAAATTTTTTTAAAAAATTTTTTTTTATTTTTTTTTTTCGAAATTTTTTTAAAATTTCCTTGAAATTTTTTTTATTGAAAATTTTTTTTTCGAAATTTTTTTTCGAATTTTTTTTGAATATTTTTTTTTTTGAAAATTAATTTTTTTTGAATTTTTTTTTTAATTTTTCATTTTTGAAGTTTTTTTTTTGAATTTTTTTTTGAATTTTTTTTCAATCTTTTTGAAATTTTTTTTTGAAATTATTTTTTGGAATTTTTTTTCGATTTTTTTTTTAATTTTTTTTTAATTTTTTGAAATTTTTTTTTCGATTTTTTTTGAAAATTTTTTTTGAATTTTTTTGAATTTTTTTTCAATTTCTTTTGAAATTTTTTTCGAAATTTTTTTTTTGAAAATTTTTTTTTGTGAATTTTTTTTTCGAATTTTTTTATTTTTATTTTTTTTGAAAAATTTTCGTTTTGAAATTTTTTTTATTTTTTTGAAAATTTATTTTTTTTGAAATTTTTTTTTTTGAAAATTTTGTTTTGAAAATTTTTTTTGAATTCTTTTTCTATTTTTTTTTTTAATTTTAAATTTTTTTTTGAAATTTTTTAGAAAATTTTTTTTTTTCGAAAATTTTTTTGAATTTTTTTATTGAAAATTTTTTTTTCGAAATTTTTTTCGGAATTTATTTTTTGAAAATTTTTTTTTGAATTTTTTTTTCGAATTTTTTTATTTTTATTTTTTTTGAAAAATTTTCGTTTTGAATTTTTTTTTTTATTTTTTTTTATTTTTTTGAAAATTAATTTTTTTTGAAAATTTTTTTTTTGAAAATTTTGTTTTGAAAATTTTTTTTCAATTTTTTTTCAATTTTTTTTCAATTTTTTTTTGAAAATTTTTTTGGAATTTTTTTTTGGAATTTTTTTTGGAATTTTTTTTGGAATTTTTTTTTATTATTTTTTTATTTTTTTAAATTTTTTTTTTGAAAATTTTTTTTTTATATTTATTTTTTGAAATTTTTGTTTTGAAAATTTTTTTTTTGAATTTTTTTTTCGAATTTTTTATTTTTATTTTTTTTGAAAAATTTTCGTTTTGATTTTTTTTTTATTTTTTTGAAAATTAATTTTTTTTGAATTTTTTTAAAATTTTTTATCTTTGAAGTTTTGAGTTTTTTTTTTGAAATTTTTTTTGAATTTTTTTGAAATTTTTTTTAAAATTTTTTTTTGGAATTTTTTTTGGAACTATTTTTTTAATTTTTTAAAATTTTTTTTTGTATTTTTTTTTTGAAAAATTTTCTTATTGAAAATTTTTTTAAATTTTTTTTTGAAATTTCCTTGAAATTTTTTTTATTGAAAATTTTTTTTTCGAAATTTTTTTTTTTGAATATTTTTTTTATTTTTTTGAAAATTAATTTTTTTTGAAATTTTTTTTTATTTTTTATTTTTGAAGTTTTTTTTTTTGAAATTTTTTTTGAATTTTTTTTCAATCTTTTTGAAATTTTTTTTGAAATTATTTTTTGGAATTTTTTTTTGGATTTTTTTAAAATTTTTTTTTTATTCTTTGATTTTTTTTTTAAATTCTTTTTAATTTTTTTTTTATTTTTTATTTTTTTTTGAAATTTTTTTTTCGAGTTTTCTTTTTGAAAATTTTTTTTTGAATTTTTTTTTATTTTTTTTTTGATTTTTTTTTTACATTTTTTTTTTAATTTTCTTTTTGAAAATTTTTGTTTTTGAATTTTTTTTTTCGATTTTTTTCTGAATTTTTTTTAAAACTGTTTTTGAAATTTTTTTTTCTAATTTTTTTAAAATTTTTTTAAAAAAAATTTTCATAATAAAATTTTTCAAAAAAAAAATTTCAGAAAAAAAATTTCAAAAAAAACTTATAAAATAAAAAAATTAAAAAAAAATTTCAGAAAAATAGAAAAAAAATTCCAAAAAAATTTTCAATACAAAATTTTTCAAAAAAAAAAATTCAAAAAGAAATTTTTCAAAAAAAAATTTTCAAAGAAAAATATTTTTTAAAAAATAAAAAAATAAAAATTCGAAAAAAACTTCCCAAAAATATTTAAAAAAAAAATTTTCAAAAATAAATTACAAAAAAAAATTTAATTTATTTTTTGAAATTTTTTTCGAAATTTTTGTTGAAAATTTTTTTTTTGAATTTTTTTTCGAATTTTTTATTTTTATTTTTTTTTGAAAAATTATCGTTTTGAATTTTTTTTTTATTTTTTTGAAAATTAATTTTTTTTAAATTTTTTTTAAAATTTTTTTTTAAATTTTTTAGCTTTGAAGTTTTTTTTCGAAATTTTTTTCTTTTGAAAATTTTTTTTTGAGGTTTTTTTTTGAAATTTTTTTTGAAATTTTTTTCAATTTTTTTGAAATTTTTTTTAAAATTTTTTTTTGGAATTTTTTTTGGAATTATTTTTTTAATTTTTTGAAAATGTTTTTGTTTTTTTTTAAATTTATTTTTGAAAAATTTCATTATTGAAAATTTTTTTAAAAGTTTTTTAAATTTTTTTTTGAAATTTTTTTAAAAAAATTTTTTTTATTTTTTTTTTCGAAATTTTTTTAAAATTTCCTTGAAATTTTTTTTATTGAAAATTTTTTTTTCGAAATTTTTTTTAAAATTTTTTTTAAATTTTTTTTTCAAATATTTTTTTCTTAATTTTTTTCTAAATTTTTTAAAAATTTTTTTAAAATTTTTTTTCGAATTTTTTTTTGAATTTTTTTTTTCTTTTTGAAATTTTGTTTTTAATTTTTTTTTGAAATTTTTTGAAATTTTTTTTTGATTTTTTTTTAAATTTTTTTTTATTTTTTCTTCAAAAAATTTTTTTGAAATTTTTTTTGAAATTTTTTTTTTGAATTTTTTTTTCTAAATTTTTTTTTGTTTCGAAAAATTTTCGTTTTGAAATTTTTGTTATATTTTTTTAAGTTTTTTAAAAAATTTTTTGAAATTTTTGTTTTATTTTTTCGAGTTTTTTTTGAAATTTTTTTTGAATTTTTCTGAAATTTTTTTATTTTTGAAATTTTTTTTTTGAATTTTTTTTTGAAAGTTTTTGAAATTTATTTGAAAATTTTCAAAACAAAATTTTCAAAAAAAAAAATTTCAAAACAAAATTTTCAAAAAAAAAATTTTCAAAAAAATAAAAAAAAATCAAAAAAAAAAATTTCGAAAAAAATTAAAAAAAAAAAATTAAAAAAAAATTTAAAATAAAACGTCAAAAAAATTTTCAAAAGAAAAAAATTTCGAAAAAAAACTTGAAAAAAAAATTACAGAAAAAAATTATCAAAATATTTTCAAAAAATTTACAAAAAAAATTAAAAAAATATTTTCGAAATAAAATTTTTCAAAAAAAAATTTTTCAAAGAAAAATATTTTTAAAAAAATAAAAATTTGAAAAAAATTTTAAAAATTTTTTTAAAAAAATTAAGAAAAAATTTTCAAAAAAAAACTGTCAAAAAAATTTAAAAAAAATTTCAATATAAAATTTTTCAAAAAAAAATTTTCAAAGAAAAATATTTAAAAAAAAATAAAAATTCGAAAAAAATTTTAAAAATATTTAAAAAAAATTAGAAAAAAATTCAAAAAAATAAAAAAAAAAACGTCAAAATGAAAACTCGAAAAAAAAATTTCAAAAAAAAAATTTTCAAAAAAAAAATTGAAAAAAAATTGAAAAAAAAATTTAAAAAAAAAACCTCAAAAAAACTAATTTCCAAAAAAAAATTCAAAAAAAAATTTCAAAACGAAAATTTTTCAAAAAAATCAAAAAAAATTCGAAAAAAAATTTCAAAAAAAAAATTTTCAAAAAAAAAATTTCAAAAAAAATATCGAAAAAAAAATTTCAAAAAATTAAAAAAAAAATTTTTTAAAAATTCCAAAAAAAATTTTCAATATAAAATTTTTCAAAAAAAAATTTCAAAATAAAATTTTTCAAAAAAAAATTTTCAAAGAAAAATATTTAAAAAAAAATAAAAATTCGAAAAAATTGAAAAAAAAAAATTCAATATAAATTAAAAAAAAACTGTCAAAAGAAATTTCAAAAGAAAAAACTTCCCAAAAAAAAAAAAAAATTTTCAAAAATAAATTACAAAAAAAAATTTAAAAAAAAATTCGAAAAAAATATTTTCAAAAAAAAAATTTAAAAAAAAGTTTCAATATAAAATTCAGAAAAAATTTCCAAAAAAAAAATTTCGAAAAAAAAAAATTTAAAAAAAAATTCTCAGAAAAATTTGAAAAAAAATTTAAAAAAATTTTTAAAAAAATTTCAAAAAGAAAATTTTTCAAAAAAAAAATTTAAAAAAAAATCGAAAATAAAATTTCAAAAAATTAAAAAAAAATTAAAAAAAAATTCCAAAAAAAAATTCCAAAAAAAATTCCAAAAAAAATTCCAAAAAAAATTTTCAAAAAAAAATTTCAAAAAAATTGAAAAAAATTCAAAAGAAAAAACTCAAAAAAAATTTCAAAAAAAGAAAATTTCGAAAAAAAACTTCAAAAATAAAAAATTAAAAAATTAATTTTCAAAAAATAGAAAAAAAATTCAAAAAAAATTTATTTTCAAAAAATAAAAAAAAATCAAAAAAAAATTTCAAAACGAAAATTTTTCAAAAAATATAAAAATAAAAAAGTTCGAAAAAAAAATTAAATAAAAAATTTTCAAAAAAAAAAAATTTCGAAAAAAATTTCAAAAAAATATTCAAAAAAATTTAAGATAAAACGTCAAAAAAATTTCAAAAGAAAAAAATTTCGAATAAAAACTTGAAAAAAAATTACAAAAAAAATTATCAAAATATTTTCAAAAAATTTACAAAAAAAATTTAAAAAAAATTTTCATAATAAAATTTTTCAAAAAAAAAAATTCAGAAAAAAAATTTCAAAAAAAACTTATAAAATAAAAAAATTAAAAAAAAATTTCAGAAAAATAGAAAAAAAATTCCAAAAAAAATTTTCAATACAAAATTTTTCAAAAAAAAAATTCAAAATGAAATTTTTCAAAAAAAAATTTTCAAAGAAAAATATTTTTTAAAAAATAAAAAAATAAAAATTCGAAAAAAACTTCCCAAAAATATTTAAAAAAAAAATTTTCAAAAATAAATTACAAAAAAAAAATTAATTTAATTTTGAAATTTTTTTCGAAATTTTTGTTGAACATTTTTTTTTTGAATTTTTTTTCGAATTTTTTATTTTTATTTTTTTTTGAAAAATTATCGTTTTGAATTTTTTTTTTATTTTTTTGAAAATTAATTTTTTTTTAATTTTTTTTAAAATTTTTTAGCTTTGAAGTTTTTTTTCGAAATTTTTTTCTTTTGAAAATTTTTTTTTGAGGTTTTTTTTTGAAATTTTTTTTCAATTTTTTTGAAATTTTTTTTAAAATTTTTTTTTGGAATTTTTTTTGGAATTATTTTTTTAATTTTTTGAAAATGTTTTTGTTTTTTTTTAAATTTATTTTTGAAAAATTTCATTATTGAAAATTTTTTAAAAAGTTTTTTAAAATTTTTTTTGAAATTTTTTTAAAAAATTTTTTTTTATTTTTTTTTTCGAAATTTTTTAAAAATTTCCTTGAAATTTTTTTATTGAAAATTTTTTTTTCGAAATTTTTTTTCGAATTTTTTTTTGAATATTTTTTTTTTTTGAAAATTAATTTTTTTTGAATTTTTTTTTTAATTTTTCATTTTTGAAGTTTTTTTTTGAATTTTTTTCTGAATTTTTTTTCAATCTTTTTGAAATTTTTTTTTGAAATTATTTTTTGGAATTTTTTTTCGATTTTTTTTAAAATTTTTTTTTAATTTTTTGAAATTTTTTTTTCGATTTTTTTTTGAAAATTTTTTTGAATTTTTTTTGAATTTTATTTTCAATTTCTTTTGGAAATTTTTTTCTTTTGAAATTTTTTTCGAAATTTTTTTTTTGAAAATTTTTTTTTGTGAATTTTTTTTTCGAATTTTTTTATTTTTATTTTTTTTGAAAAATTTTCGTTTTGAAATTTTTTTTATTTTTTTGAAAATTTATTTTTTTTGAAATTTTTTTTTTTGAAAATTTTGTTTTGAAAATTTTTTTTGAATTCTTTTTCTATTTTTTTTTTAATTTTAAATTTTTTTTTGAAATTTTTTAAAAAATTTTTTTTTTTCGAAAATTTTTTTGAATTTTTTTTTATTGAAAATTTTTTTTTCGAAATTTTTTTCGGAATTTATTTTTTGAAAATTTTTTTTTGAATTTTTTTTTCGAATTTTTTTATTTTTATTTTTTTTGAAAAATTTTCGTTTTGAATTTTTTTTTTATTTCTTTTTATTTTTTTGAAAATTAATTTTTTTTGAAAATTTTTTTTTTGAAAATTTTGTTTTGAAAATTTTTTTTCAATTTTTTTTCAATTTTTTTTCAATTTTTTTTTGAAAATTTTTTTTGGAATTTTTTTTTGGAATTTTTTTTTGGAATTTTTTTTTATTATTTTTTTATTTTTTTAAATTTTTTTTTTGAAAATTTTTTTTTATATTTATTTTTTGAAATTTTTGTTTTGAAAATTTTTTTTTTGAATTTTTTTTTCGAATTTTTTATTTTTATTTTTTTTGAAAAATTTTCGTTTTGAATTTTTTTTTATTTTATTGAAAATTAATTTTTTTTGAATTTTTTTTAAATTTTTTATCTTTGAAGTTTTTTTTTGAAATTTTTTTCTTTTGAAAATTTGAGTTTTTTTTTTTGAAATTTTTTTTGAATTTTTTTTCAATTTTTTTGAAATTTTTTTTAAAATTTTTTTTTGGAATTTTTTTTGGAACTATTTTTTAATTTTTTAAAATTTTTTTTTGTATTTTTTTTTTGAAAAATTTTCTTATTGAAAATTTTTTTAAATTTTTTTTTTGAAATTTTTTTTTAAAATTTTTTTTTTATTTTATTTTTCGAAATTTTTTTTGAAATTTCCTTGAAATTTTTTTTATTGAAAATTTTTTTTTCGAAATTTTTTTTTTGAATATTTTTTTTATTTTTTTGAAAATTAATTTTTTTTTGAAATTTTTTTTTATTTTTTATTTTTGAAGTTTTTTTTTTTGAAATTTTTTTTGAATTTTTTTTCAATCTTTTTGAAATTTTTTTTTGAAATTATTTTTTGGAATTTTTTTTTGGATTTTTTTTAAATTTTTTTTTTATTCTTTGATTTTTTTTTAAATTCTTTTTAATTTTTTTTTTATTTTTTATTTTTTTTTGAAATTTTTTTTTCGAGTTTTCTTTTTGAAAATTTTTTTTTGAATTTTTTTTTATTTTTTTTTTGATTTTTTTTTTACATTTTTTTTAAATTTTCTTTTTGAAAATTTTTGTTTTTGAATTTTTTTTTTCGATTTTTTTCTGAATTTTTTTTAAAACTGTTTTTGAAATTTTTTTTTCTAATTTTTTTTTCTAATTTTTTTAAAATTTTTTTAAATTTTTTTAAAAATTTTTTTTAAATTTTTTTTTCAAATATTTTTTTCTAAATTTTTTTCTAAATTTTTTAAAAATTTTTTTAAAATTTTTTTTCGAATTTTTTTTTGAATTTTTTTTTTCTTTTTGAAATTTTGTTTTTAATTTTTTTTTTTGAAATTTTTTGAAATTTTTTTTTGAATTTTTTTTTAAATTTTTTTAAATTTTTTTTCAATTTTTTTTTGAAAATTTTTTTTGGAATTTTTTTTTGGAATTTTTTTTTGGAATTTTTTTTGGAATTTTTTTTTATTATTTTTTTATTTTTTTAAATTTTTTTTTTGAAAATTTTTTTTTATATTTATTTTTTGAAATTTTTGTTTTGAAAATTTTTTTTTTGAATTTTTTTTTCGAATTTTTTATTTTTATTTTTTTTGAAAAATTTTCGTTTTGAATTTTTTTTTATTTTTTTGAAAATTAATTTTTTTTGAATTTTTTTTAAATTTTTTATCTTTGGAGTTTTTTTTTGAAATTTTTTTCTTTTGAAAATTTGAGTTTTTTTTTTTGAAATTTTTTTTGAATTTTTTTTCAATTTTTTTGAAATTTTTTTTAAAATTTTTTTTTGGAATTTTTTTTGGAACTATTTTTTAATTTTTTAAAATTTTTTTTTGTATTTTTTTTTTGAAAAATTTTCTTATTGAAAATTTTTTTAAATTTTTTTTTTGAAATTTTTTTTTTTAATTTTTTTTTTATTTTATTTTTCGAAATTTTTTTTGAAATTTCCTTGAAATTTTTTTTATTGAAAATTTTTTTTTCGAAATTTTTTTTTTGAATATTTTTTTTATTTTTTTGAAAATTAATTTTTTTTTGAAATTTTTTTTTATTTTTTATTTTTGAAGTTTTTTTTTTTGAAATTTTTTTTGAATTTTTTTTCAATCTTTTTGAAATTTTTTTTTGAAATTATTTTTTGGAATTTTTTTTTGGATTTTTTTTAAATTTTTTTTTTTATTCTTTGATTTTTTTTTAAATTCTTTTTAATTTTTTTTTTATTTTTTATTTTTTTTTGAAATTTTTTTTTCGAGTTTTCTTTTTGAAAATTTTTTTTTGAATTTTTTTTTTATTTTTTTTTTGATTTTTTTTTTACATTTTTTTTAAATTTTCTTTTTGAAAATTTTTGTTTTTGAATTTTTTTTTTCGATTTTTTTCTGAATTTTTTTTAAAACTGTTTTTGAAATTTTTTTTTCTAATTTTTTTTCTAATTTTTTTAAAATTTTTTTAAATTTTTTTAAAAATTTTTTTTAAATTTTTTTTTCAAATATTTTTTTCTAAATTTTTTTCTAAATTTTTTAAAAATTTTTTTAAAATTTTTTTTCGAATTTTTTTTTGAATTTTTTTTTTCTTTTTGAAATTTTGTTTTTAATTTTTTTTTTTGAAATTTTTTGAAATTTTTTTTTGAATTTTTTTTTAAATTTTTTTTTATTTTTTCTTCAAAAAATTTTTTTGAAATTTTTTTTGGAATTTTTTTTTGGAATTTTTTTTTGGAATTTTTTTTGGAATTTTTTTTTATTATTTTTTTATTTTTTTAAATTTTTTTTTTGAAAATTTTTTTTTATATTTATTTTTTGAAATTTTTGTTTTGAAAATTTTTTTTTTGAATTTTTTTTTCGAATTTTTTATTTTTATTTTTTTTGAAAAATTTTCGTTTTGAATTTTTTTTTATTTTTTTGAAAATTAATTTTTTTTGAATTTTTTTTAAATTTTTTATCTTTGAAGTTTTTTTTTGAAATTTTTTTCTTTTGAAAATTTGAGTTTTTTTTTTTGAAATTTTTTTTGAATTTTTTTTCAATTTTTTTGAAATTTTTTTTAAAATTTTTTTTTTGGTATTTTTTTTGGAACTATTTTTTAATTTTTTAAAATTTTTTTTTGTATTTTTTTTTTGAAAAATTTTCTTATTGAAAATTTTTTTAAATTTTTTTTTGAAATTTTTTTTTTAAATTTTTTTTTTATTTTATTTTTCGAAATTTTTTTTGAAATTTCCTTGAAATTTTTTTTATTGAAAATTTTTTTTTCGAAATTTTTTTTTTGAATATTTTTTTTATTTTTTTGAAAATTAATTTTTTTTTGAAATTTTTTTTTATTTTTTATTTTTGAAGTTTTTTTTTTTGAAATTTTTTTTGAATTTTTTTTCAATCTTTTTGAAATTTTTTTTTGAAATTATTTTTTGGAATTTTTTTAAATTTTTTTTTTTATTCTTTGATTTTTTTTTAAATTCTTTTTAATTTTTTTTTTATTTTTTATTTTTTTTTGAAATTTTTTTTTCGAGTTTTCTTTTTGAAAATTTTTTTTTGAATTTTTTTTTATTTTTTTTTTGATTTTTTTTTACATTTTTTTTTAATTTTCTTTTTGAAAATTTTTGTTTTTGAATTTTTTTTTTCGATTTTTTTCTGAATTTTTTTTAAAACTGTTTTTGAAATTTTTTTTTCTAATTTTTTTTTCTAATTTTTTTAAAATTTTTTTAAATTTTTTTAAAAATTTTTTTTAAATTTTTTTTTCAAATTTTTTTTTCGAAATTTTTTTTTTTGAATATTTTTTTTATTTTTTTGAAAATTAATTTTTTTTGAAATTTTTTTTTATTTTTTATTTTTGAAGTTTTTTTTTTTGAAATTTTTTTTGAATTTTTTTTCAATCTTTTTGAAATTTTTTTTTGAAATTATTTTTTGGAATTTTTTTTTGGATTTTTTTAAAATTTTTTTTTTATTCTTTGATTTTTTTTTTAAATTCTTTTTAATTTTTTTTTTATTTTTTATTTTTTTTTGAAATTTTTTTTTCGAGTTTTCTTTTTGAAAATTTTTTTTTGAATTTTTTTTTATTTTTTTTTTGATTTTTTTTTTACATTTTTTTTTAAATTTTGTTTTTGAAAATTTTTGTTTTTGAATTTTTTTTTTCGATTTTTTTCTGAATTTTTTTTAAAACTGTTTTTGAAATTTTTTTTTCTAATTTTTTTTTCTAATTTTTTTAAAATTTTTTTAAATTTTTTTTAAAATTTTTTTTAAATTTTTTTTCAAATATTTTTTTCTAAATTTTTTTCTAAATTTTTTAAAATTTTTTTTAAAATTTTTTTTCGAATTTTTTTTTGAATTTTTTTTTTCTTTTTGAAATTTTGTTAATTTTTTTTTTTGAAATTTTTTGAAATTTTTTTTTGAATTTTTTTTAAATTTTTTTTTATTTTTTCTTCAAAAAATTTTTTTGAAATTTTTTTTGAAATTTGAAAAAAAATTAAAAAAAATTTAAAAAAAAATTTCAAAAAGAAAATTTTTCAAAAAAAAAATAAAAAAAAAAATCGAAAATAAAATTTCAAAAAATTAAAAAAAAATTTTAAAAAAATTCCAAAAAAAAATTGCAAAAAAAATTCCAAAAAAAATTCCAAAAAAAATTTTCAAAAAAAAATTTCAAAAAAATTGAAAAAATTCAAAAGAAAAAACTCAAAAAAATTTTCAAAAAAAGAAAATTTCGAAAAAAAACTTCAAAAATAAAAAATTAAAAATTTTTTTTTAAAAAAATAGAAAAAAAATTCAAAAAAAATTTATTTTCAAAAAATAAAAAAAAAATCAAAAAAAAATTTCAAAACGAAAATTTTTCAAAAAATATAAAAATAAAAAAGTTCGAAAAAAAAATTAAATAAAAAATTTTCAAAAAAAAAAAATTTCGAAAAAAATTTCAAAAAAAATATTCAAAAAAATTTAAGATAAAACGTCAAAAAAAATTTCAAAAGAAAAAAATTTCGAATAAAAACTTGAAAAAAAATTACAAAAAAAATTATCAAAATATTTTCAAAAAATTTACAAAAAAAATTTAAAAAAAATTTTCATAATAAAATTTTTCAAAAAAAAAATTTCAGAAAAAAAATTTCAAAAAAAACTTATAAAATAAAAAAATTAAAAAAAAATTTCAGAAAAATAGAAAAAAAATTCCAAAAAAAATTTTCAATACAAAATTTTTCAAAAAAAAAATTCAAAATGAAATTTTTCAAAAAAAAATTTCAAAGAAAAATATTTTTTAAAAAATAAAAAAATAAAAATTCGAAAAAAACTTCCCAAAAATATTTAAAAAAAAAATTTTCAAAAATAAATTACAAAAAAAAAATTAATTTATTTTTTGAAATTTTTTTCGAAATTTTTGTTGAACATTTTTTTTTTGAATTTTTTTTCGAATTTTTTATTTTTATTTTTTTTTGAAAAATTATCGTTTTGAATTTTTTTTTTATTTTTTTGAAAATTAATTTTTTTTTAATTTTTTTTAAAATTTTTTAGCTTTGAAGTTTTTTTTCGAAATTTTTTTCTTTTGAAAATTTTTTTTTGAGGTTTTTTTTTGAAATTTTTTTTGAATTTTTTTTCAATTTTTTTGAAATTTTTTTTAAAATTTTTTTTTGGAATTTTTTTTGGAATTATTTTTTTAATTTTTTGAAAATGTTTTTGTTTTTTTTTAAATTTATTTTTGAAAAATTTCATTATTGAAAATTTTTTAAAAAGTTTTTTAAAATTTTTTTTGAAATTTTTTTAAAAAATTTTTTTTTATTTTTTTTTTTCGAAATTTTTTAAAAATTTCCTTGAAATTTTTTTATTGAAAATTTTTTTTTCGAAATTTTTTTTCGAATTTTTTTTTGAATATTTTTTTTTTTTGAAAATTTATTTTTTTTGAATTTTTTTTTTAATTTTTCATTTTTGAAGTTTTTTTTTGAATTTTTTTCTGAATTTTTTTTCAATCTTTTTGAAATTTTTTTTTGAAATTATTTTTTGGAATTTTTTTTCGATTTTTTTTAAAATTTTTTTTTAATTTTTTGAAATTTTTTTTTCGATTTTTTTTTGAAAATTTTTTTGAATTTTTTTTGAATTTTTTTTTCAATTTCTTTTGGAAATTTTTTTCTTTTGAAATTTTTTTCGAAATTTTTTTTTTGAAAATTTTTTTTTGTGAATTTTTTTTTCGAATTTTTTTATTTTTATTTTTTTTGAAAAATTTTCGTTTTGAAATTTTTTTAATTTTTTTGAAAATTTATTTTTTTTGAAATTTTTTTTTTTGAAAATTTTGTTTTGAAAATTTTTTTTGAATTCTTTTTCTATTTTTTTTTTAATTTTAAATTTTTTTTTGAAATTTTTTAAAAAATTTTTTTTTTTCGAAAATTTTTTTGAATTTTTTTTTATTGAAAATTTTTTTTTCGAAATTTTTTTCGGAATTTATTTTTTGAAAATTTTTTTTTGAATTTTTTTTTCGAATTTTTTTATTTTTATTTTTTTTGAAAAATTTTCGTTTTGAATTTTTTTTTTATTTCTTTTTATTTTTTTGAAAATTAATTTTTTTTGAAAATTTTTTTTTTGAAAATTTTGTTTTGAAAATTTTTTTTCAATTTTTTTTCAATTTTTTTTCAATTTTTTTTTGAAAATTTTTTTTGGAATTTTTTTTTGGAATTTTTTTTTGGAATTTTTTTTGGAATTTTTTTTTATTATTTTTTTATTTTTTTAAATTTTTTTTTTGAAAATTTTTTTTTATATTTATTTTTTGAAATTTTTGTTTTGAAAATTTTTTTTTTGAATTTTTTTTTCGAATTTTTTATTTTTATTTTTTTTGAAAAATTTTCGTTTTGAATTTTTTTTTATTTTTTTGAAAATTAATTTTTTTTGAATTTTTTTTAAATTTTTTATCTTTGAAGTTTTTTTTTGAAATTTTTTTCTTTTGAAAATTTGAGTTTTTTTTTTTGAAATTTTTTTTGAATTTTTTTTCAATTTTTTTGAAATTTTTTTTAAAATTTTTTTTTGGAATTTTTTTTGGAACTATTTTTTAATTTTTTAAAATTTTTTTTTGTATTTTTTTTTTGAAAAATTTTCTTATTGAAAATTTTTTTAAATTTTTTTTTTGAAATTTTTTTTTTAAATTTTTTTTTTATTTTATTTTTCGAAATTTTTTTTGAAATTTCCTTGAAATTTTTTTTATTGAAAATTTTTTTTTCGAAATTTTTTTTTTGAATATTTTTTTTATTTTTTTGAAAATTAATTTTTTTTTGAAATTTTTTTTTTATTTTTTATTTTTGAAGTTTTTTTTTTTGAAATTTTTTTTGAATTTTTTTTCAATCTTTTTGAAATTTTTTTTTGAAATTATTTTTTGGAATTTTTTTTTGGATTTTTTTTAAATTTTTTTTTTATTCTTTGATTTTTTTTTAAATTCTTTTTAATTTTTTTTTTATTTTTTATTTTTTTTTGAAATTTTTTTTTCGAGTTTTCTTTTTGAAAATTTTTTTTTGAATTTTTTTTTATTTTTTTTTTGTTTTTTTTTTTACATTTTTTTTTAATTTTCTTTTTGAAAATTTTTGTTTTTGAATTTTTTTTTTCGATTTTTTTCTGAATTTTTTTTAAAACTGTTTTTGAAATTTTTTTTTCTAATTTTTTTTTCTAATTTTTTTAAAATTTTTTTAAATTTTTTTAAAAATTTTTTTTAAATTTTTTTTTCAAATATTTTTTTCTAAATTTTTTTCTAAATTTTTTAAAAATTTTTTTAAAATTTTTTTTCGAATTTTTTTTTGAATTTTTTTTTTCTTTTTGAAATTTTGTTTTTAATTTTTTTTTTTGAAATTTTTTGAAATTTTTTTTTGAATTTTTTTTTAAATTTTTTTTTATTTTTTCTTCAAAAAATTTTTTTGAAATTTTTTTTGGAATTTTTTTTTGGAATTTTTTTTTGGAATTTTTTTTGGAATTTTTTTTTATTATTTTTTTATTTTTTTAAATTTTTTTTTTGAAAATTTTTTTTTATATTTATTTTTTGAAATTTTTGTTTTGAAAATTTTTTTTTTGAATTTTTTTTTCGAATTTTTTATTTTTATTTTTTTTGAAAAATTTTCGTTTTGAATTTTTTTTTATTTTTTTGAAAATTAATTTTTTTTGAATTTTTTTTAAATTTTTTATCTTTGAAGTTTTTTTTTGAAATTTTTTTCTTTTGAAAATTTGAGTTTTTTTTTTTGAAATTTTTTTTGAATTTTTTTTCAATTTTTTTGAAATTTTTTTTAAAATTTTTTTTTGGTTTTTTTTTTGGAACTATTTTTTAATTTTTTAAAATTTTTTTTTGTATTTTTTTTTGAAAAATTTTCTTATTGAAAATTTTTTTAAATTTTTTTTTGAAATTTTTTTTTTAAATTTTTTTTTTATTTTATTTTTCGAAATTTTTTTTGAAATTTCCTTGAAATTTTTTTTATTGAAAATTTTTTTTTCGAAATTTTTTTTTTGAATATTTTTTTTATTTTTTTGAAAATTAATTTTTTTTTGAAATTTTTTTTTATTTTTTATTTTTGAAGTTTTTTTTTTTGAAATTTTTTTTGAATTTTTTTTCAATCTTTTTGAAATTTTTTTTTGAAATTATTTTTTGGAATTTTTTTAAATTTTTTTTTTTATTCTTTGATTTTTTTTTAAATTCTTTTTAATTTTTTTTTTATTTTTTATTTTTTTTTGAAATTTTTTTTTCGAGTTTTCTTTTTGAAAATTTTTTTTTGAATTTTTTTTTATTTTTTTTTTGATTTTTTTTTTACATTTTTTTTTAATTTTCTTTTTGAAAATTTTTGTTTTTGAATTTTTTTTTTCGATTTTTTTCTGAATTTTTTTTAAAACTGTTTTTGAAATTTTTTTTTCTAATTTTTTTTTCTAATTTTTTTAAAATTTTTTTAAATTTTTTTTAAAATTTTTTTTAAATTTTTTTTTCAAATATTTTTTTCTAAATTTTTTTCTAAATTTTTTAAAAATTTTTTTAAAATTTTTTTTCGAATTTTTTTTTGAATTTTTTTTTTCTTTTTGAAATTTTGTTTTTAATTTTTTTTTTGAAATTTTTTGAAATTTTTTTTTGAATTTTTTTTTAAATTTTTTTTTATTTTTTCTTCAAAAAATTTTTTTGAAATTTTTTTTGAAATTTGAAAAAAAATTTAAAAAAATTTAAAAAAAAATTTCAAAAAGAAAATTTTTCAAAAAAAAAATTAAAAAAAAAATCGAAAATAAAATTTCAAAAAATTAAAAAAAAATTTAAAAAAAATTCCAAAAAAAAATTGCAAAAAAAAATCCAAAAAAAATTCCAAAAAAAATTTTCAAAAAAAAATTTCAAAAAAATTGAAAAAAATTCAAAAGAAAAAACTCAAAAAAATTTTCAAAAAAAGAAAATTTCGAAAAAAAACTTCAAAAATAAAAAATTTAAAATTTTTTTTTTTAAAAATAGAAAAAAAATTCAAAAAAAATTTATTTTCAAAAAATAAAAAAAATCAAAAAAAAATTTCAAAACGAAAATTTTTCAAAAAATATAAAAATAAAAAAGTTCGAAAAAAAAAATTAAATTAAAAATTTTCAAAAAAAAAAAATTCGAAAAAAATTTCAAAAAAAATATTCAAAAAAATTTAAGATAAAACGTCAAAAAAAATTTCAAAAGAAAAAAATTTCGAATAAAAACTTGAAAAAAAATTACAAAAAAAATTATCAAAATATTTTCAAAAAATTTACAAAAAAAATTTAAAAAAAATTTTCATAATAAAATTTTTCAAAAAAAAATTTTCAGAAAAAAAATTTCAAAAAAAACTTATAAAATAAAAAAATTAAAAAAAAATTTCAGAAAAATAGAAAAAAAATTCCAAAAAAAATTTTCAATACAAAATTTTTCAAAAAAAAAAATTCAAAATGAAATTTTTCAAAAAAAAATTTTCAAAGAAAAATATTTTTTAAAAAATAAAAAAATAAAAATTCGAAAAAAACTTCCCAAAAATATTTTAAAAAAAAATTTTCAAAAATAAATTACAAAAAAAAATTTAATTTATTTTTTGAAATTTTTTTCGAAATTTTTGTTGAAAATTTTTTTTTTGAATTTTTTTTCGAATTTTTTATTTTTATTTTTTTTTGAAAAATTATCGTTTTGAATTTTTTTTTTATTTTTTTGAAAATTAATTTTTTTTTAATTTTTTTTTAAATTTTTTAGCTTTGAAGTTTTTTTTCGAAATTTTTTTCTTTTGAAAATTTTTTTTTGAGGTTTTTTTTTGAAATTTTTTTTGAATTTTTTTTCAATTTTTTTGAAATTTTTTTTAAAATTTTTTTTTGGAATTTTTTTTGGAATTATTTTTTTAATTTTTTGAAAATGTTTTTGTTTTTTTTTAAATTTATTTTTGAAAAATTTCATTATTGAAAATTTTTTTAAAAGTTTTTTAAAATTTTTTTTGAAATTTTTTTAAAAAATTTTTTTTTATTTTTTTTTTCGAAATTTTTTTAAAATTTCCTTGAAATTTTTTTTATTGAAAATTTTTTTTTCGAAATTTTTTTTCGAATTTTTTTTTGAATATTTTTTTTTTTGAAAATTAATTTTTTTTGAATTTTTTTTTATTTTTCATTTTTGAAGTTTTTTTTTGAACTTTTTTTTGAATTTTTTTTCAATCTTTTTGAAATTTTTTTTTGAAATTATTTTTTGGAATTTTTTTTCGATTTTTTTTTAAATTTTTTTTTAATTTTTTGAAATTTTTTTTTCGATTTTTTTTTGAAAATTTTTTTTGAATTTTTTTTGAATTTTTTTTCAATTTTTTTTGGAAATTTTTTTCTTTTGAAATTTTTTTCGAAATTTTTTTTTTGAAAATTTTTTTTTTGTGAATTTTTTTTTCGAATTTTTTTATTTTTATTTTTTTTGAAAAATTTTCGTTTTGAAATTTTTTTAATTTTTTTGAAAATTTATTTTTTTTGAAATTTTTTTTTTGAAAATTTTGTTTTGAAAATTTTTTTTGAATTCTTTTTCTATTTTTTTTTTTAATTTTAAATTTTTTTTTGAAATTTTTTAAAAAATTTTTTTTTTTCGAAAATTTTTTTGAATTTTTTTTATTGAAAATTTTTTTTTCGAAATTTTTTTCAGAATTTATTTTTTGAAAATTTTTTTTTGAATTTTTTTTTCGAATTTTTTTATTTTTATTTTTTTTGAAAAATTTTCGTTTTGAATTTTTTTTTTTTATTTTTTTTTATTTTTTTGAAAATAAATTTTTTTTGAAAATTTTTTTTTTGAAAATTTTGTTTTGAAAATTTTTTTTCAATTTTTTTTCAATTTTTTTTCAATTTTTTTTTGAAAATTTTTTTTGGAATTTTTTTTTGGAATTTTTTTTTGGAATTTTTTTTGGAATTTTTTTTTATTATTTTTTTATTTTTTTAAATTTTTTTTTTGAAAATTTTTTTTTATATTTATTTTTTGAAATTTTTGTTTTGAAAATTTTTTTTTTGAATTTTTTTTTCGAATTTTTTATTTTTATTTTTTTTGAAAAATTTTCGTTTTGAATTTTTTTTTATTTTTTTGAAAATTAATTTTTTTTGAATTTTTTTAAAATTTTTTATCTTTGAAGTTTTTTTTTGAAATTTTTTTCTTTTGAAAATTTGAGTTTTTTTTTTTGAAATTTTTTTTGAATTTTTTTTCAATTTTTTTGAAATTTTTTTTAACATTTTTTTTTGGAATTTTTTTTGGAACTATTTTTTAATTTTTTAAAATTTTTTTTTGTATTTTTTTTTTGAAAAATTTTCTTATTGAAAATTTTTTTAAATTTTTTTTTGAAATTTTTTTTTTTAATTATTTTTTTTATTTTATTTTTCGAAATTTTTTTTGAAATTTCCTTGAAATTTTTTTTATTGAAAATTTTTTTTTCGAAATTTTTTTTTTTAATATTTTTTTTATTTTTTTGAAAATTAATTTTTTTTGAAATTTTTTTTATTTTTTATTTTTGAAGTTTTTTTTTTGAAATTTTCTTTGAATTTTTTTTCAATCTTTTTGAAATTTTTTTTTGGAATTTTTTTTTGGATTTTTTTTAAATTTTTTTTTTATTCTTTGATTTTTTTTTTAAATTCTTTTTAATTTTTTTTTTATTTTTTATTTTTTTTGAAATTTTTTTTTCGAGTTTTCTTTTTGAAAATTTTTTTTTGAATTTTTTTTATTTTTTTTTTGATTTTTTTTTTACATTTTTTTTTAAAATTTTCTTTTTGAAAATTTTTGTTTTTGAATTTTTTTTTTCGATTTTTTTCTGAATTTTTTTTAAAACTGTTTTTGAAATTTTTTTTTCTAATTTTTTTTTCTAATTTTTTTAAAAATTTTTTAAATTTTTTTTAAAATTTTTTTTAAATTTTTTTTTCAAATATTTTTTTCTAAATTTTTTTCTAAATTTTTTAAAAAATTTTTTTAAATTTTTTTTCGAATTTTTTTTTGAATTTTTTTTTTCTTTTTGAAATTTTGTTTTTAATTTTTTTTTTTGAAATTTTTTGAAATTTTTTTTTGAATTTTTTTTTAAATTTTTTTTTATTTTTTCTTCAAAAAATTTTTTTGAAATTTTTTTTGAAATTTTTTTTTGAATTTTTTTTTCTAAATTTTTTAAAAAATTTTTTAAAATTTTTTTTTGAATTTTTTTTTGATTTTTTTTTTCGAAAAATTTTCGTTTTGAAATTTTTGTTATATTTTTTTAAGTTTTTAAAATAAATTTTTGAAATTTTTGTTTTATTTTTTCGAGTTTTTTTTGAAATTTTTTTTGAATTTTTCTGAAAATTTTTTATTTTTGAAAATTTTTTTTTGAATTTTTTTTTGAAAGTTTTTGAAATTTATTTGAAAATTTTCAAAACAAAATTTTCAAAAAAAAAAATTTCAAAAAAATAAAAAAAAAATCAAAAAAAAAATTTCGAAAAAAATTTCAAAAAAAAAATTCAAAAAAAATTTAAAATAAAACGTCAAAAAAAATTTCAAAAGAAAAAAATTTAGAAAAAAACTTGAAAAAAAAATTACAGAAAAAAATTATCAAAATATTTTCAAAAAATTTACAAAAAAAATTAAAAAAATATTTTCAATATAAAATTTTTCAAAAAAAAATTTTTCAAAGAAAAATATTAAAAAAAAAATAAAAATTTGAAAAAAATTTTAAAAATTTTTTTAAAAAAATTAAGAAAAAATTTTCAAAAAAAAACTGTCAAAAAAATTAAACAAAAATTTCAATATAAAATTTTTCAAAAAAAAAAATTTTCAAAGAAAAATATTTTTAAAAAAATAAAAATTCGAAAAAAATTTAAAAAATATTTAAAAAAAATTAGAAAAAAATTCAAAAAAATAAAAAAAAACCGTCAAAAAAATTTTCAAAAGAAAAAAATTTCCAGATAAAAACTTCAAAAATAAAAAATTTTAAAAAAATTTCAAAAAAAAATTAAAAAAAAATTTTCAAAAAAAAAATCGAAAGAAAAAATTTCAAAAAATTAAAAAAAAAAATTAAAAAAATCCAAACAAAAATTCCAAAAAAAAATTTCGAAAAAATCTTCAAAAATAAAAAAAAAATTTCAAGAAAAATAGAAAAAAAAATCAAAAGAAATTTTCAAAACAAAATTTTCAAAAAAAAAAATTTCAAAAAAAATAAAATTAAAAAATTCGAAAAAAAATTCAAAAAAAAAAATTCGAAAAAAATTTCAAAAAATAAATATAAAAAAAAAATTTCAAAAAATAAATATAAAAAAAAAATTTTCAAAAAAAAAAAAAAAAATTTTAAAAAATTTCAAAAAGAAAATAAAAAAAATATTTAAAAAAACTTCCAAAAAAAATTTTTAAAAAAAATTCAAAACGAAAATTTTTCGAAAAAAAATTTAAAAAATAAATTAGAAAAAAATTTAGAAAAAAATGTTTAAAAAAATTAGAATAAAAATTTAGAAAAAAAAAATTTCAATAAGTTTCAAAAAAAATTCAAAAGAAATTTCCAAAAAATAAAATTTCAAAAACAAAAATTTTCAAAAAGAAAATTTTTTTAAAAAAATAAAAAAAAATAAAAAATTTTAAAAAAAATTCAAAAAAAATTTAAAAAAATTTTAAAAAAATTTTTAAAAAAATTTCAAAAAAAAATTTCGAAAAAAAATGTTCAAAAAAAAAATTTTCAAAAAAAAAATTGAAAAAAAATTCAAAAAAAAAATTGAAAAAAAATTCAAAAAAAATTAAAAAAAAAACCTCAAAAAATTAATTTCCAAAAGAAAAAAATTCAAAAAAAAATTTCAAAACGAAAATGTATCGAAAAAATCAAAAAAAAATTCGAAAAAAAATTTCAAAAATAAAATTTTCAAAAAAAAAATTTCAAAAAAAATATCGAAAAAAAATTTCAAAAAATTAAAAAAAAATTTTTTTTAAAAATTCCAAAAAAAAAATTCCAAAAAAATTTTCAATATAAAATTTTTCAAAAAAAAATTTTCAAAATAAAATTTTTCAAAAAAAAATTTTCAAGAAAAATATTAAAAAAAAAATAAAAAAATAAAAATTCGAAAAAATTGAAAAAAAAATTCAATATAAATTAAAAAATACTGTCAAAAGAAATTTCAAAAGAAAAAAACTTCCCAAAAAAAATTTTAAAAAAAAATTTTTCAAAAATAAATTTTCGAAAAAAAAATAAAAAAAAAATTAGAAAAAAATTTAGAAAAAAATATTTAGAAAAAAAAATTTCAAAAAAAATTTCATAAAAAAATTAAAAAAATTAGAAAAAAAATTTAGAAAAAAAAATTTCAAAAAAAATTCAGAAGAAATTTCCAAAAAATTAAATTTCAAAAACAAAAATTTTCAAAAAGAAAATTTTTAAAAAAATATATAAAATTCAAAAAAAAATTTTTAAAAAATAAAAAAAAATTAAAAAAAAAATTTCAAAATGAAAACTCGAAAAAAAATTTTCAAAAAAAAAATTTTCAAAAAAAAAATTGAAAAAAAATTGAAAAAAAAATTTAAAAAAAAACCTCAAAAAAACTAATTTCCAAAAAAAAATTCAAAAAAAAATTTCAAAATGAAAATTTTTCAAAAAAATCAAAAAAAATTCGAAAAAAAATTTCAAAAAAAAAATTTTCAAAAAAAAAATTTCAAAAAAAATATCGAAAAAAAAATTTCAAAAAATAAAAAAAAATTTTTTTTAAAAATTCCAAAAAAAATTTTCAAAATTACATTTTTCAAAAAAAAATTTTCAAAGAAAAATATTTAAAAAAAAATAAAAATTCGTAAAAATTGAAAAAAAAAATTCAATATAAATTAAAAAAAAACTGTCAAAAGAAATTTCAAAAGAAAAAACTTCCCAAAAAAAAAAAAATTTTTTTTTCAAAAATAAATTACAAAAAAAAATTTAAAAAAAAATTCGAAAAAAATATTTTCAAAAAAAAAAATTTAAAAAAAAGTTTCAATATAAAATTCAGAAAAAATTTCCAAAAAAAAATTTTCGAAAAAAAAAAATTTTAAAAAAAATTCTCAGAAAAATTTGAAAAAAAATTTAAAAAAATTTAAAAAAAAATTTCAAAAAGAAAAGTTTTCAAAAAAAAAATTAAAAAAAAAATCGAAAATAAAATTTCAAAAAATTAAAAAAAAATTTAAAAAAAATTCCAAAAAAAAATTCCAAAAAAAATTCCAAAAAAAATTCCAAAAAAAATTTTCAAAAAAAAATTTCAAAAAAATTGAAAAAAATTCAAAAAAAAAACTCAAAAAAATTTTCAAAAAAAGAAAATTTCGAAAAAAAACTTCAAAAATAAAAAATAAAAAAAAAAATTTTAAAAAAATAGAAAAAAAATTAATTTTCAAAAAATAAAAAAAAATCAAAAAAAAAATTTCAAAACGAAAATTTTTCAAAAAATATAAAAATAAAAAATTTTCAAAAAAAAAAAATTTCGAAAAAAATTTCAAAAAAAATATTCAAAAAAAATTTAAGATAAAACGTCAAAAAAAATTTCAAAAGAAAAAAATTTCGAATAAAAACTTGAAAAAAAATTACAAAAAAAATTATCAAAATATTTTCAAAAAATTTACAAAAAAAATAAAAAAAAAATTTTCATAATAAAATTTTTCAAAAAAAAAATTTCAGAAAAAAAATTTCAAAAAAAACTTTTAAAATAAAAAAATTAAAAAAAAATTTCAAAAAAATAGAAAAAAAATTCCAAAAAAAATTTTCATTACAAAATTTTTCAAAAAAAAAATTCAAAATGAAATTTTTCAAAAAAAAAATTTTCAAAGAAAAATATTTTTTAAAAAATAAAAAAATAAAAATTCGAAAAAAACTTCCCAAAAATATTTAAAAAAAAAATTTTCAAAAATAAATTACAAAAAAAAATTTAATTTATTTTTCGAAATTTTTTTCGAAATTTTTGTTGAAAAATTTTTTTTTTGAATTTTTTTTCGAATTTTTTATTTTTATTTTTTTTTGAAAAATTATCGTTTTGAATTTTTTTTTTTTTTTTTGAAAATTAATTTTTTTTAAATTTTTTTAAAAATTTTTTAGCTTTGAAGTTTTTTTTCGAAATTTTTTTCTTTTGAAAATTTTTTTTTGAGGTTTTTTTTTGAAATTTTTTTTGAATTTTTTTTCAATTTTTTTGAAATTTTTTTTAAAATTTTTTTTTGGAATTTTTTTTGGAATTATTTTTTTAATTTTTTGAAAATGTTTTTGTTTTTTTTAAAATTTATTTTTGAAAAATTTCATTATTGAAAATTTTTTTAAAAGTTTTTTAAATTTTTTTTTGAAATTTTTTTAAAAATTTTTTTTTTATTTTTTTTTTCGAAATTTTTTTAAAATTTCCTTGAAATTTTTTTTATTGAAAATTTTTTTTTCGAAATTTTTTTTCGAATTTTTTTTTGAATATTTTTTTTTTTTTGAAAATTAATTTTTTTTGATTTTTTTTTTAATTTTTCATTTTTGAAGTTTTTTTTTTTGAATTTTTTTTTGAATTTTTTTTCAATCTTTTTGAAATTTTTTTTTGAAATTATTTTTTGGAATTTTTTTTCGATTTTTTTAAAAAAAATTTTTAATTTTTTGAAATTTTTTTTTCGATTTTTTTTTGAAAATTTTTTTTGAATTTTTTTTCAATTTTTTTTGGAAATTTTTTTCTTTTGAAATTTTTTTCGAAATTTTTTTTTTGAAAATTTTTTTTTGTGAATTTTTTTTTCGAATTTTTTTATTTTTATTTTTTTTTGAAAAATTTTCGTTTTGAAATTTTTTTTATTTTTTTGAAAATTTATTTTTTTTGAAATTTTTTTTTTTGAAAATTTTGTTTTGAAAATTTTTTTTGAATTCTTTTTCTATTTTTTTTTTAAATTTTAAATTTTTTTTTGAAATTTTTTTAAAAAATTTTTTTTTTCGAAAATTTTTTTGAATTTTTTTTTATTGAAAATTTTTTTTTCGAAATTTTTTTCGGAATTTATTTTTTGAAAATTTTTTTTTTGAATTTTTTTTTCGAATTTTTTTATTTTTATTTTTTTTGAAAAATTTTCGTTTTGAATTTTTTTTTTGATTTTTTTTATTTTTTTGAAAATTAATTTTTTTTGAAAATTTTTTTTTTGAAAATTTTGTTTTGAAAATTTTTTTTCAATTTTTTTTCAATTTTTTTTCATTTTTTTTTTGAAAATTTTTTTTGGAATTTTTTTTTGGAATTTTTTTTTGGAATTTTTTTTGGAATTTTTTTTTATTATTTTTTTATTTTTTTAAATTTTTTTTTTGAATTTTTTTTTTATATTTATTTTTTGAAATTTTTGTTTTGAAAATTTTTTTTTTGAATTTTTTTTTCGAATTTTTTATTTTTATTTTTTTTGAAAAATTTTCGTTTTGAATTTTTTTTTTATTTTTTTGAAAATTAATTTTTTTTGAATTTTTTTTAAATTTTTTATCTTTGAAGTTTTTTTTTGAAATTTTTTTCTTTTGAAAATTTGAGTTTTTTTTTTTGAAATTTTTTTTGAATTTTTTTTCAATTTTTTTGAAATTTTTTTTCAAATTTTTTTTTGGAACTATTTTTTAATTTTTTAAAATTTTTTTTTGTTTTTTTTTTATTTTTTTTTGAAAAATTTTCTTATTCAAAAAAAAAAATTTTCAAAGAAAAATATTTTAAAAAAAATAAAAATTCGAAAAAAATTTAAAAAATATTAAAAAAAAATTAGAAAAAAATTCAAAAAAATAAAAAAAAACCGTCAAAAAAATTTTCAAAAGAAAAAAATTTCCAGATAAAAACTTCAAAAATAAAAAATTTTAAAAAAATTTCAAAAAAAAATTAAAAAAAAATTTTCAAAAAAAAAATCGAAAGAAAAAATTTCAAAAAATTAAAAAAAAAAATTAAAAAAATCCAAACAAAAATTCCAAAAAAAAATTTCGAAAAAATCTTCAAAAATAAAAAAAAAATTTCAAGAAAAATAGAAAAAAAAATCAAAAGAAATTTTCAAAACAAAATTTTCAAAAAAAAAAATTTCAAAAAAAATAAAATTAAAAAATTCGAAAAAAAATTCAAAAAAAAAATTCGAAAAAAATTTCAAAAAATAAATATAAAAAAAAAAATTTCAAAAAATAAATATAAAAAAAAAATTTTCAAAAAAAAAAAAAAAATTTTAAAAAATTTCAAAAAGAAAATAAAAAAAATATTTAAAAAAACTTCCAAAAAAAATTTTTAAAAAAAATTCAAAACGAAAATTTTTCGAAAAAAAATTTAAAAAATAAATTAGAAAAAAATTTAGAAAAAAATGTTTAAGAAAATTAGAATAAAAATTTAGAAAAAAAAAATTTCAATAAGTTTCAAAAAAAATTCAAAAGAAATTTCCAAAAAATAAAATTTCAAAAACAAAAATTTTCAAAAAGAAAATTTTTTTAAAAAAATAAAAAAAAATAAAAAATTTTAAAAGAAATTCAAAAAAAATTTAAAAAAATTAAAAAAAAATTTTTAAAAAAATTTCAAAAAAAAATTTCGAAAAAAAATGTTCAAAAAAAAATTTTCAAAAAAAAAATTGAAAAAAAATTCAAAAAAAAAATTGAAAAAAAATTCAAAAAAAATTAAAAAAAAAACCTCAAAAAATTAATTTCCAAAAGAAAAAAATTCAAAAAAAAATTTCAAAACGAAAATGTTTCGAAAAAATCAAAAAAAAATTCGAAAAAAAATTTCAAAAATAAAATTTTCAAAAAAAAAATTTCAAAAAAAATATCGAAAAAAAATTTCAAAAAATTAAAAAAAAATTTTTTTTAAAAATTCCAAAAAAAAAATTCCAAAAAAATTTTCAATATAAAATTTTTCAAAAAAAAATTTTCAAAATAAAATTTTTCAAAAAAAAATTTTCAAGAAAAATATTAAAAAAAAAATAAAAAAATAAAAATTCGAAAAAATTGAAAAAAAAAATTCAATATAAATTAAAAAAATACTGTCAAAAGAAATTTCAAAAGAAAAAAACTTCCCAAAAAAAATTTAAAAAAAAAATTTTTCAAAAATAAATTACAAAAAAAAATTAAAAAAAAATTTCGAAAAAAATTTCAAAACGAAAATTTTTCGAAAAAAAAATAAAAAAAAAATTAGAAAAAAATTTAGAAAAAAATATTTAGAAAAAAAAATTTCAAAAAAAATTTCATAAAAAAATTAAAAAAATTAGAAAAAAAATTTAGAAAAAAAAATTTCAAAAAAAATTCAGAAGAAATTTCCAAAAAATTAAATTTCAAAAACAAAAATTTTCAAAAAGAAAATTTTTAAAAAAATATATAAAATTCAAAAAAAAATTTTTAAAAAATAAAAAAAAATTAAAAAAAAAATTTCAAAATGAAAACTCGAAAAAAAATTTTCAAAAAAAAAATTTTCAAAAAAAAAATTGAAAAAAAATTGAAAAAAAAATTTAAAAAAAAACCTCAAAAAAACTAATTTCCAAAAAAAAATTCAAAAAAAAATTTCAAAACGAAAATTTTTCAAAAAAATCAAAAAAAATTCGAAAAAAAATTTCAAAAAAAAAATTTTCAAAAAAATAATTTCAAAAAAAATATCGAAAAAAAAATTTCAAAAAATAAAAAAAAATTTTTTTTAAAAATTCCAAAAAAAATTTTCAAAATTAAATTTTTCAAAAAAAAATTTTCAAAGAAAAATATTTAAAAAAAAATAAAAATTCGAAAAAATTGAAAAAAAAAATTCAATATAAATTAAAAAAAAAACTGTCAAAAGAAATTTCAAAAGAAAAAACTTCCCAAAAAAAAAAAAAATTTTTTTTTCAAAAATAAATTACAAAAAAAAATTAAAAAAAAAATTCGAAAAAAATATTATCAAAAAAAAAAATTTAAAAAAAAGTTTCAATATAAAATTCAGAAAAAATTTCCAAAAAAAAATTTTCGAAAAAAAAAAATTTTAAAAAAAATTCTCAGAAAAATTTGAAAAAAAATTTAAAAAATTTAAAAAAAAATTTCAAAAAGAAAAGTTTTCAAAAAAAAAATTTAAAAAAAAATCGAAAATAAAATTTCAAAAAATTAAAAAAAAATTTAAAAAAAATTCCAAAAAAAAATTCCAAAAAAAATTCCAAAAAAAATTCCAAAAAAAATTTTCAAAAAAAAATTTCAAAAAAATTGAAAAAAATTCAAAAAAAATATTCAAAAAAAATTTAAGATAAAACGTCAAAAAAAATTTCAAAAGAAAAAAATTTCGAATAAAAACTTGAAAAAAAATTACAAAAAAAATTATCAAAATATTTTCAAAAAATTTACAAAAAAAATAAAAAAAAAATTTTCATAATAAAATTTTTCAAAAAAAAAATTTCAGAAAAAAAATTTCAAAAAAAACTTTTAAAATAAAAAAATTAAAAAAAAATTTCAAAAAAATAGAAAAAAAATTCCAAAAAAAATTTTCATTACAAAATTTTTCAAAAAAAAAATTCAAAATGAAATTTTTCAAAAAAAAAATTTTCAAAGAAAAATATTTTTTAAAAAATAAAAAAATAAAAATTCGAAAAAAACTTCCCAAAAATATTTAAAAAAAAAATTTCAAAAATAAATTACAAAAAAAAATTTAATTTATTTTTCGAAATTTTTTTCGAAATTTTTGTTGAAAAATTTTTTTTTTGAATTTTTTTTCGAATTTTTTATTTTTATTTTTTTTTGAAAAATTATCGTTTTGAATTTTTTTTTTTTTTTTGAAAATTAATTTTTTTTAAATTTTTTTAAAAATTTTTTAGCTTTGAAGTTTTTTTTCTTTTGAAAATTTTTTTTTGAGGTTTTTTTTTGAAATTTTTTTTGAATTTTTTTTCAATTTTTTTGAAATTTTTTTTAAAATTTTTTTTGGAATTTTTTTTGGAATTATTTTTTGAATTTTTTGAAAATGTTTTTGTTTTTTTTAAAATTTATTTTTGAAAAATTTCATTATTGAAAATTTTTTTAAAAGTTTTTTAAATTTTTTTTTTGAAATTTTTTTAAAAATTTTTTTTTTATTTTTTTTTTTCGAAATTTTTTTAAAATTTCCTTGAAATTTTTTTTATTGAAAATTTTTTTTTCGAAATTTTTTTTCGAATTTTTTTTTGAATATTTTTTTTTTTTGAAAATTAATTTTTTTTGATTTTTTTTTTAATTTTTCATTTTTGAAGTTTTTTTTTTTGAATTTTTTTTTGAATTTTTTTTCAATCTTTTTGAAATTTTTTTTTGAAATTATTTTTTGGAATTTTTTTTCGATTTTTTTAAAAAAAATTTTTAATTTTTTGAAATTTTTTTTTCGATTTTTTTTTGAAAATTTTTTTTGAATTTTTTTTCAATTTTTTTTGGAAATTTTTTTCGAAATTTTTTTTTTGAAAATTTTTTTTTGTGAATTTTTTTTTCGAATTTTTTTATTTTTATTTTTTTTTGAAAAATTTTCGTTTTGAAATTTTTTTTATTTTTTTGAAAATTTATTTTTTTTGAAAATTTTTTTTTTGAAAATTTTGTTTTGAAAATTTTTTTTCAATTTTTTTTCAATTTTTTTTCATTTTTTCTTTGAAAATTTTTTTTGGAATTTTTTTTTGGAATTTTTTTTTGGAATTTTTTTTGGAATTTTTTTTTATTATTTTTTTATTTTTTTAAATTTTTTTTTTGAATTTTTTTTTTATATTTATTTTTTGAAATTTTTGTTTTGAAAATTTTTTTTTTGAATTTTTTTTTCGAATTTTTTATTTTTATTTTTTTTGAAAAATTTTCGTTTTGAATTTTTTTTTTATTTTTTTGAAAATTAATTTTTTTTGAATTTTTTTTAAATTTTTTATCTTTGAAGTTTTTTTTTGAAATTTTTTTCTTTTGAAAATTTGAGTTTTTTTTTTTGAAATTTTTTTTGAATTTTTTTTCAATATTTTTGAAATTTTTTTTCAAATTTTTTTTTGGAACTATTTTTTAATTTTTTAAAATTTTTTTTTGTTTTTTTTTTATTTTTTTTTGAAAAATTTTCTTATTGAAAATTTTTTTAAAATTTTTTTAAATTTTTTTTTGAAATTTTTTTTTAAAATTTTTTTTTATTTTATTTTTCGAAATTTTTTTTGAAATTTCCTTGAAATTTTTTTTATTGAAAATTTTTTTTTCGAAATTTTTTTTTTGAATATTTTTTTTATTTTTTTGAAAATTAATTTTTTTTGAATTTTTTTTTTTATTTTTTATTTTTGAAGTTTTTTTTCGAAATTTTTTTCTTTTGAAAATTTTTTTGAAGTTTTTTTTTTTGAAATTTTTTTTGAATTTTTTTTCAATCTTTTTGAAATTTTTTTTTGAAATTATTTTTTGATTTTTTTTTTAAATTCTTTTTAATTTTTTTTTATTTTTTATTTTTTTTTGAAAATTTTTTTTCGAGTTTTCTTTTTGAAAATTTTTCTTTGAATTTTTTTTTTATTTTTTTTTTATTTTTTTTTTACATTTTTTTTTTAATTTTCTTTTTGAAAATTTTTGTTTTTGAATTTTTTTTTTCGATTTTTTTCTGAATTTTTTTTAAAACTGTTTTTGAATTTTTTTTTCTAATTTTTTTTCTAATTTTTTTAAAATTTTTTTAAATTTTTTTTAAAATTTTTTTTAAATTTTTTTTTCAAATATTTTTTTTCTAAATTTTTTAATAATTTTTTTAAAATTTTTTTTCGAATTTTTTTTTGAATTTTTTTTTTCTTTTTGAAATTTTGTTTTTAATTTTTTTTTTTGAAATTTTTTGAAATTTTTTTTTGAATTTTTTTTTAAATTTTTTTTATTTTTTCTTCAAAAAATTTTTTTGAAATTTTTTTTGAAATTTTTTTTTTGAATTTTTTTTTCTAAATTTTTTTAAAATTTTTTTAAAATTTTTTTTCGAATTTTTTTTTGATTTTTTTTTTCGAAAAATTTTCGTTTTGAAATTTTTGTTATATTTTTTTAAGTTTTTTAAAAAAAATTTTGAAATTTTTGTTTTATTTTTTCGAGTTTTTTTTGAAATTTTTTTTGAATTTTTCTGAAAATTTTTTATTTTTGAAAATTTTTTTTTGAATTTTTTTTTGAAAGTTTTTGAAATTTATTTGAAAATTTTCAAAACAAAATTTTCAAAAAAAAAAATTTCAAAAAAATAAAAAAAAAATCAAAAAAAAAATTTCGAAAAAAATTTCAAAAAAAAAATTCAAAAAAAATTTAAAATAAAACGTCAAAAAAATTTTCAAAAGAAAAAAATTTAGAAAAAAAACTTGAAAAAAAAATTACAGAAAAAAATTATCAAAATATTTTCAAAAAATTTCCAAAAAAAATTAAAAAAATATTTTCAATATAAAATTTTTCAAAAAAAAATTTTTCAAAGAAAAATAAGAAATAAGAAAAATAAGAAAAATTTTTCAAAGAAAAATATTTTTAAAAAAATAAAAATTTGAAAAAAATTTTAAAAATTTTTAAAAAAAAATTAAGAAAAAATTTTCAAAAAAAAACTGTCAAAAAAATTTAAAAAAAATTTCAATATAAAATTTTTCAAAAAAAAAATTTTCAAAGAAAAATATTTTTAAAAAAATAAAAATTCGTAAAAAATTTAAAAAATATTAAAAAAAAATTAGAAAAAAATTCAAAAAAATGAAAAAAAAACCGTCAAAAAAATTTTCAAAAGAAAAAAATTTCCAGATAAAAACTTCAAAAATAAAAAATTTAAAAAAAATTTCAAAAAAAAATTCAAAAAAAATTTTCAAAAAAAAATCGAAAGAAAAAATTTCAAAAAATTAAAAAAAAAATTAAAAAAATCCAAACAAAAATTCCAAAAAAAAATTTCGAAAAAATCTTCAAAAATAAAAAAAAAATTTCAAGAAAAATAGAAAAAAAATTCAAAAGAAATTTTCAAAACAAAATTTTCAAAAAAAAAAATTTCAAAAAAAATAAAAATAAAAAATTCGAAAAAAAATTCAAAAAAAAAATTCGAAAAAAATTTCAAAAAATAAATATAAAAAAAAAATTTTCAAAAAATAAATATAAAAAAAAATTTTCAAAAAAAAAAAAAAAATTTTAAAAAATTTCAAAAAGAAAATAAAAATATTTAAAAAAACTTCCAAAAAAAATTTTTAAAAAAAATTCAAAACGAAAATTTTTCGAAAAAAAATTTAAAAAATAAATTAGAAAAAAATTTAGAGAAAAATGTTTAAAAAAAAAATTTAAAAAAAAATTTCAAAAAAAAAATTTAAAAAAATTAGAATAAAAATTTAGAAAAAAAAATTTCAATAAGTTTCAAAAAAAATTCAAAAGAAATTTCCAAAAAATAAAATTTCAAAAACAAAAATTTTCAAAAAGAAAATTTTTTTAAAAAAATAAAAAAAAATAAAAAATTTTAAAAAAAATTCAAAAAAAATTTAAAAAAATTTAAAAAAAATTTTAAAAAAAATTTCAAAAAGAAAACTCAAAAAAAAATGTTCAAAAAAAAAAATTTCAAAAAAAAAATTGAAAAAAAATTCAAAAAAAAAATTGAAAAAAAATTCAAAAAAAAACCTCAAAAAAATTAATTTCCAAAAGAAAAAAATTCAAAAAAAAATTTCAAAACGAAAATGTTTCGAAAAAATCAAAAAAAAATTCGAAAAAAAATTTCAAAAAATTAAAAAAAAAATTTTAAAAAAATTCCAAAAAAAAAATTCCAAAAAAAATTTTCAATATAAAATTTTTCAAAAAAAAATTTTCAAAATAAAATTTTTCAAAAAAAAATTTTCAAGAAAAATATTTTAAAAAAAATAAAAAAATAAAAATTCGAAAAAATTGAAAAAAAAAATTCAATATAAATTAAAAAAATACTGTCAAAAGAAATTTCAAAAGAAAAAAACTTCCCAAAAAGAATTAAAAAAAAAATTTTTTCAAAAATAAATTACAAAAAAAAAATTAAAAAAAAATTTCGAAAAAAATTTCAAAACGAAAATTTTTCGAAAAAAAATAAAAAAAAAATTAGAAAAAAATTTAGAAAAAAATATTTAGAAAAAAAAATTTCAAAAAAAATTTCAAAAAATAATTAAAAAAATTAGAAAAAAAATTTAGAAAAAAAAAAATTCAAAAACAGTTTCAAAAAAAATTCAGAAGAAATTTCCAAAAAATTAAATTTCAAAAGCAAAAATTTTCAAAAAGAAAATTTTTAAAAAAATATATAAAATTCAAAAAAAAATTTGAAAAAAATAAAAAAAAAATTTCAAAATGAAAACTCGAAAAAAAATTTTCAAAAAAAAAATTGAAAAAAAATTGAAAAAAAAATTTAAAAAAAAACCTCAAAAAGACTAATTTCCAAAAAAAAATTCAAAAAAAAATTTCAAAACGAAAATTTTTCAAAAAAATCAAAAAAAATTCGAAAAAAAATTTCAAAAAAAAAAATTTCAAAAAAAAAATTTCAAAAAAAATATCGAAAAAAAAATTTCAAAAAATTAAAAAAAAAAAATTTTTAAAATTCCAAAAAAAATTTTCAATATAAAATTTTTCAAAAAAAAATTTCAAAATAAAATTTTTCAAAAAAAAAATTTCAAAGAAAAATATTTAAAAAAAAATAAAAATTCGAAAAAATTGAAAAAAAAAATTCAATATAAATTTAAAAAAAACTGTCAATTTCAAAAGAAAAACTTCCCAAAAAAAAAAAAAAAAAAATTTTTCAAAAATAAATTACAAAAAAAAATTTAAAAAAAAATTTTTCAAAAATAAATTACAAAAAAAAATTTAAAAAAAAATTCGAAAAAAATATTTTCGAAAAAAAAATTTAAAAAAAAGTTTCAATATAAAATTCAGAAAAAATTTCCAAAAAAAAATTTTCGAAAAAAAAAAAATTTAAAAAAAAATTCTCAGAAAAATTTGAAAAAAAATTTAAAAAAATTTTTAAAAAAATTTCAAAAAGAAAATTTTTCAAAAAAAAAATTAAAAAAAAATCGAAAATAAAATTTCAAAAAATTAAAAAAAAATTTTAAAAAAATTCCAAAAAAAAATTCCAAAAAAAATTCCAAAAAAAATTTTCAAAAAAAAATTTCAAAAAAATTCAAAAAAAAAACCTCAAAAAAATTTTCAAAAGAAGAAAATTTCGAAAAAAAACTTCAGAAATAAAAAATTAAAAAAAAATTTAAAAAAAATAGAAAAAAAATTCAAAAAATAAAAAAAAATCAAAAAAAAAATTTCAAAACGAAAATTTTTCAAAAAAAAAATTTCAAAAAAAATATCGAAAAAAAAATTTCAAAAAATTAAAAAAAATTTTTTTTTAAAAATTCCAAAAAAAATTTTCAATATAAAATTTTTCAAAAAAAAATTTCAAAATAAAATTTTTCAAAAAAAAATTTTCAAAGAAAAATATTTAAAAAAAAATAAAAATTCGAAAAAATTGAAAAAAAAAATTCAATATAAATTAAAAAAAAACTGTCAAAAGAAATTTCAAAAGAAAAAACTTCCCAAAAAAAAAAAAAAAAAATTTTCAAAAATAAATTACAAAAAAAAAATTAAAAAAAAAATTCGAAAAAAATATTTTCAAAAAAAAAATTTAAAAAAAAGTTTCAATATAAAATTCAGAAAAAATTTCCAAAAAAAAATTTTCGAAAAAAAAAAATTTTAAAAAAAATTCTCAGAAAAATTTGAAAAAAAAATTTAAAAAAATTAAAAAAAAAATTTCAAAAAGAAAATTTTTCAAAAAAAAAATTTAAAAAAAAATCGAAAATAAAATTTCAAAAAATTAAAAAAAAATTTAAAAAAAATTCCAAAAAAAAATTCCAAAAAAAATTCCAAAAAAAATTCCAAAAAAAATTTTCAAAAAAAAATTTCAAAAAAATTGAAAAAAATTCAAAAAAAAACTCAAAAAAATTTTCAAAAAAAGAAAATTTCGAAAAAAAACCTCAAAAATAAAAAATTAAATTTTTTTTTTTTAAAAAATAGAAAAAAAATTCAAAAAAAATTAATTTTCAAAAAATAAAAAAAAATCAAAAAAAAAATTTCAAAACGAAAATTTTTCAAAAAATATAAAAATAAAAAAGTTCGAAAAAAAAATTAAATAAAAAATTTTCAAAAAAAAAAAATTTCGAAAAAAATTTCAAAAAAAATATTCAAAAAAAATTTAAGATAAAACGTCAAAAAAAATTTCAAAAGAAAAAAATTTCGAATAAAAACTTGAAAAAAAATTACAAAAAAAATTATCAATATTTTCAAAAAATTTACAAAAAAAATAAAAAAAAAAATTTCATAATAAAATTTTTCAAAAAAAAAATTCAGAAAAAAAATTTCAAAAAAAACTTTTAAAATAAAAAAATTTAAAAAAAATTTCAAAAAAATAGAAAAAAAATTCCAAAAAAAATTTTCAATACAAAATTTTTCAAAAAAAAAATTTCAAAATGAAATTTTTCAAAAAAAAATTTTCAAAGAAAAATATTTTTTAAAAAATAAAAAATAAAAATTCGAAAAAATTGAAAAAAAAAATTCAAAAAAATTTAAAAAAAACTTCCCAAAAATATTTCAAAAATAAATTACAAAAAAAAAATTTAAAAAAAATTTAATTTATTTTTTGAAATTTTTTTCGAAATTTTTGTTGAAATTTTTTTTTTTGAATTTTTTTTCGAATTTTTTATTTTTATTTTTTTTTTGAAAAATTATCGTTTTGAATTTTTTTTTTTGATTTTTTTTTATTTTTTTGAAAATTAATTTTTTTTAAATTTTTTTAAAATTTTTTTAGCTTTGAAGTTTTTTTTCGAAATTTTTTTCTTTTGAAAATTTTTTTGAGGTTTTTTTTTGAATTTTTTTTTTAATTTTTTTTCAATTTTTTTGAAAATTTTTTTTAAATTTTTTTTTGGAATTTTTTTTGGAATCATTTTTTTAATTTTTTGTAAATGTTTTTGTTTTTTTTTTTTATTTTTGAAAAATTTCATTGTTGAAAATTTTTTTTAAAGTTTTTTAAAATTTTTTTTGAAATTTTTTTAAAAATTGTTTTTTTATTTTTTTTTCGAAATTTTTTTTAAAATTTCCTTGAAATTTTTTTTATTGAAAATTTTTTTTTCGAAATTTTTTTTCGAATTTTTTTTTGAATATTTTTTTTTTTTGAAAATTAATTTTTTTTGAAATTTTTTTTTAATTTTTCATTTTTGAAGTTTTTTTTTTGATTTTTTTTTTGAATTTTTTTTCAATCTTTTTGAAATTTTTTTTAAAATTATTTTTTGGAATTTTTTTTCGATTTTTTTTTAATTTTTTTTTTTATTTTTTGAAATTTTTTTTTCGATTTTTTTTTGAAAATTTTTTTTGAATTTTTTTTGAATTTTTTTTCAATTTTTTTTGGAATTTTTTTTCTTTTGAAAATTTTTTTGAAGTTTTTTTTAAATTTTTTTTTGTATTTTTTTTTGAAATTTTTTTCGAAATTTTTTTTTTGAAAATTTTTTTTTGTGAATTTTTTTTTTCGAATTTTTTTATTTTTATTTTTTTTGAAAAATTTTCGTTCTGAAATTTTTTTTATTTTTTTGAAAATTTATTTTTTTTGAAAATTTTTTTTATGAAAATTTTGTTTTGAAAATTTTTTTTGAATTCTTTTTCTATTTTTTTTTAAAAAATTTTAAATTTTTTTTTGAAATTTTTTTTTAAAATTTTTTTTTTCGAAAATTTTTTTGAATTTTTTTTTATTGAAAATATTTTTTTCGAAATTTTTTTCGAAATTTATTTTTTGAAAATTTTTTTTTTGAATTTTTTTTCGAATTTTTTTATTTTTATTTTTTTTGAAAAATTTTGAATTTTTTTTTTTGATTTTTTTTTATTTTTTTGAAAATTAATTTTTTTTGAAAATTTTTTTTTTGAAAATTATGTTTTGAAAATTTTTTTTCAATTTTTTTTCAATTTTTTTGAAATTTTTTTTTGAAAATTTTTTTTGGAATTTTTTTTTGGAAATTTTTTTTGGAATTTTTTTTGGAATTTTTTTTATTATTTTTTTATTTTTTAAAATTTTTTTTTTTGAAAATTTTTTTTGATATTTATTTTTTGAAATTTTTGTTTTGAAAATTTTTTTTTTGAATTTTTTTTCGAATTTTTTATTTTTATTTTTTTTGAAAAATTTTCGTTTTGAATTTTTTTTTTATTTTTTTGAAGATTAATTTTTTTTGAATTTTTTTTTAATTTTTTATCTTTGAAGTTTTTTTTTGAAATTTTTTTTGAATTTTTTTTCAATTTTTTTGAAATTTTTTTAAAATTTTTTTTTGGAATTTTTTTTGGAGCTTTTTTTTAATTTTTTTAATTTTTTTTTTGTTTTTTTTTTATTTTTTTTTTGAAAAATTTTCTTATTGAAAATTCTTTTAAAATTTTTTTAAATTTTTTTTTGAAATTTTTTTTTTAATTTTTTTTTATTTTATTCTTCGAAATTTTTTTTGAAATTTCCTTGAAATTTTTTTTATTGAAAATTTTTTTTTCGAAATTATTTTTCGAATTTTTTTTTTGAATATTTTTTTTATTTTTTTGAAAATTAATTTTTTTCGAAATTTTTTTCTTTTGAAATTTTTTTTGAAGTTTTTTTTTTGAATTTTTTTTTCAATCTTTTTGAAATTTTTTTTTGAAATAATTTTTTGGAATTTTTTTTTGGATTTTTTAAAAATTTTTTTAAAATTTTTTGAATTTTTTTTTAAATATTTTTTTATTTTTTTTTTATTTTTTATTTTTTTTTGAAAAATTTTTTTTTATATTTATTTTTTGAATTTTTTTTTAAATTTTTTCTTGAAAATTTTTTTTCGAGTTTTCTTTTTGAAAATTTTTTTTTGAATTTTTTTTTTATTTTTTTTTTGATTTTTTTTTAAATTTTTTTTTTATTTTCTTTTTGAAAATTTTTGTTTTTGAATTTTTTTTTCGATTTTTTTCTGAATTTTTTTAAAAACTGTTTTTGAAAATTTTTTTTCTAATTTTTTTAAAATTTTTTAAATTTTTTTTAAAATTTTTTTTAAAATTTTTTTTAATTTTTTTTTTCAAATATTTTTTTCAAAATTTTTTTCTAAATTTTTTAAAAAATTTTTTAAAATTTTTTTTTGAATTTTTTTTTGAATTTTTTTTTTCTTTTTGAAATTTTGTTTTTGATTTTTTTTTTGAAATTTTTTGAAATTTTTTTTTGAATTTTTTAAAAAAAATTTTTTTATTTTTTCTTCAAAAAATTTTTTTGAAATTTTTTTTGAAACTTTTTTTTTGAATTTTTTTTTCTAATTTTTTTTTCTAAATTTTTTTTCTAATTTTTTTTTGATTTTTTTTTCGAAATATTTTCGTTTTGAAATTTTTTTAAAATTTTTTTTTCAAATTTTTTTTGGAGTTTTTTTTTGAAATATTTTTTGAATTTTCTTTTTGAAATTTTTTTAAATTTTTTTTTTTGAAAAATTTTATTTTTCGAATTTTTTCTTAATTTTTTTTTCGAAATTTGTTTTCGAATTTTTTTTTTTAATATTTTTTTTATTTTTTTGAAAATTAATTTTTTTTGAAATTTTTTTTTTATTTTTTATTTTTGAAGTTTTTTTTCGAAATTTTTTTCTTTTGAAAATTTTTTTGAAGTTTTTTTTTTTAAATTTTTTTCAATCTTTTTGAAATTTTTTTTTGATTTTTTTTGAAATTTTTTTCGAAATTTTTGTTTTGAAATTTTTTTTTTGAATTTTTTTTTCGAATTTTTTATTTTTTTTGAAAAATTATCGTTTGAATTTATTTTTTGAAATTTATTTTCATTTTTCTGAAAATTATTTTTTTTTGAAATTCTTTTAAAATTTTTTTATCTTTGAAGTTTTTTTTCGAAATTTTTTTCTTTTGAAAATTTTTTTTTGAAATTCTTTTTGAATTTTTTTTCAATTTTTTTGAAAATTTTTTTTAAAATTTTTTTTTGGAATTTTTTTTTGAATAATTTTTTTTATTTTTTGAAATTTTTTTTTTTTAAATTCATTTTTGAAAAATTTTCTCATTGAAAATTTTTTTAAAAGTTTTTTAAAATTTTTTTTGAAATTTTTTTGAAATTTTTTTTTTTATTTTTTCTTTCGAATTTTTTTTTGAAATTTCCTTGAAATTTTTTTTATTGAAATTTTTTTTTTTTTTAATTTTTCATTTTTGAAGTTTTTTTTCGAAATTTTTTTCTTTTGAAAATTTTTTTTAATTTTTTTTTTTGAAATTTTTTGAAATATTTTTTTGAATTTTTTTTTAAATTTTTTTTTATTTTTTCTTCAAAAAATTTTTTTGAAATTTTTTTTGAAATTTTTTTTTTGAATTTTTTTTCTAAATTTTTTTAAAATTTTTTTAAAATTTTTTTTCGAATTTTTTTTTGATTTTTTTTTTCGAAAAATTTTCGTTTTGAAATTTTTGTTATATTTTTTTGAGTTTTTTTGAAATTTTTTTTGAATTTTTCTGAAAATTTTTTATTTTTGAAAATTTTTTTTTGAATTTTTTTTTGAAAGTTTTTGAAATTTATTTGAAAATTTTCAAAACAAAATTTTCAAAAAAAAAAATTTCAAAACAAAATTTTCAAAAAAAAAATTTTCAAAAAAATAAAAAAAAAATCAAAAAAAAAATTTCGAAAAAAATTTCAAAAAAAAAATTCAAAAAAAATTTAAAATAAAACGTCAAAAAAATTTTCAAGAGAAAAAAATTTAGAAAAAAAACTTGAAAAAAAAATTACAGAAAAAAATTATCAAAATATTTTCAAAAAATTTCCAAAAAAAATTAAAAAAATATTTTCAATATAAAATTTTTCAAAAAAAAATTTTTCAAAGAAAAATATTTTTAAAAAAATAAAAATTTGAAAAAAAATTTAAAAATTTTTAAAAAAAAATTAAGAAAAAATTTTCAAAAAAAACTGTCAAAAAAATTTAAAAAAAATTTCAATATAAAATTTTTCAAAAAAAAAATTTTCAAAGAAAAATATTTTTAAAAAAATAAAAATTCGAAAAAAATTTAAAAAATATTTAAAAAAAATTAGAAAAAAATTCAAAAAAATGAAAAAAAAACCGTCAAAAAAATTTTCAAAAGAAAAAAATTTCCAGATAAAAACTTCAAAAATAAAAAATTTAAAAAAAATTTCAAAAAAAAATTCAAAAAAAATTTTCAAAAAAAATCGAAAGAAAAAATTTCAAAAAATTAAAAAAAAAATTAAAAAAATCCAAACAAAAATTCCAAAAAAAAAATTCGAAAAAATCTTCAAAAATAAAAAAAAAATTTCAAGAAAAATAGAAAAAAAATTCAAAAGAAATTTTCAAAACAAAATTTTCAAAAAAAAAAATTTCAAAAAAAATAAAAATAAAAAATTCGAAAAAAAATTCAAAAAAAAAATTCGAAAAAAATTTCAAAAAATAAATATAAAAAAAAAATTTTCAAAAAATAAATATAAAAAAAAAATTTCAAAAAAAAAAAAAAAAATTTTAAAAAATTTCAAAAAGAAAATAAAAATATTTAAAAAAACTTCCAAAAAAAATTTTTTTTGGAATTTTTTTTTGGAAATTTTTTTTGGAATTTTTTTTGGAATTTTTTTTATTATTTTTTTATTTTTTAAAATTTTTTTTTTTGAAAATTTTTTTTGATATTTATTTTTTGAAATTTTTGTTTTGAAAATTTTTTTTTTGAATTTTTTTTCGAATTTTTTATTTTTATTTTTTTTGAAAAATTTTCGTTTTGAATTTTTTTTTTATTTTTTTGAAGATTAATTTTTTTTGAATTTTTTTTTTAATTTTTTATCTTTGAAGTTTTTTTTTGAAATTTTTTTTGAATTTTTTTTCAATTTTTTTGAAATTTTTTTAAAATTTTTTTTTGGAATTTTTTTTGGAGCTTTTTTTTAATTTTTTTAATTTTTTTTTTGTTTTTTTTTTATTTTTTTTTTTGAAAAATTTTCTTATTGAAAATTCTTTTAAAATTTTTTTAAATTTTTTTTTGAAATTTTTTTTTTAATTTTTTTTTATTTTATTCTTCGAAATTTTTTTTGAAATTTCCTTGAAATTTTTTTTATTGAAAATTTTTTTTTCGAAATTATTTTTCGAATTTTTTTTTTGAATATTTTTTTTATTTTTTTGAAAATTAATTTTTTTCGAAATTTTTTTCTTTTGAAATTTTTTTTGAAGTTTTTTTTTGAATTTTTTTTTCAATCTTTTTGAAATTTTTTTTTGAAATAATTTTTTGGAATTTTTTTTTTGGATTTTTTTAAAATTTTTTTAAAATTTTTTGAATTTTTTTTTAAATATTTTTTTATTTTTTTTTTATTTTTTATTTTTTTTTGAAAAATTTTTTTTTATATTTATTTTTTGAATTTTTTTTAAATTTTTTCTTGAAAATTTTTTTTCGAGTTTTCTTTTTGAAAATTTTTTTTTGAATTTTTTTTTTATTTTTTTTTTGATTTTTTTTTAAATTTTTTTTTTATTTTCTTTTTGAAAATTTTTGTTTTTGAATTTTTTTTTCGATTTTTTTCTGAATTTTTTTAAAAACTGTTTTTGAAAATTTTTTTTCTAATTTTTTTTCTAATTTTTTTTAAATTTTTTAAATTTTTTTTTAAATTTTTTTTAAAATTTTTTTTAATTTTTTTTTTCAAATATTTTTTTCAAAATTTTTTTCTAAATTTTTTAAAAAATTTTTTAAAATTTTTTTTTGAATTTTTTTTTGAATTTTTTTTTTCTTTTTGAAATTTTGTTTTTGATTTTTTTTTTGAAATTTTTTGAAATTTTTTTTTGAATTTTTTAAAAAAAATTTTTTTATTTTTTCTTCAAAAAATTTTTTTGAAATTTTTTTTGAAACTTTTTTTTTGAATTTTTTTTTCTAATTTTTTTTTCTAAATTTTTTTTCTAATTTTTTTTTGATTTTTTTTTCGAAATATTTTCGTTTTGAAATTTTTTTAAAATTTTTTTTTCAAATTTTTTTTGGAGTTTTTTTTTGAAATATTTTTTGAATTTTCTTTTTGAAATTTTTTTAAATTTTTTTTTTTGAAAAATTTTATTTTTCGAATTTTTTCTTAATTTTTTTTTCGAAATTTGTTTTCGAATTTTTTTTTTTAATATTTTTTTTATTTTTTTGAAAATTAATTTTTTTTGAAATTTGAAGTTTTTTTTCGAAATTTTTTTCTTTTGAAAATTTTTTTGAAGTTTTTTTTTTTTAAATTTTTTTCAATCTTTTTGAAATTTTTTTTTGATTTTTTTTGAAATTTTTTTCGAAATTTTTGTTTTGAAATTTTTTTTTTTGAATTTTTTTTTCGAATTTTTTATTTTTTTTGAAAAATTATCGTTTGAATTTATTTTTTGAAATTTATTTTCATTTTTCTGAAAATTATTTTTTTTTGAAATTCTTTTAAAATTTTTTTATCTTTGAAGTTTTTTTTCGAAATTTTTTTCTTTTGAAAATTTTTTTTTGAAATTCTTTTTGAATTTTTTTTCAATTTTTTTGAAAATTTTTTTTAAAATTTTTTTTTGGAATTTTTTTTGGAATAATTTTTTTTATTTTTTGAAATTTTTTTTTTTAAATTCATTTTTGAAAAATTTTCTCATTGAAAATTTTTTAAAAAGTTTTTTAAAATTTTTTTTGAAATTTTTTTGAAATTTTTTTTTTTATTTTTTCTTTCGAATTTTTTTTTGAAATTTCCTTGAAATTTTTTTTATTGAAATTTTTTTTTTTTTTAATTTTTCATTTTTGAAGTTTTTTTTCGAAATTTTTTTCTTTTGAAAATTTTTTTGAAGTTTTTTTTTTTGAAATTTTTTTTGAATTTTTTTTCAATCTTTTTGAAATTTTTTTTTGAAATTATTTTTTGATTTTTTTTTTAAATTCTTTTTAATTTTTTTTTATTTTTTATTTTTTTTTGAAAATTTTTTTTCGAGTTTTCTTTTTGAAAATTTTTCTTTGAATTTTTTTTTTATTTTTTTTTTATTTTTTTTTTACATTTTTTTTTTAATTTTCTTTTTGAAAATTTTTGTTTTTGAATTTTTTTTTTCGATTTTTTTCTGAATTTTTTTTAAAACTGTTTTTGAATTTTTTTTTCTAATTTTTTTTCTAATTTTTTTAAAATTTTTTTAAATTTTTTTTAAAATTTTTTTTAAATTTTTTTTTCAAATATTTTTTTTCTAAATTTTTTAATAATTTTTTTAAAATTTTTTTTCGAATTTTTTTTTGAATTTTTTTTTTCTTTTTGAAATTTTGTTTTTAATTTTTTTTTTTGAAATTTTTTGAAATTTTTTTTTGAATTTTTTTTTAAATTTTTTTTATTTTTTCTTCAAAAAATTTTTTTGAAATTTTTTTTGAAATTTTTTTTTTGAATTTTTTTTTCTAAATTTTTTTAAAATTTTTTTAAAATTTTTTTTCGAATTTTTTTTTGATTTTTTTTTTCGAAAAATTTTCGTTTTGAAATTTTTGTTATATTTTTTTAAGTTTTTTAAAAAAATTTTTGAAATTTTTGTTTTATTTTTTCGAGTTTTTTTTGAAATTTTTTTTGAATTTTTCTGAAAATTTTTTATTTTTGAAAATTTTTTTTTGAATTTTTTTTTGAAAGTTTTTGAAATTTATTTGAAAATTTTCAAAACAAAATTTTCAAAAAAAAAAATTTCAAAAAAATAAAAAAAAAATCAAAAAAAAAATTTCGAAAAAAATTTCAAAAAAAAAATTCAAAAAAAATTTAAAATAAAACGTCAAAAAAATTTTCAAAAGAAAAAAATTTAGAAAAAAAACTTGAAAAAAAAATTACAGAAAAAAATTATCAAAATATTTTCAAAAAATTTCCAAAAAAAATTAAAAAAATATTTTCAATATAAAATTTTTCAAAAAAAAATTTTTCAAAGAAAAATATTTTTAAAAAAATTTTTCAAAGAAAAATATTTTTAAAAAAATAAAAATTTGAAAAAAATTTTAAAAATTTTTAAAAAAAAATTAAGAAAAAATTTTCAAAAAAAAACTGTCAAAAAAATTTAAAAAAAATTTCAATATAAAATTTTTCAAAAAAAAAATTTTCAAAGAAAAATATTTTTAAAAAAATAAAAATTCGTAAAAAATTTAAAAAATATTAAAAAAAAATTAGAAAAAAATTCAAAAAAATGAAAAAAAAACCGTCAAAAAAATTTTCAAAAGAAAAAAATTTCCAGATAAAAACTTCAAAAATAAAAAATTTAAAAAAAATTTCAAAAAAAAATTCAAAAAAAATTTTCAAAAAAAAATCGAAAGAAAAAATTTCAAAAAATTAAAAAAAAAATTAAAAAAATCCAAACAAAAATTCCAAAAAAAAATTTCGAAAAAATCTTCAAAAATAAAAAAAAAATTTCAAGAAAAATAGAAAAAAAATTCAAAAGAAATTTTCAAAACAAAATTTTCAAAAAAAAAAATTTCAAAAAAAATAAAAATAAAAAATTCGAAAAAAAATTCAAAAAAAAAATTCGAAAAAAATTTCAAAAAATAAATATAAAAAAAAAATTTTCAAAAAATAAATATAAAAAAAAATTTTCAAAAAAAAAAAAAAAATTTTAAAAAATTTCAAAAAGAAAATAAAAATATTTAAAAAAACTTCCAAAAAAAATTTTTAAAAAAAATTCAAAACGAAAATTTTTCGAAAAAAAATTTAAAAAATAAATTAGAAAAAAATTTAGAAAAAAATGTTTAAAAAAAAAATTTAAAAAAAAATTTCAAAAAAAAAATTTAAAAAAATTAGAATAAAAATTTAGAAAAAAAAATTTCAATAAGTTTCAAAAAAAATTCAAAAGAAATTTCCAAAAAATAAAATTTCAAAAACAAAAATTTTCAAAAAGAAATTTTTTTTAAAAAAATAAAAAAAAATAAAAAATTTTAAAAAAAATTCAAAAAAAATTTAAAAAAATTTAAAAAAATTTAAAAAAAATTTTAAAAAAAATTTCAAAAAGAAAACTCAAAAAAAAATGTTCAAAAAAAAAAATTTCAAAAAAAAAATTGAAAAAAAATTCAAAAAAAAAATTGAAAAAAAATTCAAAAAAAAACCTCAAAAAAATTAATTTCCAAAAGAAAAAAATTCAAAAAAAAATTTCAAAACGAAAATGTTTCGAAAAAATCAAAAAAAAATTCGAAAAAAAATTTCAAAAAATTAAAAAAAAAATTTTAAAAAAATTCCAAAAAAAAAATTCCAAAAAAAATTTTCAATATAAAATTTTTCAAAAAAAAATTTTCAAAATAAAATTTTTCAAAAAAAAATTTTCAAGAAAAATATTTTAAAAAAAATAAAAAAATAAAAATTCGAAAAAATTGAAAAAAAAATTCAATATAAATTAAAAAAATACTGTCAAAAGAAATTTCAAAAGAAAAAAACTTCCCAAAAAGAATTAAAAAAAAAATTTTTTCAAAAATAAATTACAAAAAAAAAATTAAAAAAAAATTTCGAAAAAAATTTCAAAACGAAAATTTTTCGAAAAAAAATAAAAAAAAAATTAGAAAAAAATTTAGAAAAAAATATTTAGAAAAAAAAATTTCAAAAAAAATTTCAAAAAATAATTAAAAAAATTAGAAAAAAAATTTAGAAAAAAAAAATTCAAAAACAGTTTCAAAAAAAATTCAGAAGAAATTTCCAAAAAATTAAATTTCAAAAGCAAAAATTTTCAAAAAGAAAATTTTTAAAAAAATATATAAAATTCAAAAAAAAATTTGAAAAAAATAAAAAAAAAATTTCAAAATGAAAACTCGAAAAAAAATTTTCAAAAAAAAAATTGAAAAAAAATTGAAAAAAAAATTTAAAAAAAAACCTCAAAAAGACTAATTTCCAAAAAAAAATTCAAAAAAAAATTTCAAAACGAAAATTTTTCAAAAAAATCAAAAAAAATTCGAAAAAAAATTTCAAAAAAAAAAATTTCAAAAAAAAAATTTCAAAAAAAATATCGAAAAAAAAATTTCAAAAAATTAAAAAAAAAAAATTTTTAAAATTCCAAAAAAAATTTTCAATATAAAATTTTTCAAAAAAAAATTTCAAAATAAAATTTTTCAAAAAAAAAATTTCAAAGAAAAATATTTAAAAAAAAATAAAAATTCGAAAAAATTGAAAAAAAAAATTCAATATAAATTTAAAAAAAACTGTCAATTTCAAAAGAAAAACTTCCCAAAAAAAAAAAAAAAAAATTTTTCAAAAATAAATTACAAAAAAAAATTTAAAAAAAAATTTTTCAAAAATAAATTACAAAAAAAAATTTAAAAAAAAATTCGAAAAAAATATTTTCGAAAAAAAAATTTAAAAAAAAGTTTCAATATAAAATTCAGAAAAAATTTCCAAAAAAAAATTTTCGAAAAAAAAAAAATTTAAAAAAAAATTCTCAGAAAAATTTGAAAAAAAATTTAAAAAAATTTTTAAAAAAATTTCAAAAAGAAAATTTTTCAAAAAAAAAATTAAAAAAAAATCGAAAATAAAATTTCAAAAAATTAAAAAAAAATTTTAAAAAAATTCCAAAAAAAAATTCCAAAAAAAATTCCAAAAAAAATTTTCAAAAAAAAATTTCAAAAAAATTCAAAAAAAAAACCTCAAAAAAATTTTCAAAAGAAGAAAATTTCGAAAAAAAACTTCAGAAATAAAAAATTAAAAAAAAATTTAAAAAAAATAGAAAAAAAATTCAAAAAATAAAAAAAAATCAAAAAAAAAATTTCAAAACGAAAATTTTTCAAAAAAAAAATTTCAAAAAAAATATCGAAAAAAAAATTTCAAAAAATTAAAAAAATTTTTTTTTTAAAAATTCCAAAAAAAATTTTCAATATAAAATTTTTCAAAAAAAAATTTCAAAATAAAATTTTTCAAAAAAAAATTTTCAAAGAAAAATATTTAAAAAAAAATAAAAATTCGAAAAAATTGAAAAAAAAAATTCAATATAAATTAAAAAAAAACTGTCAAAAGAAATTTCAAAAGAAAAAACTTCCCAAAAAAAAAAAAAAAAAATTTTCAAAAATAAATTACAAAAAAAAAATTAAAAAAAAAATTCGAAAAAAATATTTTCAAAAAAAAAATTTAAAAAAAAGTTTCAATATAAAATTCAGAAAAAATTTCCAAAAAAAAATTTTCGAAAAAAAAAAATTTTAAAAAAAATTCTCAGAAAAATTTGAAAAAAAAATTTAAAAAAATTAAAAAAAAAATTTCAAAAAGAAAATTTTTCAAAAAAAAAATTTAAAAAAAAATCGAAAATAAAATTTCAAAAAATTAAAAAAAAATTTAAAAAAAATTCCAAAAAAAAATTCCAAAAAAAATTCCAAAAAAAATTCCAAAAAAAATTTTCAAAAAAAAATTTCAAAAAAATTGAAAAAAATTCAAAAAAAAACTCAAAAAAATTTTCAAAAAAAGAAAATTTCGAAAAAAAACCTCAAAAATAAAAAATTAAATTTTTTTTTTTTAAAAAATAGAAAAAAAATTCAAAAAAAATTAATTTTCAAAAAATAAAAAAAAATCAAAAAAAAAATTTCAAAACGAAAATTTTTCAAAAAATATAAAAATAAAAAAGTTCGAAAAAAAAATTAAATAAAAAATTTTCAAAAAAAAAAAATTTCGAAAAAAATTTCAAAAAAAATATTCAAAAAAAATTTAAGAAAAACGTCAAAAAAAATTTCAAAAGAAAAAAATTTCGAATAAAAACTTGAAAAAAAATTACAAAAAAAATTATCAATATTTTCAAAAAATTTACAAAAAAAATAAAAAAAAAAATTTCATAATAAAATTTTTCAAAAAAAAAATTCAGAAAAAAAATTTCAAAAAAAACTTTTAAAATAAAAAAATTTAAAAAAAATTTCAAAAAAATATTTTCGAAAAAAAAATTTAAAAAAAAGTTTCAATATAAAATTCAGAAAAAATTTCCAAAAAAAAATTTTCGAAAAAAAAAAAATTAAAAAAAAAATTCTCAGAAAAATTTGAAAAAAAATTTAAAAAAATTTTTAAAAAAATTTCAAAAAGAAAATTTTTCAAAAAAAAAATTAAAAAAAAATCGAAAATAAAATTTCAAAAAATTAAAAAAAAATTTTAAAAAAATTCCAAAAAAAAATTCCAAAAAAAATTCCAAAAAAAATTTTCAAAAAAAAATTTCAAAAAAATTCAAAAAAAAAACCTCAAAAAAATTTTCAAAAGAAGAAAATTTCGAAAAAAAACTTCAGAAATAAAAAATTAAAAAAAAATTTAAAAAAAATAGAAAAAAAATTCAAAAAATAAAAAAAAATCAAAAAAAAAATTTCAAAACGAAAATTTTTCAAAAAAAAAATTTCAAAAAAAATATCGAAAAAAAAATTTCAAAAAATTAAAAAAATTTTTTTTTTAAAAATTCCAAAAAAAATTTTCAATATAAAATTTTTCAAAAAAAAATTTCAAAATAAAATTTTTCAAAAAAAAAATTTCAAAGAAAAATATTTAAAAAAAAATAAAAATTCGAAAAAATTGAAAAAAAAAATTCAATATAAATTTAAAAAAAACTGTCAATTTCAAAAGAAAAACTTCCCAAAAAAAAAAAAAAAAAATTTTTCAAAAATAAATTACAAAAAAAAATTTAAAAAAAAATTTTTCAAAAATAAATTACAAAAAAAAATTTAAAAAAAAATTCGAAAAAAATATTTTCGAAAAAAAAATTTAAAAAAAAGTTTCAATATAAAATTCAGAAAAAATTTCCAAAAAAAAATTTTCGAAAAAAAAAAAATTTAAAAAAAAATTCTCAGAAAAATTTGAAAAAAAATTTAAAAAAATTTTTAAAAAAATTTCAAAAAGAAAATTTTTCAAAAAAAAAATTAAAAAAAAATCGAAAATAAAATTTCAAAAAATTAAAAAAAAATTTTAAAAAAATTCCAAAAAAAAATTCCAAAAAAAATTCCAAAAAAAATTTTCAAAAAAAAATTTCAAAAAAATTCAAAAAAAAAACCTCAAAAAAATTTTCAAAAGAAGAAAATTTCGAAAAAAAACTTCAGAAATAAAAAATTAAAAAAAAATTTAAAAAAAATAGAAAAAAAATTCAAAAAATAAAAAAAAATCAAAAAAAAAATTTCAAAACGAAAATTTTTCAAAAAAAAAATTTCAAAAAAAATATCGAAAAAAAAATTTCAAAAAATTAAAAAAATTTTTTTTTTAAAAATTCCAAAAAAAATTTTCAATATAAAATTTTTCAAAAAAAAATTTCAAAATAAAATTTTTCAAAAAAAAATTTTCAAAGAAAAATATTTAAAAAAAAATAAAAATTCGAAAAAATTGAAAAAAAAAATTCAATATAAATTAAAAAAAAACTGTCAAAAGAAATTTCAAAAGAAAAAACTTCCCAAAAAAAAAAAAAAAAAATTTTCAAAAATAAATTACAAAAAAAAAATTAAAAAAAAAATTCGAAAAAAATATTTTCAAAAAAAAAATTTAAAAAAAAGTTTCAATATAAAATTCAGAAAAAATTTCCAAAAAAAAATTTTCGAAAAAAAAAAATTTTAAAAAAAATTCTCAGAAAAATTTGAAAAAAAAATTTAAAAAAATTAAAAAAAAAATTTCAAAAAGAAAATTTTTCAAAAAAAAAATTTAAAAAAAAATCGAAAATAAAATTTCAAAAAATTAAAAAAAAATTTAAAAAAAATTCCAAAAAAAAATTCCAAAAAAAATTCCAAAAAAAATTCCAAAAAAAATTTTCAAAAAAAAATTTCAAAAAAATTGAAAAAAATTCAAAAAAAAACTCAAAAAAATTTTCAAAAAAAGAAAATTTCGAAAAAAAACCTCAAAAATAAAAAATTAAATTTTTTTTTTTTAAAAAATAGAAAAAAAATTCAAAAAAAATTAATTTTCAAAAAATAAAAAAAAATCAAAAAAAAAATTTCAAAACGAAAATTTTTCAAAAAATATAAAAATAAAAAAGTTCGAAAAAAAAATTAAATAAAAAATTTTCAAAAAAAAAAAATTTCGAAAAAAATTTCAAAAAAAATATTCAAAAAAAATTTAAGAAAAACGTCAAAAAAAATTTCAAAAGAAAAAAATTTCGAATAAAAACTTGAAAAAAAATTACAAAAAAAATTATCAATATTTTCAAAAAATTTACAAAAAAAATAAAAAAAAAAATTTCATAATAAAATTTTTCAAAAAAAAAATTCAGAAAAAAAATTTCAAAAAAAACTTTTAAAATAAAAAAATTTAAAAAAAATTTCAAAAAAATAGAAAAAAAATTCCAAAAAAAATTTTCAATACAAAATTTTTCAAAAAAAAAATTTCAAAATGAAATTTTTCAAAAAAAAATTTTCAAAGAAAAATATTTTTTAAAAAATAAAAAATAAAAATTCGAAAAAATTGAAAAAAAAAATTCAAAAAAATTTAAAAAAAACTTCCCAAAAATATTTCAAAAATAAATTACAAAAAAAAAATTTAAAAAAAATTTAATTTATTTTTTGAAATTTTTTTCGAAATTTTTGTTGAAATTTTTTTTTTTGAATTTTTTTTCGAATTTTTTATTTTTATTTTTTTTTTGAAAAATTATCGTTTTGAATTTTTTTTTTTGATTTTTTTTTATTTTTTTGAAAATTAATTTTTTTTAAATTTTTTTAAAATTTTTTTAGCTTTGAAGTTTTTTTTCGAAATTTTTTTCTTTTGAAAATTTTTTTGAGGTTTTTTTTTGAATTTTTTTTTTAATTTTTTTTCAATTTTTTTGAAAATTTTTTTTAAATTTTTTTTTGGAATTTTTTTTGGAATCATTTTTTTAATTTTTTGTAAATGTTTTTGTTTTTTTTTTTTATTTTTGAAAAATTTCATTGTTGAAAATTTTTTTTAAAGTTTTTTAAAATTTTTTTTGAAATTTTTTTAAAAATTGTTTTTTTATTTTTTTTTCGAAATTTTTTTTAAAATTTCCTTGAAATTTTTTTTATTGAAAATTTTTTTTTGAATATTTTTTTTTTTTGAAAATTAATTTTTTTTGAAATTTTTTTTTAATTTTTCATTTTTGAAGTTTTTTTTTTGATTTTTTTTTTGAATTTTTTTTCAATCTTTTTGAAATTTTTTTTAAAATTATTTTTTGGAATTTTTTTTCGATTTTTTTTTAATTTTTTTTTTTATTTTTTGAAATTTTTTTTTCGATTTTTTTTTGAAAATTTTTTTTGAATTTTTTTTGAATTTTTTTTCAATTTTTTTTGGAAATTTTTTTCTTTTGAAAATTTTTTTGAAGTTTTTTTTAAATTTTTTTTTGTATTTTTTTTTGAAATTTTTTTCGAAATTTTTTTTTTGAAAATTTTTTTTTGTGAATTTTTTTTTTCGAATTTTTTTATTTTTATTTTTTTTGAAAAATTTTCGTTCTGAAATTTTTTTTATTTTTTTGAAAATTTATTTTTTTTGAAAATTTTTTTTATGAAAATTTTGTTTTGAAAATTTTTTTTGAATTCTTTTTCTATTTTTTTTTTAAAAATTTTAAATTTTTTTTTGAAATTTTTTTTTAAAATTTTTTTTTTCGAAAATTTTTTTGAATTTTTTTTTATTGAAAATATTTTTTTCGAAATTTTTTTCGAAATTTATTTTTTGAAAATTTTTTTTTTGAATTTTTTTTCGAATTTTTTTATTTTTATTTTTTTTGAAAAATTTTGAATTTTTTTTTTTGATTTTTTTTTATTTTTTTGAAAATTAATTTTTTTTGAAAATTTTTTTTTTGAAAATTATGTTTTGAAAATTTTTTTTCAATTTTTTTTCAATTTTTTTGAAATTTTTTTTTGAAAATTTTTTTTGGAATTTTTTTTTGGAAATTTTTTTTGGAATTTTTTTTGGAATTTTTTTTATTATTTTTTTATTTTTTAAAATTTTTTTTTTTGAAAATTTTTTTTGATATTTATTTTTTGAAATTTTTGTTTTGAAAATTTTTTTTTTGAATTTTTTTTCGAATTTTTTATTTTTATTTTTTTTGAAAAATTTTCGTTTTGAATTTTTTTTTTATTTTTTTGAAGATTAATTTTTTTTGAATTTTTTTTTAATTTTTTATCTTTGAAGTTTTTTTTTGAAATTTTTTTTGAATTTTTTTTCAATTTTTTTGAAATTTTTTTAAAATTTTTTTTTGGAATTTTTTTTGGAGCTTTTTTTTAATTTTTTTAATTTTTTTTTTGTTTTTTTTTTATTTTTTTTTTGAAAAATTTTCTTATTGAAAATTCTTTTAAAATTTTTTTAAATTTTTTTTTGAAATTTTTTTTTTAATTTTTTTTTATTTTATTCTTCGAAATTTTTTTTGAAATTTCCTTGAAATTTTTTTTATTGAAAATTTTTTTTTCGAAATTATTTTTCGAATTTTTTTTTTGAATATTTTTTTTATTTTTTTGAAAATTAATTTTTTTCGAAATTTTTTTCTTTTGAAATTTTTTTTGAAGTTTTTTTTTTGAATTTTTTTTTCAATCTTTTTGAAATTTTTTTTTGAAATAATTTTTTGGAATTTTTTTTTGGATTTTTTTAAAATTTTTTTAAAATTTTTTGAATTTTTTTTTAAATATTTTTTTATTTTTTTTTTATTTTTTATTTTTTTTTGAAAAATTTTTTTTTATATTTATTTTTTGAATTTTTTTTTAAATTTTTTCTTGAAAATTTTTTTTCGAGTTTTCTTTTTGAAAATTTTTTTTTGAATTTTTTTTTTATTTTTTTTTTGATTTTTTTTTAAATTTTTTTTTTATTTTCTTTTTGAAAATTTTTGTTTTTGAATTTTTTTTTCGATTTTTTTCTGAATTTTTTTAAAAACTGTTTTTGAAAATTTTTTTTCTAATTTTTTTAAAATTTTTTAAATTTTTTTTAAAATTTTTTTTAAAATTTTTTTTAATTTTTTTTTTCAAATATTTTTTTCAAAATTTTTTTCTAAATTTTTTAAAAAATTTTTTAAAATTTTTTTTTGAATTTTTTTTTGAATTTTTTTTTTCTTTTTGAAATTTTGTTTTTGATTTTTTTTTTGAAATTTTTTGAAATTTTTTTTTGAATTTTTTAAAAAAAATTTTTTTATTTTTTCTTCAAAAAATTTTTTTGAAATTTTTTTTGAAACTTTTTTTTTGAATTTTTTTTTCTAATTTTTTTTTCTAAATTTTTTTTCTAATTTTTTTTTGATTTTTTTTTCGAAATATTTTCGTTTTGAAATTTTTTTAAAATTTTTTTTTCAAATTTTTTTTGGAGTTTTTTTTTGAAATATTTTTTGAATTTTCTTTTTGAAATTTTTTTAAATTTTTTTTTTTGAAAAATTTTATTTTTCGAATTTTTTCTTAATTTTTTTTTGTAAATTTGTTTTCGAATTTTTTTTTTTAATATTTTTTTTATTTTTTTGAAAATTAATTTTTTTTGAAATTTTTTTTTTATTTTTTATTTTTGAAGTTTTTTTTCGAAATTTTTTTCTTTTGAAAATTTTTTTGAAGTTTTTTTTTTTAAATTTTTTTCAATCTTTTTGAAATTTTTTTTTGATTTTTTTTGAAATTTTTTTCGAAATTTTTGTTTTGAAATTTTTTTTTTGAATTTTTTTTTCGAATTTTTTATTTTTTTTGAAAAATTATCGTTTGAATTTATTTTTTGAAATTTATTTTCATTTTTCTGAAAATTATTTTTTTTTGAAATTCTTTTAAAATTTTTTTATCTTTGAAGTTTTTTTTCGAAATTTTTTTCTTTTGAAAATTTTTTTTTGAAATTCTTTTTGAATTTTTTTTCAATTTTTTTGAAAATTTTTTTTAAAATTTTTTTTTGGAATTTTTTTTTGAATAATTTTTTTTATTTTTTGAAATTTTTTTTTTTTAAATTCATTTTTGAAAAATTTTCTCATTGAAAATTTTTTTAAAAGTTTTTTAAAATTTTTTTTGAAATTTTTTTGAAATTTTTTTTTTTATTTTTTCTTTCGAATTTTTTTTTGAAATTTCCTTGAAATTTTTTTTATTGAAATTTTTTTTTTTTTTAATTTTTCATTTTTGAAGTTTTTTTTCGAAATTTTTTTCTTTTGAAAATTTTTTTTAATTTTTTTTTTTGAAATTTTTTGAAATATTTTTTTGAATTTTTTTTTAAATTTTTTTTTATTTTTTCTTCAAAAAATTTTTTTGAAATTTTTTTTGAAATTTTTTTTTTGAATTTTTTTTCTAAATTTTTTTAAAATTTTTTTAAAATTTTTTTTCGAATTTTTTTTTGATTTTTTTTTTCGAAAAATTTTCGTTTTGAAATTTTTGTTATATTTTTTTGAGTTTTTTTGAAATTTTTTTTGAATTTTTCTGAAAATTTTTTATTTTTGAAAATTTTTTTTTGAATTTTTTTTTGAAAGTTTTTGAAATTTATTTGAAAATTTTCAAAACAAAATTTTCAAAAAAAAAAATTTCAAAACAAAATTTTCAAAAAAAAAATTTTCAAAAAAATAAAAAAAAAATCAAAAAAAAAATTTCGAAAAAAATTTCAAAAAAAAAATTCAAAAAAAATTTAAAATAAAACGTCAAAAAAATTTTCAAGAGAAAAAAATTTAGAAAAAAAACTTGAAAAAAAAATTACAGAAAAAAATTATCAAAATATTTTCAAAAAATTTCCAAAAAAAATTAAAAAAATATTTTCAATATAAAATTTTTCAAAAAAAAATTTTTCAAAGAAAAATATTTTTAAAAAAATAAAAATTTGAAAAAAAATTTAAAAATTTTTAAAAAAAAATTAAGAAAAAATTTTCAAAAAAAACTGTCAAAAAAATTTTAAAAAAATTTCAATATAAAATTTTTCAAAAAAAAAATTTTCAAAGAAAAATATTTTTAAAAAAATAAAAATTCGAAAAAAATTTAAAAAATATTTAAAAAAAATTAGAAAAAAATTCAAAAAAATGAAAAAAAAACCGTCAAAAAAATTTTCAAAAGAAAAAAATTTCCAGATAAAAACTTCAAAAATAAAAAATTTAAAAAAAATTTCAAAAAAAAATTCAAAAAAAATTTTCAAAAAAAATCGAAAGAAAAAATTTCAAAAAATTAAAAAAAAAAATTAAAAAAATCCAAACAAAAATTCCAAAAAAAAAATTCGAAAAAATCTTCAAAAATAAAAAAAAAATTTCAAGAAAAATAGAAAAAAAATTCAAAAGAAATTTTCAAAACAAAATTTTCAAAAAAAAAAATTTCAAAAAAAATAAAAATAAAAAATTCGAAAAAAAATTCAAAAAAAAAATTCGAAAAAAATTTCAAAAAATAAATATAAAAAAAAAATTTTCAAAAAATAAATATAAAAAAAAATTTTCAAAAAAAAAAAAAAAAATTTTAAAAAATTTCAAAAAGAAAATAAAAATATTTAAAAAAACTTCCAAAAAAAATTTTTTTTGGAATTTTTTTTTGGAAATTTTTTTTGGAATTTTTTTTGGAATTTTTTTTATTATTTTTTTATTTTTTAAAATTTTTTTTTTTGAAAATTTTTTTTGATATTTATTTTTTGAAATTTTTGTTTTGAAAATTTTTTTTTTGAATTTTTTTTCGAATTTTTTATTTTTATTTTTTTTGAAAAATTTTCGTTTTGAATTTTTTTTTTATTTTTTTGAAGATTAATTTTTTTTGAATTTTTTTTTTAATTTTTTATCTTTGAAGTTTTTTTTTGAAATTTTTTTTGAATTTTTTTTCAATTTTTTTGAAATTTTTTTAAAATTTTTTTTTGGAATTTTTTTTGGAGCTTTTTTTTAATTTTTTTAATTTTTTTTTTGTTTTTTTTTTATTTTTTTTTTTGAAAAATTTTCTTATTGAAAATTCTTTTAAAATTTTTTTAAATTTTTTTTTGAAATTTTTTTTTTAATTTTTTTTTATTTTATTCTTCGAAATTTTTTTTGAAATTTCCTTGAAATTTTTTTTATTGAAAATTTTTTTTTCGAAATTATTTTTCGAATTTTTTTTTTGAATATTTTTTTTATTTTTTTGAAAATTAATTTTTTTCGAAATTTTTTTCTTTTGAAATTTTTTTTGAAGTTTTTTTTTGAATTTTTTTTTCAATCTTTTTGAAATTTTTTTTTGAAATAATTTTTTGGAATTTTTTTTTTGGATTTTTTTAAAATTTTTTTAAAATTTTTTGAATTTTTTTTTAAATATTTTTTTATTTTTTTTTTATTTTTTATTTTTTTTTGAAAAATTTTTTTTTATATTTATTTTTTGAATTTTTTTTAAATTTTTTCTTGAAAATTTTTTTTCGAGTTTTCTTTTTGAAAATTTTTTTTTGAATTTTTTTTTTATTTTTTTTTTGATTTTTTTTTAAATTTTTTTTTTATTTTCTTTTTGAAAATTTTTGTTTTTGAATTTTTTTTTCGATTTTTTTCTGAATTTTTTTAAAAACTGTTTTTGAAAATTTTTTTTCTAATTTTTTTTCTAATTTTTTTTAAATTTTTTAAATTTTTTTTTAAATTTTTTTTAAAATTTTTTTTAATTTTTTTTTTCAAATATTTTTTTCAAAATTTTTTTCTAAATTTTTTAAAAAATTTTTTAAAATTTTTTTTTGAATTTTTTTTTGAATTTTTTTTTTCTTTTTGAAATTTTGTTTTTGATTTTTTTTTTGAAATTTTTTGAAATTTTTTTTTGAATTTTTTAAAAAAAATTTTTTTATTTTTTCTTCAAAAAATTTTTTTGAAATTTTTTTTGAAACTTTTTTTTTGAATTTTTTTTTCTAATTTTTTTTTCTAAATTTTTTTTCTAATTTTTTTTTGATTTTTTTTTCGAAATATTTTCGTTTTGAAATTTTTTTAAAATTTTTTTTTCAAATTTTTTTTGGAGTTTTTTTTTGAAATATTTTTTGAATTTTCTTTTTGAAATTTTTTTAAATTTTTTTTTTTGAAAAATTTTATTTTTCGAATTTTTTCTTAATTTTTTTTTCGAAATTTGTTTTCGAATTTTTTTTTTTAATATTTTTTTTATTTTTTTGAAAATTAATTTTTTTTGAAATTTGAAGTTTTTTTTCGAAATTTTTTTCTTTTGAAAATTTTTTTGAAGTTTTTTTTTTTTAAATTTTTTTCAATCTTTTTGAAATTTTTTTTTGATTTTTTTTGAAATTTTTTTCGAAATTTTTGTTTTGAAATTTTTTTTTTTGAATTTTTTTTTCGAATTTTTTATTTTTTTTGAAAAATTATCGTTTGAATTTATTTTTTGAAATTTATTTTCATTTTTCTGAAAATTATTTTTTTTTGAAATTCTTTTAAAATTTTTTTATCTTTGAAGTTTTTTTTCGAAATTTTTTTCTTTTGAAAATTTTTTTTTGAAATTCTTTTTGAATTTTTTTTCAATTTTTTTGAAAATTTTTTTTAAAATTTTTTTTTGGAATTTTTTTTGGAATAATTTTTTTTATTTTTTGAAATTTTTTTTTTTAAATTCATTTTTGAAAAATTTTCTCATTGAAAATTTTTTAAAAAGTTTTTTAAAATTTTTTTTGAAATTTTTTTGAAATTTTTTTTTTTATTTTTTCTTTCGAATTTTTTTTTGAAATTTCCTTGAAATTTTTTTTATTGAAATTTTTTTTTTTTTTAATTTTTCATTTTTGAAGTTTTTTTTCGAAATTTTTTTCTTTTGAAAATTTTTTTGAAGTTTTTTTTTTGAAATTTTTTTTGATTTTTTTTTCAATCTTTTTGAAATTTTTTTTTGAAATTATTTTTTGGAATTTTTTTTGGATTTTTTTAAAAAAAATTTTTAATTTTTTGAAATTTTTTTTCGATTTTTTTTTGAAATTTTTTTTTAAATTTTTTTTGAATTTTTTTTCAATTTTTTTTGGAAATTTTTTTCTTTTGAAAATTTTTTCGAATTTTTTTTTGAAATTTTTTCCGAAATTTTTTTTTTGAAAATTTTTTTTTTGAATTTTTTTTTCGAATTTTTTAATTTTTATTTTTTTTGAAAAATTTTTGTTTTGAAATTTTTTTTATTTTTTTGAAAATTAATTTTTTTTGAAAATTTTTTTTTTGAAATTTTGTTTTGAAAATTTTTTTTGAATTTTTTTTCTATTTTTTTTTAAAAAATTTTAAATTTTTTTTGAAATTTTTTTAAATTTTTCATTTTTGTTTTGTGCCTATTTGAATGAAGTGTCGATAATTGTTTTTCTTGTAGAAAAAATAATGTGTGTATTTCGAGCACAAAGTGTCATTGTCGATCTCCAAAGATTAATCTCTTTGTCGAGCAACAATCAATCGCTTTGCGCTCTAAATACACACATAGCTATTAAAGAACTAGAGTAGAAGTAACATTCATGTTTGATTTTCCTCCCTAGGGAGGAAAAGTATGAGTTTCCTCCCTGGTTTGAGGGAGAAAAGTGTGTAGGTACTTTCTATAGGGATAGGAGGAAAATGCTTTTTCTGTGCTTGCACGACTTCCCGTGTTCGGCTTCTCCCACGGGAACATGTCGCGCACGCACGGAAAAAGCCTATTTTCTGAACACGTAATGACATACCGGGTGATTCTCCAAGGTGGCTCACCCCTATAACTTTTTTATTATTGAAGATAGAAAAACGAAATTTGGGGGTTGTGTATTATAGTTCAATTTACATTTTTTGACATATTAACTTGCTTTATCGTACTTCCGGTTCGACCGGAAATGAGCATAACTTTCGATTTTTAAATGGGACATCCTATATATTTTTACTTATTTCGATCGAGAATGACATTCTAAATCCAACAACACCTCACTTGTCAATATTTGACAAATGAAGTAATTTTTATTTCAATTTTCATTTTTTGATCTAGAATGCCATGGATCGTGTAAATCGCTTCATTCTTGATCAAGTAACATGGGAAAAATACGACTTTGAGGCTTTTGACTTCACAGTCGTTGAAAGAATTATTCAAAAGTCTCAAATATGAATTTTTCCAGTTAACGTGAATTTTTCAAATGGAAAGGGGGTGGCTCGTCGGCTTTTTGTGAAAGATCATTTTCTTACGAATAATTTGATACCACACACTTTCACTTTATTTTCACTATTTCTGTGAGCGATTGCAAGAAGCGACCATACCCAATTACAAATAATACGTATTCGGTATGCACTGAGTCCTGTTATTCTAGTTATTCGTGACAAACAATTGAAGCTGTTGCTAGGACTATACCTAAACAAATAGGCCAATGAATATGCTGTCACTTTCAAAAATTCTTTTGTTGCATAGTTCATAATTTGATATGGAAAATTATACTAGAAACGAGAAAATTGACATGTTGCTAATTTACGGAGAAGCAAAAAAGAATGCATCTGATGCAGCTCGAATTTATGCTCAGAGATTCCCTAATCGTCGCCATCCCACTCGGCACTATTTTCCAAAACTGGAAAAGAAAATGCGAAATGAACCAGAAGAAAATGCCAATAAATTCATCGTCAGTGAAGAAAAAGAAGTAGACGTGTTGGCCTATGTTGAAGTGAATTGTACGGCGTCAATTCGTCAAATTGTTTCTGAGTGTGATATAAGTTATTCGTCCGTTTGGAGAATTCTCCACAAATATAATTATCGATCATTCAAGTACCAACTACACCAACATCTTTACGATAACGATCACAACCGAAGATTAACTTATTGCAACTGGTTTTTGACTAAATACAGAGAAGATGTACGTTTTCCATTTAAAATTATTTATTCAGATGAAACTCGATTCACCAACTTGGGTCTGTTTAATCGGAATAATAAAAGGTACTGGTCACAAACAAATTTACATCTCATGCAAGAAGGAAATTTTCAAGAGCGATTTGGTTTCAATTGCTGGATGGGTATTATCGGAGGAAAACTTTTAGGCCCAATAATTTTCGACGGACAACTTACTGGGGAAAAATATCTGCAGTTCCTTAGAAATCAAATAAATGATTTCATTGAAGATTTGCCACTAGCTACCCAAGTTGATATCTATTTTCAACAAGATGGAGCGCCACCTCACAATTCCCAAATCGTAAGAGAACATCTGAATGACACCTTCCCAGAAAAGTGGATTGGCACCAATGGACCTATTCAGTGGCCTGCGAGGTACATTCTTGAGATGTCATATTTTTTTATAATGTATTATTTCTTTTTCATATTCTAGATCACCAGATCTCACTCCACTAGATTTTTTTCTCTGGGGAACAATTAAAAATCAGGTTTATAATACAACATCAGCTACTCGTGAAGAACTGGAGTATAAAGTAAGGGTGGCATTCCAGAACGTTACTGCGGAACAGCTAAACAATGTGGTGCGCGCAACAATTGATAAAGTTGAACTTTGCCGTGATCAAGGAGGGGGTCATTTTGAAAATTTAGAAACTTAATGGACTAATGGTGATATTTGCGTCTTTTAAACAATTCTTAAAACGACTGTGAATTCAGTTGTTTGTCACGAATAACTAGAATAACAGGACTTAGTGCATAAGTATACCGAATACGTATTATTTGTTATTGGGTATGATCGCTTCTTGCAATCGTTCACAGAAATAGTGAAAATAAAGTGAAAGTGTGTGGTATCAAATTATTCGTAAGAAAATGATCTTTCACAAAAAGCCGACGAGCCACCCCCTTTCCATTTGAAAAATTCACGTTAACTGGAAAAATTCATATTTGAGACTTTTGAATAATTCTTACAGCGACTGTGAATTCAAAAGCCTCAAAGTCGTACTTTTCCCATGTTACTTGATCAAGAATGAGGCGATTCACACGATCCATGGCATTCTAGATCGAAAAATAAAAATTGAAATAAAAATTACTTCATTTGTCAAATATTGACAAGTGAGGTGTTGTTGGATTTAGAATGTCATTCTCGATCGAAATAAGTAAAAATATATAGGATGTCCCATTTAAAAATCGAAAGTTATGCTCATTTCCGGTCGAACCGGAAGTACGATAAAGCAAGTTAATATGTCAAAAAATGTAAATTGAACTATAATACACAACCCCCAAATTTCGTTTTTCTATCTTCAATAATAAAAAAGTTATAGGGGTGAGCCACCTTGGAGAATCACCCGGTATACTATTTTGTTACTTTATCATTAAAAATAAATGTTTATAATGAAAAATATCGTTCATTACTCGTCCATAATAGTAATTTACGTGAAAAGTCCGGAAAATACTGTTTTTTTTTGACGAGTAGACCAAATTCTAAGACGAGCGTTAGCGAGTCCTGGAAGTCTGCGAGTCCACAAAAACTGTTTTCGGAAGTGGTGCGTACACTATTTTTTCGGCAATCATGTAGAATAAATAACAAATCAATGAGACGCATTTAGTCTAAAAGACGAAGAGAGGTCGACCTTCACCCATCTGTTAACCGAAGGAAACACACATTTTATGAAGTTATGGGTTGCCTATCAATACAGAGTTTCAAAAATTTGCACCATGTGGAAACATTTTCATTATCGATTTGTCAGAAAATTTTATGACTCATAAAAATTGGTGCATTACGGAATACTTGTATTCGAGTTATCAAAATTCTAAATTTCCAAACGGTGTACAGAGGGGAACAAAAAATAGAATATTGATCAAGAGTAAACTACCCTGGCTGTGTACATTTTAGTTCTTTTTGTATTATATATTGAAATTCGACCAGAAGATAGGTACCAACAGAAACAATCTAATTCATATTTATTTTCAAATTCGAGCACTTCCCGGCCTAGTCCTGAAAGTACTCACTTCCCAGACTAGGCCGGGAAGTGAACACTTCCCGGATAGCTGCCTATTTTTTTCGAAATTTTTTTCTTTTGAAAATTTTTTTGAAGTTTTTTTTTTGAAATTTTTTTTGAATTTTTTTTCAATCTTTTTGAAATTTTTTTTCGAAATTATGTTTTGGAATTTTTTTTGGATTTTTTTATAAATTTTTTTTAAATTTTTTGAAATTTTTTTATCGGTTTTTTTTTGAAAATTTTTTTGACGTTTTTTTAAAAATTTTTTTCGAAATTTTTTTTTGAAAATTTTTTTTTTGAATATTTTTATTTATTTTTTGAAAAATTTTCGTTTTGAATTTTTTTTTTGATTTTTTTTTTTATTTTTTTGTAAATTAATTTTTTTTGAAATTTTTTTTTTGAAAATTTTGTTTTGAAAATTTTTTAAAAATTTTTTTTCTATTTTTTTAAATTTTTTTTTTCAAATTTCTTATTTTTGAAGTTTTTTTAGAAATTTTTTTCTTTTGAAAATTTTTTTGAGTTTTTTTTTTGAATTTTTTTTGGAATTTTTTTTTGATTTTTTTTTTATTATTTTTTTATTTTTTATTTTTTTAATTTTTTTTTTTGAAATTTTTTTTATATTTATTTTTTGAAATTTTTTTCGAAATTTCAAAACGAAAATTTTTCGAAAAAATCAAAAAAAAAAATCGAAAAAAAATTTCAAAAAAAAAATTTTCAAAAAAAAAAATTCAAAAAAAATATCGAAAAAAAAATTTCAAAAAATTAATAAAATTTTTTTAAAAAAATTCCAAAAAAAATTTTCAATATAAAATTTTTCAAAAAAAAATTTTCAAAATAAAATTTTTCAAAAAAAAATTTTCAAAAAAATTAAAATTCGAAAAAATTGAAAAAAAAATTCAATATAAATAAAAAAAAAACTGTCAAAAGAAATTTCAAAAGAAAAAAATTTCGAAAAAAACTTCCCAAAAAAAAAAAAAATTTTTCAAAAATAAATTACAAAAAAAAATTTAAAAAAAAATTTCGAAAAAAATATTTTCAAAAAAAAAATTTAAAAAAAAGTTTCAATATAAAATTCAGAAAAAATTTACAAAAAAAAATTTTCAAAAAAAAAAATTAAAAAAAATTTTAAAAAAATTTTCGAAAAAAAAAATTTAAAAAAAAATTCTCAGAAAAATTTGAAAAAAAATTTAAAAAAATTTAAAAAAAAATTTCAAAAAGAAAATTAAAAAAAATCGAAAATAAAATTTCAAAAAATTAAAAAAAAAATTTAAAAAAATTCCAAAAAAAATTCCAAAAAAAATTCCAAAAAAAATTTTCAAAAAAAAATTTCAAAAAAATTGAAAAAAAATTCAAAAAAAAACCTCAAAAAAATTTTCAAAAGAAGAAAATTTCGAAAAAAAACTTCAAAAATAAAAAATAAAAAAAAAAATTTTAAAAAATAGAAAAAAAATTCAAAAAAAATTAATTTTCAAAAAATAAAAAAAAATTAATTTTCAAAAAATAAAAAAAAATCAAAAAAAAAATTTCAAAACGAAAATTTTTCAAAAAATATAAAAATAAAAAAGTTCGAAAAAATAATTAAATAAAAAATTTTCAAAAAAAAAATTTCGAAAAAAATTTCAAAAAAAACTTTAAAAATAAAAAAATTTAAAAAAAATTAAAAAAAAAATAGAAAAAATATTCCAAAAAAATTTTCAATACAAAATTTTTCAAAAAAAAAATTTCAAAATAAAATTTTTCAAAAAAAAATTTTCAAAGAAAAATATTTTTTTAAAAATAAAAAAATAAAAATTCGAAAAAATTGAAAAAAAAAATTCAAAAAAATTAAAAAAATACTTTCAAAAAAATTTTCAAAAGAAAAAAATTTCGAAAAAAACTTCCCAAAAAAATTCAAAAAAAAAATTTTCAAAAATAAATTACAAAAAAAAATTTTTAAAAAAATTTAATTTATTTTTTGAAATTTTTTTCGAAATTTTTGTTTTGAAAATTTTTTTTTGAATTTTTTTTCGAATTTTTTATTTTTATTTTTTTTTGAAAAATTATCGTTTTGAATTTTTTTTTTGAATTTTTTTTTATTTTTTTGAAAATTAATTTTTTTAAAAATTTTTTTAAAATTTTTTAGCTTTGAAGTTTTTTTTCGAAATTTTTTTCTTTTGAAAATTTTTTTGAGGTTTTTTTTTTGAAATTTTTTTTTGAATTTTTTTTCAATTTTTTTGAAAATTTTTTTTTTTATTTTTTTTTGGAATTCTTTTTTGGAATTATTTTTTTAATTTTTTGAAATTTTTTTTTGAAATTATTTTTTGGAATTTTTTTTTTGTTTTTTTTAAAAAAATTTTTTAAATTTTTTGAATTTTTTTTTTTAATTTTTTTTATTTTTTTTTTAATTTTTTATTTTTTTTTGAAAATTTTTTTTTTATATTTATTTTTTGAATTTTTTTTTTATTTTTTTTGGAATTTTTTTTGGATTTTTTTTTTAATTTTCTTTTTGAAAATTTTTGTTTTTGAATTTTTTTTTTCGATTTTTTTTCTGAATTTTTTTTAAAACTGTTTTTGAAATTTTTTTTTTCTAAATTTTTTTTCTAATTTTTTTAAAATTTTTTCAAATTTTTTTAAATTTTTTTTTAAAATTTTTTTTCAAATATTTTTTTCTAAATTTTTTTCTAAATTTTTTAAAAATTTTTTTAAAATTTTTTTTCGAATTTTTTTTGAATTTTTTTTTTCTTTTTGAAATTTTGTTTTTAATTTTTTTTTTCAAATTTTTTGAAATTTTTTTTTGAATTTTTTTTAAAATTTTTTTTCATTTTTTCTTCAAAAAATTTTTTTGAAATTTTTTTTGAAACTTTTTTTTTTGATTTTTTTTTCTAAATTTTTGTTCTAAATTTTTTAAAAATTTTTTAAAAATTTTTTTTCGAATTTTTTTTTGATTTTTTTTTCGAAAAATTTTCGTTTTGAAATTTTTTTAAAATTTTTTTTTCAAATTTTTTTTTGGAGTTTTTTTTGAAATATTTTTTGAATTTTCTTTTTGAAATTTTTTTTAAATTTTTTTTTTGAAAAAATTTTTTTTTCGAATTTTTTTTTATTTTTTTTTCGAAATTATTTTTTGAATTTTTTTAAAAAATTTTTTTTGGAATTTTTTTGGAACTATTTTTTAATTTTTTTAATTTTTTTTTTGTTTTTTTTTATTTTTTTTTTGAAAAATTTTCTTATTGAAAATTTTTTTAAATTTTTTTTTGAAATTTATTTTTTTATTTTTTTTAATTTTATTTTTCGAAATTTTTTTTGAAATTTCCTTGAAATTTTTTTTATTGAAATTTTTTTTTTCGAAATTATTTTTCGAATTTTTTTTTTGAATATTTTTTTTTATTTTTTTGAAAATTAATTTTTTTTGAAATTTTTTTTTAAATTTTTTATTTTTGAAGTTTTTTTTCGAAATTTTTTTCTTTTGAAAATTTTTTTGAAGTTTTTTTTTTGAAATTTTTTTTGAATTTTTTTTCAATCTTTTTGAAATTTTTTTTTGAAATTATTTTTTGGAATTTTTTTTTGGATTTTTTTTTTAATTTTTTAAAATTTTTTGAATTTTTTCTTAAAATTTTTTTTTATTTTTTTTTTATTTTTTATTTTTTTTTGAAAATTTTTTTTTTATATTTATTTTTTGAATTTTTTTTTGAATTTTTTTTTTTATTTTTTTTGGAATTTTTTTTTGGAATTTTTTTTAAATTTTTTTTTAAATTTTTTTTTGAAAATTTTTGTTTTTGAATTTTTTTTTTCGATTTTTTTTCTGAATTTTTTTTAAAACTGTTTTTGAAATTTTTTTTTTCTAAATTTTTTTTCTAATTTTTTTTAAATTTTTTAAAATTTTTTCAAAATTTTTTTTAAAATTTTTTTTCAAATATTTTTTTCTAAATTTTTTTCTAAATTTTTTAAAAATTTTTTTAAAATTTTTTTTCGAATTTTTTTTTGAATTTTTTTTTTCTTTTTAAAATTTTTTTTTTCTAAATTTTTTTTCTAATTTTTTTTAAATTTTTTTAAATTTTTTAAAAATTTTTTTTAAATTTTTTTTTCAAATATTTTTTTCTAAATTTTTTTCTAATTTTTTTAAAATTTTTTTTAAAATTTTTTTTCGAATTTTTTTTGATTTTTTTTTTCTTTCTGAAATTTTGTATTTAATTTTTTTTTTGAAATTTTTTGAAATTTTTTTTTGAATTTTTTTTAAAATTTTTTTTTATTTTTTCTTCAAAAAATTTTTTTGAAATTTTTTTTGAAACTTTTTTTTTGATTTTTTTTTCTAAATTTTTGTTCTAAATTTTTTTAAAATATTTTTTCGAATTTTTTTTTGATTTTTTTTTTCGAAAAATTTTCGTTTTGAAATTTTTTTAAAATTTTTTTTTGGAGTTTTTTTTGAAATATTTTTTGAATTTTCTTTTTGAAATTTTTTTTAAATTTTTTTTTTGAAAAAAATTTTTTTTTTATTTTTTTTTCGAAATTATTTTTTGAATTTTTTTTAAAATTTTTTTTGAAAATTTTTTTTTCGAAATTTTTTTTTGAAATTTGTTTTCGAATTTTTTTTTAAATATTTTTTTTATTTTTTTGAAAATTAATTTTTTTTGAATTTTTTTTTTATTTTTTATTTTTGAAGTTTTTTTTCGAAATTTTTTTCTTTTGAAAATTTTTTTGAAGTTTTTTTTTTCAATCTTTTTGAAATTTTTTTTGATTTTTTTTTAAATTTTTTTTTTGAAATTTTTTTTTTATATTTATTTTTTGAAATTTTTTTCGAAATTTTTGTTTTGAAATTTTTTTTTTGAATTTTTTTTTCGAATTTTTTATTTTTTTTGAAAAATTATCGTTTTGAATTTATTTTTTGAAATTTTTTTTTATTTTTCTGAAAATTAATTTTTTTTGAAATTTTTTTAAAAATTTTTTATCTTTGAAGTTTTTTTTCGAAATTTTTTTCTTTTGAAAATTTTTTTGAGTTTTTTTTGAAATTTTTTTTGAATTTTTTTTCAATTTTTTTTAATTTTTTTTTTAAATTTTTTTTTGGAATTTTTTTTGGAATAATTTTTTTAATTTTTTGAAATTTTTTTTTTATTTATTTTTGAAAAATTTTCTTATTGAAAATTTTTTTAAAATTTTTTTTGAAATTTTTTTGAAAATTTTTTTAATTTTTTTCTTCGAAAATTTTTTTGAAATTTCCTTGAAATTTTTTTTATTGAAAATTTTTTTTTCGAAATTTTTTAGTTTTTTTTTTGAAATTTTTTTTGAATTTTTTTTCAATCTTTTTGAAAATTTTTTTTGAAATTAATTTTTGGAATTTTTTTTGGATTTTTTTTTAAAATTTTTTTTAATTTTTTGAAATTTTTTTTCGATTTTTTTTTGAAATTTTTTTTTTTTTTAATTTTTTTGAATTTTCTTTCAATTTTTTTTGGAAATTTTTTTCTTTTGACAATTTTTTTGCCTTTTTTTTTGAATTTTTTTTTGAATTTTTTTTCAATCTTTTTGAAATTTTTTTTCGAAATTATGTTTTGGAATTTTTTTTGGATTTTTTTATAAATTTTTTTTTAATTTTTTGAAATTTTTTCATCGGTTTTTTTTTGAAAATTTTTTTGACGTTTTTTTAAAAATTTTTTTCGAAATTTTTTTTTGAAAATTTTTTTTTTGAATTTTTTTTTCGAATATTTTTAATTTTTTTTTGAAAAATTTTCGTTTTGAATTTTTTTTTGGATTTTTTTTTCATTTTTTTGAAAATTAATTTTTTTTGAAATTTTTTTTTTGAAAATTTTGTTTTGAAAATTTTTTTAAAATTTTTTTTCTATTTTTTTAAATTTTTTTTTCAAATTTCTTATTTTTGAAGTTTTTTTAGAAATTTTTTTCTTTTGAAAATTTTTTTGAGTTTTTTTTTTAAATTTTTTTTTTGAAATTTTTTTTATATTTATTTTTTGAAATTTTTTTCGAAATTTCAAAACGAAAATTTTTCGAATAAATCAAAAAAAAATTCGAAAAAAAATTTCAAAAAAAAATTTTCAAAAAAAAAAATTCAAAAAAAATATCGAAAAAAAAATTTCAAAAAATTAAAAAAAATTTTTTTAAAAAATTCCAAAAAAAATTTTCAATATAAAATTTTTCAAAAAAAAATTTTCAAAATAAAATTTTTCAAAAAAAAATTTTCAAAGAAAAATATTTTAAAAAAATTAAAATTCGAAAAAATTGAAAAAAAAAATTCAATATAAATAAAAAAAAAAACTGTCAAAAGAAATTTCAAAAGAAAAAAATTTCGAAAAAAACTTCCCAAAAAAAAAAAAATTTTCAAAAATAAATTACAAAAAAAAATAAAAAAAAAAATTTCGAAAAAAATATTTTCAAAAAAAAAATTTAAAAAAAAGTTTCAATATAAAATTCAGAAAAAATTTACAAAAAAAAATTTCAAAAAAAAAAAATTAAAAAAAATTTTAAAAAAATTTTCGAAAAAAAAAATTAAAAAAAAAATTCTCAGAAAAATTTGAAAAAAAATTTAAAAAAATTTAAAAAAAAATTTCAAAAAGAAAATTAAAAAAAAATCGAAAATAAAATTTCAAAAAATTAAAAAAAAAATTTTAAAAAATTCCAAAAAAAATTCCAAAAAAAATTCCAAAAAAAATTTTTAAAAAAAAATTTCAAAAAAATTGAAAAAAAATTAAAAAAAAAAACCTCAAAAAAATTTTCAAAAGAAGAAAATTTCGAAAAAAAACTTCAAAAATAAAAAATAAAAAAAAAAAATTAAAAAATAGAAAAAAAATTCAAAAAAAATTAATTTTCAAAAAATAAAAAAAAATCAAAAAAAAAATTTCAAAACGAAAATTTTTCAAAAAATATAAAAATAAAAAAGTTCGAAAAAAAAATTAAATAAAAAATTTTCAAAAAAAAAAATTTCGAAAAAAATTTCAAAAAAAATATTCAAAAAAAATTTAAGATAAAACGTCAAAAAAAATTTCAAAAGAAAAAAATTTCGAATAAAAACTTGAAAAAAAATTACAAAAAAAATTATCAAAATATTTTCAAAAAATTTACAAAAAAAATAAAAAAAAAATTTCATAATAAAATTTTTCAAAAAAAAAATTTCAAAAAAAAACTTTAAAAATAAAAAAATTTAAAAAAAATTAAAAAAAAAATAGAAAAAATATTCCAAAAAAATTTTCCATACAAAATTTTTCAAAAAAAAAATTTCAAAATAAAATTTTTCAAAAAAAAATTTTCAAAGAAAAATATTTTTTTAAAAATAAAAAAATAAAAATTCGAAAAAATTGAAAAAAAAAATTCAAAAAAATTAAAAAAATACTTTCAAAAAAATTTTCAAAAGAAACAAATTTCGAAAAAAACTTCCCAAAAAAATTCAAAAAAAAAATTTTCAAAAATAAATTACAAAAAAAAATTTTTAAAAAAATTTAATTTATTTTTTGAAATTTTTTCCGAAATTTTTGTTTTGAAAATTTTTTTTTGAATTTTTTTTCGAATTTTTTATTTTTATTTTTTTTTGAAAAATTATCGTTTTGAATTTTTTTTTTTAATTTTTTTTTATTTTTTTGAAAATTAATTTTTTAAAAATTTTTTAGCTCTGAAGTTTTTTTTCGAAATTTTTTTCTTTTGAAAATTTTTTTGAGGTTTTTTTTTTGAAATTTTTTTTGAATTTTTTTTCAATTTTTTTGAATTTTTTTTTTTTATTTTTTTCTGAATTCTTTTTTGGAATTATTTTTTTAATTTTTTGAAATTTTTTTTTGAAATTATTTTTTGGAATTTTTTTTTTGATTTTTTTAAAAAAATTTTTTAAATTTTTTGAATTTTTTTTTTAAATTTTTTTTATTTTTTTTTTTTTTTTTTGAAAATTTTTTTTTATATTTATTTTTTGAATTTTTTTTTGAATTTTTTTTTTATTTTTTTTGGAATTTTTTTTGGATTTTTTTTTTAATTTTCTTTTTGAAAATTTTTGTTTTTGAATTTTTTTCTGAATTTTTTTTAAAACTGTTTTTGAAAATTTTTTTTTCTAATTTTTTTTAAATTTTTTTAAATTTTTTTAAAATTTTTTTTTTAATTTTTTTTCAAATATTTTTTTCTAAATTTTTTTCTAAATTTTTTAAAAATTTTTTTAAATTTTTTTTTCTAATTTTTTTTGATTTGTTTTTTCTTTTTGAAATTTTGTTTTTAATTTTTTTTTTCAAATTTTTTGAAATTTTTTTTTGAATTTTTTTTTTTATTTTTTTTTATTTTTTCTTCAAAAAATTTTTTTGAAATTTTTTTTGAAACTTTTTTTTTGATTTTTTTTTTCTAAATTTTTGTTCTAAATTTTTTAAAAATTTTTTAAAATTTTTTTTTCAAATTTTTTTTTTGGAGTTTTTTTTGAAATATTTTTTGAATTTTCTTTTTGAAATTTTTTTTAAATTTTTTTTTTGAAAAAATTTTTTTTTCGAATTTTTTTTTTATTTTTTTTTCGAAATTATTTTTTGAATTTTTTTTAAAAATTTTTTTTGGAATTTTTTTGGAACTATTTTTTAATTTTTTAAATTTTTTTTTTGTTTTTTTTTATTTTTTTTTTGAAAAATTTTCTTATTGAAATTTCCTTGAAATTTTTTTTATTGAAAATTTTTTTTTCGAAATTATTTTTCGAATTTTTTTTTTGAATATTTTTTTTATTTTTTTGAAAATTAATTTTTTTTGAAATTTTTTTTTAAATTTTTTATTTTTGAAGTTTTTTTTCGAAATTTTTTTCTTTTGAAAATTTTTTTGAAGTTTTTTTTTTGAAATTTTTTTTGAATTTTTTTTCAATCTTTTTGAAATTTTTTTTTGAAATTATTTTTTGGAATTTTTTTTTGGATTTTTTTTAAAATTTTTTTTAAATTTTTTGAATTTTTTTTAAAAATTTTTTTTTATTTTTTATTTTTTTTTGAAAAATTTTTTTTTATATTTATTTTTTGAATTTTTTTTTTGAATTTTTTTTTTGAATTTTTTTTTTATTTTTTTTGGAATTTTTTTTTGGATTTTTTTTTTAAATTTTTTTTTAAATTTTCTTTTTGAAAATTTTTGTTTTTGAATTTTTTTTTTCGATTTTTTTTCTGAATTTTTTTTAAAACTGTTTTTGAAATTTTTTTTTTCTAAATTTTTTTTCTAATTCTTTTTAAATTTTTTTAAATTTTTTTTAAATTTTTTTAAATTTTTTCAAAATTTTTTTTAAAATTTTTTTTCAAATATTTTTTTCTAAATTTTTTTCTAAATTTTTTTCTAAATTTTTTTCTAAATTTTTTAAAAATTTTTTTAAAATTTTTTTTCGAATTTTTTTTTGAATTTTTTTTTTCTTTTTGAAATTTTTTTTTTAATTTTTTTTTTTGAAATTTTTTGAAATTTTTTTTTAAATTTTTTTTAAATTTTTTTTTTATTTTTTCTTCAAAAAATTTTTTTGAAATTTTTTTTGAAACTTTTTTTTTGATTTCTTTTTTCTAAATTTTTGTTCTAAATTTTTTTAAAATTTTTTTTCGAATTTTTTTTTGATTTTTTTTTTCGAAAAATTTTCGTTTTGAAATTTTTTTAAAATTTTTTTTTCAAATTTTTTTTTGGAGTTTTTTTTGAAATATTTTTTGAATTTGAGTTTTTTTTGAAATATTTTTTGAATTTTCTTTTTGAAATTTTTTTTTTTTTTTGAAAAAATTTTTTTTTCGAATTTTTTTTTATTTTTTTTTCGTAATTATTTTTTGAATTTTTTTTAAAAATTTTTTTTGGAATTTTTTTTGGAACTATTTTTTAATTTTTTAATTTTTTTTTTGTTTTTTTTTTATTTTTTTTTTGAAAAATTTTCTTATTGAAAATTTTTTTAAATTTTTTTTTGATTTTTTTTTTTTAATTTTTTTTTTATTTTATTTTTCGAAATTTTTTTTGAAATTTCCTTGAAATTTTTTTTATTGAAAATTTTTTTTTCGAAATTATTTTTCGAATTTTTTTTTTGAATATATTTTTTATTTTTTTGAAAATTAATTTTTTTAGAAATTTTTTTTTTATTTTTTATTTTTGAAGTTTTTTTTCGAAATTTTTTTCTTTTGAAAATTTTTTTGAAGTTTTTTTTTTGAAATTTTTTTTGAATTTTTTTTCAATCTTGTTGAAATTTTCTTTTGAAATTATTTTTTGGAATTTTTTTTTGGATTTTTTTTTAAAAATTTTTTAAATTTTTTGAGTTTTTTTTTTAAATTTTTTTTTATTTTTTTTTTTATTTTTTATTTTTTTTTGAAAATTTTTTTTTTATATTTATTTTTTGAATTTTTTTTTAATTTTTTTTTTATTTTTTTTGGAATTTTTTTTTGGATTTTTTTTTTAAATTTTTTTTTTAATTTTCTTTTTGAAAATTTTTGTTTTTGAATTTTTTTTTTCGATTTTTTTTCTGATTTTTTTTTAAAACTGTTTTTGAAATTTTTTTTTCTAAATTTTTTTTCTAATTTTTTTTAAATTTTTTAAAATTTTTTTAAAAATTTTTTTTAATTTTTTTTTCAAGTATTTTTTTCTAAATTTTTAGCTAAATTTTTTAAAAATTTTTTTAAAATTTTTTTTCGAATTTTTTTTTGAATTTTTTTTTCTTTCTGAAATTTTGTATTTAATTTTTTTTTTGAAATTTTTTGAAATTTTTTTTTGAATTTTTTTTAAAATTTTTTTTTATTTTTTCTTCAAAAAATTTTTTTGAAATTTTTTTTGAAACTTTTTTTTTGATTTTTTTTTCTAAATTTTTGTTCTAAATTTTTTTAAAATATTTTTTCGAATTTTTTTTTGATTTTTTTTTCGAAAAATTTCCGTTTTGAAATTTTTTTAAATTTTTTTTTTCAAATTTTTTTTTGGAGTTTTTTTTGAAATATTTTTTGAATTTTCTTTTTGAAATTTTTTTTAAATTTTTTTTTTGAAAAAATTTTTTTTTCGAATTTTTTTTTTATTTTTTTTTCGAAATTATTTTTTGAATTTTTTTTAAAATTTTTTTTGAAAATTTTTTTTTCGAAATTTTTTTTTGAAATTTGTTTTCGAATTTTTTTTTTAATAAAAATATTAAAATTTTATTTTTTTGAAAATTAATTTTTTTTGAATTTTTTTTTTATTTTTTATTTTTGAAGTTTTTTTTCGAAATTTTTTTCTTTTGAAAATTTTTTTGAAGTTTTTTTTTTCAATCTTTTTGAAATTTTTTTTTGATTTTTTTTTAAATTTTTTTTTTGAAATTTTTTTTTTATATTTATTTTTTGAAATTTTTTTCGAAATTTTTGTTTTGAAATTTTTTTTTTGAATTTTTTTTTTCGAATTTTTTATTTTTTTTGAAAAATTATCGTTTTGAATTTATTTTTTGAATTTTTTTTTTATTTTTCTGAAAATTAATTTTTTTTGAAATTTTTTTAAAAAATTTTTATCTTTGAAGTTTTTTTTCGAAATTTTTTTCTTTTGAAAATTTTTTTGAGTTTTTTTTTTGAAATTTTTTTTGAATTTTTTTTGAATTTTTTTGAATTTTTTTTTTTTTAATTTTTTTTGGAATTTTTTTTGGAATAATTTTTTTAATTTTTTGAAATTTTTTTTTTTATTTATTTTTGAAAAATTTTCTTATTGAAAATATTTTTAAAATTTTTTTTGAAATTTTTTTGAAAATTTTTTTAATTTTTTTCTTCGAAATTTTTTTTGAAATTTCCTTGAAATTTTTTTTATTGAAAATTTTTTTTTCGAAATTTTTTAGTTTTTTTTTTGAAATTTTTTTTGAATTCTTCTTCAATCTTTTTGAAAATTTTTTTTGAAATTAATTTTTGGAATTTTTTTTGGATTTTTTTTAAAAATTTTTTTTAATTTTTTGAAATTTTTTTTCGATTTTATTTTGAAATTTTTTTTTTTTAATTTTTTTGAATTTTCTTTCAATTTTTTTTGGAAATTTTTTTTTTTTTTAATTTTTTTTTATTTTTTTTTTTATTTTTTATTTTTTTTTGAAAATTTTTTTTTATATTTATTTTTTGAATTTTTTTTAAATTTTTTTTTATTTTTTTTGGAATTTTTTTTTGGATTTTTTTTTTAAATTTTTTTTTAATTTTCTTTTTGAAAATTTTTGTTTTTGAATTTTTTTTTTCGATTTTTTTTCTGATTTTTTTTTAAAACTGTTTTTGAAATTTTTTTTTCTAAATTTTTTTTCTAATTTTTTTTAAATTTTTTAAAATTTTTTTAAAAATTTTTTTTAAATTTTTTTTCAAATATTTTTTTCTAAATTTTTAGCTAAATTTTTTAAAAATTTTTTTAAAATTTTTTTTCGAATTTTTTTTTGAATTTTTTTTTTCTTTCTGAAATTTTGTATTTAATTTTTTTTTTGAAATTTTTTGAAATTTTTTTTTGAATTTTTTTTAAAATTTTTTTTTATTTTTTCTTCAAAAAATTTTTTTGAAATTTTTTTTGAAACTTTTTTTTTGATTTTTTTTTCTAAATTTTTGTTCTAAATTTTTTTAAAATATTTTTTCGAATTTTTTTTTGATTTTTTTTTCGAAAAATTTTCGTTTTGAAATTTTTTTAAATTTTTTTTTTTCAAATTTTTTTTTGGAGTTTTTTTTGAAATATTTTTTGAATTTTCTTTTTGAAATTTTTTTTAAATTTTTTTTTTGAAAAAATTTTTTTTTCGAATTTTTTTTTTATTTTTTTTTCGAAATTATTTTTTGAATTTTTTTTTAAATTTTTTTTGAAAATTTTTTTTTCGAAATTTTTTTTTGAAATTTGTTTTCGAATTTTTTTTTTAATAAAAATATTAAAATTTTATTTTTTTGAAAATTAATTTTTTTTGAATTTTTTTTTATTTTTTATTTTTGAAGTTTTTTTTCGAAATTTTTTTCTTTTGAAAATTTTTTTGAAGTTTTTTTTTTCAATCTTTTTGAAATTTTTTTTTGATTTTTTTTTTAATTTTTTTTTTGAAATTTTTTTTTTATATTTATTTTTTGAAATTTTTTTCGAAATTTTTGTTTTGAAATTTTTTTTTTGAATTTTTTTTTTCGAATTTTTTATTTTTTTTGAAAAATTATCGTTTTGAATTTATTTTTTGAATTTTTTTTTTATTTTTCTGAAAATTAATTTTTTTTGAAATTTTTTTAAAAAATTTTTATCTTTGAAGTTTTTTTTCGAAATTTTTTTCTTTTGAAAATTTTTTTGAGTTTTTTTTTTGAAATTTTTTTTGAATTTTTTTTCAATTTTTTTGAATTTTTTTTTTTAAATTTTTTTTTGGAATTTTTTTTGGAATAATTTTTTTAATTTTTTGAAATTTTTTTTTTTATTTATTTTTGAAAAATTTTCTTATTGAAAATATTTTTAAAATTTTTTTTGAAATTTTTTTGAAAATTTTTTTAATTTTTTTCTTCGAAATTTTTTTTGAAATTTCCTTGAAATTTTTTTTATTGAAAATTTTTTTTTCGAAATTTTTTAGTTTTTTTTTTTAAATTTTTTTTGAATTTTTCTTCAATCTTTTTGAAAATTTTTTTTGAAATTAATTTTTGGAATTTTTTTTGGATTTTTTTTAAAAATTTTTTTTAATTTTTTGAAATTTTTTTTCGATTTTATTTTGAAATTTTTTTTTTTTAATTTTTTTGAATTTTCTTTCAATTTTTTTTGGAAATTTTTTTTTTTGACAATTTTTTTGACGTTTTTTTTAAAAAATTTTTTGAATTTTTTTTTGAAATTTTTTCCGAAATTTATTTTGAGAATATTTTTTTTTTGAATTTTTTTTTCGAATTTTTTTATTTATATTTTTTTTGAAAAATTTTTGTTTTGAAATTTTTTTATTTTTTTGAAAATTAATTTTTTTTGAAATTTTTTTTTTGAAATTTTGTTTTGAAAATTTTTTTTGAATTTTTTTTCTATTTTTTTAAAAAAAATTTTAAATTTTTTTTGAATTTTTTTTTTAATTTTTCATTTTTGAAGTATTTTTTCGAAATTTTTTTCTTTTGAAAATTTTTTTGAAGTTTTTTTTTTGAAATTTTTTTTAAAATTTTTTTTCAATCTTTTTGAAATTTTTTTTCGAAATTATTTTTTGGAATTTTTTTTGGATTTTTTTATAAATTTTTTTTTAATTTTTTGAAATTTTTTTATCGGTTTTTTTTTTTTAATTTTTTTTTTTAATTTTTTTTCAATTTTTTTTGGAAATTTTTTCTTTTGAAAATTTTTTTGACGTTTTTTTTAAAAATTGTTTCGAAATTTTTTTTTTGAAAATTTTTTTTTTGAATTTTTTTTTCGAATATTTTTATTTTTTTTGAAAAATTTTCGTTTTGAATTTTTTTTTTGAGTTTTTCTTTATTTTTTTGAAAATTAATTTTTTTTGAAATTTTTTTTTTGAAAATTTTTTTAAAATTTTTTTTCTATTTTTAAAAATTTTTTTTTCAAATTTCTTATTTTTGAAGTTTTTTTCGAATTTTTTTTCTTTTGAAAATTTTTTTGAGGTTTTTTTTTGAAATTTTTTTTGAATTTTTTTACAATTTTTTTGAAAATTTTTTTCGAATTTTTTTTTGAATTTTTTTTTTCTTTTTGAAATTTTGTTTTTAATTTTTTTTTTGAAATTTTTTGAATTTTTTTTTTGAATTTTTTTAAAAATTTTTTTTTATTTTTTCTTCAAAAAATTTTTTTGAAATTTTTTTTGAAACTTTTTTTTTGAATTTTTTTTTCTAAATTTTTTTTACTAAATTTTTTTTAAATTTTTTTTCTAATTTTTTTTTGATTTTTTTTTTCGAAAAATTTTCGTTTTGAAATTTTTTTAAAATTTTTTTTTCATATTTTTTTTGGAGTTTTTTTTGAAATATTTTTTGAATTTTCTTTTTGAAATTTTTTTAAAATTTTTTTTTTTGAAAAATTTTTTTTTTCGAATTTTTTTTAATTTTTTTTTCGAAATTATTTCTTGAATTTTTTTCTAAATTTTTTTTGAAAATTTTTTTTTCGAAATTTTTTTTTGAAATTTGTTTTCGAATTTTTTTTTTAATATCTTTTTTATTTTTTTGAAAATTAATTTTTTTTGAAATTTTTTTTTTATTTTTTATTTTTGAAGTTTTTTTTCGAAATTTTTTTCTTTTGAAAATTTTTTTGAAGTTTTTTTTTTTGAAATTTTTTTCAATCTTTTTGAAATTTTTTTTTGATTTTTTTTGAAATTTTTTTCGAAATTTTTGTTTTGAAATTTTTTTTTTTTGAATTTTTTTTTCGAATTTTTTATTTTTTCTGAAAAATTATCGTTTGAATTTATTTTTTGAAATTTATTTTTATTTTTCTGAAAATTATTTTTTTTTGAAATTCTTTTAAAATTTTTTTATCTTTGAAGTTTTTTTTCGAAATTTTTTTTTTTTTGAAAATTTTTTTGAATTATTTTCAATTTTTTTGAAAATTTTTTTAAAAATTTTTTTTTGTAATTTTTTTTGGAATAATTTTTTTAATTTTTTGAATTTTTTTTTTAAATTCATTTTTGAAAAATTTTCTTATTGAAAATTTTTTAAAAAGTTTTTTAAAATTTTTTTTGAAATTTTTTTGAAAATTTTTTTTTATTTTTTCTTTCGAAATTTTTTTTGAAATTTCCTTGAAATTTTTTTTATTGAAATTTTTTTTTTTTAATTTTTCATTTTTGAAGTTTTTTTTCGAAATTTTTTTCTTTTGAAAATTTTTTTGAAGTTTTTTTTTTGAAATTTTTTTTGATTTTTTTTTCAATCTTTTTGAAATTTTTTTTTTGAAATTATTTTTCGGAATTTTTTTTGAATTTTTTTTAAAAATTTTTTTTGGAATTTTTTTTGGAACTATTTTTTAATTTTTTAATTTTTTTTTTGTTTTTTTTTTATTTTTTTTTTGAAAAATTTTCTTATTGAAAATTTTTTTAAATTTTTTTTTGATTTTTTTTTTTTAATTTTTTTTTTATTTTATTTTTCGAAATTTTTTTTGAAATTTCCTTGAAATTTTTTTTATTGAAAATTTTTTTTTCGAAATTATTTTTCGAATTTTTTTTTTGAATACATTTTTTATTTTTTTGAAAATTAATTTTTTTTGAAATTTTTTTTTTATTTTTTATTTTTGAAGTTTTTTTTCGAAATTTTTTTCTTTTGAAAATTTTTTTGAAGTTTTTTTTTTGAAATTTTTTTTGAATTTTTTTTCAATCTTGTTGAAATTTTCTTTTGAAATTATTTTTTGGAATTTTTTTTTGGATTTTTTTTTTTAAATTTTTTAAATTTTTTGAGTTTTTTTTTTAAATTTTTTTTTATTTTTTTTTTATTTTTTATTTTTTTTTGAAAATTTTTTTTTTATATTTATTTTTTGAATTTTTTTTTTAATTTTTTTTTTATTTTTTTTGGAATTTTTTTTTGGATTTTTTTTTTTAATTTTTTTTTTAATTTTCTTTTTGAAAATTTTTGTTTTTGAATTTTTTTTTTCTATTTTTTTTCTGATTTTTTTTTAAAACTGTTTTTGAAATTTTTTTTTTCTAAATTTTTTTTCTAATTTTTTTTAAATTTTTTTAAATTTTTTTAAAAATTTTTTTTAAATTTTTTTTCAGATATTTTTTTCTAAATTTTTTTCTAAATTTTTTAAAAATTTTTTTAAAATTTTTTTTCGAATTTTTTTTTGAATTTTTTTTTTCTTTTTGAAATTTTGTATTTAATTTTTTTTTTGAAATTTTTTGAAATTTTTTTTTGAATTTTTTTTTTGAATTTTTTTTTTATTTTTTTTGGAATTTTTTTTTGGATTTTTTTTTTTAATTTTTTTTTAAATTTTCTTTTTGAAAATTTTTGTTTTTGAATTTTTTTTTTCGATTTTTTTTCTGAATTTTTTTTAAAACTGTTTTTGAAATTTTTTTTTTCTAAATTTTTTTTCTAATTCTTTTTAAATTTTTTTAAATTTTTTTTAAATTTTTTTAAATTTTTTCAAAATTTTTTTTAAAATTTTTTTTCAAATATTTTTTTCTAAATTTTTTTCTAAATTTTTTTCTAAATTTTTTTCTAAATTTTTTAAAAATTTTTTTAAAATTTTTTTTCGAATTTTTTTTTGAATTTTTTTTTTCTTTTTGAAATTTTTTTTTTAATTTTTTTTTTTGAAATTTTTTGAAATTTTTTTTAAAATTTTTTTTAAATTTTTTTTTTATTTTTTCTTCAAAAAATTTTTTTGAAATTTTTTTTGAAACTTTTTTTTTGATTTCTTTTTTCTAAATTTTTGTTCTAAATTTTTTTAAAATTTTTTTTCGAATTTTTTTTTGATTTTTTTTTTCGAAAAATTTTCGTTTTGAAATTTTTTTAAAATTTTTTTTTCAAATTTTTTTTTGGAGTTTTTTTTGAAATATTTTTTGAATTTGAGTTTTTTTTGAAATATTTTTTGAATTTTCTTTTTGAAATTTTTTTTTTTTTTTGAAAAAATTTTTTTTTCGATTTTTTTTTTATTTTTTTTTCGTAATTATTTTTTGAATTTTTTTTAAAAATTTTTTTTGGAATTTTTTTTGGAACTATTTTTTAATTTTTTAATTTTTTTTTTGTTTTTTTTTTATTTTTTTTTTGAAAAATTTTCTTATTGAAAATTTTTTTAAATTTTTTTTTGATTTTTTTTTTTAATTTTTTTTTTATTTTATTTTTCGAAATTTTTTTTGAAATTTCCTTGAAATTTTTTTTATTGAAAATTTTTTTTTCGAAATTATTTTTCGAATTTTTTTTTTGAATATATTTTTTATTTTTTTGAAAATTAATTTTTTTAGAAAATTTTTTTTTATTTTTTATTTTTGAAGTTTTTTTTCGAAATTTTTTTCTTTTGAAAATTTTTTTGAAGTTTTTTTTTTGAAATTTTTTTTGAATTTTTTTTCAATCTTGTTGAAATTTTCTTTTGAAATTATTTTTTGGAATTTTTTTTTGGATTTTTTTTTAAAAATTTTTTAAATTTTTTGAGTTTTTTTTTTAAATTTTTTTTTATTTTTTTTTTTATTTTTTATTTTTTTTTGAAAATTTTTTTTTTATATTTATTTTTTGAATTTTTTTTTAATTTTTTTTTTATTTTTTTTGGAATTTTTTTTTGGATTTTTTTTTTTAAATTTTTTTTTTAATTTTCTTTTTGAAAATTTTTGTTTTTGAATTTTTTTTTTTCGATTTTTTTTCTGATTTTTTTTTAAAACTGTTTTTGAAATTTTTTTTTCTAAATTTTTTTTCTAATTTTTTTTAAATTTTTTAAAATTTTTTTAAAAATTTTTTTTAATTTTTTTTTCAAATATTTTTTTCTAAATTTTTAGCTAAATTTTTTAAAAATTTTTTTAAAATTTTTTTTCGAATTTTTTTTTGAATTTTTTTTTCTTTCTGAAATTTTGTATTTAATTTTTTTTTTGAAATTTTTTGAAATTTTTTTTTGAATTTTTTTTAAAATTTTTTTTTTATTTTTTCTTCAAAAAATTTTTTTGAAATTTTTTTTGAAACTTTTTTTTTGATTTTTTTTTCTAAATTTTTGTTCTAAATTTTTTTAAAATATTTTTTCGAATTTTTTTTTGATTTTTTTTTCGAAAAATTTCCGTTTTGAAATTTTTTTAAATTTTTTTTTTCAAATTTTTTTTTGGAGTTTTTTTTGAAATATTTTTTGAATTTTCTTTTTGAAATTTTTTTTAAATTTTTTTTTTGAAAAAATTTTTTTTTCGAATTTTTTTTTTATTTTTTTTTCGAAATTATTTTTTGAATTTTTTTTAAAATTTTTTTTGAAAATTTTTTTTTCGAAATTTTTTTTTGAAATTTGTTTTCGAATTTTTTTTTAAATATTTTTTTTATTTTTTTGAAAATTAATTTTTTTTGAATTTTTTTTTTATTTTTTATTTTTGAAGTTTTTTTTCGAAATTTTTTTCTTTTGAAAATTTTTTTGAAGTTTTTTTTTTCAATCTTTTTGAAATTTTTTTTGATTTTTTTTTAAATTTTTTTTTTGAAATTTTTTTTTTATATTTATTTTTTGAAATTTTTTTCGAAATTTTTGTTTTGAAATTTTTTTTTTGAATTTTTTTTTCGAATTTTTTATTTTTTTTGAAAAATTATCGTTTTGAATTTATTTTTTGAAATTTTTTTTTATTTTTCTGAAAATTAATTTTTTTTGAAATTTTTTTAAAAATTTTTTATCTTTGAAGTTTTTTTTCGAAATTTTTTTCTTTTGAAAATTTTTTTGAGTTTTTTTTGAAATTTTTTTTGAATTTTTTTTCAATTTTTTTTAATTTTTTTTTTAAATTTTTTTTTGGAATTTTTTTTGGAATAATTTTTTTAATTTTTTGAAATTTTTTTTTTATTTATTTTTGAAAAATTTTCTTATTGAAAATTTTTTTAAAATTTTTTTTGAAATTTTTTTGAAAATTTTTTTAATTTTTTTCTTCGAAAATTTTTTTGAAATTTCCTTGAAATTTTTTTTATTGAAAATTTTTTTTTCGAAATTTTTTAGTTTTTTTTTTGAAATTTTTTTTGAATTTTTTTTCAATCTTTTTGAAAATTTTTTTTGAAATTAATTTTTGGAATTTTTTTTGGATTTTTTTTTAAAATTTTTTTTAATTTTTTGAAATTTTTTTTCGATTTTTTTTTGAAATTTTTTTTTTTTTTAATTTTTTTGAATTTTCTTTCAATTTTTTTTGGAAATTTTTTTCTTTTGACAATTTTTTTGCCTTTTTTTTTGAATTTTTTTTTGAATTTTTTTTCAATCTTTTTGAAATTTTTTTTCGAAATTATGTTTTGGAATTTTTTTTGGATTTTTTTATAAATTTTTTTTTAATTTTTTGAAATTTTTTCATCGGTTTTTTTTTGAAAATTTTTTTGACGTTTTTTTAAAAATTTTTTTCGAAATTTTTTTTTGAAAATTTTTTTTTTGAATTTTTTTTTCGAATATTTTTAATTTTTTTTTGAAAAATTTTCGTTTTGAATTTTTTTTTGGATTTTTTTTTCATTTTTTTGAAAATTAATTTTTTTTGAAATTTTTTTTTTGAAAATTTTGTTTTGAAAATTTTTTTAAAATTTTTTTTCTATTTTTTTAAATTTTTTTTTCAAATTTCTTATTTTTGAAGTTTTTTTAGAAATTTTTTTCTTTTGAAAATTTTTTTGAGTTTTTTTTTTAAATTTTTTTTTTGAAATTTTTTTTATATTTATTTTTTGAAATTTTTTTCGAAATTTCAAAACGAAAATTTTTCGAATAAATCAAAAAAAAATTCGAAAAAAAATTTCAAAAAAAAATTTTCAAAAAAAAAAATTCAAAAAAAATATCGAAAAAAAAATTTCAAAAAATTAAAAAAAATTTTTTTAAAAAATTCCAAAAAAAATTTTCAATATAAAATTTTTCAAAAAAAAATTTTCAAAATAAAATTTTTCAAAAAAAAATTTTCAAAGAAAAATATTTTAAAAAAATTAAAATTCGAAAAAATTGAAAAAAAAAATTCAATATAAATAAAAAAAAAAACTGTCAAAAGAAATTTCAAAAGAAAAAAATTTCGAAAAAAACTTCCCAAAAAAAAAAAAATTTTCAAAAATAAATTACAAAAAAAAATAAAAAAAAAAATTTCGAAAAAAATATTTTCAAAAAAAAAATTTAAAAAAAAGTTTCAATATAAAATTCAGAAAAAATTTACAAAAAAAAATTTCAAAAAAAAAAAATTAAAAAAAATTTTAAAAAAATTTTCGAAAAAAAAAATTAAAAAAAAAATTCTCAGAAAAATTTGAAAAAAAATTTAAAAAAATTTAAAAAAAAATTTCAAAAAGAAAATTAAAAAAAAATCGAAAATAAAATTTCAAAAAATTAAAAAAAAAATTTTAAAAAATTCCAAAAAAAATTCCAAAAAAAATTCCAAAAAAAATTTTTAAAAAAAAATTTCAAAAAAATTGAAAAAAAATTAAAAAAAAAAACCTCAAAAAAATTTTCAAAAGAAGAAAATTTCGAAAAAAAACTTCAAAAATAAAAAATAAAAAAAAAAAATTAAAAAATAGAAAAAAAATTCAAAAAAAATTAATTTTCAAAAAATAAAAAAAAATCAAAAAAAAAATTTCAAAACGAAAATTTTTCAAAAAATATAAAAATAAAAAAGTTCGAAAAAAAAATTAAATAAAAAATTTTCAAAAAAAAAAATTTCGAAAAAAATTTCAAAAAAAATATTCAAAAAAAATTTAAGATAAAACGTCAAAAAAAATTTCAAAAGAAAAAAATTTCGAATAAAAACTTGAAAAAAAATTACAAAAAAAATTATCAAAATATTTTCAAAAAATTTACAAAAAAAATAAAAAAAAAATTTCATAATAAAATTTTTCAAAAAAAAAATTTCAAAAAAAAACTTTAAAAATAAAAAAATTTAAAAAAAATTAAAAAAAAAATAGAAAAAATATTCCAAAAAAATTTTCCATACAAAATTTTTCAAAAAAAAAATTTCAAAATAAAATTTTTCAAAAAAAAATTTTCAAAGAAAAATATTTTTTTAAAAATAAAAAAATAAAAATTCGAAAAAATTGAAAAAAAAAATTCAAAAAAATTAAAAAAATACTTTCAAAAAAATTTTCAAAAGAAACAAATTTCGAAAAAAACTTCCCAAAAAAATTCAAAAAAAAAATTTTCAAAAATAAATTACAAAAAAAAATTTTTAAAAAAATTTAATTTATTTTTTGAAATTTTTTCCGAAATTTTTGTTTTGAAAATTTTTTTTTGAATTTTTTTTCGAATTTTTTATTTTTATTTTTTTTTGAAAAATTATCGTTTTGAATTTTTTTTTTTAATTTTTTTTTATTTTTTTGAAAATTAATTTTTTAAAAATTTTTTAGCTCTGAAGTTTTTTTTCGAAATTTTTTTCTTTTGAAAATTTTTTTGAGGTTTTTTTTTTGAAATTTTTTTTGAATTTTTTTTCAATTTTTTTGAATTTTTTTTTTTTATTTTTTTCTGAATTCTTTTTTGGAATTATTTTTTTAATTTTTTGAAATTTTTTTTTGAAATTATTTTTTGGAATTTTTTTTTTGATTTTTTTAAAAAATTTTTTTAAATTTTTTGAATTTTTTTTTTAAATTTTTTTTATTTTTTTTTTTTTTTTTTGAAAATTTTTTTTTATATTTATTTTTTGAATTTTTTTTTGAATTTTTTTTTTATTTTTTTTGGAATTTTTTTTGGATTTTTTTTTTAATTTTCTTTTTGAAAATTTTTGTTTTTGAATTTTTTTCTGAATTTTTTTTAAAACTGTTTTTGAAAATTTTTTTTTCTAATTTTTTTTAAATTTTTTTAAATTTTTTTAAAATTTTTTTTTTAATTTTTTTTCAAATATTTTTTTCTAAATTTTTTTCTAAATTTTTTAAAAATTTTTTTAAATTTTTTTTTCTAATTTTTTTTGATTTGTTTTTTCTTTTTGAAATTTTGTTTTTAATTTTTTTTTTCAAATTTTTTGAAATTTTTTTTTGAATTTTTTTTTTTATTTTTTTTTATTTTTTCTTCAAAAAATTTTTTTGAAATTTTTTTTGAAACTTTTTTTTTGATTTTTTTTTTCTAAATTTTTGTTCTAAATTTTTTAAAAATTTTTTAAAATTTTTTTTTCAAATTTTTTTTTTGGAGTTTTTTTTGAAATATTTTTTGAATTTTCTTTTTGAAATTTTTTTTAAATTTTTTTTTTGAAAAAATTTTTTTTTCGAATTTTTTTTTTATTTTTTTTTCGAAATTATTTTTTGAATTTTTTTTAAAAATTTTTTTTGGAATTTTTTTGGAACTATTTTTTAATTTTTTAAATTTTTTTTTTGTTTTTTTTTATTTTTTTTTTGAAAAATTTTCTTATTGAAATTTCCTTGAAATTTTTTTTATTGAAAATTTTTTTTTCGAAATTATTTTTCGAATTTTTTTTTTGAATATTTTTTTTATTTTTTTGAAAATTAATTTTTTTTGAAATTTTTTTTTAAATTTTTTATTTTTGAAGTTTTTTTTCGAAATTTTTTTCTTTTGAAAATTTTTTTGAAGTTTTTTTTTTGAAATTTTTTTTGAATTTTTTTTCAATCTTTTTGAAATTTTTTTTTGAAATTATTTTTTGGAATTTTTTTTTGGATTTTTTTTAAAATTTTTTTTAAATTTTTTGAATTTTTTTTAAAAATTTTTTTTTATTTTTTATTTTTTTTTGAAAAATTTTTTTTTATATTTATTTTTTGAATTTTTTTTTTGAATTTTTTTTTTGAATTTTTTTTTTATTTTTTTTGGAATTTTTTTTTGGATTTTTTTTTTAAATTTTTTTTTAAATTTTCTTTTTGAAAATTTTTGTTTTTGAATTTTTTTTTTCGATTTTTTTTCTGAATTTTTTTTAAAACTGTTTTTGAAATTTTTTTTTTCTAAATTTTTTTTCTAATTCTTTTTAAATTTTTTTAAATTTTTTTTAAATTTTTTTAAATTTTTTCAAAATTTTTTTTAAAATTTTTTTTCAAATATTTTTTTCTAAATTTTTTTCTAAATTTTTTTCTAAATTTTTTTCTAAATTTTTTAAAAATTTTTTTAAAATTTTTTTTCGAATTTTTTTTTGAATTTTTTTTTTCTTTTTGAAATTTTTTTTTTAATTTTTTTTTTTGAAATTTTTTGAAATTTTTTTTTAAATTTTTTTTAAATTTTTTTTTTATTTTTTCTTCAAAAAATTTTTTTGAAATTTTTTTTGAAACTTTTTTTTTGATTTCTTTTTTCTAAATTTTTGTTCTAAATTTTTTTAAAATTTTTTTTCGAATTTTTTTTTGATTTTTTTTTTCGAAAAATTTTCGTTTTGAAATTTTTTTAAAATTTTTTTTTCAAATTTTTTTTTGGAGTTTTTTTTGAAATATTTTTTGAATTTGAGTTTTTTTTGAAATATTTTTTGAATTTTCTTTTTGAAATTTTTTTTTTTTTTTGAAAAAATTTTTTTTTCGAATTTTTTTTTATTTTTTTTTCGTAATTATTTTTTGAATTTTTTTTAAAAATTTTTTTTGGAATTTTTTTTGGAACTATTTTTTAATTTTTTAATTTTTTTTTTGTTTTTTTTTTATTTTTTTTTTGAAAAATTTTCTTATTGAAAATTTTTTTAAATTTTTTTTTGATTTTTTTTTTTTAATTTTTTTTTTATTTTATTTTTCGAAATTTTTTTTGAAATTTCCTTGAAATTTTTTTTATTGAAAATTTTTTTTTCGAAATTATTTTTCGAATTTTTTTTTTGAATATATTTTTTATTTTTTTGAAAATTAATTTTTTTAGAAATTTTTTTTTTATTTTTTATTTTTGAAGTTTTTTTTCGAAATTTTTTTCTTTTGAAAATTTTTTTGAAGTTTTTTTTTTGAAATTTTTTTTGAATTTTTTTTCAATCTTGTTGAAATTTTCTTTTGAAATTATTTTTTGGAATTTTTTTTTGGATTTTTTTTTAAAAATTTTTTAAATTTTTTGAGTTTTTTTTTTAAATTTTTTTTTATTTTTTTTTTTATTTTTTATTTTTTTTTGAAAATTTTTTTTTTATATTTATTTTTTGAATTTTTTTTTAATTTTTTTTTTATTTTTTTTGGAATTTTTTTTTGGATTTTTTTTTTAAATTTTTTTTTTAATTTTCTTTTTGAAAATTTTTGTTTTTGAATTTTTTTTTTCGATTTTTTTTCTGATTTTTTTTTAAAACTGTTTTTGAAATTTTTTTTTCTAAATTTTTTTTCTAATTTTTTTTAAATTTTTTAAAATTTTTTTAAAAATTTTTTTTAATTTTTTTTTCAAGTATTTTTTTCTAAATTTTTAGCTAAATTTTTTAAAAATTTTTTTAAAATTTTTTTTCGAATTTTTTTTTGAATTTTTTTTTCTTTCTGAAATTTTGTATTTAATTTTTTTTTTGAAATTTTTTGAAATTTTTTTTTGAATTTTTTTTAAAATTTTTTTTTATTTTTTCTTCAAAAAATTTTTTTGAAATTTTTTTTGAAACTTTTTTTTTGATTTTTTTTTCTAAATTTTTGTTCTAAATTTTTTTAAAATATTTTTTCGAATTTTTTTTTGATTTTTTTTTCGAAAAATTTCCGTTTTGAAATTTTTTTAAATTTTTTTTTTCAAATTTTTTTTTGGAGTTTTTTTTGAAATATTTTTTGAATTTTCTTTTTGAAATTTTTTTTAAATTTTTTTTTTGAAAAAATTTTTTTTTCGAATTTTTTTTTTATTTTTTTTTCGAAATTATTTTTTGAATTTTTTTTAAAATTTTTTTTGAAAATTTTTTTTTCGAAATTTTTTTTTGAAATTTGTTTTCGAATTTTTTTTTTAATAAAAATATTAAAATTTTATTTTTTTGAAAATTAATTTTTTTTGAATTTTTTTTTTATTTTTTATTTTTGAAGTTTTTTTTCGAAATTTTTTTCTTTTGAAAATTTTTTTGAAGTTTTTTTTTTCAATCTTTTTGAAATTTTTTTTTGATTTTTTTTTAAATTTTTTTTTTGAAATTTTTTTTTTATATTTATTTTTTGAAATTTTTTTCGAAATTTTTGTTTTGAAATTTTTTTTTTGAATTTTTTTTTTCGAATTTTTTATTTTTTTTGAAAAATTATCGTTTTGAATTTATTTTTTGAATTTTTTTTTTATTTTTCTGAAAATTAATTTTTTTTGAAATTTTTTTAAAAAATTTTTATCTTTGAAGTTTTTTTTCGAAATTTTTTTCTTTTGAAAATTTTTTTGAGTTTTTTTTTTGAAATTTTTTTTGAATTTTTTTTGAATTTTTTTGAATTTTTTTTTTTTTAATTTTTTTTGGAATTTTTTTTGGAATAATTTTTTTAATTTTTTGAAATTTTTTTTTTTATTTATTTTTGAAAAATTTTCTTATTGAAAATATTTTTAAAATTTTTTTTGAAATTTTTTTGAAAATTTTTTTAATTTTTTTCTTCGAAATTTTTTTTGAAATTTCCTTGAAATTTTTTTTATTGAAAATTTTTTTTTCGAAATTTTTTAGTTTTTTTTTTGAAATTTTTTTTGAATTCTTCTTCAATCTTTTTGAAAATTTTTTTTGAAATTAATTTTTGGAATTTTTTTTGGATTTTTTTTAAAAATTTTTTTTAATTTTTTGAAATTTTTTTTCGATTTTATTTTGAAATTTTTTTTTTTTAATTTTTTTGAATTTTCTTTCAATTTTTTTTGGAATTTTTTTTTTTTTTTAATTTTTTTTTATTTTTTTTTTTATTTTTTATTTTTTTTTGAAAATTTTTTTTTATATTTATTTTTTGAATTTTTTTTAAATTTTTTTTTATTTTTTTTGGAATTTTTTTTTGGATTTTTTTTTTAAATTTTTTTTTAATTTTCTTTTTGAAAATTTTTGTTTTTGAATTTTTTTTTTCGATTTTTTTTCTGATTTTTTTTTAAAACTGTTTTTGAAATTTTTTTTTCTAAATTTTTTTTCTAATTTTTTTTAAATTTTTTAAAATTTTTTTAAAAATTTTTTTTAAATTTTTTTTCAAATATTTTTTTCTAAATTTTTAGCTAAATTTTTTAAAAATTTTTTTAAAATTTTTTTTCGAATTTTTTTTTGAATTTTTTTTTTCTTTCTGAAATTTTGTATTTAATTTTTTTTTTGAAATTTTTTGAAATTTTTTTTTGAATTTTTTTTAAAATTTTTTTTTATTTTTTCTTCAAAAAATTTTTTTGAAATTTTTTTTGAAACTTTTTTTTTGATTTTTTTTTCTAAATTTTTGTTCTAAATTTTTTTAAAATATTTTTTCGAATTTTTTTTTGATTTTTTTTTCGAAAAATTTTCGTTTTGAAATTTTTTTAAATTTTTTTTTTTCAAATTTTTTTTTGGAGTTTTTTTTGAAATATTTTTTGAATTTTCTTTTTGAAATTTTTTTTAAATTTTTTTTTTGAAAAAATTTTTTTTTCGAATTTTTTTTTTATTTTTTTTTCGAAATTATTTTTTGAATTTTTTTTTAAATTTTTTTTGAAAATTTTTTTTTCGAAATTTTTTTTTGAAATTTGTTTTCGAATTTTTTTTTTAATAAAAATATTAAAATTTTATTTTTTTGAAAATTAATTTTTTTTGAATTTTTTTTTATTTTTTATTTTTGAAGTTTTTTTTCGAAATTTTTTTCTTTTGAAAATTTTTTTGAAGTTTTTTTTTTCAATCTTTTTGAAATTTTTTTTTGATTTTTTTTTTAATTTTTTTTTTGAAATTTTTTTTTTATATTTATTTTTTGAAATTTTTTTCGAAATTTTTGTTTTGAAATTTTTTTTTTGAATTTTTTTTTTCGAATTTTTTATTTTTTTTGAAAAATTATCGTTTTGAATTTATTTTTTGAATTTTTTTTTTATTTTTCTGAAAATTAATTTTTTTTGAAATTTTTTTAAAAAATTTTTATCTTTGAAGTTTTTTTTCGAAATTTTTTTCTTTTGAAAATTTTTTTGAGTTTTTTTTTTGAAATTTTTTTTGAATTTTTTTTCAATTTTTTTGAATTTTTTTTTTTAAATTTTTTTTTGGAATTTTTTTTGGAATAATTTTTTTAATTTTTTGAAATTTTTTTTTTTATTTATTTTTGAAAAATTTTCTTATTGAAAATATTTTTAAAATTTTTTTTGAAATTTTTTTGAAAATTTTTTTAATTTTTTTCTTCGAAATTTTTTTTGAAATTTCCTTGAAATTTTTTTTATTGAAAATTTTTTTTTCGAAATTTTTTAGTTTTTTTTTTTAAATTTTTTTTGAATTTTTCTTCAATCTTTTTGAAAATTTTTTTTGAAATTAATTTTTGGAATTTTTTTTGGATTTTTTTTAAAAATTTTTTTTAATTTTTTGAAATTTTTTTTCGATTTTATTTTGAAATTTTTTTTTTTTAATTTTTTTGAATTTTCTTTCAATTTTTTTTGGAAATTTTTTTTTTTGACAATTTTTTTGACGTTTTTTTTAAAAAATTTTTTGAATTTTTTTTTGAAATTTTTTCCGAAATTTATTTTGAGAATATTTTTTTTTTGAATTTTTTTTTCGAATTTTTTTATTTATATTTTTTTTGAAAAATTTTTGTTTTGAAATTTTTTTATTTTTTTGAAAATTAATTTTTTTTGAAATTTTTTTTTTGAAATTTTGTTTTGAAAATTTTTTTTGAATTTTTTTTCTATTTTTTTAAAAAAAATTTTAAATTTTTTTTGAATTTTTTTTTTAATTTTTCATTTTTGAAGTATTTTTTCGAAATTTTTTTCTTTTGAAAATTTTTTTGAAGTTTTTTTTTTGAAATTTTTTTTAAAATTTTTTTTCAATCTTTTTGAAATTTTTTTTCGAAATTATTTTTTGGAATTTTTTTTGGATTTTTTTATAAATTTTTTTTTAATTTTTTGAAATTTTTTTATCGGTTTTTTTTTTTTAATTTTTTTTTTTAATTTTTTTTCAATTTTTTTTGGAAATTTTTTCTTTTGAAAATTTTTTTGACGTTTTTTTTAAAAATTGTTTCGAAATTTTTTTTTTGAAAATTTTTTTTTTGAATTTTTTTTTCGAATATTTTTATTTTTTTTGAAAAATTTTCGTTTTGAATTTTTTTTTTGAGTTTTTCTTTATTTTTTTGAAAATTAATTTTTTTTGAAATTTTTTTTTTGAAAATTTTTTTAAAATTTTTTTTCTATTTTTAAAAATTTTTTTTTCAAATTTCTTATTTTTGAAGTTTTTTTCGAATTTTTTTTCTTTTGAAAATTTTTTTGAGGTTTTTTTTTGAAATTTTTTTTGAATTTTTTTACAATTTTTTTGAAAATTTTTTTCGAATTTTTTTTTGAATTTTTTTTTTCTTTTTGAAATTTTGTTTTTAATTTTTTTTTTGAAATTTTTTGAATTTTTTTTTTGAATTTTTTTAAAAATTTTTTTTTATTTTTTCTTCAAAAAATTTTTTTGAAATTTTTTTTGAAACTTTTTTTTTGAATTTTTTTTTCTAAATTTTTTTTACTAAATTTTTTTTAAATTTTTTTTCTAATTTTTTTTTGATTTTTTTTTTCGAAAAATTTTCGTTTTGAAATTTTTTTAAAATTTTTTTTTCATATTTTTTTTGGAGTTTTTTTTGAAATATTTTTTGAATTTTCTTTTTGAAATTTTTTTAAAATTTTTTTTTTTGAAAAATTTTTTTTTTCGAATTTTTTTTAATTTTTTTTTCGAAATTATTTCTTGAATTTTTTTCTAAATTTTTTTTGAAAATTTTTTTTTCGAAATTTTTTTTTGAAATTTGTTTTCGAATTTTTTTTTTAATATCTTTTTTATTTTTTTGAAAATTAATTTTTTTTGAAATTTTTTTTTTATTTTTTATTTTTGAAGTTTTTTTTCGAAATTTTTTTCTTTTGAAAATTTTTTTGAAGTTTTTTTTTTTGAAATTTTTTTCAATCTTTTTGAAATTTTTTTTTGATTTTTTTTGAAATTTTTTTCGAAATTTTTGTTTTGAAATTTTTTTTTTTTGAATTTTTTTTTCGAATTTTTTATTTTTTCTGAAAAATTATCGTTTGAATTTATTTTTTGAAATTTATTTTTATTTTTCTGAAAATTATTTTTTTTTGAAATTCTTTTAAAATTTTTTTATCTTTGAAGTTTTTTTTCGAAATTTTTTTTTTTTTGAAAATTTTTTTGAATTATTTTCAATTTTTTTGAAAATTTTTTTAAAAATTTTTTTTTGTAATTTTTTTTGGAATAATTTTTTTAATTTTTTGAATTTTTTTTTTAAATTCATTTTTGAAAAATTTTCTTATTGAAAATTTTTTAAAAAGTTTTTTAAAATTTTTTTTGAAATTTTTTTGAAAATTTTTTTTTATTTTTTCTTTCGAAATTTTTTTTGAAATTTCCTTGAAATTTTTTTTATTGAAATTTTTTTTTTTTAATTTTTCATTTTTGAAGTTTTTTTTCGAAATTTTTTTCTTTTGAAAATTTTTTTGAAGTTTTTTTTTTGAAATTTTTTTTGATTTTTTTTTCAATCTTTTTGAAATTTTTTTTTTGAAATTATTTTTCGGAATTTTTTTTGAATTTTTTTTAAAAATTTTTTTTGGAATTTTTTTTGGAACTATTTTTTAATTTTTTAATTTTTTTTTTGTTTTTTTTTTATTTTTTTTTTGAAAAATTTTCTTATTGAAAATTTTTTTAAATTTTTTTTTGATTTTTTTTTTTTAATTTTTTTTTTATTTTATTTTTCGAAATTTTTTTTGAAATTTCCTTGAAATTTTTTTTATTGAAAATTTTTTTTTCGAAATTATTTTTCGAATTTTTTTTTTGAATACATTTTTTATTTTTTTGAAAATTAATTTTTTTTGAAATTTTTTTTTTATTTTTTATTTTTGAAGTTTTTTTTCGAAATTTTTTTCTTTTGAAAATTTTTTTGAAGTTTTTTTTTTGAAATTTTTTTTGAATTTTTTTTCAATCTTGTTGAAATTTTCTTTTGAAATTATTTTTTGGAATTTTTTTTTGGATTTTTTTTTTTAAATTTTTTAAATTTTTTGAGTTTTTTTTTTAAATTTTTTTTTATTTTTTTTTTATTTTTTATTTTTTTTTGAAAATTTTTTTTTTATATTTATTTTTTGAATTTTTTTTTTAATTTTTTTTTTATTTTTTTTGGAATTTTTTTTTGGATTTTTTTTTTTAATTTTTTTTTTAATTTTCTTTTTGAAAATTTTTGTTTTTGAATTTTTTTTTTCTATTTTTTTTCTGATTTTTTTTTAAAACTGTTTTTGAAATTTTTTTTTTCTAAATTTTTTTTCTAATTTTTTTTAAATTTTTTTAAATTTTTTTAAAAATTTTTTTTAAATTTTTTTTCAGATATTTTTTTCTAAATTTTTTTCTAAATTTTTTAAAAATTTTTTTAAAATTTTTTTTCGAATTTTTTTTTGAATTTTTTTTTTCTTTTTGAAATTTTGTATTTAATTTTTTTTTTGAAATTTTTTGAAATTTTTTTTTGAATTTTTTTTTTGAATTTTTTTTTTATTTTTTTTGGAATTTTTTTTTGGATTTTTTTTTTTAATTTTTTTTTAAATTTTCTTTTTGAAAATTTTTGTTTTTGAATTTTTTTTTTCGATTTTTTTTCTGAATTTTTTTTAAAACTGTTTTTGAAATTTTTTTTTTCTAAATTTTTTTTCTAATTCTTTTTAAATTTTTTTAAATTTTTTTTAAATTTTTTTAAATTTTTTCAAAATTTTTTTTAAAATTTTTTTTCAAATATTTTTTTCTAAATTTTTTTCTAAATTTTTTTCTAAATTTTTTTCTAAATTTTTTAAAAATTTTTTTAAAATTTTTTTTCGAATTTTTTTTTGAATTTTTTTTTTCTTTTTGAAATTTTTTTTTTAATTTTTTTTTTTGAAATTTTTTGAAATTTTTTTTAAAATTTTTTTTAAATTTTTTTTTTATTTTTTCTTCAAAAAATTTTTTTGAAATTTTTTTTGAAACTTTTTTTTTGATTTCTTTTTTCTAAATTTTTGTTCTAAATTTTTTTAAAATTTTTTTTCGAATTTTTTTTTGATTTTTTTTTTCGAAAAATTTTCGTTTTGAAATTTTTTTAAAATTTTTTTTTCAAATTTTTTTTTGGAGTTTTTTTTGAAATATTTTTTGAATTTGAGTTTTTTTTGAAATATTTTTTGAATTTTCTTTTTGAAATTTTTTTTTTTTTTTGAAAAAATTTTTTTTTCGAATTTTTTTTTATTTTTTTTTCGTAATTATTTTTTGAATTTTTTTTAAAAATTTTTTTTGGAATTTTTTTTGGAACTATTTTTTAATTTTTTAATTTTTTTTTTGTTTTTTTTTTATTTTTTTTTTGAAAAATTTTCTTATTGAAAATTTTTTTAAATTTTTTTTTGATTTTTTTTTTTAATTTTTTTTTTATTTTATTTTTCGAAATTTTTTTTGAAATTTCCTTGAAATTTTTTTTATTGAAAATTTTTTTTTCGAAATTATTTTTCGAATTTTTTTTTTGAATATATTTTTTATTTTTTTGAAAATTAATTTTTTTAGAAAATTTTTTTTTATTTTTTATTTTTGAAGTTTTTTTTCGAAATTTTTTTCTTTTGAAAATTTTTTTGAAGTTTTTTTTTTGAAATTTTTTTTGAATTTTTTTTCAATCTTGTTGAAATTTTCTTTTGAAATTATTTTTTGGAATTTTTTTTTGGATTTTTTTTTAAAAATTTTTTAAATTTTTTGAGTTTTTTTTTTAAATTTTTTTTTATTTTTTTTTTTATTTTTTATTTTTTTTTGAAAATTTTTTTTTTATATTTATTTTTTGAATTTTTTTTTAATTTTTTTTTTATTTTTTTTGGAATTTTTTTTTGGATTTTTTTTTTTAAATTTTTTTTTTAATTTTCTTTTTGAAAATTTTTGTTTTTGAATTTTTTTTTTTCGATTTTTTTTCTGATTTTTTTTTAAAACTGTTTTTGAAATTTTTTTTTCTAAATTTTTTTTCTAATTTTTTTTAAATTTTTTAAAATTTTTTTAAAAATTTTTTTTAATTTTTTTTTCAAATATTTTTTTCTAAATTTTTAGCTAAATTTTTTAAAAATTTTTTTAAAATTTTTTTTCGAATTTTTTTTTGAATTTTTTTTTCTTTCTGAAATTTTGTATTTAATTTTTTTTTTGAAATTTTTTGAAATTTTTTTTTGAATTTTTTTTAAAATTTTTTTTTTATTTTTTCTTCAAAAAATTTTTTTGAAATTTTTTTTGAAACTTTTTTTTTGATTTTTTTTTCTAAATTTTTGTTCTAAATTTTTTTAAAATATTTTTTCGAATTTTTTTTTGATTTTTTTTTCGAAAAATTTCCGTTTTGAAATTTTTTTAAATTTTTTTTTTCAAATTTTTTTTTGGAGTTTTTTTTGAAATATTTTTTGAATTTTCTTTTTGAAATTTTTTTTAAATTTTTTTTTTGAAAAAATTTTTTTTTCGAATTTTTTTTTTATTTTTTTTTCGAAATTATTTTTTGAATTTTTTTTAAAATTTTTTTTGAAAATTTTTTTTTCGAAATTTTTTTTTGAAATTTGTTTTCGAATTTTTTTTTTAATAAAAATATTAAAATTTTATTTTTTTGAAAATTAATTTTTTTTGAATTTTTTTTTTATTTTTTATTTTTGAAGTTTTTTTTCGAAATTTTTTTCTTTTGAAAATTTTTTTGAAGTTTTTTTTTTCAATCTTTTTGAAATTTTTTTTTGATTTTTTTTTTAATTTTTTTTTTGAAATTTTTTTTTTATATTTATTTTTTGAAATTTTTTTCGAAATTTTTGTTTTGAAATTTTTTTTTTGAATTTTTTTTTTTCGAATTTTTTATTTTTTTTGAAAAATTATCGTTTTGAATTTATTTTTTGAATTTTTTTTTTATTTTTCTGAAAATTAATTTTTTTTGAAATTTTTTTAAAAAATTTTTATCTTTGAAGTTTTTTTTCGAAATTTTTTTCTTTTGAAAATTTTTTTGAGTTTTTTTTTTGAAATTTTTTTTGAATTTTTTTTGAATTTTTTTGAATTTTTTTTTTTTTAATTTTTTTTGGAATTTTTTTTGGAATAATTTTTTTAATTTTTTGAAATTTTTTTTTTTATTTATTTTTGAAAAATTTTCTTATTGAAAATATTTTTAAAATTTTTTTTGAAATTTTTTTGAAAATTTTTTTAATTTTTTTCTTCGAAATTTTTTTTGAAATTTCCTTGAAATTTTTTTTATTGAAAATTTTTTTTTCGAAATTTTTTAGTTTTTTTTTTGAAATTTTTTTTGAATTCTTCTTCAATCTTTTTGAAAATTTTTTTTGAAATTAATTTTTGGAATTTTTTTTGGATTTTTTTTAAAAATTTTTTTTAATTTTTTGAAATTTTTTTTCGATTTTATTTTGAAATTTTTTTTTTTTAATTTTTTTGAATTTTCTTTCAATTTTTTTTGGAAATTTTTTTTTTTTTTAATTTTTTTTTATTTTTTTTTTTATTTTTTATTTTTTTTTGAAAATTTTTTTTTATATTTATTTTTTGAATTTTTTTTAAATTTTTTTTTATTTTTTTTGGAATTTTTTTTTGGATTTTTTTTTTAAATTTTTTTTTAATTTTCTTTTTGAAAATTTTTGTTTTTGAATTTTTTTTTTCGATTTTTTTTCTGATTTTTTTTTAAAACTGTTTTTGAAATTTTTTTTTCTAAATTTTTTTTCTAATTTTTTTTAAATTTTTTAAAATTTTTTTAAAAATTTTTTTTAAATTTTTTTTCAAATATTTTTTTCTAAATTTTTAGCTAAATTTTTTAAAAATTTTTTTAAAATTTTTTTTCGAATTTTTTTTTGAATTTTTTTTTTCTTTCTGAAATTTTGTATTTAATTTTTTTTTTGAAATTTTTTGAAATTTTTTTTTGAATTTTTTTTAAAATTTTTTTTTATTTTTTCTTCAAAAAATTTTTTTGAAATTTTTTTTGAAACTTTTTTTTTGATTTTTTTTTCTAAATTTTTGTTCTAAATTTTTTTAAAATATTTTTTCGAATTTTTTTTTGATTTTTTTTTCGAAAAATTTTCGTTTTGAAATTTTTTTAAATTTTTTTTTTTCAAATTTTTTTTTGGAGTTTTTTTTGAAATATTTTTTGAATTTTCTTTTTGAAATTTTTTTTAAATTTTTTTTTTGAAAAAATTTTTTTTTCGAATTTTTTTTTTATTTTTTTTTCGAAATTATTTTTTGAATTTTTTTTAAAATTTTTTTTGAAAATTTTTTTTTCGAAATTTTTTTTTGAAATTTGTTTTCGAATTTTTTTTTTAATAAAAATATTAAAATTTTATTTTTTTGAAAATTAATTTTTTTTGAATTTTTTTTTATTTTTTATTTTTGAAGTTTTTTTTCGAAATTTTTTTCTTTTGAAAATTTTTTTGAAGTTTTTTTTTTCAATCTTTTTGAAATTTTTTTTTGATTTTTTTTTTAATTTTTTTTTTGAAATTTTTTTTTTATATTTATTTTTTGAAATTTTTTTCGAAATTTTTGTTTTGAAATTTTTTTTTTGAATTTTTTTTTTCGAATTTTTTATTTTTTTTGAAAAATTATCGTTTTGAATTTATTTTTTGAATTTTTTTTTTATTTTTCTGAAAATTAATTTTTTTTGAAATTTTTTTAAAAAATTTTTATCTTTGAAGTTTTTTTTCGAAATTTTTTTCTTTTGAAAATTTTTTTGAGTTTTTTTTTTGAAATTTTTTTTGAATTTTTTTTCAATTTTTTTGAATTTTTTTTTTTAAATTTTTTTTTGGAATTTTTTTTGGAATAATTTTTTTAATTTTTTGAAATTTTTTTTTTTATTTATTTTTGAAAAATTTTCTTATTGAAAATATTTTTAAAATTTTTTTTGAAATTTTTTTGAAAATTTTTTTAATTTTTTTCTTCGAAATTTTTTTTGAAATTTCCTTGAAATTTTTTTTATTGAAAATTTTTTTTTCGAAATTTTTTAGTTTTTTTTTTTAAATTTTTTTTGAATTTTTCTTCAATCTTTTTGAAAATTTTTTTTGAAATTAATTTTTGGAATTTTTTTTGGATTTTTTTTAAAAATTTTTTTTAATTTTTTGAAATTTTTTTTCGATTTTATTTTGAAATTTTTTTTTTTTAATTTTTTTGAATTTTCTTTCAATTTTTTTTGGAAATTTTTTTTTTTGACAATTTTTTTGACGTTTTTTTTAAAAAATTTTTTGAATTTTTTTTTGAAATTTTTTCCGAAATTTATTTTGAGAATATTTTTTTTTTGAATTTTTTTTTCGAATTTTTTTATTTATATTTTTTTTGAAAAATTTTTGTTTTGAAATTTTTTTATTTTTTTGAAAATTAATTTTTTTTGAAATTTTTTTTTTGAAATTTTGTTTTGAAAATTTTTTTTGAATTTTTTTTCTATTTTTTTTAAAAAAATTTTAAATTTTTTTTGAAATTTTTTTTTAATTTTTCATTTTTGAAGTATTTTTTCGAAATTTTTTTCTTTTGAAAATTTTTTTGAAGTTTTTTTTTTGAAATTTTTTTTAAAATTTTTTTTCAATCTTTTTGAAATTTTTTTTCGAAATTATTTTTTGGAATTTTTTTTGGATTTTTTTATAAATTTTTTTTTAATTTTTTGAAATTTTTTTATCGGTTTTTTTTTTTAAATTTTTTTTTTTAATTTTTTTTCAATTTTTTTTGGAAATTTTTTCTTTTGAAAATTTTTTTGACGTTTTTTTTAAAAATTGTTTCGAAATTTTTTTTTTGAAAATTTTTTTTTTGAATTTTTTTTTCGAATATTTTTATTTTTTTTGAAAAATTTTCGTTTTGAATTTTTTTTTTGAGTTTTTCTTTATTTTTTTGAAAATTAATTTTTTTTGAAATTTTTTTTTTGAAAATTTTTTTAAAATTTTTTTTCTATTTTTAAAATTTTTTTTTTCAAATTTCTTATTTTTGAAGTTTTTTTCGAATTTTTTTTCTTTTGAAAATTTTTTTGAGGTTTTTTTTTGAAATTTTTTTTGAATTTTTTTACAATTTTTTTGAAAATTTTTTTCGAATTTTTTTTTTGAATTTTTTTTTTCTTTTTGAAATTTTGTTTTTAATTTTTTTTTTGAAATTTTTTGAATTTTTTTTTTGAATTTTTTTAAAAATTTTTTTTTATTTTTTCTTCAAAAAATTTTTTTGAAATTTTTTTTGAAACTTTTTTTTTGAATTTTTTTTTCTAAATTTTTTTTACTAAATTTTTTTTAAATTTTTTTTCTAATTTTTTTTTGATTTTTTTTTTCGAAAAATTTTCGTTTTGAAATTTTTTTAAAATTTTTTTTTCATATTTTTTTTGGAGTTTTTTTTGAAATATTTTTTGAATTTTCTTTTTGAAATTTTTTTAAAATTTTTTTTTTTGAAAAATTTTTTTTTTCGAATTTTTTTTAATTTTTTTTTCGAAATTATTTCTTGAATTTTTTTCTAAATTTTTTTTGAAAATTTTTTTTTCGAAATTTTTTTTTGAAATTTGTTTTCGAATTTTTTTTTTAATATCTTTTTTATTTTTTTGAAAATTAATTTTTTTTGAAATTTTTTTTTTATTTTTTATTTTTGAAGTTTTTTTTCGAAATTTTTTTCTTTTGAAAATTTTTTTGAAGTTTTTTTTTTTGAAATTTTTTTCAATCTTTTTGAAATTTTTTTTTGATTTTTTTTGAAATTTTTTTCGAAATTTTTGTTTTGAAATTTTTTTTTTTTGAATTTTTTTTTCGAATTTTTTATTTTTTCTGAAAAATTATCGTTTGAATTTATTTTTTGAAATTTATTTTTATTTTTCTGAAAATTATTTTTTTTTGAAATTCTTTTAAAATTTTTTTATCTTTGAAGTTTTTTTTCGAAATTTTTTTTTTTTTGAAAATTTTTTTGAATTATTTTCAATTTTTTTGAAAATTTTTTTAAAAATTTTTTTTTGTAATTTTTTTTGGAATAATTTTTTTAATTTTTTGAATTTTTTTTTTAAATTCATTTTTGAAAAATTTTCTTATTGAAAATTTTTTAAAAAGTTTTTTAAAATTTTTTTTGAAATTTTTTTGAAAATTTTTTTTTATTTTTTCTTTCGAAATTTTTTTTGAAATTTCCTTGAAATTTTTTTTATTGAAATTTTTTTTTTTTAATTTTTCATTTTTGAAGTTTTTTTTCGAAATTTTTTTCTTTTGAAAATTTTTTTGAAGTTTTTTTTTTGAAATTTTTTTTGATTTTTTTTTCAATCTTTTTGAAATTTTTTTTTTGAAATTATTTTTCGGAATTTTTTTTGAATTTTTTTTAAAAATTTTTTTTGGAATTTTTTTTGGAACTATTTTTTAATTTTTTAATTTTTTTTTTGTTTTTTTTTTATTTTTTTTTTGAAAAATTTTCTTATTGAAAATTTTTTTAAATTTTTTTTTGATTTTTTTTTTTTAATTTTTTTTTTATTTTATTTTTCGAAATTTTTTTTGAAATTTCCTTGAAATTTTTTTTATTGAAAATTTTTTTTTCGAAATTATTTTTCGAATTTTTTTTTTGAATATATTTTTTATTTTTTTGAAAATTAATTTTTTTTGAAATTTTTTTTTTATTTTTTATTTTTGAAGTTTTTTTTCGAAATTTTTTTCTTTTGAAAATTTTTTTGAAGTTTTTTTTTTGAAATTTTTTTTGAATTTTTTTTCAATCTTGTTGAAATTTTCTTTTGAAATTATTTTTTGGAATTTTTTTTTGGATTTTTTTTTTTAAATTTTTTAAATTTTTTGAGTTTTTTTTTTAAATTTTTTTTTATTTTTTTTTTATTTTTTATTTTTTTTTGAAAATTTTTTTTTTATATTTATTTTTTGAATTTTTTTTTTAATTTTTTTTTTATTTTTTTTGGAATTTTTTTTTGGATTTTTTTTTTTAATTTTTTTTTTAATTTTCTTTTTGAAAATTTTTGTTTTTGAATTTTTTTTTCTATTTTTTTTCTGATTTTTTTTTAAAACTGTTTTTGAAATTTTTTTTTTCTAAATTTTTTTTCTAATTTTTTTTAAATTTTTTTAAATTTTTTTAAAAATTTTTTTTAAATTTTTTTTCAGATATTTTTTTCTAAATTTTTTTCTAAATTTTTTAAAAATTTTTTTAAAATTTTTTTTCGAATTTTTTTTTGAATTTTTTTTTTCTTTTTGAAATTTTGTATTTAATTTTTTTTTTGAAATTTTTTGAAATTTTTTTTTGAATTTTTTTTAAAATTTTTTTTTATTTTTTCTTCAAAAAATTTTTTTGAAATTTTTTTTGAAACTTTTTTTTTGATTTTTTTTTCTAAATTTTTGTTCTAAATTTTTTTAAAATATTTTTTCGAATTTTTTTTTGATTTTTTTTTCGAAAAATTTTCGTTTTGAAATTTTTTTAAATTTTTTTTTTCAAATTTTTTTTTGGAGTTTTTTTGAAATATTTTTTGAATTTTCTTTTTGAAATTTTTTTTAAATTTTTTTTTTGAAAAAATTTTTTTTTCGAATTTTTTTTTTATTTTTTTTTCGAAATTATTTTTTGAATTTTTTTTAAAATTTTTTTTGAAAATTTTTTTTTCGAAATTTTTTTTTGAAATTTGTTTTCGAATTTTTTTTTTAATATTTTTTTTATTTTTTTGAAAATTAATTTTTTTTTTATTTTTTATTTTTGAAGTTTTTTTTCGAAATTTTTTTCTTTTGAAAATTTTTTTGAAGTTTTTTTTTTCAATCTTTTTGAAATTTTTTTTTGATTTTTTTTTAAATTTTTTTTTTGAAATTTTTTTTTTATATTTATTTTTTGAAATTTTTTTCGAAATTTTTGTTTTGAAATTTTTTTTTTTGAATTTTTTTTTCGAATTTTTTATTTTTTTTGAAAAATTATCGTTTTGAATTTATTTTTTGAAATTTTTTTTTATTTTTCTGAAAATTAGTTTTTTTTGAAATTTTTTAAAAAAATTTTTATCTTTGAAGTTTTTTTTCGAAATTTTTTTCTTTTGAAAATTTTTTTGAGTTTTTTTTTTGAAATTTTTTTTGAATTTTTTTTCAATTTTTTTGAATTTTTTTTTTTTAATTTTTTTTTGGAATTTTTTTTGGAATAATTTTTTTAATTTTTTGAAATTTTTTTTTTTATTTATTTTTGAAAAATTTTCTTATTGAAAATTTTTTTAAAATTTTTTTTGAAATTTTTTTGAAAATTTTTTTAATTTTTTTCTTCGAAATTTTTTTTGAAATTTCCTTGAAATTTTTTTTATTGAAAATTTTTTTTTCGAAATTTTTTAGTTTTTTTTTTGAAATTTTTTTTGAATTTTTTTTCAATCTTTTTGAAAATTTTTTTTGAAATTAATTTTTGGAATTTTTTTTGGATTTTTTTTAAAAAATTTTTTTAATTTTTTGAAATTTTTTTTCGATTTTATTTTGAAATTTTTTTTTTTAATTTTTTTGAATTTTCTTTCAATTTTTTTTGGAAATTTTTTTTTTTGACAATTTTTTTGACGTTTTTTTAAAAAAAATTTTTGAATTTTTTTTTGAAATTTTTTCCGAAATTTATTTTGAGAATATTTTTTTTTTGAATTTTTTTTTCGAATTTTTTTATTTATATTTTTTTTGAAAAATTTTTGTTTTGAAATTTTTTTATTTTTTTGAAAATTAATTTTTTTTGAAATTTTGTTTTGAAAATTTTTTTTGAATTTTTTTTCTATTTTTTTAAAAAAAATTTTAAATTTTTTTTGAAATTTTTTTTTAATTTTTCATTTTTGAAGTATTTTTTCGAAATTTTTTTCTTTTGAAAATTTTTTTGAAGTTTTTTTTTTGAAATTTTTTTTAAAATTTTTTTTCAATCTTTTTGAAATTTTTTTTCGAAATTATTTTTTGGAATTTTTTTTGGATTTTTTTATAAATTTTTTTTTAATTTTTTGAAATTTTTTTATCGGTTTTTTTTTTAAATTTTTTTTTAATTTTTTTTCAATTTTTTTTGGAAATTTTTTCTTTTGAAAATTTTTTTGACGTTTTTTTTAAAAATTGTTTCGAAATTTTTTTTTTGAAAATTTTTTTTTTGAATTTTTTTTTCGAATATTTTTATTTTTTTTGAAAAATTTTCGTTTTGAATTTTTTTTTTGAGTTTTTCTTTATTTTTTTGAAAATTAATTTTTTTTGAAATTTTTTTTTTGAAAATTTTTTTAAAATTTTTTTTCTATTTTTAAAAATTATTTTTTCAAATTTCTTATTTTTGAAGTTTTTTTCGAATTTTTTTTCTTTTGAAAATTTTTTTGAGGTTTTTTTTTGAAATTTTTTTTGAATTTTTTTTCAATTTTTTTGAAAATTTTTTTCGAATTTTTTTTAGAATTTTTTTTTTCTTTTTGAAATTTTGTTTTTAATTTTTTTTTTGAAATTTTTTGAATTTTTTTTTTGAATTTTTTTAAAAATTTTTTTTTATTTTTTCTTCAAAAAATTTTTTTGAAATTTTTTTTGAAACTTTTTTTTTGAATTTTTTTTTCTAAATTTTTTTTCTAAATTTTTTTTAAATTTTTTTTCTAATTTTTTTTTGATTTTTTTTTTCGAAAAATTTTCGTTTTGAAATTTTTTTAAAATTTTTTTTTCATATTTTTTTGGAGTTTTTTTTGAAATATTTTTTGAATTTTCTTTTTGAAATTTTTTTAAAATTTTTTTTTTTGAAAAATTTTTTTTTTCGAATTTTTTTTAATTTTTTTTTCGAAATTATTTCTTGAATTTTTTTCTAAATTTTTTTTGAAAATTTTTTTTTCGAAATTTTTTTTTGAAATTTGTTTTCGAATTTTTTTTTTAATATCTTTTTTATTTTTTTGAAAATTAATTTTTTTTGAATTTTTTTTTTTATTTTTGAAGTTTTTTTTCGAAATTTTTTTCTTTTGAAAATTTTTTTGAAGTTTTTTTTTTTGAAATTTTTTTCAATCTTTTTGAAATTTTTTTTTTGATTTTTTTTGAAATTTTTTTCGAAATTTTTGTTTTGAAATTTTTTTTTTTGAATTTTTTTTTCGAATTTTTTATTTTTTCTGAAAAATTATCGTTTGAATTTATTTTTTGAAATTTATTTTTATTTTTCTGAAAATTATTTTTTTTGAAATTCTTTTAAAATTTTTTTATCTTTGAAGTTTTTTTTCGAAATTATTTTTTTTTTGAAAATTTTTTTGAATTTTTTTTCAATTTTTTTGAAAATTTTTTTAAAAATTTTTTTTTGTAATTTTTTTTGGAATAATTTTTTTAATTTTTTGAATTTTTTTTTTTAAATTCATTTTTGAAAAATTTTCTTATTGAAAATTTTTTTAAAAGTTTTTTAAAATTTTTTTTGAAATTTTTTTGAAATTTTTTTTTTATTTTTTCTTTCGAAATTTTTTTTGAAATTTCCTTGAAATTTTTTTTATTGAAATTTTTTTTTTTTAATTTTTCATTTTTGAAGTTTTTTTTCGAAATTTTTTTCTTTTGAAAATTTTTTTGAGTTTTTTTTTTGAAATTTTTTTTGATTTTTTTTTCAATCTTTTTGAAATTTTTTTTTTGAAATTATTTTTTGGAATTTTTTTTGGATTTTTTTTAAAAAAATTTTTTAATTTTTTGAAATTTTTTTTCGATTTTTTTTTTGAAATTTTTTTTTTTTTTTTTTTTTAATTTTTTTTCAATTTTTTTTGGAAATTTTTTTCTTTTGAAAATTTTTTTGACGTTTTTTTTTAAATTTTTTTTGAATTTTTTTTTGAAATTTTTTCCGAAATTTTTTTTTTTGAAAATTTTTTTTTTGAATTTTTTTTTCGAATTTTTTTATTTTTATTTTTTTTGAAAAATTTTTGTTTTGAAATTTTTTTTATTTTTTTGAAAATTAATTTTTTTTGAAAATTTTTTTTTTGAAATTTTGTTTTGAAAATTTTTTTTGAATTTTTTTTCAATTTTTTTAAATTTTTTTTTTCATTTTTGAAGTTTTTTTTCGAAATTTTTTTCTTTTGAAAATTTTTTTGAAGTTTTTTTTTTGAAATTTTTTTTGAATTTTTTTTCAATCTTTTTGAAATTTTTTTTCGAAATTATTTTTTGGAATTTTTTTTGGATTTTTTTATAAATTTTTTTTTAATTTTTTTATCGGTTTTTTTTTGAAAATTTTTTTGACGTTTTTTTAAAAAATTTTTTCGAAATTTTTTTTTGAAAATTTTTTTTTTGAATTTTTTTTCGAATATTTTTATTTTTTTTTGAAAAATTTTCGTTTTGAATTTTTTTTTGATTTTTTTTTTATTTTTTTGAAAATTAATTTTTTTAGAAATTTTTTTCTTTTGAAAATTTTTTTGAGTTTTTTTTTTGAATTTTTTTTGGATTTTTTTTTATTATTTTTTTATTTTTTATTTTTTTAAATTTTTTTTTTGAAATTTTTTTTATATTTATTTTTTGAAATTTTTTTCGAAATTTCAAAACGAAAATTTTTCGAAAAAATCAAAAAAAAATTCGAAAAAAAATTTCAAAAAAAAAATTTTCAAAAAAAAAATTTCAAAAAAAATATCGAAAAAAAAATTTCAAAAAATTAAAAAAAAATTTTTTAAAAAATTCCAAAAAAAAATTTCAATATAAAATTTTTCAAAAAAAAATTTTCAAAATAAAATTTTTCAAAAAAAAATTTTCAAAGAAAAATATTTAAAAAAAATTAAAATTCGAAAAAATTGAAAAAAAAAATTCAATATAAATAAAAAAAAAACTGTCAAAAAAAATTTCAAAAGAAAAAAATTTCGAAAAAAACTTCCCAAAAAAAAAAAATTTTTAAAAAATAAATTACAAAAAAAATTAAAAAAAAATTTCGAAAAAAATATTTTCAAAAAAAAAATTTAAAAATAAGTTTCAATATAAAATTCAGAAAAAATTTACAAAAAAAAATTTTCAAAAAAAAAATTAAAAAAAATTTTAAAAAAATTTTCGAAAAAAAAAAAAAAAAAAAAAAATTCTCAGAAAAATTTGAAAAAAAATTTAAAAAAATTAAAAAAAAAATTTCAAAAAGAAAATTTTAAAAAAATCGAAAATAAAATTTCAAAAAATTAAAAAAAAAATTTATAAAAATTCCAAAAAAAATTCCAAAAAAAATTCCAAAAAAAATTCCAAAAAAAATTCCAAAAAAAATTTTCAAAAAAAAATTTCAAAAAAATTGAAAAAAAATTCAAAAAAAAAACCTCAAAAAAATTTTCTTAAAAAATAGAAAAAAAATTCAAAAAAAATTAATTTTCAAAAAATAAAAAAAAATCAAAAAAAAAATTTCAAAACGAAAATTTTTCAAAAAATATAAAAATAAAAAAGTTCGAAAAAAATTTCAAAAAAAATATTCAAAAAAAATTTAAGATAAAACGTCAAAAAAAATTTCAAAAGAAAAAAATTTCGAATAAAAACTTGAAAAAAAATTACAAAAAAAATTATCAAAATATTTTCAAAAAATTTACAAAAAAAATAAAAAAAAATTTTCATACTAAAATTTTTCAAAAAAAAAATTTCAAAAAAAAACTTAAAAAATAAAAAAATTTAAAAAAAATTTAAAAAAAAATAGAAAAAATATTCCAAAAAAAATTTTCAATACAAAATTTTTCAAAAAAAAAATTTCAAAATAAAATTTTTCAAAAAAAAATTTTCAAAGAAAAATATTTTTTTAAAAATAAAAAAATAAAAATTCGAAAAAATCGAAAAAAAAAATTCAAAAAAATTTAAAAAATACTTTCAAAAAAATTTTCAAAAGAAAAAAATTTCGAAAAAAACTTCCCAAAAAAATTCAAAAAAAAAATTTTCAAAAATAAATTACAAAAAAAAAATTTTAAAAAAATTTTATTTATTTTTTGAAATTTTTTTCGAAATTTTTGTTTTGAAAATTTTTTTTTGAATTTTTTTTCGAATTTTTTATTTTTATTTGAAAAATTATCGTTTTGAATTTTTTTTTTGAATTTTTTTAAATTTTTTTGGAAATTAATTTTTTTTAATTTTTTTTTTAAATTTTTTAGCTTTGAAGTTTTTTTTCGAAATTTTTTTCTTTTGAAAATTTTTTTGAGGTTTTTTTTTGAAATTTTTTTTGAATTTTTTTTCAATTTTTTTGAATTTTTTTTTTTATTTTTATTTGGAATTCTTTTTTGGAATTATTTTTTAAATTTTTTGAAAATTTTTTTGTTTTTTTTTTATTTATTTTTGAAAAATTTCATTATTGATAATTTTTTTAAAAGTTTTTTAAATTTTTTTATGAAATTTTTTTTAAAAAATTTTTTTTTTCGAATTTTTTTTTGAAATTTCCTTGAAATTTTTTTTATTTAAAATTTTTTTTTCGAAATTTTTTTTCGAATTTTTTTTGAATATTTTTTTATTTTTTTGAAAATTAATTTTTTTTGAAATTTTTTTTAATTTTTCATTTTTGAAGTTTTTTTTCGAAATTTTTTTCTTTTGAAAATTTTTTTTAATTTTTTTTTTAATTTTTTTTCAATCTTTTTGAAATTTTTTTTGAAATTATTTTTTGGAATTTTTTTTCGATTTTTTTTTAATTTTTCTTTAATTTTTTGAATTTTTTTTTTTCGATTTTATTTTTGAAAATTTTTTTTGAATTTTTTTTGAATTTTTTTTCAATTTTTTTTGGAAATTTTTTTCTTTTGAAAATTTTTTTGAAGTTTTTTTTAAAATTTTTTTTGTATTTTTTTTTAAATGTTTTTCGAAATTTTTTTTTTGAAAAATTTTTTTTTTGAATTTTTTTTCGAATTTTTTTATTTTTATTTTTTTTGAAAAATTTTCGTTTTGAAATTTTTTTTATTTTTTTGAAAATTTATTTTTTTTGAAAATTTTTTTTTTGAAAATTTTGTTTTGAAAATTTTTTTTGAATTCTTTTTCAATTTTTTTTAAAAAAATTTTAAATTTTTTTTTGAAATTTTTTTTTTTAATTTTTTTTTTCGAAAATTTTTTTGGTTTTTTTTTTATTGAAAATTTTTTTTTCCAAATTTATTTTTTGAAAATTTTTTTTTTGAATTTTTTTTTCGAATTTTTTTATTTTTATTTTTTTTGAAAAATTTTCGTTTTGAATTTTTTTTTGATTTTTTTTTATTTTTTTGAAAATTAATTTTTTTAAAAAATTTTTTTTTGAAAATTTTGTTTTAAAAATTTTTTTTCATTTTTTTTTTCAATTTTTTTGATAATTTTTTTTGAAAATTTTTTTTGGAATTTTTTTTTGGAATTTTTTTTTGGAATTTTTTTTGGAATTTTTCAAAAAAAAAATAAAAAAAAAACAAAAAAAAAATTAAAAAAATTAAAAAATAGTTCCAAAAAAAATTCCAAAAAAAAATTTAAAAAAAAATTCAAAAAATATTTCAAAAAAAACTCCAAAAAAAAATTTGAAAAAAATTTCAAAACGAAAATTTTTCGAAAAAAAAAATCAAAAAAAAATTCGAAAAAAAATTTTAAAAAAATTTAGAACAAAAATTTAGAAAAAAAAAAACAAAAAAAAAGTTTCAAAAAAAATTTCAAAAAAATTTTGTGAAGAAAAAATAAAAAAAAATTTTAAAAAAAATTCAAAAAAAAATTTCAAAAAATTTCAAAAAAAAAAATTAAAAACAAAATTTCAAAAAGAAAAAAAAAATTCAAAAAAAATTCGAAAAAAAATTTAAAAAAAATTTTTAAAAAATTTAGAAAAAAATATTTGAAAAAAAATTAAAAAAAAAATTTTAAAAAAATTTAAAAAAATTTTAAAAAAATTAGAAAAAAAATTTAGAAAAAAAAAATTTCAAAAACAGTTTTAAAAAAAATTCAGAAAAAAAATCGAAAAAAAAAATTCAAAAACAAAAATTTTCAAAAAGAAAATTTAAAAAAAAATTTTAAAAAAAATCCAAAAAAAAATTCCAAAAAAAATAAAAAAAAATTCAAAAAAAAATTCAAAAAATAAATATAAAAAAAAATTTTTCAAAAAAAAATAAAAAATAAAAAAAAAATAAAAAAAAATTTAAAAAAAAAATTCAAAAAATTTAAAAAAATTTTTAAAAAAAATCCAAAAAAAAATTCCAAAAAATAATTTCAAAAAAAAATTTCAAAAAGATTGAAAAAAAATTCAAAAAAAATTTCAAAAAAAAAACTTCAAAAAAATTTTCAAAAGAAAAAAATTTCGAAAAAAAACTTCAAAAATAAAAAATAAAAAAAAAAAATTTCAAAAGAAATTAATTTTCAAAAAAATAAAAAAAATATTCAAAAAAAAAATTCGAAAAATAATTTCGAAAAAAAAATTTTCAATAAAAAAAATTTCAAGGAAATTTCAAAAAAAATTTCGAAAAATAAAATTAAAAAAAAATTAATAAAAAAATTTCAAAAAAAAATTTTAAAAAATTTTCAATAAGAAAATTTTTCAAAAAAAAAATAAAAAAAAAACAAAAAAAAAATTAAAAAAATTAAAAAATAGTTCCAAAAAAAATTCCAAAAAAAAATTTTGAAAAAAATTTCAAAAAAATTGAAAAAAAATTCCAAAAAAATTTCAAAAAAAATAAAAATAAAAAATTCGAAAAAAAAATTCAAAAAAAAAATTTTCAAAACAAAAATTTCAAAAAATAAATATAAAAAAAAATTTTCAAAAAAAAAATTTAAAAAAATAAAAAAATAATAAAAAAAAAATTCCAAAAAAAATTCCAAAAAAAAATTCCAAAAAAAATTCCAAAATAAATTTTCAAAAAAAATTTTCAAAAAAATCGAAAAAAAAATGAAATAAAATTTTTAAAACAAAATTTTCAAAAAAAAAAATTTTAAAAAAAATTAATTTTCAAAAAAATAAAAAAAAATCAAAAAAATATTCAAAACGAAAATTTTTCAAAAAAAATAAAAATAAATAAATTCGAAAAAAAAATTCAAAAAAAAATTTTCAAAAAATAAATTTCGAAAAAAATTTCGAAAATTTCGAAAAAAAAATTTTCAATAAAAAAAAAATCAAAAAAATTTTCGAAAAAAAAAATTAAAAAAAAAAATTTCAAAAAAAAATTTAAAATTTTTTAAAAAAAAATTGAAAAAGAATTCAAAAAAAATTTTCAAAACAAAATTTTCAAAAAAAAAATTTTCAAAAAAAATAAATTTTCAAAAAAATAAAAAAAATTTCAAAACGAAAATTTTTCAAAAAAAATAAAAATAAAAAAATTCGAAAAAAAATTCAAAAAAAAAATTTTTCAAAAAAAAAATTTCTAAAAACATTTAAAAAAAAATACAAAAAAAATTTTAAAAAAAACTTCAAAAAAATTTTCAAAAGAAAAAAATTTCCAAAAAAAAATTGAAAAAAAATTCAAAAAAAATTCAAAAAAAATTTTCAAAAATAAAATCGAAAAAAAATTTTCAAAAAATTAAAGAAAAATTTAAAAAAAAAATCGAAAAAAAATTCCAAAAAATAATTTCAAAAAAAAATTTCAAAAAGATTGAAAAAAAATTTAAAAAAAAAATCAAAAAAAAAACTTCAAAAAAATTTTCAAAAGAAAAAAATTTCGAAAAAAAACTTCAAAAATGAAAAATTAAAAAAAAATTTCAAAAAAAATTAATTTTCAAAAAAATAAAAAAAATATTCAAAAAAAAATTCGAAAAAAAATTTCGAAAAAAAAATTTTCAATAAAAAAAATTTCAAGGAAATTTCAAAAAAAATTTCGAAAAAAAAAATTTTTCAAAAAAATTTCAAAAAAAATTTAAAAAAACTTTTTAAAAAATTTTCAATAATGAAATTTTTCAAAAATAAATGAAAAAAAAACAATAAAATTTTCAAAAAATTAAAAAAATAATTCCAAAAAAGAATTCCAAATAAAAATAAAAAAAAAAAATTCAAAAAAATTGAAAAAAAATTCAAAAAAAATTTCAAAAAAAAAACCTCAAAAAAATTTTCAAAAGAAAAAAATTTCGAAAAAAAACTTCAAAGCTAAAAAATTTTAAAAAAAATTTTAAAAAAATTAATTTTCAAAAAAATAAAAAAAAATTCCAAAAAAAATTCAAAAAAAAAACTCAAAAAAATTTTCAAAAGAAAAAAATTTCTAAAAAAACTTCAAAAATAAGAAATTTGAAAAAAAAAAATTAAAAAAATAGAAAAAAAATTTTAAAAAAATTTTCAAAACAAAATTTTCAAAAAAAAAAATTTCAAAAAAAATTAATTTTCAAAAAAATAAAAAAAAATCAAAAAAAAAATTCAAAACGAAAATTTTTCAAAAAAAAATAAAAATATTCGAAAAAAAATTCAAAAAAAAAATTTTCAAAAAAAAATTTCGAAAAAATTTTTTAAAAAAACGTCAAAAAAATTTTCAAAAAAAACCGATAAAAAAATTTCAAAAAATTAAAAAAAAATTTATAAAAAAATCCAAAAAAATTCCAAAAAATAATTTCGAAAAAAAATTTCAAAAAGATTGAAAAAAAATTCAAAAAAAATTTCAAAAAAAAAACTTCAAAAAAATTTTCAAAAGAAAAAAATTTCGAAAAAAAACTTCAAAAATGAAAAAAAATTTTTATAAAAGTTTAAAAAAAATTCAAAAAAAATTTTCAAAACAAAATTTCAAAAAAAAAATTTTCAAAAAAAATTTATTTTCAAAAAAATAAAAAAAATTTCAAAACAAAAATTTTTCAAAAAAAATAAAAATAAAAAAATTCGAAAAAAAAATTCAAAAAAAAATTTTCAAAAAAAAAATTTCGGAAAAAATTTCAAAAAAAAATTCAAAAAAAATTTTAAAAAAAACGTCAAAAAAATTTTCAAAAGAAAAAAATTTCCAAAAAAAATTGAAAAAAAATTCAAAAAAAATTTTAAAAAAAATTTCAAAAAAAAATCGAAAAAAAATTTCAAAAAATTTAAAAAAATTTTTAAAAAAAATCCAAAAAAAATTCCAAAAAATAATTCAAAAAAAAATTTCAAAAAGATTGAAAAAAAAATCAAAAAAAATTTAAAAAAAAAAACTTCAAAAAAATTTTCTAAAGAAAAAAATTTCGAAAAAAAACTTCAAAGATAAAAAAATTTTAAAAGAATTTCAAAAAAAAATAATTTTCAGAAAAATAAAAATAAATTTCAAAAAATAAATTCAAACGATAATTTTTCAAAAAAAATAAAAAATTCGAAAAAAAAATTCAAAAAAAAAAAATTTCAAAACAAAAATTTCGAAAAAAATTTCAAAAAAAATCAAAAAAAAATTCAAAAAGATTGAAAAAAATTTCAAAAGAAAAAAATTTCGAAAAAAACTTCAAAAATAAGAAATTTGAAAAAAAAATTTTAAAAAATAGTAAAAAAATTTTAAAAAAATTTTCAAAAAAAAAAATTTCAAAAAAAATTAATTTTCAAAAAAATAAAAAAAAACTCAAAAAAAAAAAATTCAAAACGAAAATTTTTCAAAAAAAATAAAAATATTCGAAAAAAAAATTCAAAAAAAAAATTTTCAAAAAAAAAATTTCGAAACAATTTTAAAAAAAAACGTCAAAAAAATTTTCAAAAGAAAAAATTTCCAAAAAAATTGAAAAAAAATTTTAAAAAAAATTTCAAAAAAAAACCGATAAAAAAATTTCAAAAAATTAAAAAAAAATTTATAAAAAAATCCAAAAAAAATTCCAAAAAATAATTTCGAAAAAAAATTTCAAAAAGATTGAAAAAAAATTTGAAAAAAAATTTCAAAAAAAAAACTTCAAAAAAATTTTCAAAAGAAAAAAATTTCGAAAAAATACTTCAAAAATGAAAAATTTAAAAAAAATTTCAAAAAAAATTTAAATTTTTTTCTTTTGAAAATTTTTTTGAGGTTTTTTTTTGAAATTTTTTTTGAAATTTTTTTTGAATTTTTTTTCAATTTTTTTGAATTTTTTTTTTTTATTTTTATTTGGAATTCTTTTTTGGAATTATTTTTTTAATTTTTTGAAAGTTTTTTTGTTTTTTTTTCATTTATTTTTGAAAAATTTCATTATTGAAAATTTTTTGAAAATTTTTTTAAAATTTTTTTTGAAATTTTTTTGAAAATTTTTTTTATTTTTTTCTTCGAATTTTTTTTTGAAATTTCCTTGAAATTTTTTTTATTGAAAATTTGTTTCGAAATTTTTTAGTTTTTTTTTGAAATTTTTTTTGAATTTTTTTTCAATCTTTTTGAAATTTTTTTTTGAAATTAATTTTTGGAATTTTTTTTGGATTTTTTTTAAAAATTTTTTTTAATTTTTTGAAATTTTTTTTCGATTTTTTTTTGAAAATTTTTTTTAAAATTTTTTTGAATTTTCTTTCAATTTTTTTTGGAAATTTTTTTCTTTTGAAAATTTTTTTGACGTTTTTTTTAAAAAATTTTTTTAATTTTTTTTTGAAATTTTTTCCGAAATTTATTTTGAGAATATTTTTTTTTGAATTTTTTTTTCGAATTTTTTTATTTTTATTTTTTTTGAAAAATTTTTGTTTTGAAATTTTTTTTATTTTTTTGAAAATTAATTTTTTTTGAAAATTTTTTTTTGAAATTTTGTTTTGAAAATTTTTTTTTAATTTTTTTTCTATTTTTTTTTTAAAAAATTTAAATTTTTTTTGAAATTTTTTTAAAATTTTTCATTTTTGAAGTATTTTTTCGAAATTTTTTTGTTTTGAAAATTTTTTTGAAGTTTTTTTTTTGAAATTTTTTTTCAAATTTTTTTTCAATCTTTTTGAAATTTTTTTTCGAAATTATTTTTTGGAATTTTTTTTTGGATTTTTTTATAAATTTTTTTTTAATTTTTTGAAATTTTTTTATCGGTTTTTTTTTGAAATTTTTTTTAAATTTTTTTTTCAATTTTTTTTGGAAATTTTTTCTTTTGAAAATTTTTTTTTATTTTTTTGAAAATTAATTTTTTTAAAAAATTTTTTTTTTGAAAATTTTGTTTTAAAAATTTTTTTTCATTTTTTTTTTCAATTTTTTTGAATTTTTTTTTTGAAAATTTTTTTTGGAATTTTTTTTTGGAATTTTTTTTTGGAATTTTTTTTGGAATTTTTCAAAAAAAAAAATAAAAAAAAAACAAAAAAAAAATTAAAAAAATTAAAAAATAGTTCCAAAAAAAATTCCAAAAAAAAATTTAAAAAAAAATTCAAAAAATATTTCAACTCCAAAAAAAAAAATTTGAAAAAAAAATTTTAAAAAAATTTCAAAACGAAAATTTTTCGAAAAAAAAAATCAAAAAAAAATTCGAAAAAAAATTTTAAAAAAATTTTAAAAAAATTTAGAACAATAATTTAGAAAAAAAAAATCAAAAAAAAAGTTTCAAAAAAAATTTCAAAAAAATTTTTTGAAGAAAAAATAAAAAAAAATTTTAAAAAAAATTCAAAAAAAAATTTCAAAAAATTTCAAAAAAAAAAATTAAAAACAAAATTTCAAAAAGAAAAAAAAAATTCAAAAAAAATTCGAAAAAAAATTTTAAAAATTTTTTTTAAAAATTTAGAAAAAAATATTTGAAAAAAAATTTTAAAAAAAATTTTAAAAAAATTTAAAAAAATTTAAAATAAATTAGAAAAAAAATTTAGAAAAAAAAAATTTCAAAAACAGTTTTAAAAAAAATTCAGAAAAAAAATCGAAAAAAAAAATTCAAAAACAAAAATTTTCAAAAAAAAAATTTAAAAAAAAATTTAAAAAAAAATCCAAAAAAAAAATTCCAAAAAAAATAAAAAAAAAATTCAAAAAATAAATATAAAAAAAAATTTTTCAAAAAAAAATAAAAAATAAAAAAAAAATTAAAAAAAATTTAAAAAAAAAATTCAAAAAATTTAAAAAAATTTTTTAAAAAAATCCAAAAAAAAATTCCAAAAAATAATTTCAAAAAAAAATTTCAAAAAGATTGAAAAAAAATTCAAAAAAAATTTCAAAAAAAAAACTTCAGAAAAATTTTCAAAAGAAAAAAATTTCGAAAAAAAACTTCAAAAATAAAAAATAAAAAAAAAATTTCAAAAGAAATTAATTTTCAAAAAAATAAAAAAAATATTCAAAAAAAAAATTCGAAAAATAATTTCGAAAAAAAAATTTTCAATAAAAAAAATTTCAAGGAAATTTCAAAAAAAATTTCGAAAAATAAAATTAAAAAAAAATTTAAAAAAAAATTTCAAAAAAAAATTTTAAAAAATTTTCAATAAGAAAATTTTTCAAAAAAAAAATAAAAAAATAAACAAAAAAAAAATTTAAAAAATTAAAAAATAGTTCCAAAAAAAATTCCAAAAAAAAATTTTAAAAAAAATTTCAAAAAAATTGAAAAAAAATTCAAAAAAAATTTCAAAAAAAAGCCTCAAATTTTCAAAAGAAAAAAATTTAAAAAAAAACTTCAAAGATAAAAAATTAAAAAAAAATTCAAAAAAAATTAATTTTCAAAAAAATAAAAAAAAATTCAAAACGAAAATTTTTCAAAAAAAATAAAAATGAAAAATTCGAAAAAAAAATTCAAAAAAAAAATTTTCAAAACAAAAATTTCAAAAAATAAATATAAAAAAAAATTTTCAAAAAAAAAATTTAAAAAAATAAAAAAATAATAAAAAAAAAATTCCAAAAAAAATTCCAAAAAAAAATTCCAAAAAAAATTCCAAAATAAATTTTCAAAAAAAATTTTCAAAAAAATCGAAAAAAAAATGAAAAAAAATTTTTAAAACAAAATTTTCAAAAAAAAAAATTTAAAAAAAAATTAATTTTCAAAAAAATAAAAAAAATCAAAAAAAAATTCAAAACGAAAATTTTTCAAAAAAAATAAAAATAAATAAATTCGAAAAAAAAATTCAAAAAAAAATTTTCAAAAAATAAATTTCGAAAAAAATTTCGAAAATTTCGAAAAAAAAATTTTCAATAAAAAAAAATCAAAAAAATTTTCGAAAAAAAAAATTAAAAAAAAAAATTTCAAAAAAAAATTTAAAATTTTTTTAAAAAAAATTGAAAAAGAATTCAAAAAAAATTTTCAAAACAAAATTTTCAAAAAAAAAATTTTCAAAAAAAATAAATTTTCAAAAAAATAAAAAAAATTCCAAAACGAAAATTTTTCAAAAAAAATAAAAATAAAAAAATTCGAAAAAAAATTCAAAAAAAAAATTTTTCAAAAAAAAAATTTCGAAAAACATTTAAAAAAAAATACAAAAAAAATTTTAAAAAAAACTTCAAAAAAATTTTCAAAAGAAAAAAAATTCCAAAAAAAATTGAAAAAAAATTCAAAAAAAATTCAAAAAAAATTTTCAAAAATAAAATCGAAAAAAAATTTTCAAAAAATTAAAGAAAAATTTTAAAAAAAAAATCGAAAAAAAATTCCAAAAAATAATTTCAAAAAAAAATTTCAAAAAGATTGAAAAAAAATTTAAAAAAAAAAATCAAAAAAAAAACTTCAAAAAAATTTTCAAAAGAAAAAAATTTCGAAAAAAAACTTCAAAAATGAAAAATTAAAAAAAAAATTCAAAAAAAATTAATTTTCAAAAAAATAAAAAAAATATTCAAAAAAAAATTCGAAAAAAAATTTCGAAAAAAAAATTTTCAATAAAAAAAATTTCAAGGAAATTTCAAAAAAAATTTCGAAAAAAAAAATTTTTTAAAAAAATTTCAAAAAAAATTTTAAAAAACTTTTTAAAAAATTTTCAATAATGAAATTTTTCAAAAATAAATGAAAAAAAAACAAAAAAAATTTCAAAAAATTAAAAAAATAATTCCAAAAAAGAATTCCAAATAAAAATAAAAAAAAAAATTCAAAAAAATTGAAAAAAAATTCAAAAAAAATTTCAAAAAAAAAACCTCAAAAAAATTTTCAAAAGAAAAAAATTTCGAAAAAAAACTTCAAAGCTAAAAAATTTTAAAAAATTTTTTAAAAAAATTAATTTTCAAAAAAATAAAAAAAAATTCAAAAAAAAATTCAAAACGATACTTTTTCAAAAAAAAAATAAAAATAAAAAATTCGAAAAAAAATTCAAAAAAAAATTTTCAAAACAAAAATTTCGAAAAAAATTTCAAAAAATAAATTAAATTTTTTTAAAATTTTTTTTTTGTAATTTATTTTTGAAAATTTTTTTTTTGAATTTTTTTGGGAAGTTTTTTTGGAATTTTTTTTCAATTTTTTTGAATTTTTTTTTTTAATTTTTTTTTGGAATTTTTTTTGGAATAATTTTTTTAATTTTTTGAATTTTTTTTAAATTTATTTTTGAAAAATTTTCCTATTGAAAATTTTTTTAAAATTTTTTTTGAAATTTTTTTGAATTTTTTTTTTATTTTTTTCTTCTAAAATTTTTTTAAAATTTTTTTTAATTTTTTTTTTTGAAAATTTTTTTTTGTAAATTTTTTCTGAATTTTATATTGAAACTTTTTTTAAATTTTTTTTTTGAAAATATTTTTTTCGAAATTTTTTTTTAATTTTTTTTGTAATTTATTTTTGAAAAGTTTTTTTCGAAATTTTTTTCTTTTGAAATTTCTTTTGACAGTTTTTTTATTATTTATATTGAATTTTGTTTTTCAATTTTTTCGAATTTTAATTTTTTTTAAATATTTTTCTTTGAAAATTTTTTTTTGAAAAATTTTATTTTGAAAATTTTTTTTTGAAAAATTTTATATTGAAAATTTTTTTTGGAATTTTTTTAAAAATTTTTTTTTAATTTTTTGAAATTTTTTTTTCGATAATTTTTGAAATTTTTTTTTTGAAAATTTTTTTTTTGAAATTTTTTTTGAATTTTTTTTTTATTTTTTCGAAAAAATTTCGTTTTGAAATTTCGAAAAAAATTTCAAAAAATAAATATAAAAAAAATTTCAAAAAAAAAATTTAAAAAAATAAAAAATAAAAAAATAATAAAAAAAATCCAAAAAAAATTCCAAAAAAAATTCAAAAAAAAAACTCAAAAAAATTTTCAAAAGAAAAAAATTTCTAAAAAAACTTCAAAAATAAGAAATTTGAAAAAAAAAAATTAAAAAAATAGAAAAAAAATTTTAAAAAAATTTTCAAAACAAAATTTTCAAAAAAAAAAATTTCAAAAAAAATTAATTTTCAAAAAAATAAAAAAAAATCAAAAAAAAAATTCAAAACGAAAATTTTTCAAAAAAAAATAAAAATATTCGAAAAAAAATTCAAAAAAAAAATTTTCAAAAAAAAATTTCGAAAAAATTTTTTAAAAAAACGTCAAAAAAATTTTCAAAAAAAACCGATAAAAAAATTTCAAAAAATTAAAAAAAAATTTATAAAAAAATCCAAAAAAATTCCAAAAAATAATTTCGAAAAAAAATTTCAAAAAGATTGAAAAAAAATTCAAAAAAAATTTCAAAAAAAAAACTTCAAAAAAATTTTCAAAAGAAAAAAATTTCGAAAAAAAACTTCAAAAATGAAAAAAAATTTTTAAAAAAATTGAAAAAAAATTCAAAAAAAATTTTCAAAACAAAATTTCAAAAAAAAAATTTTCAAAAAAAATTTATTTTCAAAAAAATAAAAAAAATTTCAAAACAAAAATTTTTCAAAAAAAATAAAAATAAAAAAATTCGAAAAAAAAATTCAAAAAAAAATTTTCAAAAAAAAAATTTCGGAAAAAATTTCAAAAAAAAATTCAAAAAAAATTTTAAAAAAAACGTCAAAAAAATTTTCAAAAGAAAAAAATTTCCAAAAAAAATTGAAAAAAAATTCAAAAAAAATTTAAAAAAAAATTTCAAAAAAAAATCGAAAAAAAATTTCAAAAAATTTAAAAAAATTTTTAAAAAAAATCCAAAAAAAATTCCAAAAAATAATTCAAAAAAAAATTTCAAAAAGATTGAAAAAAAAATCAAAAAAAATTTAAAAAAAAAAACTTCAAAAAAATTTTCTAAAGAAAAAAATTTCGAAAAAAAACTTCAAAGATAAAAAAATTTTAAAAGAATTTCAAAAAAAAATAATTTTCAGAAAAATAAAAATAAATTTCAAAAAATAAATTCAAACGATAATTTTTCAAAAAAAATAAAAAATTCGAAAAAAAAATTCAAAAAAAAAAAATTTCAAAACAAAAATTTCGAAAAAAATTTCAAAAAAAATCAAAAAAAAATTCAAAAAGATTGAAAAAAATTTCAAAAGAAAAAAATTTCGAAAAAAACTTCAAAAATAAGAAATTTGAAAAAAAAATTTTAAAAAATAGAAAAAAAATTTTAAAAAAATTTTCAAAAAAAAAAATTTCAAAAAAAATTAATTTTCAAAAAAATAAAAAAAAACTCAAAAAAAAAAATTCAAAACGAAAATTTTTCAAAAAAAATAAAAATATTCGAAAAAAAAATTCAAAAAAAAAATTTTCAAAAAAAAAATTTCGAAACAATTTTAAAAAAAAACGTCAAAAAAATTTTCAAAAGAAAAAATTTCCAAAAAAATTGAAAAAAAATTTTAAAAAAAATTTCAAAAAAAAACCGATAAAAAAATTTCAAAAAATTAAAAAAAAATTTATAAAAAAATCCAAAAAAAATTCCAAAAAATAATTTCGAAAAAAAATTTCAAAAAGATTGAAAAAAAATTTGAAAAAAAATTTCAAAAAAAAAACTTCAAAAAAATTTTCAAAAGAAAAAAATTTCGAAAAAATACTTCAAAAATGAAAAATTTAAAAAAAATTTCAAAAAAAATTTAAATTTTTTTCTTTTGAAAATTTTTTTGAGGTTTTTTTTTGAATTTTTTTTTGAATTTTTTTTCAATTTTTTTGAATTTTTTTTTTTTATTTTTATTTGGAATTCTTTTTTGGAATTATTTTTTTAATTTTTTGAAAGTTTTTTTGTTTTTTTTTCATTTATTTTTGGAAAATTTCATTATTGAAAATTTTTTGAAAATTTTTTTAAAATTTTTTTTGAAATTTTTTTGAAAATTTTTTTTATTTTTTTCTTCGAATTTTTTTTTGAAATTTCCTTGAAATTTTTTTTATTGAAAATTTGTTTCGAAATTTTTTAGTTTTTTTTTTGAAATTTTTTTTGAATTTTTTTTCAATCTTTTTGAAATTTTTTTTTGAAATTAATTTTTGGAATTTTTTTTGGATTTTTTTTAAAAATTTTTTTTAATTTTTTGAAATTTTTTTTCGATTTTTTTTTGAAAATTTTTTTTAAAATTTTTTTGAATTTTCTTTCAATTTTTTTTGGAAATTTTTTTCTTTTGAAAATTTTTTTGACGTTTTTTTTAAAAAATTTTTTTAATTTTTTTTTGAAATTTTTTCCGAAATTTATTTTGAGAATATTTTTTTTTGAATTTTTTTTTCGAATTTTTTTATTTTTATTTTTTTTGAAAAATTTTTGTTTTGAAATTTTTTTTATTTTTTGAAAATTAATTTTTTTTGAAAATTTTTTTTTGAAATTTTGTTTTGAAAATTTTTTTTGAATTTTTTTTCTATTTTTTTTAAAAAAAATTTAAATTTTTTTTGAAATTTTTTTAAAATTTTTCATTTTTGAAGTATTTTTTCGAAATTTTTTTGTTTTGAAAATTTTTTTGAAGTTTTTTTTTTGTTTTTTTTCAAATTTTTTTTCAATCTTTTTGAAATTTTTTTTCGAAATTATTTTTTGGAATTTTTTTTTGGATTTTTTTATAAATTTTTTTTTAATTTTTTGAAATTTTTTTATCGGTTTTTTTTTGAAATTTTTTTTTAAATTTTTTTTAAATTTTTTTGGAAATTTTTTCTTTTGAAAATTTTTTTGACGTTTTTTTTAAAAATTGTTTCGAAATTTTTTTTTTGAAAATTTTTTTTTTGAATTTTTTTTTCGAATATTTTTATTTTTTTTGAAAAATTTTCGTTTTGAATTTTTTTTTTTGAGTTTTTTTTTTATTTTTTTGAAAATTAATTTTTTTTGAAAATTTTTTAAAAATTTTCTTTCTATTTTTTAAAAATTTTTTTTCAAATTTCTTATTTTTGAAGTTTTTTTAGAAATTTTTTTCTTTTGAAAATTTTTTTGAGGTTTTTTTTTGAAATTTTTTTTGAATTTTTTTTCAATTTTTTTTGGAAATTTTTTTCTTTTGAAAATTTTTTTGAAGTTTTTTTTAAAATTTTTTTTGTATTTTTTTTGAAATGTTTTTCGAAATTTTTTTTTTGAAAAATTTTTTTTTTGAATTTTTTTTCGAATTTTTTTATTTTTATTTTTTTTGAAAAATTTTCGTTTTGAAATTTTTTTAATTTTTTTGAAAATTTATTTTTTTTGAAAATTTTTTTTTTGAAAATTTTGTTTTGAAAATTTATTTTGAATTCTTTTTCAATTTTTTTTAAAAAAATTTTAAATTTTTTTTTGAAATTTTTTTTTTTAATTTTTTTTTTCGAAAATTTTTTTGTTTTTTTTTTATTGAAAATTTTTTTTTCGAAATTTTCGAAATTTTTTTCGAAATTTATTTTTTGAAAATTTTTTTTTTGAATTTTTTTTTCGAATTTTTTTATTTTTATTTTTTTTGAAAAATTTTCGTTTTGAATTTTTTTTTTGATTTTTTTTTATTTTTTTGAAAATTAATTTTTTTAAAAAATTTTTTTTTTGAAAATTTTGTTTTAAAAATTTTTTTTCATTTTTTTTTTCAATTTTTTTGAATTTTTTTTTTGAAAATTTTTTTTGGAATTTTTTTTTGGAATTTTTTTTGGAATTTTTCAAAAAAAAAAAAAAAAAAAAAAAAACAAAAAAAAAATTAAAAAAATTAAAAATTAGTTCCAAAAAAAATTCCAAAAAAAAATTAAAAAAAAAATTCAAAAAATATTTCAACTCCAAAAAAAAAAATTTGAAAAAAAAATTTTAAAAAAATTTCAAAACGAAAATTTTTCGAAAAAAAAAATCAAAAAAAAATTCGAAAAAAAATTTTAAAAAAATTTTAAAAAAATTTAGAACAAAAATTTAGAAAAAAAAAATCAAAAAAAAAGTTTCAAAAAAAATTTCAAAAAAATTTTTTGAAGAAAAAATAAAAAAAAATTTTAAAAAAAATTCAAAAAAAAATTTCAAAAAATTTCAAAAAAAAAAATTAAAAACAAAATTTCAAAAAGAAAAAAAAAATTCAAAAAAAATTCGAAAAAAAATTTTAAAAAAATTTTTTAAAAATTTAGAAAAAAATATTTGAAAAAAAATTTTAAAAAAAATTTTAAAAAAATTTAAAAAAATTTAAAATAAATTAGAAAAAAAATTTAGAAAAAAAAAATTTCAAAAACAGTTTTAAAAAAAATTCAGAAAAAAAATCGAAAAAAAAAATTCAAAAACAAAAATTTTCAAAAAAAAATTTAAAAAAAAATTTTAAAAAAAATCCAAAAAAAAAATTCCAAAAAAAATAAAAAAAAAATTCAAAAAAAAAATTCAAAAAATAAATATAAAAAAAATTTTTCAAAAAAAAATAAAAAATAAAAAAAAAATTAAAAAAAATTTAAAAAAAAAATTCAAAAAATTTAAAAAAATTTTTTAAAAAAATCCAAAAAAAAATTCCAAAAAATAATTTCAAAAAAAAATTTCAAAAAGATTGAAAAAAAATTCAAAAAAAATTTCAAAAAAAAAACTTCAGAAAAATTTTCAAAAGAAAAAAATTTCGAAAAAAAACTTCAAAAATAAAAAATAAAAAAAAAAATTTCAAAAGAAATTAATTTTCAAAAAAATAAAAAAAATATTCAAAAAAAAAATTCGAAAAATAATTTCGAAAAAAAAATTTTCAATAAAAAAAATTTCAAGGAAATTTCAAAAAAAATTTCGAAAAATAAAATTAAAAAAAAATTTTAAAAAAAATTTCAAAAAAAAATTTTAAAAAATTTTCAATAAGAAAATTTTTCAAAAAAAAAATAAAAAAATAAACAAAAAAAAAATTAAAAAAATTAAAAAATAGTTCCAAAAAAAATTCCAAAAAAAAATTTTAAAAAAAATTTCAAAAAAATTGAAAAAAAATTCAAAAAAAATTTCAAAAAAAAGCCTCAAATTTTCAAAAGAAAAAAATTTAAAAAAAAACTTCAAAGATAAAAAATTAAAAAAAAATTCAAAAAAAATTAATTTTCAAAAAAATAAAAAAAAATTCAAAACGAAAATTTTTCAAAAAAAATAAAAATAAAAAATTCGAAAAAAAAATTCAAAAAAAAAATTTTCAAAACAAAAATTTCAAAAAATGAATATAAAAAAAAATTTTCAAAAAAAAAATTTAAAAAAATAAAAAAATAATAAAAAAAAAATTCCAAAAAAAATTCCAAAAAAAAATTCCAAAAAAAATTCCAAAATAAATTTTCAAAAAAAATTTTCAAAAAAATCGAAAAAAAAATGAAAAAAAATTTTTAAAACAAAATTTTCAAAAAAAAAATTTAAAAAAAAATTAATTTTCAAAAAAATAAAAAAAATCAAAAAAAAATTCAAAACGAAAATTTTTCAAAAAAAATAAAAATAAATAAATTCGAAAAAAAAATTCAAAAAAAAATTTTCAAAAAATAAATTTCGAAAAAAATTTCGAAAATTTCGAAAAAAAAATTTTCAAAAAAAAAAAATCAAAAAAATTTTCGAAAAAAAAAATTAAAAAAAAAAATTTCAAAAAAAAATTTAAAATTTTTTTAAAAAAAATTTTCAAAAGAAAAAAATTTCGAAAAAAAACTTCAAAAATGAAAAAAAAATTTTAAAAAAATTGAAAAAAAATTCAAAAAAAATTTTCAAAACAAAATTTTCAAAAAAAAAATTTTCAAAAAAAATAAATTTTCAAAAAAATAAAAAAAATTCCAAAACGAAAATTTTTCAAAAAAAATAAAAATAAAAAAATTCGAAAAAAAATTCAAAAAAAAAATTTTTCAAAAAAAAAATTTCGAAAAACATTTAAAAAAAAATACAAAAAAAAATTTAAAAAAAACTTCAAAAAAATTTTCAAAAGAAAAAAATTTCCAAAAAAAATTGAAAAAAAATTCAAAAAAAATTCAAAAAAAATTTTCAAAAATAAAATCGAAAAAAAATTTTCAAAAAATTAAAGAAAAATTTAAAAAAAAAAATCGAAAAAAAATTCCAAAAAATAATTTCAAAAAAAAATTTCAAAAAGATTGAAAAAAAAATTAAAAAAAAAATCAAAAAAAAAACTTCAAAAAAATTTTCAAAAGAAAAAAATTTCGAAAAAAAACTTCAAAAATGAAAAATTAAAAAAAAAATTCAAAAAAAATTAATTTTCAAAAAAATAAAAAAAATATTCAAAAAAAAATTCGAAAAAAAATTTCGAAAAAAAAATTTTCAATAAAAAAAATTTCAAGGAAATTTCAAAAAAAATTTCGAAAAAAAAAATTTTTTTAAAAAATTTCAAAAAAAATTTTAAAAAACTTTTTAAAAAATTTTCAATAATGAAATTTTTCAAAAATAAATGAAAAAAAAACAAAAAAAATTTCAAAAAATTAAAAAAATAATTCCAAAAAAGAATTCCAAATAAAAATAAAAAAAAAAAATTCAAAAAAATTGAAAAAAAATTCAAAAAAAATTTCAAAAAAAAAACCTCAAAAAAATTTTCAAAAGAAAAAAATTTCGAAAAAAAACTTCAAAGCTAAAAAATTTTAAAAAATTTTTTAAAAAAATTAATTTTCAAAAAAATAAAAAAAAATTCAAAAAAAAATTCAAAACGATACTTTTTCAAAAAAAAAATAAAAATAAAAATTCGAAAAAAAATTCAAAAAAAAATTTTCAAAACAAAAATTTCGAAAAAAATTTCAAAAAATAAATTAAATTTTTTTAAAATTTTTTTTTTGTAATTTATTTTTGAAAATTTTTTTTTTGAATTTTTTTGGGAAGTTTTTTTGGAATTTTTTTTCAATTTTTTTGAATTTTTTTTTTTAATTTTTTTTTGGAATTTTTTTTGGAATAATTTTTTTAATTTTTTGAATTTTTTTTAAATTTATTTTTGAAAAATTTTCCTATTGAAAATTTTTTTAAAATTTTTTTTGAAATTTTTTTGAATTTTTTTTTTATTTTTTTCTTCTAAAATTTTTTTAAAATTTTTTTTAATTTTTTTTTTTGAAAATTTTTTTTTGTAAATTTTTTCTGAATTTTATATTGAAACTTTTTTTAAATTTTTTTTTTGAAAATATTTTTTTCGAAATTTTTTTTTAATTTTTTTTGTAATTTATTTTTGAAAAGTTTTTTTCGAAATTTTTTTCTTTTGAAATTTCTTTTGACAGTTTTTTTATTATTTATATTGAATTTTGTTTTTCAATTTTTTCGAATTTTAATTTTTTTTAAATATTTTTCTTTGAAAATTTTTTTTTGAAAATTTTTATTTTGAAAATTTTTTTTTGAAAAATTTTATATTGAAAATTTTTTTTGGAATTTTTTTAAAAATTTTTTTTTAATTTTTTGAAATTTTTTTTTCGATAATTTTTGAAATTTTTTTTTTGAAAATTTTTTTTTTGAAATTTTTTTTGAATTTTTTTTTTATTTTTTCGAAAAAATTTCGTTTTGAAATTTCGAAAAAAATTTCAAAAAATAAATATAAAAAAAATTTCAAAAAAAAAATTTAAAAAAATAAAAAATAAAAAAATAATAAAAAAAATCCAAAAAAAATTCCAAAAAAAATTCAAAAAAAAAACTCAAAAAAATTTTCAAAAGAAAAAAATTTCTAAAAAAACTTCAAAAATAAGAAATTTGAAAAAAAAAAATTAAAAAAATAGAAAAAAAAATTTAAAAAAATTTTCAAAACAAAATTTTCAAAAAAAAAAATTTCAAAAAAAATTAATTTTCAAAAAAATAAAAAAAAATCAAAAAAAAAATTCAAAACAAAAATTTTTCAAAAAAAAATAAAAATATTCGAAAAAAATTCAAAAAAAAAATTTTCAAAAAAAAATTTCGAAAAAATTTTTTAAAAAAACGTCAAAAAAATTTTCAAAAAAAACCGATAAAAAAATTTCAAAAAATTAAAAAAAAATTTATAAAAAAATCCAAAAAAATTCCAAAAAATAATTTCGAAAAAAAATTTCAAAAAGATTGAAAAAAAATTCAAAAAAAATTTCAAAAAAAAAACTTCAAAAAAATTTTCAAAAGAAAAAAATTTCGAAAAAAAACTTCAAAAATGAAAAAAAATTTTTAAAAAAATTGAAAAAAAATTCAAAAAAAATTTTCAAAACAAAATTTCAAAAAAAAAAATTTCAAAAAAAATTTATTTTCAAAAAAATAAAAAAAATTTCAAAACAAAAATTTTTCAAAAAAAATAAAAATAAAAAAATTCGAAAAAAAAATTCAAAAAAAAATTTTCAAAAAAAAAATTTCGGAAAAAATTTCAAAAAAAAATTCAAAAAAAATTTTAAAAAAAACGTCAAAAAAATTTTCAAAAGAAAAAAATTTCCAAAAAAAATTGAAAAAAAATTCAAAAAAAATTTAAAAAAAAATTTCAAAAAAAAAATCGAAAAAAAATTTCAAAAAATTTAAAAAAATTTTTAAAAAAAATCCAAAAAAAATTCCAAAAAATAATTCAAAAAAAAATTTCAAAAAGATTGAAAAAAAAATCAAAAAAAATTTAAAAAAAAAAACTTCAAAAAAATTTTCTAAAGAAAAAAATTTCGAAAAAAAACTTCAAAGATAAAAAAATTTTAAAAGAATTTCAAAAAAAAATAATTTTCAGAAAAATAAAAATAAATTTCAAAAAATAAATTCAAACGATAATTTTTCAAAAAAAATAAAAAATTCGAAAAAAAAATTCAAAAAAAAAAAATTTCAAAACAAAAATTTCGAAAAAAATTTCAAAAAAAATCAAAAAAAAATTCAAAAAGATTGAAAAAAATTTCAAAAGAAAAAAATTTCGAAAAAAACTTCAAAAATAAGAAATTTGAAAAAAAAATTTTAAAAAATAGAAAAAAAATTTTAAAAAAATTTTCAAAAAAAAAAATTTCAAAAAAAATTAATTTTCAAAAAAATAAAAAAAAACTCAAAAAAAAAAAATTCAAAACGAAAATTTTTCAAAAAAAATAAAAATATTCGAAAAAAAAATTCAAAAAAAAAATTTTCAAAAAAAAAATTTCGAAACAATTTTAAAAAAAAACGTCAAAAAAATTTTCAAAAGAAAAAATTTCCAAAAAAATTGAAAAAAAATTTTAAAAAAAATTTCAAAAAAAAACCGATAAAAAAATTTCAAAAAATTAAAAAAAAATTTATAAAAAAATCCAAAAAAAATTCCAAAAAATAATTTCGAAAAAAAATTTCAAAAAGATTGAAAAAAAATTTGAAAAAAAATTTCAAAAAAAAAACTTCAAAAAAATTTTCAAAAGAAAAAAATTTCGAAAAAATACTTCAAAAATGAAAAATTTAAAAAAAATTTCAAAAAAAATTTAAATTTTTTTCTTTTGAAAATTTTTTTGAGGTTTTTTTTTGAAATTTTTTTTGAAATTTTTTTTGAATTTTTTTTCAATTTTTTTGAATTTTTTTTTTTTATTTTTATTTGGAATTCTTTTTTGGAATTATTTTTTTAATTTTTTGAAAGTTTTTTTGTTTTTTTTTCATTTATTTTTGAAAAATTTCATTATTGAAAATTTTTTGAAAATTTTTTTAAAATTTTTTTTGAAATTTTTTTGAAAATTTTTTTTATTTTTTTCTTCGAATTTTTTTTTGAAATTTCCTTGAAATTTTTTTTATTGAAAATTTGTTTCGAAATTTTTTAGTTTTTTTTTTGAAATTTTTTTTGAATTTTTTTTCAATCTTTTTGAAATTTTTTTTTGAAATTAATTTTTGGAATTTTTTTTGGATTTTTTTTAAAAATTTTTTTTAATTTTTTGAAATTTTTTTTCGATTTTTTTTTGAAAATTTTTTTTAAAATTTTTTTGAATTTTCTTTCAATTTTTTTTGGAAATTTTTTTCTTTTGAAAATTTTTTTGACGTTTTTTTTAAAAAATTTTTTTAATTTTTTTTTGAAATTTTTTCCGAAATTTATTTTGAGAATATTTTTTTTTGAATTTTTTTTTCGAATTTTTTTATTTTTATTTTTTTTGAAAAATTTTTGTTTTGAAATTTTTTTTATTTTTTTGAAAATTAATTTTTTTTGAAAATTTTTTTTTGAAATTTTGTTTTGAAAATTTTTTTTGAATTTTTTTTCTATTTTTTTTTTAAAAAATTTAAATTTTTTTTGAAATTTTTTTAAAATTTTTCATTTTTGAAGTATTTTTTCGAAATTTTTTTGTTTTGAAAATTTTTTTGAAGTTTTTTTTTTGAAATTTTTTTTCAAATTTTTTTTCAATCTTTTTGAAATTTTTTTTCGAAATTATTTTTTGGAATTTTTTTTTGGATTTTTTTATAAATTTTTTTTTAATTTTTTGAAATTTTTTTATCGGTTTTTTTTTGAAATTTTTTTTAAATTTTTTTTTCAATTTTTTTTGGAAATTTTTTCTTTTGAAAATTTTTTTGACGTTTTTTTTAAAAATTGTTTCGAAATTTTTTTTTTGAAAATTTTTTTTTTGAATTTTTTTTTCGAATATTTTTATTTTTTTTGAAAAATTTTCGTTTTGAATTTTTTTTTTTGAGTTTTTTTTTTATTTTTTTGAAAATTAATTTTTTTTGAAAATTTTTTAAAAATTTTCTTTCTATTTTTTAAAAATTTTTTTTCAAATTTCTTATTTTTGAAGTTTTTTTAGAAATTTTTTTCTTTTGAAAATTTTTTTGAGGTTTTTTTTTGAAATTTTTTTTGAATTTTTTTTCAATTTTTTTTGGAAATTTTTTTCTTTTGAAAATTTTTTTGAAGTTTTTTTTAAAATTTTTTTTGTATTTTTTTTGAAATGTTTTTCGAAATTTTTTTTTTGAAAAAATTTTTTTTTGAATTTTTTTTCGAATTTTTTTATTTTTATTTTTTTTGAAAAATTTTCGTTTTGAAATTTTTTTAATTTTTTTGAAAATTTTTTTTTTTTGAAAATTTTTTTTTTGAAAATTTTGTTTTGAAAATTTATTTTGAATTCTTTTTCAATTTTTTTTAAAAAAATTTTAAATTTTTTTTTGAAATTTTTTTTTTTAATTTTTTTTTTCGAAAATTTTTTTGTTTTTTTTTATTGAAAATTTTTTTTTCGAAATTTTCGAAATTTTTTTCGAAATTTATTTTTTGAAAATTTTTTTTTTGAATTTTTTTTTCGAATTTTTTTATTTTTATTTTTTTTGAAAAATTTTCGTTTTGAATTTTTTTTTTGATTTTTTTTTATTTTTTTGAAAATTAATTTTTTTAAAAAATTTTTTTTTTGAAAATTTTGTTTTAAAAATTTTTTTTCATTTTTTTTTTCAATTTTTTTGAATTTTTTTTTTGAAAATTTTTTTTGGAATTTTTTTTTGGAATTTTTTTTTGGAATTTTTTTTGGAATTTTTCAAAAAAAAAAATAAAAAAAAAACAAAAAAAAAATTAAAAAAATTAAAAAATAGTTCCAAAAAAAATTCCAAAAAAAAATTTAAAAAAAAATTCAAAAAATATTTCAACTCCAAAAAAAAAAATTTGAAAAAAAAATTTTAAAAAAATTTCAAAACGAAAATTTTTCGAAAAAAAAAATCAAAAAAAAATTCGAAAAAAAATTTTAAAAAAATTTTAAAAAAATTTAGAACAAAAATTTAGAAAAAAAAAATCAAAAAAAAAGTTTCAAAAAAAATTTCAAAAAAATTTTTTGAAGAAAAAATAAAAAAAAATTTTAAAAAAAATTCAAAAAAAAATTTCAAAAAATTTCAAAAAAAAAAATTAAAAACAAAATTTCAAAAAGAAAAAAAAAATTCAAAAAAAATTCGAAAAAAAATTTTAAAAAATTTTTTTAAAAATTTAGAAAAAAATATTTGAAAAAAAATTTTAAAAAAAATTTTAAAAAAATTTAAAAAAATTTAAAATAAATTAGAAAAAAAATTTAGAAAAAAAAAATTTCAAAAACAGTTTTAAAAAAAATTCAGAAAAAAAATCGAAAAAAAAAATTCAAAAACAAAAATTTTCAAAAAAAAAATTTAAAAAAAAATTTAAAAAAAAATCCAAAAAAAAAATTCCAAAAAAAATAAAAAAAAAATTCAAAAAATAAATATAAAAAAAAATTTTTCAAAAAAAAATAAAAAATAAAAAAAAAATTAAAAAAAATTTAAAAAAAAAATTCAAAAAATTTAAAAAAATTTTTTAAAAAAATCCAAAAAAAAATTCCAAAAAATAATTTCAAAAAAAAATTTCAAAAAGATTGAAAAAAAATTCAAAAAAAATTTCAAAAAAAAAACTTCAGAAAAATTTTCAAAAGAAAAAAATTTCGAAAAAAAACTTCAAAAATAAAAAATAAAAAAAAAATTTCAAAAGAAATTAATTTTCAAAAAAATAAAAAAAATATTCAAAAAAAAAATTCGAAAAATAATTTCGAAAAAAAAATTTTCAATAAAAAAAATTTCAAGGAAATTTCAAAAAAAATTTCGAAAAATAAAATTAAAAAAAAATTTAAAAAAAAATTTCAAAAAAAAATTTTAAAAAATTTTCAATAAGAAAATTTTTCAAAAAAAAAATAAAAAAATAAACAAAAAAAAAATTTAAAAAATTAAAAAATAGTTCCAAAAAAAATTCCAAAAAAAAATTTTAAAAAAAATTTCAAAAAAATTGAAAAAAAATTCAAAAAAAATTTCAAAAAAAAGCCTCAAATTTTCAAAAGAAAAAAATTTAAAAAAAAACTTCAAAGATAAAAAATTAAAAAAAAATTCAAAAAAAATTAATTTTCAAAAAAATAAAAAAAAATTCAAAACGAAAATTTTTCAAAAAAAATAAAAATGAAAAATTCGAAAAAAAAATTCAAAAAAAAAATTTTCAAAACAAAAATTTCAAAAAATAAATATAAAAAAAAATTTTCAAAAAAAAAATTTAAAAAAATAAAAAAATAATAAAAAAAAAATTCCAAAAAAAATTCCAAAAAAAAATTCCAAAAAAAATTCCAAAATAAATTTTCAAAAAAAATTTTCAAAAAAATCGAAAAAAAAATGAAAAAAAATTTTTAAAACAAAATTTTCAAAAAAAAAAATTTAAAAAAAAATTAATTTTCAAAAAAATAAAAAAAATCAAAAAAAAATTCAAAACGAAAATTTTTCAAAAAAAATAAAAATAAATAAATTCGAAAAAAAAATTCAAAAAAAAATTTTCAAAAAATAAATTTCGAAAAAAATTTCGAAAATTTCGAAAAAAAAATTTTCAATAAAAAAAAATCAAAAAAATTTTCGAAAAAAAAAATTAAAAAAAAAAATTTCAAAAAAAAATTTAAAATTTTTTTAAAAAAAATTGAAAAAGAATTCAAAAAAAATTTTCAAAACAAAATTTTCAAAAAAAAAATTTTCAAAAAAAATAAATTTTCAAAAAAATAAAAAAAATTCCAAAACGAAAATTTTTCAAAAAAAATAAAAATAAAAAAATTCGAAAAAAAATTCAAAAAAAAAATTTTTCAAAAAAAAAATTTCGAAAAACATTTAAAAAAAAATACAAAAAAAATTTTAAAAAAAACTTCAAAAAAATTTTCAAAAGAAAAAAAATTCCAAAAAAAATTGAAAAAAAATTCAAAAAAAATTCAAAAAAAATTTTCAAAAATAAAATCGAAAAAAAATTTTCAAAAAATTAAAGAAAAATTTTAAAAAAAAAATCGAAAAAAAATTCCAAAAAATAATTTCAAAAAAAAATTTCAAAAAGATTGAAAAAAAATTTAAAAAAAAAAATCAAAAAAAAAACTTCAAAAAAATTTTCAAAAGAAAAAAATTTCGAAAAAAAACTTCAAAAATGAAAAATTAAAAAAAAAATTCAAAAAAAATTAATTTTCAAAAAAATAAAAAAAATATTCAAAAAAAAATTCGAAAAAAAATTTCGAAAAAAAAATTTTCAATAAAAAAAATTTCAAGGAAATTTCAAAAAAAATTTCGAAAAATAAAATTTTTTAAAAAAATTTCAAAAAAAATTTTAAAAAACTTTTTAAAAAATTTTCAATAATGAAATTTTTCAAAAATAAATGAAAAAAAAACAAAAAAAATTTCAAAAAATTAAAAAAATAATTCCAAAAAAGAATTCCAAATAAAAATAAAAAAAAAAATTCAAAAAAATTGAAAAAAAATTCAAAAAAAATTTCAAAAAAAAAACCTCAAAAAAATTTTCAAAAGAAAAAAATTTCGAAAAAAAACTTCAAAGCTAAAAAATTTTAAAAAATTTTTTAAAAAAATTAATTTTCAAAAAAATAAAAAAAAATTCAAAAAAAAATTCAAAACGATACTTTTTCAAAAAAAAAATAAAAATAAAAAATTCGAAAAAAAATTCAAAAAAAAATTTTCAAAACAAAAATTTCGAAAAAAATTTCAAAAAATAAATTAAATTTTTTTAAAATTTTTTTTTTGTAATTTATTTTTGAAAATTTTTTTTTTGAATTTTTTTGGGAAGTTTTTTTGGAATTTTTTTTCAATTTTTTTGAATTTTTTTTTTTAATTTTTTTTTGGAATTTTTTTTGGAATAATTTTTTTAATTTTTTGAATTTTTTTTAAATTTATTTTTGAAAAATTTTCCTATTGAAAATTTTTTTAAAATTTTTTTTGAAATTTTTTTGAATTTTTTTTTTATTTTTTTCTTCTAAAATTTTTTTAAAATTTTTTTTAATTTTTTTTTTTGAAAATTTTTTTTTGTAAATTTTTTCTGAATTTTATATTGAAACTTTTTTTAAATTTTTTTTTTGAAAATATTTTTTTCGAAATTTTTTTTTAATTTTTTTTGTAATTTATTTTTGAAAAGTTTTTTTCGAAATTTTTTTCTTTTGAAATTTCTTTTGACAGTTTTTTTATTATTTATATTGAATTTTGTTTTTCAATTTTTTCGAATTTTAATTTTTTTTAAATATTTTTCTTTGAAAATTTTTTTTTGAAAATTTTTATTTTGAAAATTTTTTTTTGAAAAATTTTATATTGAAAATTTTTTTTGGAATTTTTTTAATTTTTTGAAATTTTTTTTTCGATAATTTTTGAAATTTTTTTTTTGAAAATTTTTTTTTTGAAATTTTTTTTGAATTTTTTTTTTATTTTTTCGAAAAATTTTCGTTTTGAAATTTCGAAAAAAATTTCAAAAAATAAATATAAAAAAAAATTCAAAAAAAAATTTTAAAAAAATAAAAAATAAAAAAATAATAAAAAAAATCCAAAAAAAATTCCAAAAAAAATTCAAAAAAAAAAACTCAAAAAAATTTTCAAAAGAAAAAAATTTCTAAAAAAACTTCAAAAATAAGAAATTTGAAAAAAAAAAATTAAAAAAATAGAAAAAAAATTTTAAAAAAATTTTCAAAACAAAATTTTCAAAAAAAAAATTTCAAAAAAAATTAATTTTCAAAAAAATAAAAAAAAATCAAAAAAAAAAATTCAAAACGAAAATTTTTCAAAAAAAAATAAAAATATTCGAAAAAAAATTCAAAAAAAAAATTTTCAAAAAAAAATTTCGAAAAAATTTTTTAAAAAAACGTCAAAAAAATTTTCAAAAAAAAACCGATAAAAAAATTTCAAAAAATTAAAAAAAAATTTATAAAAAAATCCAAAAAAATTCCAAAAAATAATTTCGAAAAAAAATTTCAAAAAGATTGAAAAAAAATTCAAAAAAAAAAAAAAAAAACTTCAAAAAAATTTTCAAAAGAAAAAAATTTCGAAAAAAAACTTCAAAAATGAAAAAAAATTTTTAAAAAAATTGAAAAAAAATTCAAAAAAAATTTTCAAAACAAAATTTCAAAAAAAAAATTTTCAAAAAAAATTTATTTTCAAAAAAATAAAAAAAATTTCAAAACAAAAATTTTTCAAAAAAAATAAAAATAAAAAAATTCGAAAAAAAAATTCAAAAAAAAAATTTTCAAAAAAAAAATTTCGGAAAAAATTTCAAAAAAAAATTCAAAAAAAATTTTAAAAAAAACGTCATAAAAATTTTCAAAAGAAAAAAATTTCCAAAAAAAATTGAAAAAAAATTCAAAAAAAATTTAAAAAAAAATTTCAAAAAAAAATCGAAAAAAAATTTCAAAAAATTAAAAAAATTTTTTTAAAAAAATCCAAAAAAAATTCCAAAAAATAATTTCAAAAAAAAATTTCAAAAAGATTGAAAAAAAAATCAAAAAAAAATTCAAAAAAAAAACTTCAAAAAAATTTTCTAAAGAAAAAAATTTCGAAAAAAAACTTCAAAAATGAAAAATAAAAAAAAAAAAAATTTCAATAAAAAAAATTTCAAGGAAATTTCAAAAAAAATTTCAATAAGAAAATTTTTCAAAAATGAATTAAAAAAAAAAAAAATTTCAAAAAATTAAAAAAATTATTCCAAAGAAAATTCCAAAAAAAAATTTTAAAAAAAATTTTCAAAAAAATTGAAAAAAAATTCAAAAAGAATTTCAAAAAAAAATTTTCAAAAGAAAAAAATTTCGAAAAAAAACTTCAAAGATAAAAAAATTTTAAAAGAATTTCAAAAAAAAATAATTTTCAGAAAAATAAAAATAAATTTCAAAAAATAAATTCAAACGATAATTTTTCAAAAAAAATAAAAAATTCGAAAAAAAAAATTCAAAAAAAAAAAAATTTCAAAACAAAAATTTCGAAAAAAATTTCAAAAAAAATCAAAAAAAAAAATTCAAAAAGATTGAAAAAAATTTCAAAAAAAAAACTTCAAAAAAATTCAAAAAATAATTTCGAAAAAAAAATTAAAAAAAAATTCGAAAAAAAAAATTTTTCAAAAAAAAATTTTAAAAAAATTTCAAAAAGAAAATTCAAAAAAAATTTTCAAAAGAAAAAAATTTCGAAAAAAAACTTCAAAAATAAAAAATAAAAAAAAAATTTCAAAAAAAATTAATTTTCAAAAAAATAAAAAAAATATTAAAAAAAAAAATTCGAAAACAAATTTCAAAAAAAAATTTCGAAAAAAAAATTTTCAAAAAAAATTTAGAAAAAAATTCAAAAAATAATTTCGGAAAAAAAATTTAAAAAAAATTCGAAAAAAAAAAAAATTATTTTTTGAATTTTTTTCTAAATTTTTTTTGAAAATTTTTTTTTCGAAATTTTTTTTTGAAATTTGTTTTCGAATTTTTTTTTTTAATATTTTTTTTATTTTTTTGAAAATTAATTTTTTTTGAAATTTTTTTTTTATTTTTTATTTTTGAAGTTTTTTTTCGAAATTTTTTCCTTTTGAAAATTTTTTTGAAGTTTTTTTTTTTGAAATTTTTTTCAATCTTTTTGAAATTTTTTTTTGATTTTTTTTGAAATTTTTTTCGAAATTTTTGTTTTGAAATTTTTTTTTTTGAATTTTTTTTTCGAATTTTTTATTTTTTTTGAAAAATTATCGTTTGAATTTATTTTTTGAAATTTATTTTTATTTTTCTGAAAATTATTTTTTTTTGAAATTCTTTTAAAATTTTTTTATCTTTGAAGTTTTTTTTCGAAATTTTTTTCTTTTGAAATTTTTTTTTTGAAATTCTTTTTGAATTTTTTTTCAATTTTTTTGAAAATTTTTTTTAAAATTTTTTTTTGGAATTTTTTTTGGAATAATTTTTTTAATTTTTTGAAATTTTTTTTTTTAATTCATTTTTGAAAAATTTTCTTATTGAAAATTTTTTTAAAAGTTTTTTAAAATTTTTTTTGAAATTTTTTTGAAAATTTTTTTTTATTTTTTCTTTCGAAAATTTTTTTGAAATTTCCTTGAAATTTTTTTTATTGAAATTTTTTTTTTTTTTTATTTTTCATTTTTGAAGTTTTTTTTCGAAATTTTTTTCTTTAGAAAATTTTTTTGAAGTTTTTTTTTTGAAATTTTTTTTGATTTTTTTTTCAATCTTTTTGAAATTTTTTTTTGAAATTATTTTTTGGAATTTTTTTTGGATTTTTTTTAAAAATTTTTTTTAATTTTTTGAATTTTTTTTTCGATTTTTTTTGAAATTTTTTTTTTAATTTTTTTTGAATTTTTTTTCAATTTTTCAAAAAAAAAAAATTCAATATAAATAATAAAAAAAACTGTCAAAAGAAATTTCAAAAGAAAAAAATTTCGAAAAAAACTTTTCAAAAATAAATTACAAAAAAATTAAAAAAAAATTTCGAAAAAAATATTTTCAAAAAAAAAATTTAAAAAAAAGTTTCAATATAAAATTCAGAAAAAATTTACAAAAAAAAATTTTCAAAAAAAAAAATTAAAAAAAATTTTAAAAAAATTTTCGAAAAAAAAAATTAAAAAAAAAATTCTCAGAAAAATTTGAAAAAAAATTTAAAAAAATTTAAAAAAAAATTTCAAAAAGAAAATTAAAAAAAAATCGAAAATAAAATTTCAAAAAATTAAAAAAAAATTTAAAAAAATTCCAAAAAAAATTCCAAAAAAATTCCAAAAAAAATTTTCAAAAAAAAATTTCAAAAAAATTGAAAAAAATTCAAAAAAAAAACCTCAAAAAAATTTTCAAAAGAAGAAAATTTCGAAAAAAAATTTTTAAAAAAATAGAAAAAAAATTCAAAAAAAATTAATTTTCAAAAAATAAAAAAAAATCAAAAAAAAATTTCAAAACGAAAATTTTTCAAAAAATATAAAAATAAAAAAGTTCGAAAAAAATTTCAAAAAAAATATTCAAAAAAAATTTAAGATAAAACGTCAAAAAAAATTTCAAAAGAAAAAGAATTCGAATAAAAACTTGAAAAAAAAATTACAAAAAAAATTATCAAAATATTTTCAAAAAATTTCCAAAAAAAATAAAAAAAAATTTTCATAATAAAATTTTTCAAAAAAAAAAATTTCAAAAAAAAACTTTAAAAATAAAAAAATTTAAAAAAAATTAAAAAAAAAATAGAAAAAATATTCCAAAAAAAATTTTCAATACAAAATTTTTCAAAAAAAAAATTTCAAAATAAAATTTTTCAAAAAAAAATTTTCAAAGAAAAATATTTTTTTTTAAATAAAAAAATAAAAATTCGAAAAAATCGAAAAAAAAAATTCAAAAAAATTAAAAAAATACTTTCAAAAAAATTTTCAAAAGAAATAAATTTCGAAAAAAACTTCCCAAAAAAATTCAAAAAAAAAATTTTCAAAAATAAATTACAAAAAAAATTTTTAAAAAAATTTAATTTATTTTTTGAAATTTTTTTCGAAATTTTTGTTTTGAAAATTTTTTTTTGAATTTTTTTTTCGAATTTTTTATTTTTATTTTTTTTTAAATTATCGTTTTGAATTTTTTTTTTGAATTTTTTTTTATTTTTTTGAAAATTAATTTTTTTAAAATTTTTTTTTAAATTTTTTAGCTTTGAAGTTTTTTTTCGAAATTTTTTTCTTTTGAAAATTTTTTTGAGGTTTTTTTTTTGAAATTTTTTTTGAATTTTTTTTCAATTTTTTTGAATTTTTTTTTTTATTTTTATTTGGAATTCTTTTTTGGAATTATTTTTTTAATTTTTTGAAAATTTTTTTGTTTTTTTAATTTATTTTTGAAAAATTTCATTATTGAAAATTTTTTAAAAAGTTTTTTAAAATTTTTTTTGAAATTTTTTTGAAAAATTTTTTTTTTCGAAATTTTTTTTGAAATTTCCTTGAAATTTTTTTTATTGAAAATTTTTTTTTCGAAATTTTTTTTCGAATTTTTTTTGAATATTTTTTTTATTTTTTTGAAAATTAATTTTTTTTGAAATTTTTTTTTATTTTTTCATTTTTGAAGTTTTTTTTCGAAATTTTTCTCTTTTGAAAATTTTTTTGAAGTTTTTTTTTGAATTTTTTTTTTAAATTTTTTTTCAATCTTTTTGAAATTTTTTTTTGAAATTATTTTTTGGAAATTTTTTTCGATTTTTTTTAAAAATTTTTCTTTAATTTTTTGAAATTTTTTTAATTTTTTTTGAATTTTTTTTCAATTTTTTTTTGGAAATTTTTTTCTTTTGAAAATTTTTTTGAAGTTTTTTTTAAAATTTTTTTTGTATTTTTTTTGAAATGTTTTTCGAAATTTTTTTTTTGAAAATTTTTTTTTTTGAATTTTTTTTCGAATTTTTTTATTTTTATTTTTTTTGAAAAATTTTCGTTTTGAAATTTTTTTTATTTTTTTGAAAATTTATTTTTTTTGAAAATTTTTATTTTGAAAATTTTGTTTTGAAAATTTTTTTTGAATTCTTTTTCAATTTTTTTAAAAAAAATTTTAAATTTTTTTTTGAAATTTATTTTTTTAATTTTTTTTTTCGAAAATTTTTTTGATTTTTTTTTATTGAAAATTTTTTTTTCGAAATTTTCGAAATTTTTTTCGAAATTTATTTTTTGAAAATTTTTTTTTGAATTTTTTTTTCGAATTTTTTTATTTTTATTTTTTTTGAAAAATTTTCGTTTTGAATTTTTTTTTTTGATTTTTTTTTATTTTTTTGAAAATTAATTTTTTTTAAAAATTTTTTTTTTGAAAATTTTGTTTTAAAAATTTTTTTTCATTTTTTTTTCAATTTTTTTGAAAATTTTTTTTGAAAATTTTTTTTGGAATTTTTTTTTGGAATTTTTTTTTGGAATTTTTTTTGGAATTTTTTTTTTATTATTTTTTTATTTTTTTAAATTTTTTTTTCGAAATTTTTTTTTTATATTTATTTTTTGAAATTTTTGTTTTGAAAATTTTTTTTTTGAATTTTTTTTTCGAATTTTTTATTTTTATTTTTTTTGAAAAATTTTCGTTTTGAATTTTTTTTTATTTTTTTGAAAATTAATTTTTTTTGAATTTTTTTTTAATTTTTTATCTTTGAAGTTTTTTTTTAAATTTTTTTCTTTTGAAAATTTGAGGCTTTTTTGAAATTTTTTTTGAATTTTTTTTCAATTTTTTTGAAATTTTTTTTAAAATTTTTTTTTGGAATTTTTTTTGGAACTATTTTTTAATTTTTTTAATTTTTTTTCGTTTTTATTTTATTTTTTTTTTGAAAAATTTTCTTATTGAAAATTTTTTTAAATTTTTTTTTGAATTTTGTTTTTTTAATTTTTTTTTAATTTTATTTTTCGAATTTTTTTTTGAAATTTCCTTGAAATTTTTTTTATTGAAAATTTTTTTTTCGAAATTATTTTTCGAATTTTTTTTTTGAATATTTTTTTGGAGTTTTTTTTGAAATATTTTTTGAATTTTCTTTTTGAAATTTTTTTAAAATTTTTTTTTTGAAAAAATTTTTTTTTCGAATTTTTTTTTTATTTTTTTTTCGAAATTATTTTTTGAATTTTTTTTAAAATTTTTTTTTGGAATTTTTTTTGGAACTATTTTTTAATTTTTTAAATTTTTTTTTTGTTTTTTTTTTATTTTTTTTTTGAAAAATTTTCTTATTGAAAATTTTTTTAAATTTTTTTTGAAATTTTTTTTTTAATTTTTTTTTATTTTATTTTTCGAATTTTTTTTTGAAATTTCCTTGAAATTTTTTTTATTGAAAATTTTTTTTTCGAAATTATTTTTCGAATTTTTTTTTTGAATATATTTTTTATTTTTTTGAAAATTAATTTTTTTTGAAATTTTTTTTTTTTATTTTTTATTTTTGAAGTTTTTTTTCGAAATTTTTTTCTTTTGAAAATTTTTTTGAAGTTTTTTTTTTTGAAATTTTTTTTGAATTTTTTTTCAATCTTTTTGATATTTTTTTTTGAAATTATTTTTTGGAATTTTTTTTTGGATTTTTTTTAAAAATTTTTTTAAATTTTTTGAATTTTTTTTAAAAATTTTTTTTTATTTTTTTTTTATTTTTTATTTTTTTTTGAAAATTTTTTTTTTATATTTATTTTTTGAATTTTTTTTTGAATTTTTTTTTTATTTTTTTTGGAATTTTTTTTTGGATTTTTTTTTAAATTTTTTTTTTAATTTTCTTTTTGAAAATTTTTGTTTTTGAATTTTTTTTCGATTTTTTTTCTGAATTTTTTTTAAAACTGTTTTTGAAATTTTTTTTTTCTAAATTTTTTTTTCTAATTTTTTTTAAATTTTTTAAAATTTTTTTAAAATTTTTTTTAAAATTTTTTTTCAAATATTTTTTTCTAAATTTTTTTCTAAATTTTTTAAAAATTTTTTTAAAATTTTTTTTCGAATTTTTTTTTAAATTTTTTTTTTCTTTTTGAAATTTTGTATTTAATTTTTTTTTTGAAATTTTTTGAAATTTTTTTTTGAATTTTTTTTAAAATTTTTTTTTATTTTTTCTTCAAAAAATTTTTTTGAAATTTTTTTTGAAACTTTTTTTTTTGATTTTTTTTTCTAAATTTTTGTTCTAAATTTTTTTAAAATTTTTTTTCGAATTTTTTTTTGATTTTTTTTTTCGAAAAATTTTCGTTTTGAAATTTTTTTAAATTTTTTTTTCAAATTTTTTTTTGGAGTTTTTTTTTAAATATGTTTTGAATTTTCAAAAAAAAAATTAAAAACAAAATTTCAAAAAGAAAAAAAAAATTTAAAAAAAAATTGAAAAAAAAAATTCAAAAAATAAATATAAAAAAAAATTTAAAAAAAAATAAAAAATAAAAAAAAAAATAAAAAAAAATTTAAAAAAAATTCAAAAAATTAAAAAAAAATTTAAAAAAATCCAAAAAAAAATTCCAAAAAATAATTTCAAAAAAAATTTCAAAAAGATTGAAAAAAAAATTAAAAAAAATTTCAAAAAAAAACTTCAAAAAAATTTTCAAAAGAAAAAAATTTCGAAAAAAAACTTCAAAAATAAAAAATAAAAAAAAATTTCAAAAAAAATTAATTTTCCAAAAAATAAAAAAAATATTCAAAAAAAAAATTTAAAAAAAAAATTTCAAAAAAAAATTTAAAAAAATTTAAAAAAAATTTTCAATAAGAAAATTTTTCAAAAAAAAATAAAAAAAAAAACAAAAAAAAATTTAAAAAAATAAAAAAATAGTTCCAAAAAAAATTCCAAAAAAAAAATTTAAAAAAAATTTCAAAAAAATTGAAAAAAAATTCAAAAAAAATTTCAAAAAAAAACCTCAAATTTTCAAAAGAAAAAAATTTCAAAAAAAAACTTCAAAGATAAAAAATTAAAAAAAAATTCAAAAAAAATTAATTTTCAAAAAAATAAAAAAAAAATTCAAAACGAAAATTTTTCAAAAAAAATAAAAATAAAAAATTCGAAAAAAAAATTCAAAAAAAAAAATTTTCAAAACAAAAATTTCAAAAAATAAATATAAAAAAAATTTTCAAAAAAAAAATTAAAAAAATAAAAAAATAATAAAAAAAAATTCCAAAAAAAATTCCAAAAAAAAATTCCAAAAAAAAATTCCAAAAAAAATTTTCAAAAAAAAAATTCAAAAAAATTGAAAAAAAATTGAAAAAAAATTTTCAAAACAAAATTTTCAAAAAAAAAAATTTCAAAAAAAATTAATTTTCAAAAAAATCAAAAAAAAAATTCAAAACGAAAATTTTTCAAAAAAAAATAAAAATAAAAAAATTCGAAAAAAAAATTCAAAAAAAAAAATTTTCAAAAAATAAATTTCGAAAAAAATTTCGAAAAAAAAATTTTCAATAAAAAAAAATTCAAAAAAATTTTCGAAAAAAAAAGGTTTAAAAAAAAATTTCAAAAAAAAATTTAAATTTTTTTTTAAAAAAATAGAAAAAGAATTCAAAAAAAATTTTCAAAACAAAATTTTCAAAAAAAAAATTTTCAAAAAAAATAAATTTTCAAAAAAATAAAAAAAATTTCAAAACGAAAATTTTTCAAAAAAAATAAAAATAAAAAATTCGAAAAAAAAATTCAAAAAAAAAAATTAAAAAAAAAAAATTCGAAAAAAATTTCAAAAAAAAATACAAAAAAAATTTTCAAAAAAAAAATTTCCAAAAAAATTGAAAAAAAATTCAAAAAAAATTCAAAAAAAAGTTTTTTTTTTGAATTTTTTTTGAATTTTTTTTCAATCTTTTTGAAATTTTTTTTGAAATTATTTTTTGGAATTTTTTTTCGATTTTTTTTTAATTTTTTTTTAATTTTTTGAAATTTTTTTTTCGATTTTTTTTTTGAAAATTTTTTTTGAATTTTTTTTGAATTTTTTTTCAATTTTTTTTGGAAATTTTTTTCTTTTGAAAATTTTTTTGAATTTTTTTTTATTGAAAATTTTTTTTTCGAAATTTTTTTCGAAATTTATTTTTTGAAAATTTTTTTTTTGAATTTTTTTTTCGAATTTTTTTATTTTTATTTTTTTTGAAAAATTTTCGTTTTGAATTTTTTTTTTGATTTTTTTGAAAATTAATTTTTTTTGAAAATTTTTTTTTTTGAAAATCTTGTTTTGAAAATTTTTTTTCAATTTTTTGAAATTTTTTTTTGAAAATTTTTTTTGGAATTTTTTTTTGGAATTTTTTTTTGGAATTTTTTTTGGGATTTTCTTTTATTATTTTTTTATTTTTTTAATTTTTTTTTTGAAAATTTTTTTTTATATTTATTTTTTGAAATTTTTGTTTTGAAAATTTTTTTTTTGAATTTTTTTTTCGAATTTTTTATTTTTATTTTTTTTGAAAAATTTTCGTTTTGAATTTTTTTTTTATTTTTTTGAAAATTAATTTTTTTTGAATTTTTTTTTAATTTTTTATCTTTGAAGTTTTTTTTTGAAATTTTTTTCTTTTGAAAATTTGAGGGTTTTTTTTGAAATTTTTTTTGAATTTTTTTTCAATTTTTTTGAAATTTTTTTTAAAATTTTTTTTTTGGAATTTTTTTTGGAACTATTTTTTAATTTTTTTAATTTTTTTTTTGTTTTTTTTTTATTTTTTTTTTGAAAAATTTTCTTATTGAAATTTTTTTTTAAATTTTTTTAAATTTTTTTAAATTTTTTTTTGAAATTTTTTTTTTAAATTTTTTTTTTGAATATTTTTTTTATTTCTTGGAAAATTAATTTTTTTTGAAATTTTTTTTTTATTTTTTATTTTTGAAGTTTTTTTTCGAAATTTTTTTCTTTTGAAAATTTTTTTGAAGTTTTTTTTTGAAATTTTTTTGAATTTTTTTTTCAATCTTTTTGAAATTTTTTTTGAAATTATTTTTTGGAATTTTTTTTTGGATTTTTTTAAATTTTTTTTTAATTTTTTGAATTTTTTTAAATTTTTTTTTTTTTTTTTTTTTATTTTTTATTTTTTTTTTTAATTTTTTTTTATATTTATTTTTTGAATTTTTTTTTTCGATTTTTTTCTGAATTTTTTTTAAAACTGTTTTTGAAATTTTTTTTTCTAATTTTTTTAAAAAATTTTTAAATTTTTTTAAAAATTTTTTTTAAATTTTTTTTTCAAATATTTTTTTCTAAATTTTTTTCTAAATTTTTTAAAAATTTTTTTAAAATTTTTTTTCCAATTTTTTTTTGAATTTTTTCTTTCTTTTTGAAATTTTGTTTTTAATTTTTTTTTTGAAATTTTTTGAAATTTTTTTTTGAATTTTTTTTAAAATTTTTTTTTATTTTTTCTTCAAAAAATTTTTTTGAAATTTTTTTTGGAATTTTTTTTTGAATTTTTTTTTTTAATTTTTTTTCTAAATTTTTTTAAATTTTTTTTTCGAATTTTTTTTTGATTTTTTTTTTCGAAAAATTTTCGTTTTGAAATTTTTTTGAAATTTTTGTTATATTTTTTTAAGTTTTTAAAATTTTTTTTGAAATTTTTGTTTTATTTTTTCGAGTTTTTTTTTAAATTTTTTTTGAATTTTTCTGAAAATTTTTTTTTGAATTTTTTTTTGAAAGTTTTTGAAATTTATTTGAAAATTTTCAAAACAAAATTTTCAAAAAAAAAAATTTCAAAACAAAATTTTCAAAAAAAAAATTTTCAAAAAAAATTAATTTTCAAAAAAATAAAAAAAAAATCAAAAAAAAAATTTCAAAACGAAAATTTTTCAAAAAAAATAAAAAATTCGAAAAAAAAATTCAAAAAAAAAATTTTCAAAACAAAAATTTCAAAAAATTTTTTAAAAAACTTAAAAAAATATAACAAAAATTTCAAAACGAAAATTTTTCGAAAAAAAAAAATCAAAAAAAAATTCGAAAAAAAAATGTAAAAAAATTTTTAAAAAAATTTAGAAAAAAAATTTAGAAAAAAAAATTCAAAAAAAAAATTTCAAAAAAAATTTCAAAAAAATTTTTTGAAGAAAAAAAAAATTTAAAAAAAAATTTCAAAAAATTTCAAAAAAAAAAATTAAAAACAAAATTTCAAAAAGAAAAAAAAATTCAAAAAAAAATTCGAAAAAAAATTTTAAAAATTTTTTTAAAAAATTTAGAAAAAAATTCAGAAAAAAATATTTGAAAAAAAAAATTTAAAAAAAATTTTTAAAAAAATTTAAAAAAATTAAAAAAAAATTAGAAAAAAAATTAGAAAAAAAAATTTCAAAAACAGTTTTAAAAAAAATTCAGAAAAAAATCGAAAAAAAAATTCAAAAACAAAAATTTTCAAATAGAAAATTAAAAAAAATGTAAAAAAAAATCAAAAAAAAATAAAAAAAATTCAAAAAAAAATTTTCAAAAAGAAAACTCGAAAAAAAATTTTCAAGAAAAAATTTAAAAAAAAAATTCAAAAAATAAATATAAAAAAAAAAATTTAAAAAAAAAATAAAAAATAAAAAAAAATTAAAAAAAATTTTAAAAAAAATTCAAAAAATTGAAAAAAAAATTTAAAAAAATCCAAAAAAAATTCCAAAAAATAATTTTAAAAAAAATTTCAAAAAGATTGAGAAAAAAATTCAAAAAAAATTTCAAAAAAAAAACTTCAAAAAAATTTTCAAAAGAAAAAAATTTCGAAAAAAAACTTCAAAAATAAAAAATAAAAAAAAAATTTCAAAAAAAATTAATTTTCCAAAAAATAAAAAAAATATTCAAAAAAAAATTTCGAAAAAAAAATTTTCAATAAAAAAAATTTCAAGGAAATTTCAAAAAAAATTTCGAAAAATAAAATAAAAAAAAATTAAAAAAAAAAATTTCAAAAAAAAATTTAAAAAAATTTTAAAAAAATTTTCAATAAGAAAATTTTTCAAAAAAAAATTTAAAAAAAAAACATAAAAAAATTTAAAAAAATTAAAAAATAGTTCCAAAAAAAATTCCAAAAAAAAAAATTTAAAAAAAATTTCAAAAAAATTGAAAAAAAATTCAAAAAAAATTTCAAAAAAAAAACCTCAAATTTTCAAAAGAAAAAAATTTCAAAAAAAACTTCAAAGATAAAAAATTTAAAAAAAAATCAAAAAAAATTAATTTTCAAAAAAAATTTAAAAAAATTCAAAACGAAAATTTTTTAAAAAAAATAAAAATAAAAAATTCGAAAAAAAAATTCAAAAAAAAAATTTTCAAAACAAAAATTTCAAAAAATAAATATAAAAAAAAAATTCAAAAAAAAAATTTAAAAAAATAAAAAAATAATAAAAAAAAAATCCAAAAAAAATTCCAAAAAAAAATTCCAAAAAAAATTCCAAAAAAAAATTCCAAAAAAAATTTTCAAAAAAATTGAAAAAAAATTGAAAAAAAATTTTCAAAACAAAATTTTCAAAAAAAAAATTTTCAAAAAAAATTAATTTTCAAAAAAATAAAAAAAAATCAAAAAAAAATTCAAAACGAAAATTTTTCAAAAAAAATAAAAATAAAAAAATTCAAAAAAAAAATTCAAAAAAAAAATTTTCAAAAAATAAATTTCGAAAAAAATTTCAAAAAATAAATATAAAAAAAAATTTCAAAAAAAAAATTTAAAAAAATAAAAAATAAAAAAATAATAAAAAAAAAATTCCAAAAAAAAAATCAAAAAAAAATTTTCAAAAAAAAATTTCAAAAAAATTGAAAAAAAATTCAAAAAAAATTTCAAAAAAAAACTTCAAAAATAAGAAATTTGAAAAAAAAAATTTAAAAAATAGAAAAAAAATTTTAAAAAAATTTTCAAAAAATTTTCAAAAAATTTTCAAAAAAAAAATTTCAAAAAAAATTAATTTTCAAAAAAATAAAAAAAAACTCAAAAAAAAAATTCAAAACGAAAATTTTTCAAAAAAAATAAAAATATTCGAAAAAAAAATTCAAAAAAAAAATTTTCAAAAAAAAAATTTCGAAACAATTTTTAAAAAAAACGTCAAAAAAATTTTCAAAAGAAAAAATTTCCAAAAAAAATTGAAAAAAAATTTTAAAAAAAATTTCAAAAAAAAACCGATAAAAAAATTTCAAAAAATTTAAAAAAAATTTATAAAAAAATCCAAAAAAAATTCCAAAAAATAATTTCGAAAAAAAATTTCAAAAAGATTGAAAAAAATTTTAAAAAAAATTTCAAAAAAAAAACTTCAAAAAAATTTTCAAAAGAAAAAAATTTCGAAAAAATACTTCAAAAATGAAAAATTAAAAAAAATTTTCAAAAAAATTTAAATTTTTTTTTTTAAAATAGAAAAAAAATTCAAAAAAAATTTTCAAAACAAAATTTCAAAAAAAATTTTCAAAACAAAATTTCAAAAAAAAAATTTCAAAAAAAATTAATTTTCAAAAAAATAAAAAAAATTTCAAAACAAAAATTTTTCAAAAAAAATAAAAATAAAAAAATTCGAAAAAAAAATTCAAAAAAAAAATATTCTCAAAATAAATTTCGGAAAAAATTTCAAAAAAAAATTCAAAAAAATTTTTAAAAAAAACGTCAAAAAAATTTTCAAAAGATAAAAATTTCCAAAAAAAATTGAAAGAAAATTCAAAAAAATAAAAAAAAAAATTTTCAAAAAAAAATCGAAAAAAAATTTCAAAAAATTAAAAAAAATTTTAAAAAAAAATCCAAAAAAAATTCCAAAAATTAATTTCAAAAAAAAATTTCAAAAAGATTGAGAAAAAAATTCAAAAAAAATTTCAAAAAAAAACTAAAAAATTTCGAAAAAAAAATTTTCAATAAAAAAAATTTCAAGGAAATTTCAAAAAAAATTTCGAAGAAAAAAATAAAAAAAAATTTCAAAAAAATTTCAAAAAAAATTTAAAAAAAATTTTCAATAAGAAATTTTTTCAAAAATAAATAAAAAAAAAATTTCAAAAAATTAAAAAAATTATTCCAAAAAAAATTCCAAAAAAAATTAAAAAAAAAAATTCAAAAAAATTGAAAAAAAATTCAAAAAAAATTTCAAAAAAAAACCTCAAAAAAATTTTCAAAAGAAAAAAATTTCGAAAAAAAACTTCAAAGATAAAAAAATTTTAAAAAAATTTCAAAAAAAATTAATTTTCAGAAAAATAAAAAAAAATTTCAAAAAATAAATTCAAAACGATAATTTTTCTAAAAAAAAATAAAAAATTCGAAAAAAAAATTCAAAAAAAAAATTTCAAAACAAAAATTTCGAAAAAAATTTCAAAAAATAAATATAAAAAAAAAATTTCAAAAAAAAAAATTTAAAAAAAATCAAAAAAAAAATTCAAAAAGATTGAAAAAAAAAACTTCAAAAAAATTTTCAAAAGAAAAAAAATTCGAAAAAAACTTCAAAAATAAAAAATAAAAAAAAATTCAAAAAAAAATTAATTTTCAAAAAAAAAAAAAAAATATTAAAAAAAAAATTCGAAAACAAATTTCAAAAAAAAAATTTCGAAAAAAAAATTTTCAAAAAAAATTTTAAAAAAAATTCAAAAAATAATTTCGAAAAAAAAATTAAAAAAAAATTCGAAAAAAAAATTTTTTCAAAAAAAAAATTTTAAAAAAAATTCAAAAAGAAAATTCAAAACATATTTAAAAAAAAACTCCAAAAAAAAATTTGAAAAAAAAATTTAAAAAAATTTCAAAACGAAAATTTTTCGAAAAAAAAAATCAAAAAAAAATTCGAAAAAAAATGTAAAAAAATTTTTAAAAAAATTTAGAAAAAAAATTTAGAAAAAAAAATTCAAAAAAAAAATTTCAAAAAAAATTTCAAAAAAATTTTTTGAAGAAAAAAAAAATTAAAAAAAAAATTTCAAAAAATTTCAAAAAAAAAAATTAAAAACAAAATTTCAAAAAGAAAAAAAAATTCAAAAAAAAATTCGAAAAAAAATTTTAAAAATTTTTTAAAAAAATTTAGAAAAAAATTCAGAAAAAAATATTTGAAAAAAAAAATTTAAAAAAAATTTTTAAAAAATTTTTAAAAAATTTAAAAAAAATTAGAAAAAAAATTAGAAAAAAAAATTTCAAAAACAGTTTTAAAAAAAATTCAGAAAAAAATCGAAAAAAAAATTCAAAAAAAAAAATTTTCAAAACAAAAATTTCAAAAAAAAAATTTTAAAAAAAAATTAATTTTCAAAAAAATCAAAAAAAAAAATTCAAAACGAAAATTTTTCAAAAAAAATAAAAATAAAAAAATTCGAAAAAAAAATTCAAAAAAAAAATTTTCAAAAAATAAATTTCGAAAAAAATTTCGAAAAAAAAATTTTCAATAAAAAAAAATTCAAAAAAATTTTCAAAAGAAAAAAATTTCCAAAAAAAATTGAAAAAAAATTCAAAAAAAATTCAAAAAAAATTTTCAAAAAAAAAATCGAAAAAAAAATTTCAAAAAATTAAAAAAAAATTAAAAAAAAAATCGAAAAAAAATTCCAAAAAATAATTTCAAAAAAAATTTCAAAAAGATTGAAAAAAAATTCAAAAAAAATTCAAAAAAAAAACTTTTTTTTGAATTTTTTTTGAATTTTTTTTCAATTTTTTTGGAAATTTTTTTTTTGAAAATTTTTTTTGTATTTTTTTTTTGAAATTTTTTTCGAATTTTTTTTTTTAATTTTTTTTTTTGAATTTTTTTTTCGAATTTTTTATTTTTATTTTTTTTGAAAAATTTTCGTTTTGAAATTTTTTTTATTTTTTTGAAAATTTATTTTTTTTGAAAATTTTTTTTTTGAAAATTTTGTTTTGAAAATTTTTTTTTAATTCTTTTTCTATTTTTTTTAAAAAAATTTTAAATTTTTTTTTGAAATTTTTTTTTAAAACTTTTTTTTTCGAAAATTTTTTTGAAATTTATTTTTTGAAAATTTTTTTTTTGAATTTTTTTTTCGAATTTTTTTATTTTTATTTTTTTTTGAAAAATTTTCGTGTTGAATTTTTTTTTTGATTTTTTTGAAAATTAATTTTTTTTGAAATTTTTTTTTTTGAAAATTTTGTTTTGAAAATTTTTTTTCAATTTTTTTTCAATTTTTTTGAATTTTTTTTTTGAAAATTTTTTTTGGAATTTTTTTTTGGAATTTTTTTTTGGAATTTTTTTTGGAATTTTTTTTTATTATTTTTTTATTTTTTTAATTTTTTTTTTGAAAATTTTTTTTATATTTATTTTTTGAAATTTTTGTTTTGAAAATTTTTTTTTTTGAATTTTTTTTCGAATTTTTTATTTTTATTTTTTTTGAAAAATTTTCGTTTTGAATTTTTTTTTTATTTTTTTGAAAATTAATTTTTTTTGAATTTTTTTTTAATTTTTTATCTTTGAAGTTTTTTTTTGAAATTTTTTTCTTTTGAAAATTTGAGGTTTTTTTTTGAAATTTTTTTTGAATTTTTTTTCAATTTTTTTGAAATTTTTTTTAAATTTTTTTTTTGGAATTTTTTTTGGAACTATTTTTTTATTTTTTTAAATTTTTTTTTGTTTTTTTTTTTATTTTTTTTTGAAAAATTTTCTTATTGAAAATTTTTTTAAAATTTTTTTAAATTTTTTTTTGAAATTTTTTTTTTAAATTTTTTTTTTGAATATTTTTTTTATTTTTTGGAAAATTAATTTTTTTTGAAATTTTTTTTTATTTTTTATTTTTGAAGTTTTTTTTCGAAATTTTTTTCTTTTGAAAATTTTTTTGAAGTTTTTTTTTGAAATTTTTTTTAATTTTTTTTTCAATCTTTTTGAAATTTTTTTTGAAATTATTTTTTGGAATTTTTTTTTGGATTTTTTTAAATTTTTTTTTTAATTTTTTGAATTTTTTTTAAATTTTTTTTTATTTTTTTTTTATTTTTTATTTTTTTTTAAATTTTTTTTTATATTTATTTTTTGAATTTTTTTTTTCAATTTTTTTCTGAATTTTTTTTAAAACTGTTTTTGAAATTTTTTTTTCTAATTTTTTTTTCTAATTTTTTTAAAATTTTTTTAAATTTTTTTAAAAATTTTTTTTTAATTTTTTTTTCAAATATTTTTTTCTAAATTTTTTTCTAAATTTTTTAAAAATTTTTTTAAAATTTTTTTTCCAATTTTTTTTTTAATTTTTTTTTTCTTTTTGAAATTTTGTTTTTAATTTTTTTTTTGAAATTTTTTGAAATTTTTTTTTGAATTTTTTTTTAAATTTTTTTTTATTTTTTCTTCAAAAAATTTTTTTGAAATTTTTTTTGAAATTTTTTTTTTAATTTTTTTTTAAATTTTTTTTCTAAATTTTTTTAAATTTTTTTTTCGAATTTTTTTTTGATTTTTTTTTCGAAAAATTTTCGTTTTGAAATTTTTTTGAAATTTTTGTTATATTTTTTTAAGTTTTTAAAAAATTTTTTGAAATTTTTGTTTTATTTTTTCGAGTTTTTTTTGAAATTTTTTTTGAATTTTTCTGAAAATTTTTTTTTGAATTTTTTTTTTGAAAGTTTTTGAAATTTATTTGAAAATTTTCAAAACAAAATTTTCAAAAAAAAAATTTCAAAACAAAATTTTCAAAAAAAAAATTTTCAAAAAAAATTAATTTTCAAAAAAATAAAAAAAAAATAAAAAAAAAAATTTCAAAACGAAAATTTTTCAAAAAAAATAAAAAATTCGAAAAAAAAATTCAAAAAAAAAATTTTCAAAACAAAAATTTCAAAAAATTTTTTAAAAAACTTAAAAAAATATAACAAAAATTTCAAAAAAATTTCAAAACGAAAATTTTTCGAAAAAAAAAAAATCAAAAAAAAATTCGAAAAAAAATGTAAAAAAATTTTTAAAAAAATTTAGAAAAAAAATTTAGAAAAAAAAATTCAAAAAAAAAATTTCAAAAAAAATTTCAAAAAAATTTTTTGAAGAAAAAAAAAAATTAAAAAAAAAATTTCAAAAAATTTCAAAAAAAAAAATTAAAAACAAAATTTCAAAAAGAAAAAAAAATTCAAAAAAAAATTCGAAAAAAAATTTTAAAAATTTTTTAAAAAAATTTAGAAAAAAATTCAGAAAAAAATATTTGAAAAAAAAAATTTAAAAAAAATTTTTAAAAAATTTTTAAAAAATTTAAAAAAAATTAGAAAAAAAATTAGAAAAAAAAATTTCAAAAACAGTTTTAAAAAAAATTCAGAAAAAAATCGAAAAAAAAATTCAAAAAAAAAAATTTTCAAAACAAAAATTTCAAAAAAAAAATTTTCAAAAAAAATTAATTTTCAAAAAAATCAAAAAAAAAATTCAAAACGAAAATTTTTCAAAAAAAATAAAAATAAAAAAATTCGAAAAAAAAATTCAAAAAAAAAATTTTCAAAAAATAAATTTCGAAAAAAATTTCGAAAAAAAAATTTTCAATAAAAAAAAATTCAAAAAAATTTTCAAAAGAAAAAAATTTCCAAAAAAAATTGAAAAAAAATTCAAAAAAAATTCAAAAAAAATTTTCAAAAAAAAAATCGAAAAAAAAATTTCAAAAAATTAAAAAAAAATTTAAAAAAAAATCGAAAAAAAATTCCAAAAAATAATTTCAAAAAAAATTTCAAAAAGATTGAAAAAAAATTCAAAAAAAATTCAAAAAAAAAACTTTTTTTTGAATTTTTTTTGAATTTTTTTTCAATTTTTTTGGAAATTTTTTTTTTGAAAATTTTTTTTGTATTTTTTTTTGAAATTTTTTTCGAATTTTTTTTTTTTAATTTTTTTTTTTGAATTTTTTTTTCGAATTTTTTATTTTTATTTATTTTGAAAAATTTTCGTTTTGAAATTTTTTTTATTTTTTTGAAAATTTATTTTTTTTGAAAATTTTTTTTTTGAAAATTTTGTTTTGAAAATTTTTTTTGAATTCTTTTTCTATTTTTTTAAAAAAAATTTTAAATTTTTTTTTGAAATTTTTTTTTAAACCTTTTTTTTTCGAAATTTTTTTTGAAATTTATTTTTTGAAAATTTTTTTTTTGAATTTTTTTTTCGAATTTTTTTATTTTTATTTTTTTTTGAAAAATTTTCGTTTTGAATTTTTTTTTTGATTTTTTTGAAAATTAATTTTTTTTGAAATTTTTTTTTTTTGAAAATTTTGTTTTGAAAATTTTTTTTCAATTTTTTTTCAATTTTTTTGAATTTTTTTTTGAAAATTTTTTTTGGAATTTTTTTTTGGAATTTTTTTTTGGAATTTTTTTTGGAATTTTTTTTTATTATTTTTTTATTTTTTTAATTTTTTTTTTGAAAATTTTTTTTATATTTATTTTTTGAAATTTTTGTTTTGAAAATTTTTTTTTTTGAATTTTTTTTTCGAATTTTTTATTTTTATTTTTTTTGAAAAATTTTCGTTTTGAATTTTTTTTTTATTTTTTTGAAAATTAATTTTTTTTGAATTTTTTTTTAATTTTTTATCTTTGAAGTTTTTTTTTGAAATTTTTTTCTTTTGAAAATTTGAGGTTTTTTTTTGAAATTTTTTTTGAATTTTTTTTCAATTTTTTTTAAATTTTTTTTAAATTTTTTTTTTGGAATTTTTTTTGGAACTATTTTTTTATTTTTTTAAATTTTTTTTTGTTTTTTTTTTTATTTTTTTTTGAAAAATTTTCTTATTGAAAATTTTTTTTAAATTTTTTTAAATTTTTTTTTGAAATTTTTTTTTTAAATTTTTTTTTTGAATATTTTTTTTATTTTTTGGAAAATTAATTTTTTTTGAAATTTTTTTTTATTTTTTATTTTTGAAGTTTTTTTTCGAAATTTTTTTCTTTTGAAAATTTTTTTGAAGTTTTTTTTTGAAATTTTTTTAAATTTTTTTTTCAATCTTTTTGAAATTTTTTTTGAAATTATTTTTTGGAATTTTTTTTTGGATTTTTTTAAATTTTTTTTTTAATTTTTTGAATTTTTTTAAAATTTTTTTTTATTTTTTTTTTTATTTTTTATTTTTTTTTTAATTTTTTTTTATATTTATTTTTTGAATTTTTTTTTTCAATTTTTTTCTGAATTTTTTTTGAAACTGTTTTCGAATTTTTTTTTTCTAATTTTTTTTTCTAATTTTTTTAAAAATTTTTTAAATTTTTTTAAAAATTTTTTTTAAATTTTTTTTTCAAATATTTTTTTCTAAATTTTTTTCTAAATTTTTTAAAAATTTTTTTAAAATTTTTTTTCCAATTTTTTTTTTAATTTTTTTTTTCTTTTTGAAATTTTGTTTTTAATTTTTTTTTTGAAATTTTTTGAAATTTTTTTTTGAATTTTTTTTTAAATTTTTTTTTATTTTTTCTTCAAAAAATTTTTTTGAAATTTTTTTTGAAATTTTTTTTTGAATTTTTTTTTAAATTTTTTCTCTAAATTTTTTTAAAATTTTTTTTCGAATTTTTTTTTGATTTTTTTTTCGAAAAATTTTCGTTTTGAAATTTTTTTGAAATTTTTGTTATATTTTTTTAAGTTTTTAAAAATTTTTTTGAAATTTTTGTTTTATTTTTTCGAGTTTTTTTTGAAATTTTTTTTGAATTTTTCTGAAAATTTTTTTTTGAATTTTTTTTTGAAAGTTTTTGAAATTTATTTGAAAATTTTCAAAACAAAATTTTCAAAAAAAAAAATTTCAAAACAAAATTTTCAAAAAAAAAATTTTCAAAAAAAATTAATTTTCAAAAAAATAAAAAAAAAATAAAAAAAAAATTTCAAAACGAAAATTTTTCAAAAAAAATAAAAAATTCGAAAAAAAAATTCAAAAAAAAAATTTTCAAAACAAAAATTTCAAAAAATTTTTTAAAAAACTTAAAAAAATATAACAAAAATTTCAAAAAAATTTCAAAACGAAAATTTTTCGAAAAAAAAAAATCAAAAAAAAATTCGAAAAAAAATGTAAAAAAATTTTTAAAAAAATTTAGAAAAAAAATTTAGAAAAAAAAATTCAAAAAAAAAATTTCAAAAAAAATTTCAAAAAAATTTTTTGAAGAAAAAAAAAATTAAAAAAAAAAATTTCAAAAAATTTCAAAAAAAAAAATTAAAAACAAAATTTCAAAAAGAAAAAAAAATTCAAAAAAAAATTCGAAAAAAAATTTTAAAAATTTTTTAAAAAAATTTAGAAAAAAATTCAGAAAAAAATATTTGAAAAAAAAAATTTAAAAAAAATTTTTAAAAAATTTTTAAAAAATTTAAAAAAAATTAGAAAAAAAACTAGAAAAAAAAATTTCAAAAACAGTTTAAAAAAAAATTCAGAAAAAAATCGAAAAAAAAATTCAAAAAAAAAAATTTTCAAATAGAAAATAAAAAAAAATGTAAAAAAAAATCAAAAAAAAAATAAAAAAAATTCAAAAAAAAATTTTCAAAAAGAAAACTCGAAAAAAAATTTTCAAGAAAAAATTTAAAAAAAAATTCAAAAAATAAATATAAAAAAAAAATTTCAAAAAAAAATAAAAAATAAAAAAAAATTAAAAAAAATTTAAAAAAAAATTCAAAAAATTGAAAAAAAAATTAAAAAAAATCCAAAAAAAATTCCAAAAAATAATTTCAAAAAAAAATTTCAAAAAGATTGAGAAAAAAATTCAAAAAAAATTTCAAAAAAAAAATTTTCAAAAAAAATTTATTTTCAAAAAAATAAAAAAAAATCAAAAAAAAATTCAAAACGAAAATTTTTCAAAAAAAAATAAAAATAAAAAAATTCAAAAAAAAAATTTTCAAAAAATAAATTTCGAAAAAAATTTCAAAAAATAAATATAAAAAAAAATTTCAAAAAAAAAATTTAAAAAAATAAAAAATAAAAAAATAATAAAAAAAATTCCAAAAAAAAAATCCAAAAAAAATTTTCAAAAAAAAATTTCAAAAAAATTGAAAAAAAATTCAAAAAAAATTTCAAAAAAAAACCTCAAAAAAATTTTCATAAGAAAAAAATTTCAAAAAAAACTTCAAAAATAAGAAATTTGAAAAAAAAAATTTAAAAAATAGAAAAAAAATTTTAAAAAAATTTTCAAAAAAAAAATTTAAAAAAAAATTAATTTTCAAAAAAATAAAAAAAAACTCAAAAAAAAATTCAAAACGAAAATTTTTCAAAAAAAATAAAAATATTCGAAAAAAAAATTCAAAAAAAAAATTTTCAAAAAAAAAATTTCGAAACAATTTTTAAAAAAAACGTCAAAAAAATTTTCAAAAGAAAAAATTTCCAAAAAAAATTGAAAAAAAATTTTAAAAAAAATTTCAAAAAAAAACGATAAAAAAATTTCAAAAAATTTAAAAAAAATTTATAAAAAAATCCAAAAAAAATTCCAAAAAATAATTTCGAAAAAAAATTTCAAAAAGATTGAAAAAAAATTTTAAAATAAATTTCAAAAAAAAAACTTCAAAAAAATTTTCAAAAGAAAAAAATTTCGAAAAAATACTTCAAAAATGAAAAATTAAAAAAAAATTTCAAAAAAATTTAAATTTTTTTTTTTAAATAGAAAAAAAATTCAAAAAAAATTTTCAAAACAAAATTTCAAAAAAAAAATTTCAAAAAAAATTAATTTTCAAAAAAATAAAAAAAATTTCAAAACAAAAATTTTTCAAAAAAAATAAAAATAAAAAAATTCGAAAAAAAAATTCAAAAAAAAAATATTCTCAAAATAAATTTCGGAAAAAATTTCAAAAAAAAATTCAAAAAATTTTTTAAAAAAAACGTCAAAAAAATTTTCAAAAGAAAAAAATTTCCAAAAAAAATTGAAAGAAAATTCAAAAAAATTTAAAAAAAAAAATTTCAAAAAAAAAACAAAAAAAAATTTCAAAAAATTAAAAAAAAAATTTAAAAAAAATCCAAAAAAAATTCCAAAAATTAATTTCAAAAAAAAATTTCAAAAAGATTGAAAAAAAATTCAAAAAAAATTTCAAAAAAAAAACTAAAAAATTTCGAAAAAAAAATTTTCAATAAAAAAAATTTCAAGGAAATTTCAAAAAAATTTTCGAAGAAAAAAATAAAAAAAAAATTCAAAAAAATTTCAAAAAAAATTTTAAAAAAATTTTCAATAAGAAAATTTTTCAAAAATAAATAAAAAAAAAAATTTCAAAAAATTAAAAAAATTATTCCAAAAAAAATTCCAAAAAAAATTTTTAAAAAAAATTCAAAAAAATTGAAAAAAAATTCAAAAAAAATTTCAAAAAAAAACCTCAAAAAAATTTTCAAAAGAAAAAAATTTCGAAAAAAAACTTCAAAGATAAAAAAATTTTAAAAAAATTTCAAAAAAAATTAATTTTCAGAAATTTTTTTTTTTAATTTTTTTTTTCGAAAATTTTTTTGAATTTTTTTTTATTGAAAATTTTTTTTTATTGAAAATTTTTTTTTCGAAATTTTTTTCGAAATTTATTTTTTGAAAAATTTTTTTTTGAATTTTTTTTTCGAATTTTTTTACTTTTATTTTTTTGAAAAATTTTCGTTTTGAATTTTTTTTTTGATTTTTTTTTATTTTTTTGAAAATAATTTTTTTTTGAAAATTTTTTTTTTGAAAATTTTGTTTTGAAAATTTTTTTTCAATTTTTTTTTTCAATTTTTTTGAAATTTTTTTTTGAAAATTTTTTTTGGAATTTTTTTTTGGAATTTTTTTTTGGAATTTTTTTTGGAATTTTTTTTTATTATTTTTTTATTTTTTTTAATTTTTTTTTTGAAAATTTTTTTTTATATTTATTTTTTGAAATTTTTGTTTGAAAATTTTTTTTTTGAATTTTTTTTTCGAATTTTTTGTTTTTATTTTTTTTGAAAAATTTTCGTTTTGAATTTTTTTTTTATTTTTTTGAAAATTAATTTTTTTTGAATTTTTTTTTAATTTTTTATCTTTGAAGTTTTTTTTTGAAATTTTTTTCTTTTGAAAATTTGAGGTTTTTTTTGAAATTTTTTTTGAATTTTTTTTCAATTTTTTTGAAATTTTTTTTAAAATTTTTTTTTGGAATTTTTTTTGGAACTATTTTTTTATTTTTTTAAATTTTTTTTTGTTTTTTTTTATTTTTTTTTTGAAAAATTTTCTTATTGAAAATTTTTTTAAAATTTTTTTAAATTTTTTTTTGAAATTTTTTTTTTTAATTTTTTTTTTATTTTATTTTTCGATTTTTTTTTGAAATTTCCTTGAAATTTTTTTCATTGAAAATTTTTTTTTCGAAATTTTTTTTTTGAATATTTTTTTTATTTTTTTGAAAATTATTTTTTTTTGAAATTTTTTTTTTATTTTTTATTTTTGAAGTTTTTTTTCGAAATTTTTTTTGTATTTTTTTTTGAAATTTTTTTCGAAATTTTTTTTTTGAAAATTTTTTTTTGTGAATTTTTTTTTCGAATTTTTTTATTTTTATTTTTTTTGAAAAATTTTCGTTTTGAAATTTTTTTTATTTTTTTGAAAATTTTTTTTTTTCGAAAATTTTTTTTTTGAAAATTTTGTTGTGAAAATTTTTTTTGAATTCTTTTTCTATTTTTTAAAAAAAAAATTTAAATTTTTTTTTGAAATTTTTTTTTTTTAATTTTTTTTTTCGAAAATTTTTTTAAATTTTTTTTTATTGAAAATTTTTTTTTCGAAATTTTTTTCGAAATTTATTTTTTGAAAATTTTTTTTTTGAATTTATTTTTCGAATTTTTTTATTTTTATTTTTTTTTGAAAAATTTTCGTTTTGAATTTTTTTTTGATTTTTTTTTATTTTTTTGAAAATTAATTTTTTTTGAAAATTTTTTTTTTGAAAATTTTGTTTTGAAAATTTTTTTTCAATTTTTTTGAAATTTTTTTGAAATTTTTTTTTGAAAATTGTTTTTGGAATTTTTGTTTTGAAAATTATTTTTTTGAATTTTTTTTTCGAATTTTTTATTTTTATTTTTTTTGAAAAATTTTCCTTTTCAATTTTTTTTTTTATTTTTTTGAAAATTAATTTTTTTTGAATTTTTTTTTTAATTTTTTATCTTTAAAGTTTTTTTTTGAAATTTTTTTCTTTTGAAAATTTGAGGTTTTTTTTTGAAATTTTTTTTGAATTTTTTTAAAATTTTTTTTTGTTTTTTTTTTATTTTTTTTTTGAAAAATTTTCTTATTGAAAATTTTTTTAAAATTTTTTTTGAAATTTTTTTGAAAATTTTTTTTATTTTTTTCTTCGAAATTTTTTTTGAAATTTCCTTGAAATTTTTTTTATTGAAAATTTTTTTTTCGAAATTTTTTAGTTTTTTTTTTGAAATTTTTTTTGAATTTTTTTTCAATCTTTTTGAAATTTTTTTTTGAAATTAATTTTTGGAATTTTTTTTGGATTTTTTAAAAAAATTTTTTTTAATTTTTTGAAATTTTTTTTCGATTTTTTTTTTGAAAATTTTTTTTTTAAATTTTTTTGAATTTTTTTTCAATTTTTTTTGGAAATTTTTTTCTTTTGAAAATTTTTTTGACGTTTTTTTTAAAAATTTTTTTGATTTTTTTTTTTGAAATTTTTTCCGAAATTTATTTTGAGAATATTTTTTTTCTGAATTTTTTTTTCGAATTTTTTTATTTTTATTTTTTTTGAAAAATTTTTGTTTTGAAATTTTTTTTATTTTTTTGAAAATTAATTTTTTTTGAAATTTTTTTTTTGAAATTTTGTTTTGAAAATTTTTTTTGAATTTTTTTTCTATTTTTAAAAAAAAATTTTAAATTTTTTTTGAAATTTTTTTTAAATTTTTCATTTTTGAAGTTTTTTTTCGAAATTTTTTTCTTTTGAAAATTTTTTTGAAGTTTTTTTTTTTTAATTTTTTTTTTAATTTTTTCAATCTTTTTGAAATTTTTTTTCGAAATTATTTTTTGGAATTTTTTTTGGATTTTTTTATAAATTTTTTTTTAATTTTTTGAAATTTTTTTATCGGTTTTTTTTTGAAATTTTTTTTAAAATTTTTTTTCAATTTTTTTTGGAAATTTTTTCTTTTGAAAATTTTTTTGACGTTTTTTTTAAAAATTGTTTCGTAATTTTTTTTTTGAAAATTTTTTTTTTGAATTTTTTTTTCGAATATTTTTATTTTTTTTGAAAAATTTTCGTTTTGAATTTTTTTTTTGAGTTTTTTTTTATTTTTTTGAAAATTAATTTTTTTTGAAAATTTTTTTAAAATTTTTTTTCTATTTTTTAAAATTTTTTTTTCAAATTTCTTATTTTTGAAGTTTTTTTAGAAATTTTTTTCTTTTGAAAATTTTTTTGAGGTTTTTTTTTGAAATTTTTTTTGAATTTTTTTTCAATTTTTTTGAAATTTTTTTTTGAAAATTTTTTTTGGATTTTTTTTTTTGGAATTTTTTTTTTATTATTTTTTTATTTTTGATTTTTTTAAATTTTTTTTTTGAAATTTTTTTTTATATTTATTTTTTGAAATTTTTTTCGAAATTTATTTTTTGAAAATTTTTTTTTTGAATTTTTTTTTCGAATTTTTTTATTTTTATTTTTTTTGAAAAATTTTCGTTTTGAATTTTTTTTTGATTTTTTTTTATTTTTTTGAAAATTAATTTTTTTTGAAAATTTTTTTTTTGAAAATTTTGTTTTGAAAATTTTTTTTCAATTTTTTTGAAAATTTTTTTTCAATTTTTTTGAAAAATTTTTTTGGAATTTTTTTTTGGAATTTTTTTTTGGAATTTTTTTTTGGAATTTTTTTTGGATTTTTTTTTTATTATTTTTTTATTTTTTTAAATTTTTTTTTTGAATTTTTTTTTTATATTTATTTTTTGAAATTTTTGTTTTGAAAATTTTTTTTTTGAATTTTTTTTTCGAATTTTTTATTTTTTTTGAAAAATTTTCGTTTTGAATTTTTTTTTTATTTTTTTGAAAATTAATTTTTTTTGAATTTTTTTTTAATTTTTTATCTTTGAAGTTTTTTTTTGAAATTTTTTTCTTTTGAAAATTTGAGGTTTTTTTTTTGAATTTTTTTTGAATTTTTTTGAAATTTTTTTGAAATTTTTTTTAAAATTTTTTTTTGGAATTTTTTTTGGAACTATTTTTTAATTTTTTTTCTGTTTTTTTTTTTAATTTTTTTTTTATTTTATTTTTCGAAATTTTTTTTGAAATTTCCTTGAAATTTTTTTTATTGAAAATTTTTTTTTCGAAATTTTTTTTTTGAATATTTTTTTTTATTTTTTGGAAAATTAATTTTTTTTGAATTTTTTTTTTTATTTTTTATTTTTGAAGTTTTTTTTCGAAATTTTTTTCTTTTGAAAATTTTTTTGAGGTTTTTTTTTGAAATTTTTTATGGATTTTTTTTTGGAATTTTTTTTTATTATTTTTTTATTTTTGATTTTTTTAAATTTTTTTTTTGAAATTTTTTTTATATTTATTTTTTGAAATTTTTTTCGAAATTTATTTTTTGAAAATTTTTTTTTTGAATTTTTTTTTCGAATTTTTTTATTTTTATTTTTTTTGGAAAATTTTCGTTTTGAATTTTTTTTTTGATTTTTTTTTATTTTTTTGAAAATTAATTTTTTTTGAAAATTTTTTTTTTGAAAATTTTGTTTTGAAAATTTTTTTTCAATTTTTTTTGGAATTTTTTTTCGGAATTTTTTTTTGGAATTTTTTTTTGGAATTTTTTTTGGATTTTTTTTTATTATTTTTTTATTTTTTTAAATTTTTTTTTTGAATTTTTTTTTTTATATTTATTTTTTGAAATTTTTATTTTGAAAATTTTTTTTTTGAATTTTTTTTTCGAATTTTTTATTTTTTTTGAAAAATTTTCGTTTTGAATTTTTTTTTTATTTTTTTGAAAATTAATTTTTTTTGAATTTTTTTTTAATTTTTTATCTTTGAAGTTTTTTTTTGAAATTTTTTTCTTTTGAAAATTTGAGGTTTTTTTTTTGAATTTTTTTTGAATTTTTTTGAAATTTTTTTGAAATTTTTTTTAAAATTTTTTTTTTGGAATTTTTTTTGGAACTATTTTTTAATTTTTTTAAATTTTTTTCTTTTTTTTTTATTTTTTTTTTGAAAAATTTTCTTATTGAAAATTTTTTTAAAATTTTTTTAAATTTTTTTTTGAAATTTTTTTTTTTAATTTTTTTTTTCGAAATTTTTTTTGAAATTTCCTTGAAATTTTTTTTATTGAAAATTTTTTTTTCGAAATTTTTTTTTTGAATATTTTTTTTATTTTTTGGAAAATTAATTTTTTTTGAAATTTTTTTTTTTATTTTTTATTTTTGAAGTTTTTTTTCGAAATTTTTTTCTTTTGAAAATTTTTTTGAAGTTTTTTTTTTGAAATTTTTTTTGAATTTTTTTCTCAATCTTTTTGAAATTTTTTTTTGAAATTATTTTTTGGAATTTTTTTTTGGATTTTTTAAAATTTTTTTTTCAATTTTTTTAATTTTTTTTTAAATTTTTTTTTATTTTTTTTTTCATTTTTTATTTCTTTTTGAAAATTTTTTTTTGAATTTTTTTTATTTTTTTTTTGATTTTTTTTACATTTTTTTTTATTTTCTTTTTGAAAATTTTTTTTTTCGATTTTTTTCTGAATTTTTTTTAAAACTGTTTTTGAAATTTTTTTTTCTAATTTTTTTTCTAATTTTTTTTAAATTTTTTTAAATTTTTTTAAAAATTTTTTTTAAATTTTTTTTTTCAAATATTTTTTTCTAAATTTTTTTCTAAATTTTTTAAAAAAATTTTTAAAATTTTTTTCGAATTTTTTTTTGAATTTTTTTTTTCTTTTTGAAATTTTGTTTTTAATTTTTTTTTTTGAAATTTTTTGAAATTTTTTTTTGATTTTTTTTTAAATTTTTTTTTTCTTCAAAAAATTTTTTTGAAATTTTTTTTTTGAATTATTTTTTCTAAATTTTTTTTCTAAATTTTTTTAAAAATTTTTTTACATTTTTTTTTCGAATTTTTTTTGATTTTTTTTTCGAAAAATTTTCGTTTTGAAATTTTTTTGAAATTTTTGTTATATTTTTTTAAGTTTTTTAAAAAAATTTTTGAAATTTTTGTTTTGAAAATTTTTTTTTTGAATTTTTTTTTCGAATTTTTTATTTTTTTTGAAAAATTTTCGTTTTGAATTTTTTTTTTGAGTTTTCTTTTATTTTTTCGAAAATTAATTTTTTTTGAAATTTTTTTTTTGAAAATTTTTTAAAAATTTTTTTTCTATTTTTTAAATTTTTTTTTTCAAATTTCTTATTTTTGAAGTTTTTTTCGAAATTTTTTTCTTTTGAAAATTTTTTTGAGGTTTTTTTTCGAAATTTTTTTTGAATTTTTTTTCAATTTTTTTGAAATTTTTTTTTGAAAATTTTTTTTGGATTTTTTTTTTTGGAATTTTTTTTAATTATTTTTTTATTTTTGATTTTTTTAAATTTTTTTTTTGAATTTTTTTTTTATATTTATTTTTTGAAATTTTTTTCGAAATTTATTTTTTGAAAATTTTTTTTTTTAATTTTTTTTTCGAATTTTTTTATTTTTATTTTTTTTGAAAAATTTTCGTTTTGAATTTTTTTTTTTTGATTTTTTTTTATTTTTTTGAAAATTAATTTTTTTTGAAAATTTTTTTTTTGAAAATTTTGTTTTTAAAATTTTTTTTCAATTTTTTTGAAAATTTTTTTTGGAATTTTTTTTTGGAATTTTTTTTTGGAATTTTTTTTGGATTTTTTTAAATTTTTTTTTTAATTTTTTGAATTTTTTTTTAATTTTTTTTTATTTTTTTTTTATTTTTTATTTTTTTTTTAATTTTTTTTTATATTTATTTTTTGAATTTTTTTTTCGATTTTTTTCTGAATTTTTTTTAAAACTGTTTTTGAAATTTTTTTTTCTAATTTTTTTTTCTAATTTTTTTAAAAATTTTTTAAATTTTTTTAAAAATTTTTTTTAAATTTTTTTTTCAAATATTTTTTTCTAAATTTTTTTCTAAATTTTTTAAAAATTTTTTTAAAATTTTTTTTCCAATTTTTTTTTTAATTTTTTTTTTCTTTTTGAAATTTTGTTTTTAATTTTTTTTTTGAAATTTTTTGAAATTTTTTTTTGATTTTTTTTTTAAATTTTTTTTTATTTTTTCTTCAAAAAATTTTTTTGAAATTTTTTTTTGAATTTTTTTTTAAAATTTTTTTTCTAAATTTTTTTAAAATTTTTTTTCGAATTTTTTTTTGATTTTTTTTTCGAAAAATTTTCGTTTTGAAATTTTTTTGAAATTTTTGTTATATTTTTTTAAGTTTTTAAAAATTTTTTTGAAATTTTTGTTTTATTTTTTCGAGTTTTTTTTGAAATTTTTTTTGAATTTTTCTGAAAATTTTTTTTTGAATTTTTTTTTGAAAGTTTTTGAAATTTATTTGAAAATTTTCAAAACAAAATTTTCAAAAAAAAAAATTTCAAAACAAAATTTTCAAAAAAAAAATTTTCAAAAAAAATTAATTTTCAAAAAAATAAAAAAAAAATAAAAAAAAAAATTTCAAAACGAAAATTTTTCAAAAAAAATAAAAAATTCGAAAAAAAAATTCAAAAAAAAAATTTTCAAAACAAAAATTTCAAAAAATTTTTTAAAAAACTTAAAAAAATATAACAAAAATTTCAAAAAAATTTCAAAACGAAAATTTTTCGAAAAAAAAAAAATCAAAAAAAAATTCGAAAAAAAATGTAAAAAAATTTTTAAAAAAATTTAGAAAAAAAATTTAGAAAAAAAAATTCAAAAAAAAAATTTCAAAAAAAATTTCAAAAAAATTTTTGAAGAAAAAAAAAATTAAAAAAAAAAATTTCAAAAAATTTCAAAAAAAAAAATTAAAAACAAAATTTCAAAAAGAAAAAAAAATTCAAAAAAAAATTCGAAAAAAAATTTTAAAAATTTTTTTAAAAAATTTAGAAAAAAATTCAGAAAAAAATATTTGAAAAAAAAAATTTAAAAAAAATTTTTAAAAAATTTTTAAAAAATTTAAAAAAAATTAGAAAAAAAATTAGAAAAAAAAATTTCAAAAACAGTTTTAAAAAAAATTCAGAAAAAAATCGAAAAAAAAATTCAAAAAAAAAAATTTTCAAAACAAAAATTTCAAAAAAAAAATTTTCAAAAAAAATTAATTTTCAAAAAAATCAAAAAAAAAAATTCAAAACGAAAATTTTTCAAAAAAAATAAAAATAAAAAAATTCGAAAAAAAAATTCAAAAAAAAAATTTTCAAAAAATAAATTTCGAAAAAAATTTCGAAAAAAAAATTTTCAATAAAAAAAAATTCAAAAAAATTTTCAAAAGAAAAAAATTTCCAAAAAAAATTGAAAAAAAATTCAAAAAAAATTCAAAAAAAAATTTCAAAAAAAAAATCGAAAAAAAAATTTCAAAAAATTAAAAAAAAATTAAAAAAAAAATCGAAAAAAAATTCCAAAAAATAATTTCAAAAAAAATTTCAAAAAGATTGAAAAAAAATTCAAAAAAAATTCAAAAAAAAAACTTTTTTTTGAATTTTTTTTGAATTTTTTTTCAATTTTTTTGGAAATTTTTTTTTTGAAAATTTTTTTTGTATTTTTTTTGAAATTTTTTTCGAATTTTTTTTTTAATTTTTTTTTTTGAATTTTTTTTTCGAATTTTTTATTTTTTTTTTTTTTGAAAAATTTTCGTTTTGAAATTTTTTTTATTTTTTTGAAAATTTATTTTTTTTGAAAATTTTTTTTTTGAAAATTTTGTTTTGAAAATTTTTTTTGAATTCTTTTTCTATTTTTTTAAAAAAAATTATAAATTTTTTTTTGAAATTTTTTTTTAAACCTTTTTTTTTCGAAAATTTTTTTGAAATTTATTTTTTGAAAATTTTTTTTTTGAATTTTTTTTTCGAATTTTTTTATTTTTATTTTTTTTTGAAAAATTTTCGTGTTGAATTTTTTTTTTGATTTTTTTGAAAATTAATTTTTTTTGAAATTTTTTTTTTTGAAAATTTTGTTTTGAAAATTTTTTTTCAATTTTTTTTCAATTTTTTTGAATTTTTTTTTTGAAAATTTTTTTTGGAATTTTTTTTTGGAATTTTTTTTTGGAATTTTTTTTGGAATTTTTTTTTATTATTTTTTTATTTTTTTAATTTTTTTTTTGAAAATTTTTTTTATATTTATTTTTTGAAATTTTTGTTTTGAAAATTTTTTTTTTTGAATTTTTTTTTCGAATTTTTTATTTTTATTTTTTTTGAAAAATTTTCGTTTTGAATTTTTTTTTTATTTTTTTGAAAATTAATTTTTTTTGAATTTTTTTTTAATTTTTTATCTTTGAAGTTTTTTTTTGAAATTTTTTTCTTTTGAAAATTTGAGGTTTTTTTTTGAAATTTTTTTTGAATTTTTTTCAATTTTTTTGAAATTTTTTTTAAATTTTTTTTTTGGAATTTTTTTTGGAACTATTTTTTTATTTTTTTAAATTTTTTTTTGTTTTTTTTTTTATTTTTTTTTGAAAAATTTTCTTATTGAAAATTTTTTTAAAATTTTTTTAAATTTTTTTTTGAAATTTTTTTTTTAAATTTTTTTTTTGAATATTTTTTTTATTTTTTGGAAAATTAATTTTTTTTGAAATTTTTTTTTATTTTTTATTTTTGAAGTTTTTTTTCGAAATTTTTTTCTTTTGAAAATTTTTTTGAAGTTTTTTTTTGAAATTTTTTTTAATTTTTTTTTCAATCTTTTTGAAATTTTTTTTGAAATTATTTTTTGGAATTTTTTTTTGGATTTTTTTAAATTTTTTTTTTAATTTTTTGAATTTTTTTTAAATTTTTTTTTATTTTTTTTTATTTTTTATTTTTTTTTAAATTTTTTTTTATATTTATTTTTTGAATTTTTTTTTTCAATTTTTTTCTGAATTTTTTTTAAAACTGTTTTTGAAATTTTTTTTTCTAATTTTTTTTTCTAATTTTTTTAAAACTTTTTTAAATTTTTTTAAAAATTTTTTTTAAATTTTTTTTTCAAATATTTTTTTCTAAATTTTTTTCTAAATTTTTTAAAAATTTTTTTAAAATTTTTTTTCCAATTTTTTTTTTAATTTTTTTTTTCTTTTTGAAATTTTGTTTTTAATTTTTTTTTTGAAATTTTTTGAAATTTTTTTTTGAATTTTTTTTTAAATTTTTTTTTATTTTTTCTTCAAAAAATTTTTTTGAAATTTTTTTTGAAATTTTTTTTTGAATTTTTTTTTAAATTTTTTTTCTAAATTTTTTTAAATTTTTTTTTCGAATTTTTTTTTGATTTTTTTTTCGAAAAATTTTCGTTTTGAAATTTTTTTGAAATTTTTGTTATATTTTTTTAAGTTTTTAAAAAATTTTTTGAAATTTTTGTTTTATTTTTTCGAGTTTTTTTGAAATTTTTTTTGAATTTTTCTGAAAATTTTTTTTTGAATTTTTTTTTGAAAGTTTTTGAAATTTATTTGAAAATTTTCAAAACAAAATTTTCAAAAAAAAAAATTTCAAAACAAAATTTTCAAAAAAAAAATTTTCAAAAAAAATTAATTTTCAAAAAAATAAAAAAAAAATAAAAAAAAAAATTTCAAAACGAAAATTTTTCAAAAAAAATAAAAAATTCGAAAAAAAAATTCAAAAAAAAAATTTTCAAAACAAAAATTTCAAAAAATTTTTTAAAAAACTTAAAAAAATATAACAAAAATTTCAAAAAAATTTCAAAACGAAAATTTTTCGAAAAAAAAAAATCAAAAAAAAATTCGAAAAAAAATGTAAAAAAATTTTTAAAAAAATTTAGAAAAAAAATTTAGAAAAAAAATTCAAAAAAAAAATTTCAAAAAAAATTTCAAAAAAATTTTTTGAAGAAAAAAAAAATTAAAAAAAAAAAATTTCAAAAAATTTCAAAAAAAAAAATTAAAAACAAAATTTCAAAAAGAAAAAAAAATTCAAAAAAAAATTCGAAAAAAAATTTTAAAAATTTTTTAAAAAAATTTAGAAAAAAATTCAGAAAAAAATATTTGAAAAAAAAAATTTAAAAAAAATTTTTAAAAAATTTTTAAAAAATTTAAAAAAAATTAGAAAAAAAATTAGAAAAAAAAATTTCAAAAACAGTTTTAAAAAAAATTCAGAAAAAAATCGAAAAAAAAATTCAAAAAAAAAAAATTTCAAAACAAAAATTTCAAAAAAAAAATTTTCAAAAAAAATTAATTTTCAAAAAAATCAAAAAAAAAATTCAAAACGAAAATTTTTCAAAAAAAATAAAAATAAAAAAATTCGAAAAAAAAATTCAAAAAAAAAATTTTCAAAAAATAAATTTCGAAAAAAATTTCGAAAAAAAAATTTTCAATAAAAAAAAATTCAAAAAAATTTTCAAAAGAAAAAAATTTCCAAAAAAAATTGAAAAAAAATTCAAAAAAAATTCAAAAAAAATTTTCAAAAAAAAAATCGAAAAAAAAATTTCAAAAAATTAAAAAAAAATTAAAAAAAAATCGAAAAAAAATTCCAAAAAATAATTTCAAAAAAAATTTCAAAAAGATTGAAAAAAAATTCAAAAAAAATTCAAAAAAAAAACTTTTTTTTGAATTTTTTTTGAATTTTTTTTCAATTTTTTTGGAAATTTTTTTTTTGAAAATTTTTTTTGTATTTTTTTTTGAAATTTTTTTCGAATTTTTTTTTTTTAATTTTTTTTTTTGAATTTTTTTTTCGAATTTTTTATTTTTATTTTTTTTGAAAAATTTTCGTTTTGAAATTTTTTTTATTTTTTTGAAAATTTATTTTTTTTGAAAATTTTTTTTTTGAAAATTTTGTTTTGAAAATTTTTTTTGAATTCTTTTTCTATTTTTTTAAAAAAAATTTTAAATTTTTTTTTGAAATTTTTTTTAAACCTTTTTTTTTCGAAATTTTTTTTGAAATTTATTTTTTGAAAATTTTTTTTTTGAATTTTTTTTTCGAATTTTTTTATTTTTATTTTTTTTTGAAAAATTTTCGTTTTGAATTTTTTTTTTGATTTTTTTGAAAATTAATTTTTTTTGAAATTTTTTTTTTTTGAAAATTTTGTTTTGAAAATTTTTTTTCAATTTTTTTTCAATTTTTTTGAATTTTTTTTTTGAAAATTTTTTTGGAATTTTTTTTTGGAATTTTTTTTTGGAATTTTTTTTGGAATTTTTTTTTATTATTTTTTTATTTTTTTAATTTTTTTTTTGAAAATTTTTTTTATATTTATTTTTTGAAATTTTTGTTTTGAAAATTTTTTTTTTTGAATTTTTTTTTCGAATTTTTTATTTTTATTTTTTTTGAAAAATTTTCGTTTTGAATTTTTTTTTTATTTTTTTGAAAATTAATTTTTTTTGAATTTTTTTTTAATTTTTTATCTTTGAAGTTTTTTTTTGAAATTTTTTTCTTTTGAAAATTTGAGGTTTTTTTTTGAAATTTTTTTTGAATTTTTTTTCAATTTTTTTGAAATTTTTTTTAAATTTTTTTTTTGGAATTTTTTTTGGAACTATTTTTTTATTTTTTTAAATTTTTTTTTGTTTTTTTTTTATTTTTTTTTGAAAAATTTTCTTATTGAAAATTTTTTTTAAATTTTTTTAAATTTTTTTTTGAAATTTTTTTTTTAAATTTTTTTTTTGAATATTTTTTTTATTTTTTGGAAAATTAATTTTTTTTGAAATTTTTTTTTATTTTTTATTTTTGAAGTTTTTTTTCGAAATTTTTTTCTTTTGAAAATTTTTTTGAAGTTTTTTTTTGAAATTTTTTTAAATTTTTTTTTCAATCTTTTTGAAATTTTTTTTGAAATTATTTTTTGGAATTTTTTTTTGGATTTTTTTAAATTTTTTTTTTAATTTTTTGAATTTTTTTTAAATTTTTTTTTATTTTTTTTTTATTTTTTATTTTTTTTTAAATTTTTTTTTATATTTATTTTTTCAATTTTTTTTTTCAATTTTTTTCTGAATTTTTTTTGAAACTGTTTTTGAAATTTTTTTTTCTAATTTTTTTTTCTAATTTTTTTAAAATTTTTTTAAATTTTTTTAAAAATTTTTTTTAAATTTTTTTTTCAAATATTTTTTTCTAAATTTTTTTCTAAATTTTTTAAAAATTTTTTTAAAATTTTTTTTCCAATTTTTTTTTTAATTTTTTTTTTCTTTTTGAAATTTTGTTTTTAATTTTTTTTTTGAAATTTTTTTTTGAATTTTTTTTTAAATTTTTTTTTATTTTTTCTTCAAAAAATTTTTTTGAAATTTTTTTTGAAATTTTTTTTTGAATTTTTTTTTAAATTTTTTCTCTAAATTTTTTTAAAATTTTTTTTCGAATTTTTTTTTGATTTTTTTTTCGAAAAATTTTCGTTTTGAAATTTTTTTGAAATTTTTGTTATATTTTTTTAAGTTTTTAAAAATTTTTTTGAAATTTTTGTTTTATTTTTTCGAGTTTTTTTTGAAATTTTTTTTGAATTTTTCTGAAAATTTTTTTTTGAATTTTTTTTTTGAAAGTTTTTGAAATTTATTTGAAAATTTTCAAAACAAAATTTTCAAAAAAAAAAATTTCAAAACAAAATTTTCAAAAAAAAAATTTTCAAAAAAAATTAATTTTCAAAAAAATAAAAAAAAAATAAAAAAAAAAATTTCAAAACGAAAATTTTTCAAAAAAAATAAAAAATTCGAAAAAAAAATTCAAAAAAAAAATTTTCAAAACAAAAATTTCAAAAAATTTTTTAAAAAACTTAAAAAAATATAACAAAAATTTCAAAAAAATTTCAAAACGAAAATTTTTCGAAAAAAAAAAATCAAAAAAAAATTCGAAAAAAAATGTAAAAAAATTTTTAAAAAAATTTAGAAAAAAAATTTAGAAAAAAAAATTCAAAAAAAAAATTTCAAAAAAAATTTCAAAAAAATTTTTTGAAGAAAAAAAAAATTAAAAAAAAAAATTTCAAAAAATTTCAAAAAAAAAAATTAAAAACAAAATTTCAAAAAGAAAAAAAAATTCAAAAAAAAATTCGAAAAAAAATTTTAAAAATTCAGAAAAAAATATTTGAAAAAAAAAATTTAAAAAAAATTTTTAAAAAATTTTTAAAAAATTTAAAAAAAATTAGAAAAAAAATTAGAAAAAAAAATTTCAAAAACAGTTTTAAAAAAAATTCAGAAAAAAATCGAAAAAAAATTCAAAAAAAAAAATTTTCAAATAGAAAATAAAAAAAATGTAAAAAAAAATCAAAAAAAAAATAAAAAAAATTCAAAAAAAAATTTTCAAAAAGAAAACTCGAAAAAAAATTTTCAAGAAAAAATTTTAAAAAAAATTCAAAAAATAAATATAAAAAAAAAATTTCAAAAAAAAATAAAAAATAAAAAAAAATTAAAAAAAATTTAAAAAAAAATTCAAAAAATTGAAAAAAAAATTAAAAAAAATCCAAAAAAAATTCCAAAAAATAATTTCAAAAAAAAATTTCAAAAAGATTGAGAAAAAAATTCAAAAAAAATTTCAAAAAAAAAATTTTCAAAAAAAATTTATTTTCAAAAAAATAAAAAAAAATCAAAAAAAAATTCAAAACGAAAATTTTTCAAAAAAAAATAAAAATAAAAAAATTCAAAAAAAAAATTTTCAAAAAATAAATTTCGAAAAAAATTTCAAAAAATAAATATAAAAAAAAATTTCAAAAAAAAAATTTAAAAAAATAAAAAATAAAAAAATAATAAAAAAAATTCCAAAAAAAAAATCCAAAAAAAATTTTCAAAAAAAAATTTCAAAAAAATTGAAAAAAAATTCAAAAAAAATTTCAAAAAAAAACCTCAAAAAAATTTTCATAAGAAAAAAATTTCAAAAAAAACTTCAAAAATAAGAAATTTGAAAAAAAAAATTTAAAAAATAGAAAAAAAATTTTAAAAAAATTTTCAAAAAAAAAATTTAAAAAAAAATTAATTTTCAAAAAAATAAAAAAAAACTCAAAAAAAAATTCAAAACGAAAATTTTTCAAAAAAAATAAAAATATTCGAAAAAAAAATTCAAAAAAAAAATTTTCAAAAAAAAAATTTCGAAACAATTTTTAAAAAAAACGTCAAAAAAATTTTCAAAAGAAAAAATTTCCAAAAAAAATTGAAAAAAAATTTTAAAAAAAATTTCAAAAAAAAACCGATAAAAAAATTTCAAAAAATTTAAAAAAAATTTATAAAAAAATCCAAAAAAAATTCCAAAAAATAATTTCGAAAAAAAATTTCAAAAAGATTGAAAAAAAATTTTAAAATAAATTTCAAAAAAAAAACTTCAAAAAAATTTTCAAAAGAAAAAAATTTCGAAAAAATACTTCAAAAATGAAAAATTAAAAAAAAATTTCAAAAAAATTTAAATTTTTTTTTTTAAAATAGAAAAAAAATTCAAAAAAAATTTTCAAAACAAAATTTCAAAAAAAAAATTTCAAAAAAAATTAATTTTCAAAAAAATAAAAAAAATTTCAAAACAAAAATTTTTCAAAAAAAATAAAAATAAAAAAATTCGAAAAAAAAATTCAAAAAAAAAATATTCTCAAAATAAATTTCGGAAAAAATTTCAAAAAAAAATTCAAAAAATTTTTTAAAAAAAACGTCAAAAAAATTTTCAAAAGAAAAAAATTTCCAAAAAAAATTGAAAAAAAATTCAAAAAAATTTAAAAAAAAAATTTTCAAAAAAAAAACAAAAAAAAATTTCAAAAAATTAAAAAAAAAATTTAAAAAAAATCCAAAAAAAATTCCAAAAATTAATTTCAAAAAAAAATTTCAAAAAGATTGAAAAAAAATTCAAAAAAAATTTCAAAAAAAAAACTAAAAAATTTCGAAAAAAAAATTTTCAATAAAAAAAATTTCAAGGAAATTTCAAAAAAATTTTCGAAGAAAAAAATAAAAAAAAAATTCAAAAAAATTTCAAAAAAAATTTTAAAAAAATTTTCAATAAGAAAATTTTTCAAAAATAAATAAAAAAAAAAATTTCAAAAAATTAAAAAAATTATTCCAAAAAAAATTCCAAAAAAAATTTTTAAAAAAAATTCAAAAAAATTGAAAAAAAATTCAAAAAAAATTTCAAAAAAAAACCTCAAAAAAATTTTCAAAAGAAAAAAATTTCGAAAAAAAACTTCAAAGATAAAAAATTTTTAAAAAAATTTCAAAAAAAATTAATTTTCAGAAATTTTTTTTTTTAATTTTTTTTTTCGAAAATTTTTTTGAATTTTTTTTTATTGAAAATTTTTTTTTATTGAAAATTTTTTTTTCGAAATTTTTTTCGAAATTTATTTTTTGAAAAATTTTTTTTTGAATTTTTTTTTCGAATTTTTTTACTTTTATTTTTTTGAAAAATTTTCGTTTTGAATTTTTTTTTTGATTTTTTTTTATTTTTTTGAAAATAATTTTTTTTTGAAAATTTTTTTTTTGAAAATTTTGTTTTGAAAATTTTTTTTCAATTTTTTTTTTCAATTTTTTTGAAATTTTTTTTTGAAAATTTTTTTTGGAATTTTTTTTTGGAATTTTTTTTTGGAATTTTTTTTTATTATTTTTTTATTTTTTTAAATTTTTTTTTTGAAAATTTTTTTTTATATTTATTTTTTGAAATTTTTGTTTGAAAATTTTTTTTTTGAATTTTTTTTTCGAATTTTTTGTTTTTATTTTTTTTGAAAAATTTTCGTTTTGAATTTTTTTTTTATTTTTTTGAAAATTAATTTTTTTTGAATTTTTTTTTAATTTTTTATCTTTGAAGTTTTTTTTTGAAATTTTTTTCTTTTGAAAATTTGAGGTTTTTTTTGAAATTTTTTTTGAATTTTTTTTCAATTTTTTTGAAATTTTTTTTAAAATTTTTTTTTGGAATTTTTTTTGGAACTATTTTTTTATTTTTTTAAATTTTTTTTTGTTTTTTTTTATTTTTTTTTTGAAAAATTTTCTTATTGAAAATTTTTTTAAAATTTTTTTAAATTTTTTTTTGAAATTTTTTTTTTTAATTTTTTTTTTATTTTATTTTTCGATTTTTTTTTGAAATTTCCTTGAAATTTTTTTTATTGAAAATTTTTTTTTCGAAATTTTTTTTTTGAATATTTTTTTTATTTTTTTGAAAATTATTTTTTTTTGAAATTTTTTTTTTATTTTTTATTTTTGAAGTTTTTTTTCGAAATTTTTTTTGTATTTTTTTTTGAAATTTTTTTCGAAATTTTTTTTTTGAAAATTTTTTTTTGTGAATTTTTTTTTCGAATTTTTTTATTTTTATTTTTTTTGAAAAATTTTCGTTTTGAAATTTTTTTTATTTTTTTGAAAATTTTTTTTTTTCGAAAATTTTTTTTTTGAAAATTTTGTTTTGAAAATTTTTTTTGAATTCTTTTTCTATTTTTAAAAAAAAAAATTTAAATTTTTTTTTGAAATTTTTTTTTTTTAATTTTTTTTTTCGAAAATTTTTTTAAATTTTTTTTTATTGAAAATTTTTTTTTCGAAATTTTTTTCGAAATTTATTTTTTGAAAATTTTTTTTTTGAATTTATTTTTCGAATTTTTTTATTTTTATTTTTTTTTGAAAAATTTTCGTTTTGAATTTTTTCTTGATTTTTTTTTATTTTTTTGAAAATTAATTTTTTTTGAAAATTTTTTTTTTGAAAATTTTGTTTTGAAAATTTTTTTTCAATTTTTTTGAAATTTTTTTGAAATTTTTTTTTGAAAATTGTTTTTGGAATTTTTGTTTTGAAAATTATTTTTTTGAATTTTTTTTTCGAATTTTTTATTTTTATTTTTTTTGAAAAATTTTCCTTTTGAATTTTTTTTTTATTTTTTTGAAAATTAATTTTTTTTGAATTTTTTTTTAATTTTTTATCTTTAAAGTTTTTTTTTGAAATTTTTTTCTTTTGAAAATTTGAGGTTTTTTTTTTGAAATTTTTTTTGAATTTTTTTAAAATTTTTTTTTGTTTTTTTTTTATTTTTTTTTTGAAAAATTTTCTTATTGAAAATTTTTTTAAAATTTTTTTTGAAATTTTTTTGAAATTTTTTTTTATTTTTTTCTTCGAAATTTTTTTTGAAATTTCCTTGAAATTTTTTTTATTGAAAATTTTTTTTTCGAAATTTTTTAGTTTTTTTTTTGAAATTTTTTTTGAATTTTTTTTCAATCTTTTTGAAATTTTTTTTTGAAATTAATTTTTGGAATTTTTTTTGGATTTTTTAAAAAAATTTTTTTTAATTTTTTGAAATTTTTTTTCGATTTTTTTTTGAAAATTTTTTTTTTAAATTTTTTTGAATTTTTTTTCAATTTTTTTTGGAAATTTTTTTCTTTTGAAAATTTTTTTGACGTTTTTTTTAAAAATTTTTTTGATTTTTTTTTTTGAAATTTTTTCCGAAATTTATTTTGAGAATATTTTTTTTCTGAATTTTTTTTTCGAATTTTTTTATTTTTATTTTTTTTGGAAAATTTTTGTTTTGAAATTTTTTTTATTTTTTTGAAAATTAATTTTTTTTGAAATTTTTTTTTTGAAATTTTGTTTTGAAAATTTTTTTTGAATTTTTTTCTATTTTTAAAAAAAAATTTTAAATTTTTTTTGAAATTTTTTTTAAATTTTTCATTTTTGAAGTTTTTTTTCGAAATTTTTTTCTTTTGAAAATTTTTTTGAAGTTTTTTTTTTTTTATTTTTTTTTAAATTTTTTTTCAATCTTTTTGAAATTTTTTTTCGAAATTATTTTTTGGAATTTTTTTTGGATTTTTTTATAAATTTTTTTTTAATTTTTTGAAATTTTTTTATCGGTTTTTTTTTGAAATTTTTTTTAAAATTTTTTTTCAATTTTTTTTGGAAATTTTTTCTTTTGAAAATTTTTTTGACGTTTTTTTTAAAAATTGTTTCGAAATTTTTTTTTTGAAAATTTTTTTTTTGAATTTTTTTTTCGAATATTTTTATTTTTTTTGAAAAATTTTCGTTTTGAATTTTTTTTTTTGAGTTTTTTTTTATTTTTTTGAAAATTAATTTTTTTTGAAAATTTTTTTAAAATTTTTTTTCTATTTTTTAAAATTTTTTTTTCAAATTTCTTATTTTTGAAGTTTTTTTAGAAATTTTTTTCTTTTGAAAATTTTTTTGAGGTTTTTTTTTGAAATTTTTTTTGAATTTTTTTTCAATTTTTTTGAAATTTTTTTTTGAAAATTTTTTTTGGATTTTTTTTTTTGGAATTTTTTTTTTTATTATTTTTTTATTTTTGATTTTTTTAAATTTTTTTTTTGAAATTTTTTTTTATATTTATTTTTTGAAATTTTTTTCGAAATTTATTTTTTGAAAATTTTTTTTTTGAATTTTTTTTTCGAATTTTTTTATTTTTATTTTTTTTGAAAAATTTTCGTTTTGAATTTTTTTTTGATTTTTTTTTATTTTTTTGAAAATTAATTTTTTTTGAAAATTTTTTTTTTGAAAATTTTGTTTTGAAAATTTTTTTTCAATTTTTTTGAAAATTTTTTTTCAATTTTTTTGAAAAATTTTTTTGGAATTTTTTTTTGGAATTTTTTTTTGGAATTTTTTTTTGGAATTTTTTTTGGAATTTTTTTTTTATTATTTTTTTATTTTTTTAAATTTTTTTTTTGAATTTTTTTTTTATATTTATTTTTTGAAATTTTTGTTTTGAAAATTTTTTTTTTGAATTTTTTTTTCGAATTTTTTATTTTTTTTGAAAAATTTTCGTTTTGAATTTTTTTTTTATTTTTTTGAAAATTAATTTTTTTGAATTTTTTTTTAATTTTTTATCTTTGAAGTTTTTTTTTGAAATTTTTTTCTTTTGAAAATTTGAGGTTTTTTTTTTGAATTTTTTTTGAATTTTTTTGAAATTTTTTTGAAATTTTTTTTAAAATTTTTTTTTGGAATTTTTTTTGGAACTATTTTTTAATTTTTTTTCTGTTTTTTTTTTAATTTTTTTTTATTTTATTTTTCGAAATTTTTTTTGAAATTTCCTTGAAATTTTTTTTATTGAAAATTTTTTTTCGAAATTTTTTTTTTGAATATTTTTTTTTATTTTTTGGAAAATTAATTTTTTTTGAATTTTTTTTTTTATTTTTTATTTTTGAAGTTTTTTTTCGAAATTTTTTTCTTTTGAAAATTTTTTTGAGGTTTTTTTTTGAAATTTTTTATGGATTTTTTTTTGGAATTTTTTTTTATTATTTTTTTATTTTTGATTTTTTTAAATTTTTTTTTTGAAATTTTTTTTATATTTATTTTTTGAAATTTTTTTCGAAATTTATTTTTTGAAAATTTTTTTTTTGAATTTTTTTTTCGAATTTTTTTATTTTTATTTTTTTTGAAAAATTTTCGTTTTGAATTTTTTTTTTGATTTTTTTTTATTTTTTTGAAAATTAATTTTTTTTGAAAATTTTTTTTTTGAAAATTTTGTTTTGAAAATTTTTTTTCAATTTTTTTTGGAATTTTTTTTCGGAATTTTTTTTTGGAATTTTTTTTTGGAATTTTTTTTGGATTTTTTTTTATTATTTTTTTATTTTTTTAAATTTTTTTTTTGAATTTTTTTTTTTATATTTATTTTTTGAAATTTTTATTTTGAAAATTTTTTTTTTGAATTTTTTTTTCGAATTTTTTATTTTTTTTGAAAAATTTTCGTTTTGAATTTTTTTTTTATTTTTTTGAAAATTAATTTTTTTTGAATTTTTTTTTAATTTTTTATCTTTGAAGTTTTTTTTTGAAATTTTTTTCTTTTGAAAATTTGAGGTTTTTTTTTTGAATTTTTTTTGAATTTTTTTGAAATTTTTTTGAAATTTTTTTTAAAATTTTTTTTTTGGAATTTTTTTTGGAACTATTTTTTAATTTTTTTAATTTTTTTTCTTTTTTTTTTATTTTTTTTTTGAAAAATTTTCTTATTGAAAATTTTTTTAAAATTTTTTTAAATTTTTTTTTGAAATTTTTTTTTTTAATTTTTTTTTTCGAAATTTTTTTTGAAATTTCCTTGAAATTTTTTTTATTGAAAATTTTTTTTTCGAAATTTTTTTTTTGAATATTTTTTTTATTTTTTGGAAAATTAATTTTTTTTGAAATTTTTTTTTTTATTTTTTATTTTTGAAGTTTTTTTTCGAAATTTTTTTCTTTTGAAAATTTTTTTGAAGTTTTTTTTTTGAAATTTTTTTTGAATTTTTTTCTCAATCTTTTTGAAATTTTTTTTTGAAATTATTTTTTGGAATTTTTTTTTGGATTTTTTAAAATTTTTTTTTCAATTTTTTTAATTTTTTTTTAAATTTTTTTTTATTTTTTTTTTCATTTTTTATTTCTTTTTGAAAATTTTTTTTTGAATTTTTTTTATTTTTTTTTTGATTTTTTTACATTTTTTTTTATTTTCTTTTTGAAAATTTTTTTTTTCGATTTTTTTCTGAATTTTTTTTAAAACTGTTTTTGAAATTTTTTTTTCTAATTTTTTTTCTAATTTTTTTTAAATTTTTTTAAATTTTTTTAAAAATTTTTTTTAAATTTTTTTTTTCAAATATTTTTTTCTAAATTTTTTTCTAAATTTTTTAAAAAAATTTTTAAAATTTTTTTCGAATTTTTTTTTGAATTTTTTTTTTCTTTTTGAAATTTTGTTTTTAATTTTTTTTTTTGAAATTTTTTGAAATTTTTTTTTGATTTTTTTTTAAATTTTTTTTTTCTTCAAAAAATTTTTTTGAAATTTTTTTTTTGAATTATTTTTTCTAAATTTTTTTTCTAAATTTTTTTAAAAATTTTTTTACATTTTTTTTTCGAATTTTTTTTGATTTTTTTTTCGAAAAATTTTCGTTTTGAAATTTTTTTGAAATTTTTGTTATATTTTTTTAAGTTTTTTAAAAAAATTTTTGAAATTTTTGTTTTGAAAATTTTTTTTTTGAATTTTTTTTTCGAATTTTTTATTTTTTTTGAAAAATTTTCGTTTTGAATTTTTTTTTTGAGTTTTCTTTTATTTTTTCGAAAATTAATTTTTTTTGAAATTTTTTTTTTGAAAATTTTTTAAAAATTTTTTTTCTATTTTTTAAATTTTTTTTTTCAAATTTCTTATTTTTGAAGTTTTTTTCGAAATTTTTTTCTTTTGAAAATTTTTTTGAGGTTTTTTTTTGAAATTTTTTTTGAATTTTTTTTCAATTTTTTTGAAAATTTTTTTTGAAAATTTTTTTTGGATTTTTTTTTTTGGAATTTTTTTTTATTATTTTTTTATTTTTGATTTTTTTAAATTTTTTTTTTGAATTTTTTTTTTATATTTATTTTTTGAAATTTTTTTCGAAATTTATTTTTTGAAAATTTTTTTTTTTAATTTTTTTTTCGAATTTTTTTATTTTTATTTTTTTTGAAAAATTTTCGTTTTGAATTTTTTTTTTTTGATTTTTTTTTATTTTTTTGAAAATTAATTTTTTTTGAAAATTTTTTTTTTGAAAATTTTGTTTTTAAAATTTTTTTTCAATTTTTTTGAAAATTTTTTTTGGAATTTTTTTTTGGAATTTTTTTTTGGAATTTTTTTTGGAATTTTTTTGAATTTTTTTTTCAATCTTTTTGAAATTTTTTAAAATTATTTTTTGGAATTTTTTTTTGGATTTTTTTAAATTTTTTTTTTAATTTTTTGAATTTTTTTTTAATTTTTTTTTTATTTTTTTTTATTTTTTATTTTTTTTTTAATTTTTTTTTATATTTATTTTTTGAATTTTTTTTTCGATTTTTTTCTGAATTTTTTTTAAAACTGTTTTTGAAATTTTTTTTTCTAATTTTTTTTTCTAATTTTTTTAAAAATTTTTTAAATTTTTTTAAAATTTTTTTTTAAATTTTTTTTTCAAATATTTTTTTCTAAATTTTTTTCTAAATTTTTTAAAAATTTTTTTAAAATTTTTTTTCCAATTTTTTTTTTAATTTTTTTTTTCTTTTTGAAATTTTGTTTTTAATTTTTTTTTTGAAATTTTTTGAAATTTTTTTTTGAATTTTTTTTTAAATTTTTTTTTATTTTTTCTTCAAAAAATTTTTTTGAAATTTTTTTTTGAATTTTTTTTTTAAATTTTTTTTCTAAATTTTTTTAAAATTTTTTTTCGAATTTTTTTTTGATTTTTTTTTCGAAAAATTTTCGTTTTGAAATTTTTTTGAAATTTTTGTTATATTTTTTTAAGTTTTTAAAAATTTTTTTGAAATTTTTGTTTTATTTTTTCGAGTTTTTTTTGAAATTTTTTTTGAATTTTTCTGAAAATTTTTTTTTGAATTTTTTTTTGAAAGTTTTTGAAATTTATTTGAAAATTTTCAAAACAAAATTTTCAAAAAAAAAAAATTTCAAAACAAAATTTTCAAAAAAAAAATTTTCAAAAAAAATTAATTTTCAAAAAAATAAAAAAAAATAAAAAAAAAATTTCAAAACGAAAATTTTTCAAAAAAAATAAAAAATTCGAAAAAAAAATTCAAAATAAAAATTTTCAAAACAAAAATTTCAAAAAATTTTTTAAAAAACTTAAAAAAATATAACAAAAATTTCAAAAAAATTTCAAAACGAAAATTTTTCGAAAAAAAAAAATCAAAATAAAATTCGAAAAAAAAATGTAAAAAAATTTTTAAAAAAATTTAGAAAAAAAATTTAGAAAAAAAATTCAAAAAAAAAATTTCAAAAAAAATTTCAAAAAAATTTTTTGAAGAAAAAAAAAATTAAAAAAAAAATTTCAAAAAATTTCAAAAAAAAAATTAAAAACAAAATTTTAAAAAGAAAAAAAAATTCAAAAAAAAATTCGAAAAAAAATTTTAAAAATTTTTTAAAAAAATTTAGAAAAAAATTCAGAAAAAAATATTTGAAAAAAAAAATTTTTAAAAAATTTTAAAAAAATTTAAAAAAAATTAGAAAAAAAATTAGAAAAAAAAATTTCAAAAACAGTTTTGAAAAAAATTCAGAAAAAAATCGAAAAAAAAATTCAAAAACAAAAATTTTCAAATAGAAAATAAAAAAAAATTTAAAAAAAAATCAAAAAAAAAATAAAAAAAATTCAAAAAAAAATTTTCAAAAAGAAAACTCGAAAAAAAATTTTCAAGAAAAAATTAAAAAAAAAAAATTCAAAAAATAAATATAAAAAAAATTTAAAAAAAAAATAAAAAATAAAAAAAAATTAAAAAAAATTTAAAAAAAAATTCAAAAAATTGAAAAAAAAATTTAAAAAAATCCAAAAAAAATTCCAAAAAATAATTTCAAAAAAAAATTTCAAAAAGATTGAGAAATAAATTCAAAAAAAATTTCAAAAAAAAAATTTTCAAAAAAAATTAATTTTCAAAAAAATAAAAAAAAATCAAAAAAAAATTCAAAACGAAAATTTTTCAAAAAAAATAAAAATAAAAAAATTCAAAAAAAAATTCAAAAAAAAAATTTTCAAAAAATAAATTTCGAAAAAAATTTCAAAAAATAAATATAAAAAAAAATTTCAAAAAAAAAATTTAAAAAAATAAAAAATAAAAAAATAATAAAAAAAAAATTCCAAAAAAAAAATCCAAAAAAAATTTTCAAAAAAAAATTTCAAAAAAATTGAAAAAAAACTCAAAAAAAAATTCAAAACGAAAATTTTTCAAAAAAAATAAAAATATTCGAAAAAAAAATTCAAAAAAAAAATTCAAAAAAAAAATTTTCAAAAAAAAAATTTCGAAACAATTTTTAAAAAAAACGTCAAAAAAATTTTCAAAAGAAAAAATTTCAAAAAAAAATTGAAAAAAAATTTTAAAAAAAATTTCAAAAAAAAACCGATAAAAAAATTTCAAAAAATTTAAAAAAAATTTATAAAAAAATCCAAAAAAAATTCCAAAAAATAATTTCGAAAAAAAATTTCAAAAAGATTGAAAAAAAATTTTAAAAAAAATTTCAAAAAAAAAACTTCAAAAATGAAAAATTAAAAAAAAATTCCAAAAAAATTTAAATTTTTTTTTTTTAAAATAGAAAAAAAATTCAAAAAAAATTTTCAAAACAAAATTTCAAAAAAAAAAATTTCAAAAAAAATTAATTTTCAAAAAAATATAAAAAATTTCAAAACAAAATTTTTTCAAAAAAAATAAAAATAAAAAAATTCGAAAAAAAAATTCAAAAAAAAAATATTCTCAAAATAAATTTCGGAAAAAATTTCAAAAAAAAATTCAAAAAATTTTTTAAAAAAAACGTCAAAAAAATTTTCAAAAGAAAAAAATTTCCAAAAAAAATTGAAAGAAAATTCAAAAAAATTAAAAAAAAAAATTTTCAAAAAAAAATCGAAAAAAAATTTCAAAAAATTAAAAAAATTTTTTAAAAAAAATCCAAAAAAAATTCCAAAAATTAATTTCAAAAAAAAAATTCAAAAAGATTGAAAAAAAAATTCAAAAAAAATTTCAAAAAAAAAACTAAAAAATTTCGAAAAAAAAAATTTCAATAAAAAAAATTTCAAGGAAATTTCAAAAAAATTTTCGAAGAAAAAAATAAAAAAAATTTTCAAAAAAATTTCAAAAAAAAATTAAAAAAAAATTTTCAATAAGAAAATTTTTCAAAAATAAATAAAAAAAAAAAATTTCAAAAAATTAAAAAAATTATTCCAAAAAAAATTCCAAAAAAAATTTTAAAAAAAAATTCAAAAAAATTGAAAAAAAATTCAAAAAAAATTTCAAAAAAAAACCTCAAAAAAATTTTCAAAAGAAAAAAATTTCGAAAAAAAACTTCAAAGATAAAAAATTTTTAAAAAAATTTCAAAAAAAATTAATTTTCAGAAATTTTTTTTTTTAATTTTTTTTTTCGAAAATTTTTTTGAATTTTTTTTTATTGAAAATTTTTTTTTCGAAATTTTTTTCGAAATTTATTTTTTGAAAAATTTTTTTTTGAATTTTTTTTTCGAATTTTTTTACTTTTATTTTTTGAAAAATTTTCGTTTTGAATTTTTTTTTGATTTTTTTTTATTTTTTTGAAAATAAATTTTTTTTGAAAATTTTTTTTTTGAAAATTTTGTTTTGAAAATTTTTTTTCAATTTTTTTTTCAATTTTTTTGAAATTTTTTTTTGAAAATTTTTTTTGGAATTTTTTTTTGGAATTTTTTTTTGGAATTTTTTTTGGAATTTTTTTTTATTATTTTTTTAAATTTTTTTTTTGAAAATTTTTTTTTATATTTATTTTTTGAAATTTTTGTTTGAAAAATTTTTTTTTGAATTTTTTTTTCGAATTTTTTGTTTTTATTTTTTTTGAAAAATTTTCGTTTTGAATTTTTTTTTTATTTTTTTGAAAATTAATTTTTTTTGAATTTTTTTTTAATTTTTTATCTTTGAAGTTTTTTTTTGAAATTTTTTTGTTTTGAAAATTTGAGGTTTTTTTTGAAATTTTTTTTGAATTTTTTTTCAATTTTTTTGAAATTTTTTTTAAATTTTTTTTTGGAATTTTTTTTGGAACTATTTTTTTATTTTTTTAAATTTTTTTTTGTTTTTTTTTATTTTTTTTTTGAAAAATTTTCTTATTGAAAATTTTTTTAAAATTTTTTTAAATTTTTTTTTGAAATTTTTTTTTTTAATTTTTTTTTTATTTTATTTTTCGAATTTTTTTTTGAAATTTCCTTGAAATTTTTTTTATTGAAAATTTTTTTTTCGAAATTTTTTTTTGAATATTTTTTTTATTTTTTTGAAAATTAATTTTTTTTGAAATTTTTTTTTTATTTTTTATTTTTGAAGTTTTTTTTCGAAATTTTTTTTGTATTTTTTTTTGAAATTTTTTTCGAAATTTTTTTTTTGAAAATTTTTTTTTGTGAATTTTTTTTTCGAATTTTTTTATTTTTATTTTTTTTGAAAAATTTTCGTTTTGAAATTTTTTTTATTTTTTTGAAAATTTTTTTTTTTTGAAATTTTTTTTGAATTTTTTTTCAATCTTTTTGAAATTTTTTTTTGAAATTAATTTTTGGAATTTTTTTTGGATTTTTTAAAAAAAATTTTTTTAATTTTTTGAAATTTTTTTTCGATTTTTTTTTTTGAAAATTTTTTTTTTTAATTTTTTTGAATTTTTTCTCAATTTTTTTTGGAAATTTTTTTCTTTTGAAAATTTTTTTGACGTTTTTTTTAAAAATTTTTTTGATTTTTTTTTTGAAATTTTTTCCGAAATTTATTTTGAGAATATTTTTTTTCTGAATTTTTTTTTCGAATTTTTTTATTTTTATTTTTTTTGAAAAATTTTTGTTTCGAAATTTTTTTTATTTTTTTGAAAATTAATTTTTTTTGAAATTTTTTTTTTGAAATTTTGTTTTGAAAATTTTTTTTGAATTTTTTTTCTATTTTTTAAAAAAAATTTTAAATTTTTTTTGAAATTTTTTTTAAATTTTTCATTTTTGAAGTTTTTTTTCGAAATTTTTTTCTTTTGAAAATTTTTTTGAAGTTTTTTTTTTGAAATTTTTTTAAAAATTTTTTTTCAATCTTTTTGAAATTTTTTTTCGAAATTATTTTTTGGAATTTTTTTTGGATTTTTTTATAAATTTTTTTTTAATTTTTTGAAATTTTTTTATCGGTTTTTTTTTGAAATTTTTTTTTTAATTTTTTTTAAATTTTTTTTGGAAATTTTTTCTTTTGAAAATTTTTTTGACGTTTTTTTTAAAAATTGTTTCGAAATTTTTTTTTTGAAAATTTTTTTTTTGAATTTTTTTTTCGAATATTTTTATTTTTTTTGAAAAATTTTCGTTTTGAATTTTTTTTTTTGAGTTTTTTTTTATTTTTTTGAAAATTAATTTTTTTTGAAATTTTTTTTTTGAAAATTTTTTTAAATTTTTTTTTCTATTTTTTAAAATTTTTTTTTCAAATTTCTTATTTTTGAAGTTTTTTAGAAATTTTTTTCTTTTGAAAATTTTTTTGAGGTTTTTTTTTGAAATTTTTTTTGAATTTTTTTTCAATTTTTTTGAAATTTTTTTTTTGAAAATTTTTTTTGGATTTTTTTTTTTGGAATTTTTTTTTTATTATTTTTTTATTTTTGATTTTTTTAAATTTTTTTTTTGAAATTTTTTTTTATATTTATTTTTTGAAATTTTTTCCGAAATTTATTTTTTGAAAATTTTTTTTTTGAATTTTTTTTTCGAATTTTTTAATTTTTATTTTTTTTGAAAAATTTTCGTTTTGAATTTTTTTTGATTTTTTTCTATTTTTTTGAAAATTAATTTTTTTTGAAAATTTTTTTTTTGAAAATTTTGTTTTGAAAATTTTTTTTCAATTTTTTTGAAAATTTTTTTTCAATTTTTTTGAAAATCTTTTTTGGAATTTTTTTTTGGAATTTTTTTTTGGAATTTTTTTTGGATTTTTTTTTTATTATTTTTTTATTTTTTTAAATTTTTTTTTTGAATTTTTTTTTTTATATTTATTTTTTGAAATTTTTGTTTTGAAAATTTTTTTTTTGAATTTTTTTTTTCGAATTTTTTATTTTTTTTGAAAAATTTTCGTTTTGAATTTTTTTTTTATTTTTTTGAAAATTAATTTTTTTTGAATTTTTTATCTTTGAAGTTTTTTTTTGAAATTTTTTTCTTTTGAAAATTTGAGGTTTTTTTTTTGATTTTTTTTTATTTTTTTGAAAATAAATTTTTTTTTGAAAATTTTGTTTTGAAAATTTTTTTTCAATTTTTTTGAAATTTTTTTGAAATTTTTTTTTGAAAATTTTTTTTGGAATTTTTGTTTTGAAAATTATTTTTTTGAATTTTTTTTTCGAATTTTTTATTTTTATTTTTTTTGAAAAATTTTCCTTTTGAATTTTTTTTTTATTTTTTTGAAAATTAATTTTTTTTGAATTTTTTTTTTAATTTTTTATCTATGAAGTTTTTTTTTGAAATTTTTTTCTTTTGAAAATTTGAGGTTTTTTTTTTGAAATTTTTTTTGAATTTTTTTTAAATTTTTTTTTGTTTTTTTTTTATTTTTTTTTGAAAAATTTTCTTATTGAAAATTTTTTTAAAATTTTTTTTGAAATTTTTTTGAAAATTTTTTTTATTTTCTTCTTCGAAATTTTTTATTTTTTTTGAAAAATTTTCGTTTTGAATTTTTTTTTTATTTTTTTGAAAATTAATTTTTTTTGAATTTTTTATCTTTGAAGTTTTTTTTTGAAATTTTTTTCTTTTGAAAATTTGAGGTTTTTTTTTTGAATTTTTTTTGAATTTTTTTTAAATTTTTTTGAAATTTTTTTTAAAATTTTTTTTTTGGAATTTTTTTTGGAACTATTTTTTAATTTTTTAAAATTTTTTTCTGTTTTTTTTTTAATTTTTTTTTTATTTTATTTTTCGAAATTTTTTTTGAAATTTCCTTGAAATTTTTTTTATTGAAAATTTTTTTTTCGAAATTTTTTTTTTGAATATTTTTTTTATTTTTTGGAAAATTAATTTTTTTTGAATTTTTTTTTTTTATTTTTTATTTTTGAAGTTTTTTTTCGAAATTTTTTTCTTTTGAAAATTTTTTGAGGTTTTTTTTTGAAATTTTTTTTGAATTTTTTTTCAATTTTTTTGAAAATTTTTTTTGGATTTTTTTTTTGGAATTTTTTTTTATTATTTTTTTATTTTTGATTTTTTTAAATTTTTTTTTTGAAATTTTTTTTATATTTATTTTTTGAAATTTTTTTCGAAATTTATTTTTTGAAAATTTTTTTTTTTAATTTTTATTTCGAATTTTTTTATTTTTATTTTTTTTGAAAAATTTTCGTTTTGAATTTTTTTTTTGATTTTTTTTTATTTTTTTGAAAATAAATTTTTTTTAAAATTTTTTTTTTGAAAATTTTGTTTTGAAAATTTTTTTTCAATTTTTTTTGGAATTTTTTTTTGGAATTTTTTTTTGGAATTTTTTTTTGGAATTTTTTTTGGATTTTTTTTTTATTATTTTTTTATTTTTTTAAATTTTTTTTTTGAATTTTTTTTTTTATATTTATTTTTTGAAATTTTTATTTTGAAAATTTTTTTTTTGAATTTTTTTTTCGAATTTTTTATTTTTTTTGAAAAATTTTCGTTTTGAATTTTTTTTTCATTTTTTTGAAAATTAATTTTTTTTGAATTTTTTTTTAATTTTTCATCTTTGAAGTTTTTTTTGAAATTTTTTTCTTTTGAAAATTTGAGGTTTTTTTTTTGAATTTTTTTTGAATTTTTTTGAAATTTTTTTGAAATTTTTTTTAAAATTTTTTTTTTGGAATTTTTTTTGGAACTATTTTTTAATTTTTTTAAATTTTTTTCTGTTTTTTTTTATTTTTTTTTTGAAAAATTTTCTTATTGAAAATTTTTTTAAAATTTTTTTAAATTTTTTTTTGAAATTTTTTTTTTTAATTTTTTTTTTATTTTATTTTTCGAAATTTTTTTTGAAATTTCCTTGAAATTTTTTTTATTGAAAATTTTTTTTTCGAAATTTTTTTTTTGAATATTTTTTTTATTTTTTGGAAAATTAATTTTTTTTGAAATTTTTTTTTTTATTTTTTATTTTTGAAGTTTTTTTTCGAAATTTTTTTCTTTTGAAAATTTTTTTGAAGTTTTTTTTTTGAAATTTTTTTTGAATTTTTTTCTCAATCTTTTTGAAATTTTTTTTTGAAATTATTTTTTGGAATTTTTTTTTGGATTTTTTTAAATTTTTTTTTCAATTTTTTGAATTTTTTTTTTAATTTTTTTTTATTTTTTTTTCATTTTTCATTTCTTTTTGAAAATTTTTTTTTGAATTTTTTTTATTTTTTTTTTGATTTTTTTTTTACATTTTTTTTTTATTTTCTTTTTGAAAATTTTTTTTTTCGATTTTTTTCTGAATTTTTTTTAAAACTGTTTTTGAAATTTTTTTTTCTAATTTTTTTTCTAATTTTTTTAAAATTTTTTTAAATTTTTTTAAAAATTTTTTTTAAATTTTTTTTTTCAAATATTTTTTTCTAAATTTTTTTCTAAATTTTTTAAAAAATTTTTTAAAATTTTTTTCGAATTTTTTTTTGAATTTTTTTTTTCTTTTTGAAATTTTGTTTTTAATTTTTTTTTTTGAAATTTTTTGAAATTTTTTTTTGATTTTTTTTTAAATTTTTTTTTTCTTCAAAAAATTTTTTTGAAATTTTTTTTGAAATTTTTTTTTTGAATTTTTTTTCTAAATTTTTTTTCTAAATTTTTTTAAAAATTTTTTTACATTTTTTTTTCGAATTTTTTTTGATTTTTTTTTTCGAAAAATTTTCGTTTTGAAATTTTTTTGAAATTTTTGTTATATTTTTTTAAGTTTTTTAAAAAATTTTTTGAAATTTTTGTTTTGAAAATTTTTTTTTTGAATTTTTTTTTCGAATTTTTTATTTTTTTTGAAAAATTTTCGTTTTGAATTTTTTTTTTGAGTTTTCTTTTATTTTTTTGAAAATTAATTTTTTTTGAAATTTTTTTTTTGAAAATTTTTTAAAAATTTTTTTTCTATTTTTTGAAATTTTTTTTTCAAATTTCTTATTTTTGAAGTTTTTTTCGAAATTTTTTTCTTTTGAAAATTTTTTTGAGGTTTTTTTTTGAAATTTTTTTTGAATTTTTTTTCAATTTTTTTGAAATTTTTTTTGGATTTTTTTTTTTAATTTTTTTTTTATTATTTTTTTATTTTTGATTTTTTTAAATTTTTTTTTTGAATTTTTTTTTTATATTTATTTTTTGAAATTTTTTTCGAAATTTATTTTTTGAAAATTTTTTTTTTTAATTTTTTTTTCGAATTTTTTTATTTTTATTTTTTTTGAAAAATTTTCGTTTTGAATTTTTTTTTTGATTTTTTTTTATTTTTTTGAAAATTAATTTTTTTTGAAATTTTTTTTTTGAAAATTTTGTTTTGAAAATTTTTTTTCAATTTTTTTGAAAATTTTTTTTGGAATTTTTTTTTGGAATTTTTTTTTGGAATTTTTTTTGGATTTTTTTTTATTATTTTTTTATTTTTTTAAATTTTTTTTTTGAATTTTTTTTTTTATATTTATTTTTTGAAATTTTTGTTTTGAAAATTTTTTTTTTGAATTTTTTTTTCGAATTTTTTATTTTTTTTGAAAAATTTTCGTTTTGAATTTTTTTTTTATTTTTTTGAAAATTAATTTTTTTTGAATTTTTTATCTTTGAAGTTTTTTTTTGAAATTTTTTTCCTTTGAAAATTTGAGGTTTTTTTTTTGAATTTTTTTTGAATTTTTTTGAAATTTTTTTGAAATTTTTTTTAAAATTTTTTTTTTGGAATTTTTTTTGGAACTATTTTTTAATTTTTTTAAATTTTTTTCTGTTTTTTTTTAATTTTTTTTTATTTTATTTTTCGAAATTTTTTTTGAAATTTCCTTGAAATTTTTTTTATTGAAAATTTTTTTTTCGAAATTTTTTTTTTGAATATTTTTTTTATTTTTTGGAAAATTAATTTTTTTTGAATTTTTTTTTTATTTTTTATTTTTGAAGTTTTTTTTCGAAATTTTTTTCTTTTGAAAATTTTTTTGAGGTTTTTTTTTGAAATTTTTTTTGAATTTTTTTTCAATTTTTTTGAAAATTTTTTTTGGATTTTTTTTTTGGAATTTTTTTTTATTATTTTTTTATTTTTGATTTTTTTAAATTTTTTTTTTGAAATTTTTTTTATATTTATTTTTTGAAATTTTTTTCGAAATTTATTTTTTGAAAATTTTTTTTTTGAATTTTTATTTCGAATTTTTTTATTTTTATTTTTTTTGAAAAATTTTCGTTTTGAATTTTTTTTTGATTTTTTTTTATTTTTTTGAAAATTAATTTTTTTTGAAAATTTTTTTTTTGAAAATTTTGTTTTGAAAATTTTTTTTCAATTTTTTTTGGAATTTTTTTTTGGAATTTTTTTTTGGAATTTTTTTTGGATTTTTTTTTTATAATTTTTTTATTTTTTTAAATTTTTTTTTTATATTTATTTTTTGAAATTTTTATTTTGAAAATTTTTTTTTTGAATTTTTTTTTCGAATTTTTTATTTTTTTTGAAAAATTTTCGTTTTGAATTTTTTTTTTATTTTTTTGAAAATTAATTTTTTTTGAATTTTTTTTTAATTTTTTATCTTTGAAGTTTTTTTTGAAATTTTTTTCTTTTGAAAATTTGAGGTTTTTTTTGAATTTTTTTTGAATTTTTTTGAAATTTTTTTGAAATTTTTTTTAAAATTTTTTTTTTGGAATTTTTTTTGGAACTATTTTTTAATTTTTTTAAATTTTTTTCTGTTTTTTTTATTTTTTTTTTTGAAAAACTTTCTTATTGAAAATTTTTTTAAATTTTTTTTTGAAATTTTTTTTTTTAATTTTTTTTTTATTTTATTTTTCGAATTTTTTTTTGAAATTTCCTTGAAATTTTTTTTATTGAAAATTTTTTTTTCGAAATTTTTTTTTGAATATTTTTTTTATTTTTTGGAAAATTAATTTTTTTTGAAATTTTTTTTTTATTTTTTATTTTTGAAGTTTTTTTTCGAAATTTTTTTCTTTTGAAAATTTTTTTGAAGTTTTTTTTTTGAAATTTTTTTTGAATTTTTTTCTCAATCTTTTTGAAATTTTTTTTTTAAATTATTTTTTGGAATTTTTTTTTGGATTTTTTTAAATTTTTTTTTCAATTTTTTGAATTTTTTTTTAAATTTTTTTTTATTTTTTTTTTATTTTTTATTTCTTTTTGAAAATTTTTTTTTGAATTTTTTTTATTTTTTTTTTGATTTTTTTTTTACATTTTTTTTTTATTTTCTTTTTGAAAATTTTTTTTTTCGATTTTTTTCTGAATTTTTTTTAAAACTGTTTTTGAAATTTTTTTTTCTAATTTTTTTTCTAATTTTTTTTAAATTTTTTTAAATTTTTTTTAAATTTTTTTTTTCAAATATTTTTTTTTCAAATATTTTTTTCTAAATTTTTTTCTAAATTTTTTAAAAAAATTTTTAAAATTTTTTTCGAATTTTTTTTTGAATTTTTTTTTTCTTTTTGAAATTTTGTTTTTAATTTTTTTTTTTGAAATTTTTTGAAATTTTTTTTTGATTTTTTTTTAAATTTTTTTTTTCTTCAAAAAATTTTTTTGAAATTTTTTTTGAAATTTTTTTTTTGAATTTTTTTTCTAAATTTTTTTTCTAAATTTTTTTAAAAATTTTTTTACATTTTTTTTTCGAATTTTTTTTGATTTTTTTTTCGAAAAATTTTCGTTTTGAAATTTTTTTGAAATTTTTGTTATATTTTTTTAAGTTTTTTAAAAAAATTTTTGAAATTTTTGTTTTGAAAATTTTTTTTTTGAATTTTTTTTTCGAATTTTTTATTTTTTTTGAAAAATTTTCGTTTTGAATTTTTTTTTTGAGTTTTCTTTTATTTTTTTGAAAATTAATTTTTTTTGAAATTTTTTTTTTGAAAATTTTTTAAAATTTTTTTTTCTATTTTTTAAAAATTTTTTTTCAAATTTCTTATTTTTGAAGTTTTTTTCGAAATTTTTTTCTTTTGAAAATTTTTTTGAGGTTTTTTTTTGAAATTTTTTTTGAATTTTGTTTCAATTTTTTTGAAATTTTTTTTTGAAAATTTTTTTTGGATTTTTTTTTTGAATTTTTTTTTTATTATTTTTTTATTTTTGTTTTTTTTAAATTTTTTTTTGAATTTTTTTTTTATATTTATTTTTTGAAATTTTTTTCGAAATTTATTTTTTGAAAATTTTTTTTTTTAATTTTTTTTTCGAATTTTTTTATTTTTATTTTTTTTGAAAAATTTTCGTTTTGAATTTTTTTTTTGATTTTTTTTTATTTTTTTGAAAATTAATTTTTTTTGAAAATTTTTTTTTTGAAAATTTTGTTTTGAAAATTTTTTTTTAATTTTTTTGAAAATTTTTTTTGGAATTTTTTTTCGAAATTTTTTTCTTTTGAAAATTTTTTTGAAGTTTTTTTTTTTTGAAATTTTTTTTGAATTTTTTTCTCAATCTTTTTGAAATTTTTTTTTGAAATTATTTTTTGGAATTTTTTTTTGGATTTTTTTAAATTTTTTTTTCAATTTTTTGAATTTTTTTAAAAATTTTTTTAAATTTTTTTTTTATTTTTTTTTTTTGAATTTTTTTTTTTATATTTATTTTTTGAATTTTTTTTTGTTTTTTTTTTGTAAATTTTTTTTTTCGATTTTTTTCTGAATTTTTTTTAAAACTGTTTTTGAAATTTTTTTTTCTAATTTTTTTTCTAATTTTTTTAAAAATTTTTTAAATTTTTTTAAAAATTTTTTTAAAATTTTTTTTTTCAAATATTTTTTTCTAAATTTTTTTCTAAATTTTTTTAAAAAATTTTAAAAATTTTTTTCGAATTTTTTTTTGAATTTTTTTTTTCTTTTTGAAATTTTGTATTTAATTTTTTTTTTTGAAATTTTTTGAAATTTTTTTTTGATTTTTTTTTAAATTTTTTTTTTCTTCAAAAAATTTTTTTGAAATTTTTTTTGAAATTTTTTTTTTGAATTTTTTTTCTAAATTTTTTTTCTAAATTTTTTTAAAAATTTTTTTACATTTTTTTTTCGAATTTTTTTTGATTTTTTTTTCGAAAAATTTTCGTTTTGAAATTTTTTTGAAATTTTTGTTATATTTTTTTAAGTTTTTTAAAAAAATTTTTGAAATTTTTGTTTTGAAAATTTTTTTTTTGAATTTTTTTTTCGAATTTTTTATTTTTTTTGAAAAATTTTCGTTTTGAATTTTTTTTTTGAGTTTTCTTTTATTTTTTTGAAAATTAATTTTTTTTGAAATTTTTTTTTTGAAAATTTTTTAAAAATTTTTTTTCTATTTTTTAAAATTTTTTTTTCAAATTTCTTATTTTTGAAGTTTTTTTCGAAATTTTTTTCTTTTGAAAATTTTTTTGAGGTTTTTTTTTGAAATTTTTTTTGAATTTTTTTTCAATTTTTTTGAAATTTTTTTTTGAAAATTTATTTTGGATTTTTTTTTTTGAATTTTTTTTTATTATTTTTTTATTTTTGATTTTTTTAAATTTTTTTTTTTGAATTTTTTTTTTTATATTTATTTTTTGAAATTTTTTTCGAAATTTATTTTTTGAAAATTTTTTTTTTTAATTTTTTTTTCGAATTTTTTTATTTTTATTTTTTTTGAAAAATTTTCGTTTTGAATTTTTTTTTTGATTTTTTTTTATTTTTTTGAAAATTAATTTTTTTTGAAAATTTTTTTTTTGAAAATTTTGTTTTGAAAATTTTTTTTCAATTTTTTTGAAAATTTTTTTTGGAATTTTTTTTTGGAATTTTTTTTGGAATTTTTTTTTGGAATTTTTTTTGGATTTTTTTTTATTATTTTTTTATTTTTTTAAATTTTTTTTTTGAATTTTTTTTTTTATATTTATTTTTTGAAATTTTTGTTTTGAAAATTTTTTCTTTGAATTTTTTTTTCGAATTTTTTATTTTTTTTGAAAAATTTTCGTTTTGAATTTTTTTTTTATTTTTTTGAAAATTAATTTTTTTTGAATTTTTTATCTTTGAAGTTTTTTTTTGAAATTTTTTTCCTTTGAAAATTTGAGGTTTTTTTTTTGAATTTTTTTTGAATTTTTTTGAAATTTTTTTGAAATTTTTTTTAAAATTTTTTTTTTGGAATTTTTTTTGGAACTATTTTTTAATTTTTTTAAATTTTTTTCTGTTTTTTTTTAATTTTTTTTTATTTTATTTTTCGAAATTTTTTTTGAAATTTCCTTGAAATTTTTTTTATTGAAAATTTTTTTTTCGAAATTTTTTTTTTGAATATTTTTTTTATTTTTTGGAAAATTAATTTTTTTTGAATTTTTTTTTTTATTTTTTATTTTTGAAGTTTTTTTTCGAAATTTTTTTCTTTTGAAAATTTTTTTGAGGTTTTTTTTTGAAATTTTTTTTGAATTTTTTTTCAATTTTTTTGAAAATTTTTTTTGGATTTTTTTTTTGGAATTTTTTTTTATTATTTTTTTATTTTTGATTTTTTTAAATTTTTTTTTTGAAATTTTTTTTATATTTATTTTTTGAAATTTTTTTCGAAATTTATTTTTTGAAAATTTTTTTTTTGAATTTTTATTTCGAATTTTTTTATTTTTATTTTTTTTGAAAAATTTTCGTTTTGAATTTTTTTTTGATTTTTTTTTATTTTTTTGAAAATTAATTTTTTTTGAAAATTTTTTTTTTGAAAATTTTGTTTTGAAAATTTTTTTTCAATTTTTTTTGGAATTTTTTTTTGGAATTTTTTTTTGGAATTTTTTTTGGATTTTTTTTTTATAATTTTTTTATTTTTTTAAATTTTTTTTTTATATTTATTTTTTGAAATTTTTATTTTGAAAATTTTTTTTTTGAATTTTTTTTTCGAATTTTTTATTTTTTTTGAAAAATTTTCGTTTTGAATTTTTTTTTTATTTTTTTGAAAATTAATTTTTTTTGAATTTTTTTTTAATTTTTTATCTTTGAAGTTTTTTTTGAAATTTTTTTCTTTTGAAAATTTGAGGTTTTTTTTGAATTTTTTTTGAATTTTTTTAAAATTTTTTTTTTGGAATTTTTTTTGGAACTATTTTTTAATTTTTTTAAATTTTTTTCTGTTTTTTTTATTTTTTTTTTTGAAAAACTTTCTTATTGAAAATTTTTTTAAATTTTTTTTTGAAATTTTTTTTTTTAATTTTTTTTTTATTTTATTTTTCGAATTTTTTTTTGAAATTTCCTTGAAATTTTTTTTATTGAAAATTTTTTTTTCGAAATTTTTTTTTTGAATATTTTTTTTATTTTTTGGAAAATTAATTTTTTTTGAAATTTTTTTTTTATTTTTTATTTTTGAAGTTTTTTTTCGAAATTTTTTTCTTTTGAAAATTTTTTTGAAGTTTTTTTTTTGAAATTTTTTTTGAATTTTTTTCTCAATCTTTTTGAAATTTTTTTTTGAAATTATTTTTTGGAATTTTTTTTTGGATTTTTTTAAATTTTTTTTTCAATTTTTTGAATTTTTTTTTAAATTTTTTTTTATTTTTTTTTTATTTTTTATTTCTTTTTGAAAATTTTTTTTTGAATTTTTTTTATTTTTTTTTTGATTTTTTTTTTACATTTTTTTTTTATTTTCTTTTTGAAAATTTTTTTTTTCGATTTTTTTCTGAATTTTTTTTAAAACTGTTTTTGAAATTTTTTTTTCTAATTTTTTTTCTAATTTTTTTTAAATTTTTTTAAATTTTTTTTAAATTTTTTTTTTCAAATATTTTTTTTTCAAATATTTTTTTCTAAATTTTTTTCTAAATTTTTTAAAAAAATTTTTAAAATTTTTTTCGAATTTTTTTTTGAATTTTTTTTTTCTTTTTGAAATTTTGTTTTTAATTTTTTTTTTTGAAATTTTTTGAAATTTTTTTTTGATTTTTTTTTAAATTTTTTTTTTCTTCAAAAAATTTTTTTGAAATTTTTTTTGAAATTTTTTTTTTGAATTTTTTTTCTAAATTTTTTTTCTAAATTTTTTTTAAAATTTTTTTACATTTTTTTTTCGAATTTTTTTTGATTTTTTTTTCGAAAAATTTTCGTTTTGAAATTTTTTTGAAATTTTTGTTATATTTTTTTAAGTTTTTTAAAAAAATTTTTGAAATTTTTGTTTTGAAAATTTTTTTTTTGAATTTTTTTTTCGAATTTTTTATTTTTTTTGAAAAATTTTCGTTTTGAATTTTTTTTTTGAGTTTTCTTTTATTTTTTTGAAAATTAATTTTTTTTGAAATTTTTTTTTTGAAAATTTTTTAAAATTTTTTTTTCTATTTTTTAAAAATTTTTTTTCAAATTTCTTATTTTTGAAGTTTTTTTCGAAATTTTTTTCTTTTGAAAATTTTTTTGAGGTTTTTTTTTGAAATTTTTTTTGAATTTTGTTTCAATTTTTTTGAAATTTTTTTTTGAAAATTTTTTTTGGATTTTTTTTTTGAATTTTTTTTTTATTATTTTTTTATTTTTGTTTTTTTTAAATTTTTTTTTTGAATTTTTTTTTTATATTTATTTTTTGAAATTTTTTTCGAAATTTATTTTTTGAAAATTTTTTTTTTTAATTTTTTTTTCGAATTTTTTTATTTTTATTTTTTTTGAAAAATTTTCGTTTTGAATTTTTTTTTTGATTTTTTTTTATTTTTTTGAAAATTAATTTTTTTTGAAAATTTTTTTTTTGAAAATTTTGTTTTGAAAATTTTTTTTCAATTTTTTTGAAAATTTTTTTTGGAATTTTTTTTTGGAATTTTTTTTTGGAATTTTTTTTTGGAATTTTTTTTGGATTTTTTTTTTATTATTTTTTTATTTTTTTAAATTTTTTTTTTGAATTTTTTTTTTTATATTTATTTTTTGAAATTTTTGTTTTGAAAATTTTTTTTTTGAATTTTTTTTTCGAATTTTTTATTTTTATTTTTTTTGAAAAATTTTCGTTTTGAATTTTTTTTTTATTTTTTTGAAAATTAATTTTTTTTGAATTTTTTTTTAATTTTTTATCTTTGAAATTTTTTTCTTTTGAAAATTTGAGGTTTTTTTTTTGAATTTTTTTGAAATTTTTTTGAAATTTTTTTTAAAATTTTTTTTTTGGAATTTTTTTTGGAACTATTTTTTTATTTTTTTAAATTTTTTTCTGTTTTTTTTTTATTTTTTTTTGAAAAATTTTCTTATTGAAAATTTTTTAAAAATTTTTTTAAATTTTTTTTTGAAATTTTTTTTTTTAATTTTTTTTGAAATTTCCTTGAAATTTTTTTTATTGAAAATTTTTTTTTCGAAATTTTTTTTTTGAATATTTTTTTTATTTTTTGGAAAATTAATTTTTTTTGAATTTTTTTTTTATTTTTTATTTTTGAAGTTTTTTTTCGAAATTTTTTTCTTTTGAAAATTTTTTTGAAGTTTTTTTTTTTTGAATTTTTTTCTCAATCTTTTTGAAATTTTTTTTTGAAATTATTTTTTGGAATTTTTTTTTGGATTTTTTTAAATTTTTTTTTCAATTTTTTGAATTTTTTTAAAAAATTTTTTTAATTTTTTTTTTATTTTTTTTTTTGAAAATTTTTTTTTTATATTTATTTTTTGAATTTTTTTTTTAATTTTTTCTTGAAAATTTTTTTTCGAGTTTTCTTTTTGAAAATTTTTTTTTGAATTTTTTTTATTTTTTTTTTGATTTTTTTTTTACATTTTTTTTTTAATTTTCTTTTTGAAAATTTTTTTTTTCGATTTCTATCTGAATTTTTTTTAAAACTGTTTTTGAAATTTTTTTTTCTAATTTTTTTCTAATTTTTTTTAAATTTTTTTAAATTTTTTTAAAAATTTTTTTTTAATTTTTTTTTTCAAATATTTTTTTCTAAATTTTTTTCTAAATTTTTTAAAAAAAATTTTAAAATTTTTTTTCGAATTTTTTTTTGAATTTTTTTTTCTTTTTGAAATTTTGTTTTTAATTTTTTTTTTGAAATTTTTTGAAACTTTTTTTTGATTTTTTTTTTAATTTTTTTTTTTCTTCAAAAAATTTTTTTGAAATTTTTTTTGAAATTTTTTTTTTGAATTTTTTTTTCTAAATTTTTTTTCTAAATTTTTTAAAAAATTTTTTTATATTTTTTTTTCGAATTTTTTTTGATTTTTTTTTCGAAAAATTTTCGTTTTGAAATTTTTTTGAAATTTTTGTTATATTTTTTAAGTTTTTTAAAAAAATTTTTGAAATTTTTGTTTTGAAAATTTTTTTTTTGAATTTTTTTTTCGAATTTTTTATTTTTTTTGAAAAATTTTCGTTTTGAAATTTTTTTTTTTATTTTTTTTTTATTTTTTTGAAAATTAATTTTTTTTGAAAATTTTTTTTTTGAAAATTTTGTTTTGAAATTTTTTTTTTTGAAAATTTTGTTTTGAAAATTTTCAAATAAATTTCAAAACGAAAATTTTTCGAAAAAAAAAAATCAAAAAAAAATTCGAAAAAAAATTTTAAAAAAATTTAGAAAAAAAATTTAAAAAAAAAATTCAAAAAAAAATTTCAAAAAATATTTCAAAAAAATTTTTTGAAGAAAAAATTAAAAAAAATTTAAAAAAAAATTCAAAAAAAAATTTCAAAAAATTTCAAAAAAAAATTAAAAACAAAATTTCAAAAAGAAAAAAAAAATTCAAAAAAAAATTGGAAAAAAAATTTTAAAAAAATTTTTAAAAAATTTAGAAAAAAATTTAGAAAAAAATATTTGAAAAAAAATTTTAAAAAAATTTTTAAAAAAATTTAAAAATTTTTTTAAAAAATTAGAAAAAAAAATTAGAAAAAAAAATTTCAAAAACAGTTTTAAAAAAAATTCAGAAAAAAATCGAAAAAAAAAATTCAAAAACAAAAATTTTCAAAAAAAAAATGTAAAAAAAAAATCAAAAAAAAAATAAAAAAAAATTCAAAAAAAAAATTTCAAAAAGAAAACTCGAAAAAAAATTTTCAAGAAAAAATTAAAAAAAAAAAATTAAAAAAATAAATATAAAAAAAAATTTAAAAAAATAAATAAAAAATAAAAAAAAATAAAAAAAATTTAAAAAAATTCAAAAAATAAAAAAAAAATTAAAAAAAATCCAAAAAAAAATTCCAAAAAATAATTTCAAAAAAAAATTTCAAAAAGATTGAAAAAAAAATTCAAAAAAAAATTCAAAAAAAAACTTCAAAAATAAAAAATAAAAAAAAAATTTCAAAAAAAATTAATTTTCCAAAAAATAAAAAAAATATTCAAAAAAAAAATTAAAAAAAAAAATTTTAAAAAAAAATTTAAAAAAATTTAAAAAAAATTTTCAATAAGAAAATTTTTCAAAAAAAAATAAAAAAAAAACAAAAAAAAATTTAAAAAAATTAAAAAATAGTTCCAAAAAAAATTCCAAAAAAAAATTTTAAAAAAAATTTCAAAAAAATTGAAGAAAAATTCAAAAAAAATTTCAAAAAAAAACTTCAAAGATAAAAAATTAAAAAAAAATTCAAAAAAAATTAATTTTCAAAAAAATAAAAAAAAAATTCAAAAAAAAAATTTTCAAAAAATAAATTTCGAAAAAAATTTCGAAAAAAAAATTTTCAATAATAAAAAATTCAAAAAAATTTTCGAAAAAAAAAGTCAAAAAAAATTCAAAAAAAAGTTTTTTTTTTGAATTTTTTTTTGAATTTTTTTTCAATCTTTTTGAAATTTTTTTTGAAATTATTTTTTGGAATTTTTTTTCGATTTTTTTTTTAATTTTTTTTTAATTTTTTGAAATTTTTTTTTCGATTTTTTTTTGAAAATTTTTTTTTGAATTTTTTTTGAATTCTTTTTCAATTTTTTTTGGAATTTTTTTTTTTTTTGAAAATTTTTTTGAAGTTTTTTTTAAAAATTTTTTTGTATTTTTTTTGAAATTTTTTTTTTGAATATTTTTTTTATTTTTTGGAAAATTAATTTTTTTTGAAATTTTTTTTTTTATTTTTTATTTTTGAAGTTTTTTTTCGAAATTTTTTTCTTTTGAAAATTTTTTTGAAGTTTTTTTTTTGAAATTTTTTTTGAATTTTTTTCTCAATCTTTTTGAAATTTTTTTTTGAAATTATTTTTTGGAATTTTTTTTTGGATTTTTTTAAATTTTTTTTTCAATTTTTTGAATTTTTTTTTTAATTTTTTTTTATTTTTTTTTTATTTTTTATTTCTTTTTGAAAATTTTTTTTTGAATTTTTTTTATTTTTTTTTTGATTTTTTTTTACATTTTTTTTTTATTTTCTTTTTGAAAATTTTTTTTAAATTTTTTTTTTCAAATATTTTTTTCTAAATTTTTTTCTAAATTTTTTAAAAAATTTTTTAAAATTTTTTTCGAATTTTTTTTTGAATTTTTTTTTTCTTTTTGAAATTTTGTTTTTAATTTTTTTTTTTTGAAATTTTTTGAAATTTTTTTTTGATTTTTTTTTAAATTTTTTTTTTCTTCAAAAAATTTTTTTGAAATTTTTTTTGAAATTTTTTTTTTGAATTTTTTTTCTAAATTTTTTTTCTAAATTTTTTTAAAAATTTTTTTACATTTTTTTTTCGAATTTTTTTTGATTTTTTTTTTCGAAAAATTTTCGTTTTGAAATTTTTTTGAAATTTTTGTTATATTTTTTTAAGTTTTTTAAAAAATTTTTTGAAATTTTTGGTTTGAAAATTTTTTTTTTGAATTTTTTTTTCGAATTTTTTATTTTTTTTTGAAAAATTTTCGTTTTGAATTTTTTTTTTGAGTTTTCTTTTATTTTTTTGAAAATTAATTTTTTTTGAAATTTTTTTTTTGAAAATTTTTTAAAAATTTTTTTTCTATTTTTTGAAATTTTTTTTTCAAATTTCTTATTTTTGAAGTTTTTTTCGAAATTTTTTTCTTTTGAAAATTTTTTTGAGGTTTTTTTTTGAAATTTTTTTTGAATTTTTTTTCAATTTTTTTGAAATTTTTTTTGGATTTTTTTTTTAATTTTTTTTTTATTATTTTTTTATTTTTGATTTTTTTAAATTTTTTTTTTGAATTTTTTTAAAAATTTTTTAAATTTTTTTAAAAATTTTTTTTAAATTTTTTTTTTCAAATATTTTTTTCTAAATTTTTTTCTAAATTTTTTTAAAAAATTTTTAAAATTTTTTTCGAATTTTTTTTTGAATTTTTTTTTTCTTTTTGAAATTTTGTATTTAATTTTTTTTTTTGAAATTTTTTGAAATTTTTTTTTGATTTTTTTTTAAATTTTTTTTTTCTTCAAAAAATTTTTTTGAAATTTTTTTTGAAATTTTTTTTTTGAATTTTTTTTCTAAATTTTTTTTCTAAATTTTTTTAAAAATTTTTTTACATTTTTTTTTCGAATTTTTTTTGATTTTTTTTTCGAAAAATTTTCGTTTTGAAATTTTTTTGAAATTTTTGTTATATTTTTTTAAGTTTTTTAAAAAAATTTTTGAAATTTTTGTTTTGAAAATTTTTTTTTTGAATTTTTTTTTCGAATTTTTTATTTTTTTTGAAAAATTTTCGTTTTGAATTTTTTTTTTGAGTTTTCTTTTATTTTTTTGAAAATTAATTTTTTTTGAAATTTTTTTTTTGAAAATTTTTTAAAAATTTTTTTTCTATTTTTTAAAATTTTTTTTTCAAATTTCTTATTTTTGAAGTTTTTTTCGAAATTTTTTTCTTTTGAAAATTTTTTTGAGGTTTTTTTTTGAAATTTTTTTTGAATTTTTTTTGAATTTTTTTGAAATTTTTTTTTGAAAATTTATTTTGGATTTTTTTTTTTGAATTTTTTTTTTATTATTTTTTTATTTTTGATTTTTTTAAATTTTTTTTTTTGAATTTTTTTTTTTATATTTATTTTTTGAAATTTTTTTCGAAATTTATTTTTTGAAAATTTTTTTTTTTAATTTTTTTTTCGAATTTTTTTATTTTTATTTTTTTTGAAAAATTTTCGTTTTGAATTTTTTTTTTGATTTTTTTTTATTTTTTTGAAAATTAATTTTTTTTGAAAATTTTTTTTTTGAAAATTTTGTTTTGAAAATTTTTTTTCAATTTTTTTGAAAATTTTTTTTGGAATTTTTTTTTGGAATTTTTTTTGGAATTTTTTTTTGGAATTTTTTTTGGATTTTTTTTTATTATTTTTTTATTTTTTTAAATTTTTTTTTTGAATTTTTTTTTTATATTTATTTTTTGAAATTTTTGTTTTGAAAATTTTTTCTTTGAATTTTTTTTTCGAATTTTTTATTTTTTTTGAAAAATTTTCGTTTTGAATTTTTTTTTTATTTTTTTGAAAATTAATTTTTTTTGAATTTTTTATCTTTGAAGTTTTTTTTTGAAATTTTTTTCCTTTGAAAATTTGAGGTTTTTTTTTTGAATTTTTTTTGAATTTTTTTGAAATTTTTTTGAAATTTTTTTAAAAATTTTTTTTTTGGAATTTTTTTTGGAACTATTTTTTAATTTTTTTAAATTTTTTTCTGTTTTTTTTTAATTTTTTTTTATTTTATTTTTCGAAATTTTTTTTGAAATTTCCTTGAAATTTTTTTTATTGAAAATTTTTTTTTCGAAATTTTTTTTTTGAATATTTTTTTTATTTTTTGGAAAATTAATTTTTTTTGAATTTTTTTTTTTATTTTTTATTTTTGAAGTTTTTTTTCGAAATTTTTTTCTTTTGAAAATTTTTTTGAGGTTTTTTTTTGAAATTTTTTTTGAATTTTTTTTCAATTTTTTTGAAAATTTTTTTTGGATTTTTTTTTTGGAATTTTTTTTTATTATTTTTTTATTTTTGATTTTTTTAAATTTTTTTTTTGAAATTTTTTTTATATTTATTTTTTGAAATTTTTTTCGAAATTTATTTTTTGAAAATTTTTTTTTTGAATTTTTATTTCGAATTTTTTTATTTTTATTTTTTTTGAAAAATTTTCGTTTTGAATTTTTTTTTGATTTTTTTTTATTTTTTTGAAAATTAATTTTTTTTGAAAATTTTTTTTTTGAAAATTTTGTTTTGAAAATTTTTTTTCAATTTTTTTTGGAATTTTTTTTTGGAATTTTTTTTTGGAATTTTTTTTGGATTTTTTTTTTATAATTTTTTTATTTTTTTAAATTTTTTTTTTATATTTATTTTTTGAAATTTTTATTTTGAAAATTTTTTTTTTGAATTTTTTTTTCGAATTTTTTATTTTTTTTGAAAAATTTTCGTTTTGAATTTTTTTTTTATTTTTTTGAAAATTAATTTTTTTTGAATTTTTTTTTAATTTTTTATCTTTGAAGTTTTTTTTGAAATTTTTTTCTTTTGAAAATTTGAGGTTTTTTTTGATTTTTTTTTGAATTTTTTTGAAATTTTTTTGAAATTTTTTTTAAAATTTTTTTTTTGGAATTTTTTTTGGTACTATTTTTTAATTTTTTATAAATTTTTTTCTGTTTTTTTTATTTTTTTTTTGAAAAATTTTCTTATTGAAAATTTTTTTAAATTTTTTTTTGAAATTTTTTTTTTTAATTTTTTTTTTATTTTATTTTTCGAATTTTTTTTTGAAATTTCCTTGAAATTTTTTTTATTGAAAATTTTTTTTTCGAAATTTTTTTTTTGAATATTTTTTTTATTTTTTGGAAAATTAATTTTTTTTGAAATTTTTTTTTTATTTTTTATTTTTGAAGTTTTTTTTCGAAATTTTTTTCTTTTGAAAATTTTTTTGAAGTTTTTTTTTTTAAATTTTTTTTGAATTTTTTTCTCAATCTTTTTGAAATTTTTTTTTGAAATTATTTTTTGGAATTTTTTTTTGGATTTTTTTAAATTTTTTTTTCAATTTTTTGAATTTTTTTTTAAATTTTTTTTTATTTTTTTTTTATTTTTTATTTCTTTTTGAAGATTTTTTTTTGAATTTTTTTTATTTTTTTTTTGATTTTTTTTTCCATTTTTTTTTTTATTTTCTTTTTGAAAATTTTTTTTTTCGATTTTTTTCTGAATTTTTTTTAAAACTGTTTTTGAAATTTTTTTTTCTAATTTTTTTTCTAATTTTTTTTAAATTTTTTTAAATTTTTTTTAAATTTTTTTTTTCAAATATTTTTTTTCAAATATTTTTTTCTAAATTTTTTTCTAAATTTTTTAAAAAAATTTTTAAAATTTTTTTCGAATTTTTTTTTGAATTTTTTTTTTCTTTTTGAAATTTTGTTTTTAATTTTTTTTTTTGAAATTTTTTGAAATTTTTTTTTGATTTTTTTTTAAATTTTTTTTTTCTTCAAAAAATTTTTTTGAAATTTTTTTTGAAATTTTTTTTTTGAATTTTTTTTCTAAATTTTTTTTCTAAATTTTTTTAAAAATTTTTTTACATTTTTTTTTCGAATTTTTTTTGATTTTTTTTTCGAAAAATTTTCGTTTTGAAATTTTTTTGAAATTTTTGTTATATTTTTTTAAGTTTTTTAAAAAAATTTTTGAAATTTTTGTTTTGAAAATTTTTTTTTTGAATTTTTTTTTCGAATTTTTTATTTTTTTTGAAAAATTTTCGTTTTGAATTTTTTTTTTGAGTTTTCTTTTATTTTTTTGAAAATTAATTTTTTTTGAAATTTTTTTTTTGAAAATTTTTTAAAAATTTTTTTTCTATTTTTTAAAAATTTTTTTTCAAATTTCTTATTTTTGAAGTTTTTTTCGAAATTTTTTTCTTTTGAAAATTTTTTTGAGGTTTTTTTTTGAAATTTTTTTTGAATTTTGTTTCAATTTTTTTGAAATTTTTTTTTGAAAATTTTTTTTGGATTTTTTTTTTTGAATTTTTTTTTTATTATTTTTTTATTTTTGTTTTTTTAAATTTTTTTTTTGAATTTTTTTTTTATATTTATTTTTTGAAATTTTTTTCGAAATTTATTTTTTGAAAATTTTTTTTTTTAATTTTTTTTTCGAATTTTTTTATTTTTATTTTTTTTGAAAAATTTTCGTTTTGAATTTTTTTTTTGATTTTTTTTTATTTTTTTGAAAATTAATTTTTTTTGAAAATTTTTTTTTTGAAAATTTTGTTTTGAAAATTTTTTTTCAATTTTTTTGAAAATTTTTTTTGGAATTTTTTTTTGGAATTTTTTTTTGGAATTTTTTTTTGGAATTTTTTTTGGATTTTTTTTTTATTATTTTTTTATTTTTTTAAATTTTTTTTTTGAATTTTTTTTTTTATATTTATTTTTTGAAATTTTTGTTTTGAAAATTTTTTTTTTGAATTTTTTTTTCGAATTTTTTATTTTTATTTTTTTTGAAAAATTTTCGTTTTGAATTTTTTTTTTATTTTTTTGAAAATTAATTTTTTTTGAATTTTTTTTTAATTTTTTATCTTTGAAATTTTTTTCTTTTGAAAATTTGAGGTTTTTTTTTTTGAATTTTTTTGAAATTTTTTTGAAATTTTTTTTAAAATTTTTTTTTTGGAATTTTTTTTGGAACTATTTTTTTATTTTTTTAAATTTTTTTCTGTTTTTTTTTTATTTTTTTTTGAAAAATTTTCTTATTGAAAATTTTTTAAAAATTTTTTTAAATTTTTTTTTGAAATTTTTTTTTTTATTTTTTTTTGAAATTTCCTTGAAATTTTTTTTATTGAAAATTTTTTTTTCGAAATTTTTTTTTTGAATATTTTTTTTATTTTTTGGAAAATTAATTTTTTTTGAATTTTTTTTTTATTTTTTATTTTTGAAGTTTTTTTTCGAAATTTTTTTCTTTTGAAAATTTTTTTGAAGTTTTTTTTTTTTGAATTTTTTTCTCAATCTTTTTGAAATTTTTTTTTGAAATTATTTTTTGGAATTTTTTTTTGGATTTTTTTACATTTTTTTTTCAATTTTTTGAATTTTTTTAAAAAATTTTTTTAATTTTTTTTTTATTTTTTTTTTTGAAAATTTTTTTTTTATATTTATTTTTTGAATTTTTTTTTTAAATTTTTTCTTGAAAATTTTTTTTCGAGTTTTCTTTTTGAAAATTTTTTTTTGAATTTTTTTTATTTTTTTTTGATTTTTTTTTTACATTTTTTTTTTAATTTTCTTTTTGAAAATTTTTTTTTTCGATTTCTATCTGAATTTTTTTTAAAACTGTTTTTGAAATTTTTTTTTCTAATTTTTTTCTAATTTTTTTAAAATTTTTTTAAATTTTTTTAAAAATTTTTTTTTAATTTTTTTTTTCAAATATTTTTTTCTAAATTTTTTTCTAAATTTTTTAAAAAAAATTTTAAAATTTTTTTTCGAATTTTTTTTTGAATTTTTTTTTCTTTTTGAAATTTTGTTTTTAATTTTTTTTTTGAAATTTTTTGAAACTTTTTTTTGATTTTTTTTTTAATTTTTTTTTTTCTTCAAAAAATTTTTTTGAAATTTTTTTTGAAATTTTTTTTTTGAATTTTTTTTTCTAAATTTTTTTTCTAAATTTTTTAAAAAATTTTTTTATATTTTTTTTTCGAATTTTTTTTGATTTTTTTTTCGAAAAATTTTCGTTTTGAAATTTTTTTGAAATTTTTGTTATATTTTTTAAGTTTTTTAAAAAAATTTTTGAAATTTTTGTTTTGAAAATTTTTTTTTTGAATTTTTTTTTCGAATTTTTTATTTTTTTTGAAAAATTTTCGTTTTGAAATTTTTTTTTTTATTTTTTTTTTATTTTTTTGAAAATTAATTTTTTTTGAAAATTTTTTTTTTGAAAATTTTGTTTTGAAATTTTTTTTTTTGAAAATTTTGTTTTGAAAATTTTCAAATAAATTTCAAAACGAAAATTTTTCGAAAAAAAAAAATCAAAAAAAAATTCGAAAAAAAATTTTAAAAAAATTTAGAAAAAAAATTTAAAAAAAAAATTCAAAAAAAAATTTCAAAAAATATTTCAAAAAAATTTTTTGAAGAAAAAATTAAAAAAAATTTAAAAAAAAATTCAAAAAAAAATTTCAAAAAATTTCAAAAAAAAATTAAAAACAAAATTTCAAAAAGAAAAAAAAAATTTTTTTTGAAATTTCCTTGAAATTTTTTTTATTGAAAATTTTTTTTTCGAAATTTTTTTTTTGAATATTTTTTTTATTTTTTGGAAAATTAATTTTTTTTGAATTTTTTTTTTATTTTTTATTTTTGAAGTTTTTTTTCGAAATTTTTTTCTTTTGAAAATTTTTTTGAAGTTTTTTTTTTTTGAAATTTTTTTTGAATTTTTTTCTCAATCTTTTTGAAATTTTTTTTTGAAATTATTTTTTGGAATTTTTTTTTGGATTTTTTTAAATTTTTTTTTCAATTTTTTGAATTTTTTTAAAAATTTTTTTTAATTTTTTTTTTATTTTTTTTTTTTGAAATTTTTTTTTTATATTTATTTTTTGAATTTTTTTTTGTTTTTTTTTTGTAAATTTTTTTTTTCGATTTTTTTCTGAATTTTTTTTAAAACTGTTTTTGAAATTTTTTTTTCTAATTTTTTTTCTAATTTTTTTAAAAATTTTTTAAATTTTTTTAAAAATTTTTTTTAAATTTTTTTTTTCAAATATTTTTTTCTAAATTTTTTTCTAAATTTTTTTAAAAAATTTTTAAAATTTTTTTCGAATTTTTTTTTGAATTTTTTTTTTCTTTTTGAAATTTTGTATTTAATTTTTTTTTTTGAAATTTTTTGAAATTTTTTTTTGATTTTTTTTTAAATTTTTTTTTTCTTCAAAAAATTTTTTTGAAATTTTTTTTGAAATTTTTTTTTTGAATTTTTTTTCTAAATTTTTTTTCTAAATTTTTTTAAAAATTTTTTTACATTTTTTTTTCGAATTTTTTTTGATTTTTTTTTCGAAAAATTTTCGTTTTGAAATTTTTTTGAAATTTTTGTTATATTTTTTTAAGTTTTTTAAAAAAATTTTTGAAATTTTTGTTTTGAAAATTTTTTTTTTGAATTTTTTTTTCGAATTTTTTATTTTTTTTGAAAAATTTTCGTTTTGAATTTTTTTTTTGAGTTTTCTTTTATTTTTTTGAAAATTAATTTTTTTTGAAATTTTTTTTTTGAAAATTTTTTAAAAATTTTTTTTCTATTTTTTAAAATTTTTTTTTCAAATTTCTTATTTTTGAAGTTTTTTTCGAAATTTTTTTCTTTTGAAAATTTTTTTGAGGTTTTTTTTTGAAATTTTTTTTGAATTTTTTTTCAATTTTTTTGAAATTTTTTTTTGAAAATTTATTTTGGATTTTTTTTTTTGAATTTTTTTTTTATTATTTTTTTATTTTTGATTTTTTTAAATTTTTTTTTTTGAATTTTTTTTTTTATATTTATTTTTTGAAATTTTTTTCGAAATTTATTTTTTGAAAATTTTTTTTTTAAATTTTTTTTTCGAATTTTTTTATTTTTATTTTTTTTGAAAAATTTTCGTTTTGAATTTTTTTTTTGATTTTTTTTTATTTTTTTGAAAATTAATTTTTTTTGAAAATTTTTTTTTTGAAAATTTTGTTTTGAAAATTTTTTTTCAATTTTTTTGAAAATTTTTTTTGGAATTTTTTTTTGGAATTTTTTTTGGAATTTTTTTTTGGAATTTTTTTTGGATTTTTTTTTATTATTTTTTTATTTTTTTAAATTTTTTTTTTGAATTTTTTTTTTATATTTATTTTTTGAAATTTTTGTTTTGAAAATTTTTTCTTTGAATTTTTTTTTCGAATTTTTTATTTTTTTTGAAAAATTTTCGTTTTGAATTTTTTTTTTATTTTTTTGAAAATTAATTTTTTTTGAATTTTTTATCTTTGAAGTTTTTTTTTGAAATTTTTTTCCTTTGAAAATTTGAGGTTTTTTTTTTGAATTTTTTTTTAATTTTTTTAAATTTTTTTCTGTTTTTTTTTAATTTTTTTTTATTTTATTTTTCGAAATTTTTTTTGAAATTTCCTTGAAATTTTTTTTATTGAAAATTTTTTTTTCGAAATTTTTTTTTTGAATATTTTTTTTATTTTTTGGAAAATTAATTTTTTTTGAATTTTTTTTTTTATTTTTTATTTTTGAAGTTTTTTTTCGAAATTTTTTTCTTTTGAAAATTTTTTTGAGGTTTTTTTTTGAAATTTTTTTTGAATTTTTTTTCAATTTTTTTGAAAATTTTTTTTGGATTTTTTTTTTGGAATTTTTTTTTATTATTTTTTTATTTTTGATTTTTTTAAATTTTTTTTTTGAAATTTTTTTTATATTTATTTTTTGAAATTTTTTTCGAAATTTATTTTTTGAAAATTTTTTTTTTGAATTTTTATTTCGAATTTTTTTATTTTTATTTTTTTTGAAAAATTTTCGTTTTGAATTTTTTTTTGATTTTTTTTTATTTTTTTGAAAATTAATTTTTTTTGAAAATTTTTTTTTTGAAAATTTTGTTTTGAAAATTTTTTTTCAATTTTTTTTGGAATTTTTTTTTGGAATTTTTTTTTGGAATTTTTTTTGGATTTTTTTTTTATAATTTTTTTATTTTTTTAAATTTTTTTTTTATATTTATTTTTTGAAATTTTTATTTTGAAAATTTTTTTTTTGAATTTTTTTTTCGAATTTTTTATTTTTTTTGAAAAATTTTCGTTTTGAATTTTTTTTTTATTTTTTTGAAAATTAATTTTTTTTGAATTTTTTTTTAATTTTTTATCTTTGAAGTTTTTTTTGAAATTTTTTTCTTTTGAAAATTTGAGGTTTTTTTTGATTTTTTTTTGAATTTTTTTGAAATTTTTTTGAAATTTTTTTTAAAATTTTTTTTTTGGAATTTTTTTTGGTACTATTTTTTAATTTTTTATAAATTTTTTTCTGTTTTTTTTATTTTTTTTTTGAAAAATTTTCTTATTGAAAATTTTTTTAAATTTTTTTTTGAATTTTTTTTTTTTAATTTTTTTTTTATTTTATTTTTCGAATTTTTTTTTGAAATTTCCTTGAAATTTTTTTTATTGAAAATTTTTTTTTCGAAATTTTTTTTTTGAATATTTTTTTTATTTTTTGGAAAATTAATTTTTTTTGAAATTTTTTTTTTATTTTTTATTTTTGAAGTTTTTTTTCGAAATTTTTTTCTTTTGAAAATTTTTTTGAAGTTTTTTTTTTTAAATTTTTTTTGAATTTTTTTCTCAATCTTTTTGAAATTTTTTTTTGAAATTATTTTTTGGAATTTTTTTTTGGATTTTTTTAAATTTTTTTTTCAATTTTTTGAATTTTTTTTTAAATTTTTTTTTATTTTTTTTTTATTTTTTATTTCTTTTTGAAAATTTTTTTTTGAATTTTTTTTATTTTTTTTTTGATTTTTTTTTACATTTTTTTTTTATTTTCTTTTTGAAAATTTTTTTTTTCGATTTTTTTCTGAATTTTTTTTAAAACTGTTTTTGAAATTTTTTTTTCTAATTTTTTTTCTAATTTTTTTTAAATTTTTTTAAATTTTTTTTAAATTTTTTTTTTCAAATATTTTTTTCTAAATTTTTTTCTAAATTTTTTAAAAAAATTTTTAAAATTTTTTTCGAATTTTTTTTTGAATTTTTTTTTTCTTTTTGAAATTTTGTTTTTAATTTTTTTTTTTGAAATTTTTTGAAATTTTTTTTTGATTTTTTTTTAAATTTTTTTTTTCTTCAAAAAATTTTTTTGAAATTTTTTTTGAAATTTTTTTTTTGAATTTTTTTTCTAAATTTTTTTTCTAAATTTTTTTTAAAATTTTTTTACATTTTTTTTTCGAATTTTTTTTGATTTTTTTTTCGAAAAATTTTCGTTTTGAAATTTTTTTGAAATTTTTGTTATATTTTTTTAAGTTTTTTAAAAAAATTTTTGAAATTTTTGTTTTGAAAATTTTTTTTTTGAATTTTTTTTTCGAATTTTTTATTTTTTTTGAAAAATTTTCGTTTTGAATTTTTTTTTTGAGTTTTCTTTTATTTTTTTGAAAATTAATTTTTTTTGAAATTTTTTTTTTGAAAATTTTTTAAAAATTTTTTTTCTATTTTTTAAAATTTTTTTTTCAAATTTCTTATTTTTGAAGTTTTTTTCGAAATTTTTTTCTTTTGAAAATTTTTTTGAGGTTTTTTTTTGAAATTTTTTTTGAATTTTGTTTCAATTTTTTTGAAATTTTTTTTTGAAAATTTTTTTTGGATTTTTTTTTTTGAATTTTTTTTTTATTATTTTTTTATTTTTGTTTTTTTTAAATTTTTTTTTTGAATTTTTTTTTTATATTTATTTTTTGAAATTTTTTTCGAAATTTATTTTTTGAAAATTTTTTTTTTTAATTTTTTTTTCGAATTTTTTTATTTTTATTTTTTTTGAAAAATTTTCGTTTTGAATTTTTTTTTTGATTTTTTTTTATTTTTTTGAAAATTAATTTTTTTTGAAAATTTTTTTTTTGAAAATTTTGTTTTGAAAATTTTTTTTCAATTTTTTTGAAAATTTTTTTTGGAATTTTTTTTTGGAATTTTTTTTTGGAATTTTTTTTTGGAATTTTTTTTGGATTTTTTTTTTATTATTTTTTTATTTTTTAAAATTTTTTTTTTGAATTTTTTTTTTTATATTTATTTTTTGAAATTTTTGTTTTGAAAATTTTTTTTTTGAATTTTTTTTTCGAATTTTTTATTTTTATTTTTTTTGAAAAATTTTCGTTTTGAATTTTTTTTTTATTTTTTTGAAAATTAATTTTTTTTGAATTTTTTTTTAATTTTTTATCTTTGAAATTTTTTTCTTTTGAAAATTTGAGGTTTTTTTTTTTGAATTTTTTTGAAATTTTTTTGAAATTTTTTTTAAAATTTTTTTTTTGGAATTTTTTTTGGAACTATTTTTTTATTTTTTTAAATTTTTTTCTGTTTTTTTTTTATTTTTTTTTGAAAAATTTTCTTATTGAAAATTTTTTAAAAATTTTTTTAAATTTTTTTTTGAAATTTTTTTTTTTAATTTTTTTTGAAATTTCCTTGAAATTTTTTTTATTGAAAATTTTTTTTTCGAAATTTTTTTTTTGAATATTTTTTTTATTTTTTGGAAAATTAATTTTTTTTGAATTTTTTTTTTATTTTTTATTTTTGAAGTTTTTTTTCGAAATTTTTTTCTTTTGAAAATTTTTTTGAAGTTTTTTTTTTTTGAATTTTTTTCTCAATCTTTTTGAAATTTTTTTTTGAAATTATTTTTTGGAATTTTTTTTTGGATTTTTTTAAATTTTTTTTTCAATTTTTTGAATTTTTTTAAAAAATTTTTTTAATTTTTTTTTTATTTTTTTTTTTGAAAATTTTTTTTTTATATTTATTTTTTGAATTTTTTTTTTAAATTTTTTCTTGAAAATTTTTTTTCGAGTTTTCTTTTTGAAAATTTTTTTTTGAATTTTTTTTATTTTTTTTTGATTTTTTTTTACATTTTTTTTTAATTTTCTTTTTGAAAATTTTTTTTTTCGATTTCTATCTGAATTTTTTTTAAAACTGTTTTTGAAATTTTTTTTTCTAATTTTTTTCTAATTTTTTTAAAATTTTTTTAAATTTTTTTAAAAATTTTTTTTTAATTTTTTTTTTCAAATATTTTTTTCTAAATTTTTTTCTAAATTTTTTAAAAAAGATTTTAAAATTTTTTTTCGAATTTTTTTTTGAATTTTTTTTTCTTTTTGAAATTTTGTTTTTAATTTTTTTTTTGAAATTTTTTGAAACTTTTTTTTGATTTTTTTTTTAATTTTTTTTTTTCTTCAAAAAATTTTTTTGAAATTTTTTTTGAAATTTTTTTTTTGAATTTTTTTTTCTAAATTTTTTTTCTAAATTTTTTAAAAAATTTTTTTATATTTTTTTTTCGAATTTTTTTTGATTTTTTTTTCGAAAAATTTTCGTTTTGAAATTTTTTTGAAATTTTTGTTATATTTTTTAAGTTTTTTAAAAAAATTTTTGAAATTTTTGTTTTGAAAATTTTTTTTTTGAATTTTTTTTTCGAATTTTTTATTTTTTTTGAAAAATTTTCGTTTTGAAATTTTTTTTTTTATTTTTTTTTTATTTTTTTGAAAATTAATTTTTTTTGAAAATTTTTTTTTTGAAAATTTTGTTTTGAAATTTTTTTTTTTGAAAATTTTGTTTTGAAAATTTTCAAATAAATTTCAAAACGAAAATTTTTCGAAAAAAAAAAATTTTAAAAAAATTTAGAAAAAAAATTTAAAAAAAAAATTCAAAAAAAAATTTCAAAAAATATTTCAAAAAAATTTTTTGAAGAAAAAATTAAAAAAAATTTAAAAAAAAATTCAAAAAAAAATTTCAAAAAATTTCAAAAAAAAATTAAAAACAAAATTTCAAAAAGAAAAAAAAAATTCAAAAAAAAATTGGAAAAAAAATTTTAAAAAAATTTTTAAAAAATTTAGAAAAAAATTTTAAAAAAATTTTTAAAAAAATTTAAAAATTTTTTTAAAAAATTAGAAAAAAAAATTAGAAAAACAGTTTTAAAAAAAATTCAGAAAAAAATCGAAAAAAAAAATTCAAAAACAAAAATTTTCAAAAAAAAAATGTAAAAAAAAATCAAAAAAAAAATAAAAAAAAAATTCAAAAAAAAAATTTCAAAAAGAAAACTCGAAAAAAAATTTTCAAGAAAAAATTAAAAAAAAAAAATTAAAAAAATAAATATAAAAAAAAATTTAAAAAAATAAATAAAAAATAAAAAAAAATAAAAAAAATTTAAAAAAATTCAAAAAATAAAAAAAAAATTAAAAAAAATCCAAAAAAAAATTCCAAAAAATAATTTCAAAAAAAAATTTCAAAAAGATTGAAAAAAAAATTCAAAAAAAAATTCAAAAAAAAACTTCAAAAATAAAAAATAAAAAAAAAATTTCAAAAAAAATTAATTTTCCAAAAAATAAAAAAAATATTCAAAAAAAAAATTAAAAAAAAAAATTTTAAAAAAAAATTTAAAAAAATTTAAAAAAAATTTTCAATAAGAAAATTTTTCAAAAAAAAATAAAAAAAAAACAAAAAAAAATTTAAAAAAATTAAAAAATAGTTCCAAAAAAAATTCCAAAAAAAAATTTTAAAAAAAATTTCAAAAAAATTGAAGAAAAATTCAAAAAAAATTTCAAAAAAAAACTTCAAAGATAAAAAATTAAAAAAAAATTCAAAAAAAATTAATTTTCAAAAAAATAAAAAAAAAATTCAAAAAAAAAATTTTCAAAAAATAAATTTCGAAAAAAATTTCGAAAAAAAAATTTTCAATAATAAAAAATTCAAAAAAATTTTCGAAAAAAAAAGTCAAAAAAAATTCAAAAAAAAGTTTTTTTTTTGAATTTTTTTTTGAATTTTTTTTCAATCTTTTTGAAATTTTTTTTGAAATTATTTTTTGGAATTTTTTTTCGATTTTTTTTTTAATTTTTTTTTAATTTTTTGAAATTTTTTTTTCGATTTTTTTTTGAAAATTTTTTTTTGAATTTTTTTTGAATTCTTTTTCAATTTTTTTTGGAATTTTTTTTTTTTTTGAAAATTTTTTTGAAGTTTTTTTTAAAAATTTTTTTGTATTTTTTTTGAAATTTTTTTCGAAATTTTTTTTTTGAAAATTTTTTTTTTGAATTTTTTTTTCGAATTTTTTTATTTTTATTTTTTTTGAAAAATTTTCGTTTTGAAATTTTTTTTATTTTTTTGAAAATTTATTTTTTTTGAAAATTTTTTTTTTGAAAATTTTGTTTTGAAAATTTTTTTTGAATTCTTTTTCTATTTTTTAAAAAAAAATTTTAAATTTTTTTTTGAAATTTTTTTTTTTAATTTTTTTTTTCGAAAATTTTTTTGAATTTTTTTTTATTGAAAATTTTTTTTTCGAAATTTTTTTCGAAATTTATTTTTTTTTTAATTTTTTTTGAATTTTTTTTTCGAATTTTTTTATTTTTATTTTTTTTGAAAAATTTTCGTTTTGAATTTTTTTTTTGATTTTTTTTCATTTTTTTGAAAATTTTTTTTTTGAAAATTTTGTTTTGAAAATTTTTTTTCAATTTTTTTTTCAATTTTTTTGAAATTTTTTTTTGAAAATTTTTTTTGGAATTTTTTTTTGGAATTTTTTTTTGGAATTTTTTTTGGAATTTTTTTTTATTATTTTTTTATTTTTTTAAATTTTTTTTTGAAAATTTTTTTTTATATTTATTTTTTGAAATTTTTGTTTTGAAAATTTTTTTTTTGAATTTTTTTTTCGAATTTTTTATTTTTATTTTTTTTGAAAAATTTTCGTTTTGAATTTTTTTTTTATTTTTTTGAATTTTTTTAAAAAATTTTATCTTTGAAGTTTTTTTTTGAAATTTTTTTCTTTTGAAAATTTGAGGTTTTTTTTTTGAAATTTTTTTTGAAATTTTTTTCAATTTTTTTGGAATTTTTTTAAAAATTTTTTTTTGGAATTTTTTTTGGAACTATTTTTTAATTTTTTTTAAATTTTTTTTTGTTTTTTTTTATTTTTTTTTGAAAAATTTTCTTATTGAAAATTTTTTAAAAATTTTTTTAAATTTTTTTTTGAAATTTTTTTTTGAAATTTTTTTTTATTTTATTTTTCGAAATTTTTTTTGAAATTTTTTTTATTGAAAATTTTTTTTTCGAAATTTTTTTTTTGAATATTTTTTTTATTTTTTTGAAAATTAATTTTTTTTGAATTTTTTTTTTTATTTTTTATTTTTGAAGTTTTTTTTCGAAATTTTTTTTGTATTTTTTTTTGAAATTTTTTTCGAAATTTTTTTTTTGAAAATTTTTTTTTGTGAATTTTTTTTTCGAATTTTTTTATTTTTATTTTTTTTGAAAAATTTTCGTTTTGAAATTTTTTTTATTTTTTTGAAAATTTATTTTTTTTGAAAATTTTTTTTTTGAAAATTTAGTTTTGAAAATTTTTTTTGAATTCTTTTTCAATTTTTTTAAAAAAAAATTTAAATTTTTTTTTGAAATTTTTTTTTAAAATTTTTTTTTTCGAAAATTTCTTTGAATTTTTTTTTATTGAAAATTTTTTTTTCGAAATTTTTTTCGAAATTTATTTTTTGAAAATTTTTTTTTTGAATTTTTTTTTCGAATTTTTTTATTTTTATTTTTTTTGAAAAATTTTCGTTTTGAATTTTTTTTTTGATTTTTTTTTATTTTTTTGAAAATTAATTTTTCTTGAAATTTTTTTTTTGAAAATTTTGTTTTGAAAATTTTTTTTCAATTTTTTTGAAAATTTTTTTTGGAATTTTTTTTTGGAATTTTTTTTTGGAATTTTTTTTTGGAATTTTTTTTGGATTTTTTTTTTATTATTTTTTTATTTTTTTAAATTTTTTTTTTGAATTTTTTTTTATATTTATTTTTTGAAATTTTTATTTTGAAAATTTTTTTTTTGAATTTTTTTTTCGAATTTTTTATTTTTTTTTGAAAAATTTTCGTTTTGAATTTTTTTTTTATTTTTTTGAAAATGAATTTTTTTTGAATTTTTTTTTAATTTTTTATCTTTGAAGTTTTTTTTTGAAATTTTTTTCTTTTGAAAATTTGAGGTTTTTTTTTGAATTTTTTTTGAATTTTTTTGAAATTTTTTTGAAATTTTTTTTAAAATTTTTTTTTTGGAATTTTATTTGGAACTATTTTTTTATTTTTTTAAATTTTTTTCTGTTTTTTTTTAATTTTTTTTTGAAAAATTTTCTTATTGAAAATTTTTTAAAAATTTTTTTAAATTTTTTTTTGAAATTTTTTTTTTTAATTTTTTTTTTATTTTATTTTTCGAAATTTTTTTTGAAATTTCCTTGAAATTTTTTTTATTGAAAATTTTTTTTTCCAAATTTTTTTTTTGAATATTTTTTTTATTTTTTGGAAAATTTATTTTTTTTGAAATTTTTTTTTTTATTCTTTATTTTTGAAGTTTTTTTTCGAAATTTTTTTCTTTTGAAAATTTTTTTGAAGTTTTTTTTTTTTGAAATTTTTTTTGAATTTTTTTCTCAATCTTTTTGAAATTTTTTTTTGAAATTTTTTTTTGAAATTATTTTTTGGATTTTTTTAAATTTTTTTTTCAATTTTTTGAATTTTTTTTTAAATTTTTTTTATTTTTTTTTTATTTTTTTTTTTTGAAAATTTTTTTTTTATATTTATTTTTTGAATTTTTTTTTTAAAATTTTTTCTTGAAAATTTTTTTTCGAGTTTTCTTTTTGAAAATTTTTTTTTGAATTTTTTTATTTTTTTTTTGATTTTTTTTTACATTTTTTTTTTAATTTTCTTTTTGAAAATTTTTTTTTTCGATTTCTATCTTAATTTTTTTTAAAAACTGTTTTTGAAATTTTTTTTTCTAATTTTTTTTCTAATTTTTTTAAAATTTTTTTAAATTTTTTTAAAAATTTTTTTAAAATTTTTTTTTCAAATATTTTTTTCTAAATTTTTTTCTAAATTTTTTAAAAAATTTTTTAAAATTTTTTTTCGAATTTTTTTTTGAATTTTATTTTTCTTTTTGAAATTTTGTTTTTAATTTTTTTTTTTGAAATTTTTTGAAATTTTTTTTTTATTTTTTTTTTTATTTTTTTTTTCTTCAAAAAATTTTTTTGAATTTTTTTTTGAAATTTTTTTTTTGAATTTTTCTTTCTAAATTTTTTTTCTAAATTTTTTTAAAAATTTTTTTATATTTTTTTTTCGAATTTTTTTTGATTTTTTTTTCGAAAAATTTTCGTTTTGAAATTTTTTTGAAATTTTTGTTATATTTTTTTAAGTTTTTTAAAAATTTTTTTGAAATTTTTGTTTTGAAAATTTTTTTTTTGAATTTTTTTTTCGAATTTTTTATTTTTTTTGAAAAATTTTCGTTTTGAAATTTTTTTTTTTATTTTTTTTTTATTTTTTTGAAAATTAATTTTTTTTGAAAATTTTTTTTTTGAAAATTTTGTTTTGAAATTTTTTTTTTTGAAAATTTTGTTTTGAAAATTTTCAAATAAATTTCAAAAACTTTCAAAAAAAAATTCAAAAAAAAATTTTCAGAAAAATTCAAAAAAAATTTCAAAAAAAACTCGAAAAAATAAAACAAAAATTTCAAAAAATTTTTTAAAAACTTAAAAAAATATAACAAAAATTTCAAAAAAATTTCAAAACGAAAATTTTTCGAAAAAAAAAAATCAAAAAAAAATTCGAAAAAAAATTTTAAAAAAATTTAGAAAAAAAATTTAAAAAAAAAATTCAAAAAAAAATTTCAAAAAAAATTTCAAAAAAATTTTTTGAAGAAAAAATAAAAAAAATTAAAAAAAAAATTCAAAAAAAAATTTCAAAAAATTTCAAAAAAAAAATTAAAAACAAAATTTCAAAAAGAAAAAAAAATTCAAAAAAAAATTGGAAAAAAAATTTTAAAAAAATTTTTAAAAAATTTAGAAAAAAATTTAGAAAAAAATATTTGAAAAAAAAATTTAAAAAAAAATTTTAAAAAAATTTAAAAAATTTTTAAAAAAATTAGAAAAAAAAATTAGAAAAAAAAATTAGAAAAAAAAATTTCAAAAACAGTTTTAAAAAAAATTCAGAAAAAAATCGAAAAAAAAAATTCAAAAACAAAAATTTTCAAAAAAAAAATGTAAAAAAAAATCAAAAAAAAAATTTAAAAAAAATTCAAAAAAAAAATTTCAAAAAGAAAACTCGAAAAAAAATTTTCAAGAAAAAATTTAAAAAAAAAATTAAAAAAATAAATATAAAAAAAAATTTAAAAAAAAATAAAAAATAAAAAAAAAATAAAAATTTTTTTAAAAAATTCAAAAAATAAAAAAAAAAATTAAAAAAAATCCAAAAAAAAATTCCAAAAAGTAATTTCAAAAAAAAATTTCAAAAAGATTGAAAAAAAAATTCAAAAAAAATTTCAAAAAAAAAATCCAAAAAAAATTTCAAAAAAAAACTTCAAAAAAATTTTCAAAAGAAAAAAATTTCGAAAAAAAACTTCAAAAATAAAAAATAAAAAAAAAATTTCAAAAAAAATTAATTTTCCAAAAAATAAAAAAAATATTCAAAAAAAAAATTTAAAAAAAAAATTTCGAAAAAAAATTTAAAAAAATTTAAAAAAAATTTTCAATAAGAAAATTTTTCAAAAAAAAAATAAAAAAAAAACAAAAAAAATTTTAAAAAATTAAAAAATAGTTCCAAAAAAAATTCCAAAAAAAAATTTTAAAAAAAATTTCAAAAAAATTGAAGAAAAATTCAAAAAAAATTTCAAAAAAAAACCTCAAATTTTCAAAAGAAAAAAATTTCAAAAAAAAACTTCAAAGATAAAAAATTAAAAAAAAATTCAAAAAAAATTAATTTTCAAAAAAAAAAAAAATAAAAAATTCGAAAAAAAAATTGAAAAAAAAAATTTTCAAAACAAAAATTTCAAAAAAATTGAAAAAAAATTGAAAAAAAATTTTCAAAACAAAATTTTCAAAAAAAAAAATTTTCAAAAAAAATTAATTTTCAAAAAAATCAAAAAAAAAATTCAAAACGAAAATTTTTCAAAAAAAATAAAAATAAAAAAATTCGAAAAAAAAATTCAAAAAAAAAATATTCAAAAAATAAATTTCGAAAAAAATTTCGAAAAAAAAATTTTCAATAAAAAAAAATTCAAAAAAATTTTCGAAAAAAAAAGTTTAAAAAAAAAAATTCAAAAAAAAATTTAAAATTTTTTTTAAAAAAATAGAAAAAGAATTCAAAAAAAAATTTCAAAACAAAATTTTCAAAAAAAAAATTTTCAAAAAAAATAAATTTTCAAAAAAATAAAAAAAATTTCAAAACGAAAATTTTTCAAAAAAAATAAAAATAAAAAAATTCGAAAAAAAAATTCAAAAAAAAAAATTTCAAAAAAAAAATTTCGAAAAAAATTAAAAAAAAAAATACAAAAAAAATTTAAAAAAAAACTCCAAAAAAATTTTCAAAAGAAAAAATTTCCAAAAAAATTGAAAAAAAATTCAAAAAAAAGTTTTTTTTTTTGAATTTTTTTTTGAATTTTTTTTCAATCTTTTTGAAATTTTTTTTGAAATTATTTTTTGGAATTTTTTTTCGATTTTTTTTTAATTTTTTTTTAATTTTTTGAAATTTTTTTTTCGATTTTTTTTTGAAAATTTTTTTTGAATTTTTTTTGAATTCTTTTTCAATTTTTTTTGGAAATTTTTTTTTTTTGAAAATTTTTTTGAAGTTTTTTTTTTAATTTTTTTTGTATTTTTTTTTGAAATTTTTTTCGATATTTTTTTTTTGAAAATTTTTTTTTTGAATTTTTTTTTCGAATTTTTTTATTTTTATTTTTTTTGAAAAATTTTCGTTTTGAAATTTTTTAAATTTTTTTGAAAATTTATTTTTTTTGAAAATTTTTTTTTTGAAAATTTTGTTTTGAAAATTTTTTTTGAATTCTTTTTCTATTTTTTTAAAAAAAATTTTAAATTTTTTTTTGAAATTTTTCTTTAAAATTTTTTTTTTCGAAAATTTTTTCGAATTTTTTTTTATTGAAAATTTTTTTTTCGAAATTTTTTTCGAAATTTATTTTTTTAAAAATTTTTTTTTGAATTTTTTTTTTGAATTTTTTTATTTTTATTTTTTTTGAAAAATTTTCGTTTTGAATTTTTTTTTTGATTTTTTTTCATTTTTTTGAAAATAAATTTTTTTTGAAAATTTTTTTTTTGAAAATTTTGTTTTGAAAATTTTTTTTCAATTTTTTTTTCAATTTTTTTGAAATTTTTTTTTGAAAATTTTTTTTGGAATTTTTTTTTGGAATTTTTTTTTGGAATTTTTTTTTGGAATTTTTTTTTATTATTTTTTTATTTTTTTAAATTTTTTTTTTGAAATTTTTTTTTTATATTTATTTTTTGAAATTTTTGTTTTGAAAATTTTTTTTTTGAATTTTTTTTTCGAATTTTTAATTTTTATTTTTTTTGAAAAATTTTCGTTGAATTTTTTTTTTATTTTTTTGAAAATTAATTTTTTTTGAATTTTTTTTTAATTTTTTATCTTTGAAGTTTTTTTTTGAAATTTTTTTCTTTTGAAAATTTGAAGTTTTTTTTTGAAATTTTTTTTGAATTTTTTTTCAATTTTTTTGAAATTTTTTTTAAAATTTTTTTTTGGAATTTTTTTTGGAACTATTTTTTAATTTTTTTAAATTTTTTTTTGTTTTTTTTTTATTTTTTTTTTGAAAAATTTTCTTATTGAAAATTTTTTTAAAATTTTTTTAAATTTTTTTTTGAAATTTTTTTTTTTAATTTTTTTTTATTTTATTTTTCGATTTTTTTTTTTAAATTTCTTTGAAATTTTTTTTATTGAAAATTTTTTTTTCGAAATTTTTTTTTTAATATTTTTTTTATTTTTTTGAAAATTAATTTTTTTTGAATTTTTTTTTTATTTTTTATTTTTGAAGTTTTTTTTCGAAATTTTTTTTGTATTTTTTTTTGAAATTTTTTTCGAAATTTTTGTTTTGAAAATTTTTTTTTTGAATTTTTTTTTCGAATTTTTTATTTTTTTTGAAAAATTTTCGTTTTGAAATTTTTTTTTTTATTTATTTTTTTATTTTTTTGAAAATTAATTTTTTTTGAAAATTTTTTTTTTGAAAATTTTGTTTTGAAATTTTTTTTTTTGAAAATTTTGTTTTGAAAATTTTCAAATAAATTTCAAAAACTTTCAAAAAAAAATTCAAAAAAAAATTTTCAGAAAAATTCAAAAAAAATTTCAAAAAAAACTCGAAAAAATAAAACAAAAATTTCAAAAAATTTTTTAAAAACTTAAAAAAATATAACAAAAATTTCAAAAAAATTTCAAAACGAAAATTTTTCGAAAAAAAAAATCAAAAAAAAATTCGAAAAAAAATTTTAAAAAAATTTAGAAAAAAAATTAAAAAAAAAAATTCAAAAAAAATTTCAAAAAAAATTTCAAAAAAATTTTTCGAAGAAAAAATAAAAAAAATTAAAAAAAAAATTCAAAAAAAAATTTCAAAAAAAAAATTAAAAACAAAATTTCAAAAAGAAAAAAAAATTCAAAAAAAAATTGGAAAAAAAATTTTAAAAAAATTTTTAAAAAATTTAGAAAAAAATTTAGAAAAAAATATTTGAAAAAAAAATTTAAAAAAAAATTTTAAAAAAAATTAAAAAATTTTTAAAAAAATTAGAAAAAAAAATTAGAAAAAAAAATTTCAAAAACAGTTTTAAAAAAAATTCAGAAAAAAATCGGAAAAAAAAATTCAAAAACAAAAATTTTCAAAAAAAAAATGTAAAAAAAAAATCAAAAAAAAAATTTAAAAAAAATTCAAAAAAAAATTTTCAAAAAGAAAACTCGAAAAAAAATTTTCAAGAAAAAATTTAAAAAAAAAATTAAAAAAATAAATATAAAAAAAAAATTAAAAAAAAAATAAAAAATAAAAAAAAAATAAAAAAATTTTTAAAAAATTCAAAAAATAAAAAAAAAAAATTAAAAAAAATCCAAAAAAAAATTCCAAAAAGTAATTTCAAAAAAAAATTTCAAAAAGATTGAAAAAAAAATTCAAAAAAAATTTCAAAAAAAAAATCCAAAAAAAATTTCAAAAAAAAACTTCAAAAAAATTTTCAAAAGAAAAAAATTTCGAAAAAAAACTTCAAAAATAAAAAATAAAAAAAAAATTTCAAAAAAAATTAATTTTCCAAAAAATAAAAAAAATATTCAAAAAAAAAATTTAAAAAAAAAATTTCAAAAAAAAATTTAAAAAAATTTAAAAAAAATTTTCAATAAGAAAATTTTTCAAAAAAAAAAATAAAAAAAAAACAAAAAAAATTTTAAAAAATTAAAAAATAGTTCCAAAAAAAATTCCAAAAAAAAATTTTAAAAAAAATTTCAAAAAAATTGAAGAAAAATTCAAAAAAAATTTCAAAAAAAAACCTCAAATTTTCAAAAGAAAAAAATTTCAAAAAAAAACTTCAAAGATAAAAAATTTAAAAAAAATTCAAAAAAAATTAATTTTCAAAAAAAAAAAAAATTCAAAACGAAAATTTTTCAAAAAAAATAAAAATAAAAAATTCGAAAAAAAATTGAAAAAAAAAATTTTCAAAACAAAAATTTCAAATAAATTGAAAAAAAATTGAAAAAAAATTTTCAAAACAAAATTTTCAAAAAAAAAAATTTCAAAAAAAATTAATTTTCAGAAAAATCAAAAAAAAAAATTCAAAACGAAAATTTTTCAAAAAAAATAAAAATAAAAAAATTCGAAAAAAAAATTCAAAAAAAAAATATTCAAAAAATAAATTTCGAAAAAAATTTCGAAAAAAAAATTTTCAATAAAAAAAAATTCAAAAAAATTTTCGAAAAAAAAAGTTTTAAAAAAAAAATTCAAAAAAAAATTTAAAATTTTTTTTAAAAAAATAGAAAAAGAATTCAAAAAAAAATTTCAAAACAAAATTTTCAAAAAAAAAAATTTTCAAAAAAAATAAATTTTCAAAAAAATAAAAAAAATTTCAAAACGAAAATTTTTCAAAAAAAATAAAAATAAAAAAATTCGAAAAAAAAATTCAAAAAAAAAAATTTCAAAAAAAAAATTTCGAAAAAAATTAAAAAAAAAAAATACAAAAAAAATTTAAAAAAAAACTCCAAAAAAATTTTCAAAAGAAAAAATTTCCAAAAAAATTGAAAAAAAATTCAAAAAAAATTCAAAAAAAAGTTTTTTTTTTTGAATTTTTTTTTGAATTTTTTTTCAATCTTTTTGAATTTTTTTTTGAAATTATTTTTTGGAATTTTTTTTCGATTTTTTTTTAAATTTTTTTTTAATTTTTTGAAATTTTTTTTTCGATTTTTTTTTGAAAATTTTTTTTGAATTTTTTTTGAATTCTTTTTCAATTTTTTTTGGAAATTTTTTTTTTTTGAAAATTTTTTTGAAGTTTTTTTTTAAATTTTTTTTGTATTTTCGTTTTGAAATTTTTTTTATTTTTTTGAAAATTTGTTTTTTTTGAAAATTTTTTTTTTGAAAATTTTGTTTTGAAAATTTTTTTTGAATTCTATTTCTATTTTTTCAAAAAAAATTTTAAATTTTTTTTTGAAATTTTTTTTTTAAATTTTTTTTTTCGAAAATTTTTTTAAATTTTTTTTTATTGAAAATTTTTTTTTCGAAATTTTATTTTTATTTTTTTTTGAAAAATTTTCGTTTTGAATTTTTTTTTGATTTTTTTTTATTTTTTTGAAAATTAATTTTTTTTGAATTTTTTTTTTAATTTTTTATCTTTGAAGTTTTTTTTGAAATTTTTTTCTTTTGAAAATTTGAGGTTTTTTTTTGAAAATTTTTTTGAATTTTTTTTTATTGAAAATTTTTTTTTCGAAATTTTTTTCGAAATTTATTTTTTGAAAATTTTTTTTTTTGAATTTTTTTTCGAATTTTTTTATTTTTATTTTTTTTGAAAAATTTTCGTTTTGAATTTTTTTTTTTGATTTTTTTTTATTTTTTTGAAAATTAATTTTTCTTGAAATTTTTTTTTTTGAAAATTTTGTTTTGAAAATTTTTTTTCAATTTTTTTGAAAATTTTTTTTGGAATTTTTTTTTGGAATTTTTTTTTGGAATTTTTTTTTGGAATTTTTTTTGGATTTTTTTTTTATTATTTTTTTATTTTTTTAAATTTTTTTTTTGAATTTTTTTTTCGAATTTTTTATTTTTTTTTAAAAATTTTCGTTTTGAATTTTTTTTTTATTTTTTTGAAAATTAATTTTTTTTGAATTTTTTTTTAATTTTTTATCTTTGAAGTTTTTTTTTGAAATTTTTTTCTTTTGAAAATTTGAGGTTTTTTTTTTGAATTTTTTTTGAATTTTTTTGAAATTTTTTTGAAATTTTTTTTAAAATTTTTTTTTGGAATTTTATTTGGAACTATTTTTTTATTTTTTTAAATTTTTTTCTGTTTTTTTTTAATTTTTTTTTGAAAAATTTTCTTATTGAAAATTTTTTAAAAATTTTTTTAAATTTTTTTTTGAAATTTTTTTTTTAATTTTTTTTTTATTTTATTTTTCGAAATTTTTTTTGAAATTTCCTTGAAATTTTTTTTATTGAAAATTTTTTTTTCCAATTTTTTTTTTTGAATATTTTTTTTATTTTTTGGAAAATTTATTTTTTTTGAAATTTTTTTTTTTATTCTTTATTTTTGAAGTTTTTTTTCGAAATTTTTTTCTTTTGAAAATTTTTTTGAAGTTTTTTTTTTTGAAATTTTTTTTGAATTTTTTTCTCAATCTTTTTGAAATTTTTTTTTGAAATTTTTTTTTGAAATTATTTTTTGGATTTTTTTAAATTTTTTTTTCAATTTATTGAATTTTTTTTAAAAATTTTTTTATTTTTTTTTTTTTGAAAATTTTTTTTTTATATTTATTTTTTGAATTTTTTTTTTAAATTTTTTCTTGAAAATTTTTTTTTGAGTTTTCTTTTTGAAAATTTTTTTTTGAATTTTTTTTATTTTTTTTTTGATTTTTTTTTACATTTTTTTTTTAATTTTCTTTTTGAAATTTTTTTTTTTCGATTTCTATCTGAATTTTTTTTAAAACTGTTTTTGAAATTTTTTTTTCTAATTTTTTTTCTAATTTTTTTTAAATTTTTTTAAATTTTTTTAAAATTTTTTTTTAAATTTTTTTTTCAAATATTTTTTTCTAAATTTTTTTCTAAATTTTTTAAAAAATTTTTTAAAATTTTTTTTCGAATTTTTTTTTGAATTTTTTTTTTCTTTTTGAAATTTTGTTTTTAATTTTTTTTTTGAAATTTTTTGAAATTTTTTTTTGATTTTTTTTTTATTTTTTTTTTCTTCAAAAAATTTTTTTGAATTTTTTTTTGAAATTTTTTTTTTGAATTTTTCTTTCTAAATTTTTTTTCTAAATTTTTTTAAAAATTTTTTTATATTTTTTTTTCGAATTTTTTTTTGATTTTTTTTTCGAAAAATTTTCGTTTTGAAATTTTTTTTTTTATTTTTTTTTTATTTTTTTGAAAATTAATTTTTTTTGAAAATTTTTTTTTTGAAAATTTTGTTTTGAAATTTTTTTTTTTGAAAATTTTGTTTTGAAAATTTTCAAATAAATTTCAAAAACTTTCAAAAAAAAATTCAAAAAAAAATTTTCAGAAAAATTCAAAGAAAATTTCAAAAAAAACTCGAAAAAATAAAACAAAAATTTCAAAAAATTTTTTAAAAACTTAAAAAAATATAACAAAAATTTCAAAAAAATTTCAAAACGAAAATTTTTCGAAAAAAAAAATCAAAAAAAAATTCGAAAAAAAATTTTAAAAAAATTTAGAAAAAAAATTAAAAAAAAAATTCAAAAAAAAATTTCAAAAAAAATTTCAAAAAAATTTTTTGAAGAAAAAATAAAAAAAAATTAAAAAAAAATTCAAAAAAAAATTTCAAAAAATTTCAAAAAAAAAATTAAAAACAAAATTTCAAAAAGAAAAAAAAAATTCAAAAAAAAATTGGAAAAAAAATTTTAAAAAAATTTTTAAAAAATTTAGAAAAAAATTTAGAAAAAAATATTTGAAAAAAAAATTTAAAAAAAAATTTTAAAAAAATTTAAAAAATTTTTAAAAAAATTAGAAAAAAAAATTAGAAAAAAAAATTTCAAAAACAGTTTTAAAAAAAATTCAGAAAAAAATCGAAAAAAAAAATTCAAAAACAAAAATTTTCAAAAAAAAAAATGTAAAAAAAAATCAAAAAAAAAATTTAAAAAAAATTCAAAAAAAAATTTTCAAAAAGAAAACTCGAAAAAAAATTTTCAAGAAAAAATTTAAAAAAAAAATTAAAAAAATAAATATAAAAAAAAATTTAAAAAAAAATAAAAAATAAAAAAAAAATAAAAATTTTTTTAAAAAATTCAAAAAATAAAAAAAAAAATTAAAAAAAATCCAAAAAAAAATTCCAAAAAGTAATTTCAAAAAAAAATTTCAAAAAGATTGAAAAAAAAATTCAAAAAAAATTTCAAAAAAAAAATCCAAAAAAAATTTCAAAAAAAAACTTCAAAAAAATTTTCAAAAGAAAAAAATTTCGAAAAAAAACTTCAAAAATAAAAAATAAAAAAAAAAATTTCAAAAAAAATTAATTTTCCAAAAAATAAAAAAAATATTCAAAAAAAAAATTTAAAAAAAAAATTTCAAAAAAAAATTTAAAAAAATTTCAAAAAAATTTTCAATAAGAAAATTTTTCAAAAAAAAAATAAAAAAAAAACAAAAAAAATTTTAAAAAATTAAAAAATAGTTCTAAAAAAAATTCCAAAAAAAAATTTTTAAAAAAATTTCAAAAAAATTGAAGAAAAATTCAAAAAAAATTTCAAAAAAAAACCTCAAATTTTCAAAAGAAAAAAATTAAAAAAAAAAACTTCAAAGATAAAAAATTAAAAAAAAATTCAAAAAAAATTAATTTTCAAAAAAAAAAAAAAAAATTCGAAACGAAAATTTTTCAAAAAATAAATAAAAATAAAAAATTCGAAAAAAAAATTGAAAAAAAAAATTTTCAAAACAAAAATTTCAAAAAAATTGAAAAAAAATTGAAAAAAAATTTTCAAAACAAAATTTTCAAAAAAAAAATTTTCAAAAAAAATTAATTTTCAAAAAAATCAAAAAAAAAATTCAAAACGAAAATTTTTCAAAAAAAATAAAAATAAAAAAATTCGAAAAAAAAATTCAAAAAAAAAATATTCAAAAAATAAATTTCGAAAAAAATTTCGAAAAAAAAATTTTCAATAAAAAAAAATTCAAAAAAATTTTCGAAAAAAAAAGTTTTAAAAAAAAAATTCAAAAAAAAATTTAAAATTTTTTTTAAAAAAATAGAAAAAGAATTCAAAAAAAAATTTCAAAACAAAATTTTCAAAAAAAAAATTTTCAAAAAAAATTAATTTTCAAAAAAATAAAAAAAATTTCAAAACGAAAATTTTTCAAAAAAAATAAAAATAAAAAAATTCGAAAAAAAAATTCAAAAAAAAAAAATTTCAAAAAAAAAATTTCGAAAAAAATTAAAAAAAAAAAATACAAAAAAAATTTTAAAAAAAACTCCAAAAAAATTTTCAAAAGAAAAAATTTCCAAAAAAATTGAAAAAAAATTCAAAAAAAATTCAAAAAAAAGTTTTTTTTTTTGAATTTTTTTTTGAATTTTTTTTCAATCTTTTTGAAATTTTTTTTGAAATTATTTTTTGGAATTTTTTTTCGATTTTTTTTTAAATTTTTTTTTAATTTTTTGAAATTTTTTTTTCGATTTTTTTTTGAAAATTTTTTTTGAATTTTTTTTTAATTCTTTTTCAATTTTTTTTGGAAATTTTTTTTTTTTTGAAAATTTTTTTGAAGTTTTTTTTTAATTTTTTTTGTATTTTTTTTTGAAATTTTTTTCGATATTTTTTTTTTGAAAATTTTTTTTTTGAATTTTTTTTTCGAATTTTTTTATTTTTATTTTTTTTGGAAAATTTTCGTTTTGAAATTTTTTTAATTTTTTTGAAAATTTATTTTTTTTGAAAATTTTTTTTTTGAAAATTTTGTTTTGAAATTTTTTTTTGAATTCTTTTTCTATTTTTTTTAAAAAAATTTTAAATTTTTTTTTGAAATTTTTTTTTAAAATTTTTTTTTTCGAAAGTTTTTTCGAATTTTTTTTTATTGAAAATTTTTTTTTCGAAATTTTTTTCGAAATTTATTTTTTTAAAAATTTTTTTTTGAATTTTTTTTTTGAATTTTTTTATTTTTATTTTTTTTGAAAAATTTTCGTTTTGAATTTTTTTTTTGATTTTTTTTCATTTTTTTGAAAATAAATTTTTTTTGAAAATTTTTTTTTTGAAAATTTTGTTTTGAAAATTTTTTTTCAATTTTTTTTTCAATTTTTTTGAAATTTTTTTTTGAAAATTTTTTTTGGAATTTTTTTTTGGAATTTTTTTTGGAATTTTTTTTGGAATTTTTTTTTATTATTTTTTTATTTTTTTAAATTTTTTTTTTGAAAATTTTTTTTTATATTTATTTTTTGAAATTTTTGTTTTGAAAATTTTTTTTTTGAATTTTTTTTTCGAATTTTTTATTTTTATTTTTTTTGAAAAATTTTCGTTTTGAATTTTTTTTTTATTTTTTTGAAAATTAATTTTTTTTGAATTTTTTTTTAATTTTTTATCTTTGAAGTTTTTTTTTGAAATTTTTTTCTTTTGAAAATTTGAAGTTTTTTTTTGAAATTTTTTTTGAATTTTTTTTCAATTTTTTTGAAATTTTTTTTAAAATTTTTTTTGGAATTTTTTTTGGAACTATTTTTTAATTTTTTAAAATTTTTTTTTGTTTTTTTTTTATTTTTTTTTTGAAAAATTTTCTTATTGAAAATTTTTTTAAAATTTTTTTAAATTTTTTTTTGAAATTTTTTTTTTTAATTTTTTTTTATTTTATTTTTCGAATTTTTTTTTTAAATTTCCTTGAAATTTTTTTTATTGAAAATTTTTTTTTCGAAATTTTTTTTTTAATATTTTTTTTATTTTTTTGAAAATTAATTTTTTTTGAATTTTTTTTTATTTTTTATTTTTGAAGTTTTTTTTCGAAATTTTTTTTGTATTTTTTTTTGAAATTTTTTTCGAAATTTTTTTTTTGAAAATTTTTTTTTGTGAATTTTTTTTTCGATTTTTTTTATTTTTATTTTTTTTGAAAAATTTTCGTTGAAATTTTTTTTATTTTTTTGAAAATTTATTTTTTTTGAAAATTTTTTTTTTGAAAATTTTGTTTTGAAAATTTTTTTTGAATTCTTTTTCTATTTTTTCAAAAAAAATTTTAAATTTTTTTTTGAAATTTTTTTTTTAAATTTTTTTTTTCGAAAATTTTTTTAAATTTTTTTTCATTGAAAATTTTTTTTTCGAAATTTTTTTCGAAATTTATTTTTCGAAAAATTTTTTTTTGAATTTTTTTTTCGAATTTTATTTTTATTTTTTTTTGAAACATTTTCGTTTTGAATTTTTTTTTGATTTTTTTTTATTTTTTTGAAAATTAATTTTTTTTGAATTTTTTTTAAAATTTTTTATCTTTGAAGTTTTTTTTGAAATTTTTTTCTTTTGAAAATTTGAGGTTTTTTTTTGAAATTTTTTTTGAATTTTTTTTCAATTTTTTTGAAATTTTTTTTAAAATTTTTTTTTGGAATTTTTTTTGGAACTATTTTTTAATTTTTTTTTGTTTTTTTTTATTTTTTTTTGAAAAATTTTCTTATTGAAAATTTTTTTAAAATTTTTTTTGAAATTTTTTTGAAATTTTTTTTTATTTTTTTCTTCGAAAATTTTTTTGAAATTTCCTTGAAATTTTTTTTATTGAAAATTTTTTTTTCGAAATTTTTTAGTTTTTTTTTTGAAATTTTTTTTGAATTTTTTTTCAATCTTTTTGAAATTTTTTTTTGAAATTAATTTTTGGAATTTTTTTTGGATTTTTTTTAAAAATTTTTTTAAATTTTTTGAAATTTTTTTTCGATTTTTTTTTGAAATTTTTTTTTTTAAATTTTTTTGAATTTTTTTTCAATTTTTTTTGGAATTTTTTTTCTTTTGAAAATTTTTTTGACGTTTTTTTAAAAAATTTTTTTGAATTTTTTTTTGAAATTTTTTCCGAAATTTATTTTGAGAATATTTTTTTTTTGAATTTTTTTTTCGAATTTTTTTATTTTTATTTTTTTTGAAAAATTTTTGTTTTGAAATTTTTTTTATTTTTTTGAAAATTAATTTTTTTTCAATTTTTTTTTTTGAAATTTTGTTTTGAAAATTTTTTTTGAATTTTTTTCTATTTTTTTAAAAAAAATTTTAAATTTTTTTTGAAATTTCTTTTTAATTTTTCATTTTTGAAGTTTTTTTTCGAAATTTTTTTCTTTTGAAAATTTTTTTGAAGTTTTTTTTTTGAAATTTTTTTTAAAATTTTTTTTCAATCTTTTTGAAATTTTTTTTCGAAATTATTTTTTGGAATTTTTTTTGGATTTTTTTATAAATTTTTTTTTAATTTTTTGAAAATTTTTTTTCAATTTTTTTTTCAATTTTTTTGAAATTTTTTTTTGAAAATTTTTTTTTGGAATTTTTTTTTCGAATTTTTTATTTTTATTTTTTTTGAAAAATTTTCGTTTTTAATTTTTTTTTATTTTTTTGAAAATTAATTTTTTTTGAATTTTTTTTTAATTTTTTATCTTTGAAGTTTTTTTTTTGAAATTTTTTTCTTTTGAAAATTTGAGGTTTTTTTTTGAATTTTTTTTTGAATTTTTTTTAAATTTTTTTGAAATTTTTTTTAAAATTTTTTTTTGGAATTTTTTTTGGAACTATTTTTTAATTGTTTTAAATTTTTTTTTGTTTTTTTTTTTATTTTTTTTTTGAAAAATTTTCTTATTGAAAATTTTTTTAAAATTTTTTTAAATTTTTTTTTGAAATTTTTTTTTTAAATTTTTTTTTTATTTTATTTTTCGAATTTTTTTTTGAAATTTCCTTGAAATTTTTTTTATTGAAAATTTTTTTTTCGAAATTTTTTTTTTGAATATTTTTTTTATTTTTTTGAAAATTTATTTTTTTTGATTTTTTTTTTATTTTTGAAGTTTTTTTTCGAAATTTTTTTTGTATTTTTTTTTGAAATTTTTTTCGAAATTTTTTTTTTGAAAATTTTTTTTTGTGAATTTTTTTTTCGAATTTTTTTATTTTTATTTTTTTTGAAAAATTTTCGTTTTGAAATTTTTTTTATTTTTTTGAAAATTTATTTTTTTTGAAAATTTTTTTTTTGAAAATTTTGTTTTGAAAATTTTTTTTGAATTCTTTTTCTATTTTTTCAAAAAAAATTTTAAATTTTTTTTTGAAATTTTTTTTTTTATTTTTTTTTTTCGAAAATTTTTTTAAATTTTTTTTTATTGAAAATTTTTTTTTCGAAATTTTTTTCGAAATTTATTTTTTGAAAATTTTTCTTTTGAATTTTTTTTTCGAATTTTTTTATTTTTATTTTTTTTGAAAAATTTTCGTTTTGAATTTTTTTTTTGATTTTTTTTTATTTTTTTGAAAATTAATTTTTTTTGAAAAATTTTTTTTTGAAAATTTTGTTTTGAAAATTTTTTTTCAATTTTTTTGAAATTTTTTTGAATTTTTTTTTTGAAAATTTTTTTTGGAATTTTTGTTTTGAAAATTATTTTTTTGAATTTTTTTTTCGAATTTTTTATTTTTATTTTTTTTGAAAAATTTTCCTTTTGAATTTTTTTTTATTTTTTTGAAAATTAATTTTTTTTGAATTTTTTTTTAAATTTTTTATCTTTGAAGATTTTTTTTGAAATTTTTTTCTTTTGAAAATTTGAGGTTTTTTTTTTGAAATTTTTTTTGAATTTTTTTTCAATTTTTTTGAAATTTTTTTTTAAAATTTTTTTTTGGAATTTTTTTTGGAACTATTTTTTAATTTTTTTTTGTTTTTTTTTTATTTTTTTTTGAAAAATTTTCTTATTGAAAATTTTTTTAAAATTTTTTTTTTTAATTTTTTTGAAATTTTTTTTTATTTTTTTCTTCGAAATTTTTTTTGAAATTTCCTTGAAATTTTTTTTATTGAAAATTTTTTTTTCGAAATTTTTTAGTTTTTTTTTTGAAATTTTTTTGAATTTTTTTTCAATCTTTTTGAAATTTTTTTTTGAAATTAATTTTTGGAATTTTTTTTGGATTTTTTTTTAAATTTTTTTTTAATTTTTTGAAATTTTTTTTCGATTTTTTTTTTTGAAAATTTTTTTTTTAAATTTTTTTGAATTTTTTTTAAATTTTTTTTGGAAATTTTTTTCTTTTGAAAATTTTTTTGACGTTTTTTTTAAAAATTTTTTTGAATTTTTTTTTGAAATTTTTTCCGAAATTTATTTTGAGAATATTTTTTTTTGAATTTTTTTTTCGAATTTTTTTATTTTTATTTTTTTTGAAAAATTTTTGTTTTGAAATTTTTTTTATTTTTTTGAAAATAATTTTTTTTTGAATTTTTTTTTTTTGAAATTTTGTTTGAAAATTTTTTTTGAATTTTTTTTCTATTTTTTAAAAAAAAAATTTAAATTTTTTTTGAAATTTTTTTTTAATTTTTCATTTTTGAAGTTTTTTTTCGAAATTTTTTTCTTTTGAAAATTTTTTTGAAGTTTTTTTTTTGAAATTTTTTTTAAAATTTTTTTTCAATCTTTTTGAAATTTTTTTTCGAAATTATTTTTTGGAATTTTTTTTGGATTTTTTTATAAATTTTTTTTTAATTTTTTGAAATTTTTTTATCGGTTTTTTTTTGAAATTTTTTTTTTAATTTTTTTCAATTTTTTTTGGAAATTTTTTCTTTTGAAAATTTTTTTGACGTTTTTTTAAAAATTGTTTCGAAATTTTTTTTTAGAAAATTTTTTTTTTTGAATTTTTTTTTCGAATATTTTTATTTTTTTTTGAAAAATTTTCGTTTTGAATTTTTTTTTTGAGTTTTTTTTTATTTTTTTGAAAATTAATTTTTTTTGAAATTTTTTTTTTGAAAATTTTTTTAAAATTTTTTTTCTATTTTTTAAAATTTTTTTTTCAAATTTCTTATTTTTGAAGTTTTTTTAGAAATTTTTTTCTTTTGAAAATTTTTTTTCAATTTTTTTGAAATTTTTTTTTGAAATTTTTTTTTGGATTTTTTTTTTTGGAATTTTTTTTTATTATTTTTTTATTTTTGATTTTTTTAAATTTTTTTTTTGAAATTTTTTTTATATTTATTTTTTGAAATTTTTTTCGAAATTTATTTTTTGAAAATTTTTTTTTTGAATTTTTTTTTCGAATTTTTTTATTTTTATTTTTTTTGAAAAATTTTCGTTTTGAATTTTTTTTTTTGTTTTTTTTTTTATTTTTTTGAAAATTAATTTTTTTTGAAAATTTTTTTTTTGAAAATTTTGTTTTGAAAATTTTTTTTCAATTTTTTTGAAATTTTTTTTTGGAATTTTTTTTTGGAATTTTTTTTGGATTTTTTTTTATTATTTTTTTATTTTTTTTAATTTTTTTTTTGAATTTTTTTTTTATATTTATTTTTTGAAATTTTTGTTTTGAAAATTTTTTTTTTGAATTTTTTTTTCGAATTTTTTATTTTTTTTGAAAAATTTTGTTTTTAATTTTTTTTTTGAAATTTTTTTTTGATTTTTTTTTTAATTTTTTTTTTCTTCAAAAAATTTTTTTGAAATTTTTTTTGAAATTTTTTTTTTGAATTTTTTTTTCTAAATTTTTTTTCTAAATTTTTTTAAAAATTTTTTTACATTTTTTTTTCGAATTTTTTTTGATTTTTTTTTGAAAAATTTTCGTTTTGAAATTTTTTTGAAATTTTTGTTATATTTTTTTAAGTTTTTTAAAAAATTTTTTGAAATTTTTGTTTTGAAAATTTTTTTTTTGAATTTTTTTTTCGAATTTTTTATTTTTTTTGAAAAATTTTCGTTTTGAATTTTTTTTTGAGTTTTTTTTTATTTTTTTGAAAATTAATTTTTTTTGAAATTTTTTTTTTGAAAATTTTTTTAAAATTTTTTTTCTATTTTTTAAATTTTTTTTTTCAAATTTCTTATTTTTGAAGTTTTTTTCGAAATTTTTTTCTTTTGAAAATTTTTTTGAGTTTTTTTTTTGAAATTTTTTTTGAATTTTTTTTCAATTTTTTTGAAATTTTTTTTTGAAAATTTTTTTTGGATTTTTTTTTTGGAATTTTTTTTTTATTATTTTTTTATTTTTGATTTTTTTAAATTTTTTTTTTGAATTTTTTTTTTATATTTATTTTTTGAAATTTTTTTCGAAATTTATTTTTTGAAAATTTTTTTTTTTAATTTTTTTTTCGAATTTTTTTATTTTTATTTTTTTTGAAAAATTTTCGTTTTGAATTTTTTTTTTGATTTTTTTTTATTTTTTTGAAAATTAATTTTTTTTGAAAATTTTTTTTTTGAAAATTTTGTTTTGAAAATTTTTTTTCAATTTTTTTGAAAATTTTTTTTGGAATTTTTTTTTGGAATTTTTTTTTGGAATTTTTTTTTGGAATTTTTTTTGGATTTTTTTTTTATTATTTTTTTATTTTTTAAAATTTTTTTTTTGAATTTTTTTTTTTATATTTATTTTTTGAAATTTTTGTTTTGAAAATTTTTTTTTTGAATTTTTTTTTCGAATTTTTTATTTTTATTTTTTTTGAAAAATTTTCGTTTTGAATTTTTTTTTTATTTTTTTGAAAATTAATTTTTTTTGAATTTTTTTTTAATTTTTTATCTTTGAAATTTTTTTCTTTTGAAAATTTGAGGTTTTTTTTTTTGAATTTTTTTGAAATTTTTTTGAAATTTTTTTTAAAATTTTTTTTTTGGAATTTTTTTTGGAACTATTTTTTTATTTTTTTTAAATTTTTTTCTGTTTTTTTTTTATTTTTTTTTGAAAAATTTTCTTATTGAAAATTTTTTAAAAATTTTTTTAAATTTTTTTTTGAAATTTTTTTTTTTAATTTTTTTTGAAATTTCCTTGAAATTTTTTTTATTGAAAATTTTTTTTTCGAAATTTTTTTTATTGAAAATTTTTTTTTCGAAATTTTTTTTTTGAATATTTTTTTTATTTTTTGGAAAATTAATTTTTTTTGAATTTTTTTTTTATTTTTTATTTTTGAAGTTTTTTTTCGAAATTTTTTTCTTTTGAAAATTTTTTTGAAGTTTTTTTTTTTTGAATTTTTTTCTCAATCTTTTTGAAATTTTTTTTTGAAATTATTTTTTGGAATTTTTTTTTGGATTTTTTTAAATTTTTTTTTCAATTTTTTGAATTTTTTTAAAAAATTTTTTTAATTTTTTTTTTATTTTTTTTTTTGAAAATTTTTTTTTTATATTTATTTTTTGAATTTTTTTTTTAAATTTTTTCTTGAAAATTTTTTTTCGAGTTTTCTTTTTGAAAATTTTTTTTTGATTTTTTTTTATTTTTTTTTGATTTTTTTTTTACATTTTTTTTTAATTTTCTTTTTGAAAATTTTTTTTTTCGATTTCTATCTGAATTTTTTTTAAAACTGTTTTTGAAATTTTTTTTTCTAATTTTTTTCTAATTTTTTTAAAATTTTTTAAAATTTTTTTAAAAATTTTTTTTTAATTTTTTTTTTCAAATATTTTTTTCTAAATTTTTTTCTAAATTTTTTAAAAAAGATTTTAAAATTTTTTTTCGAATTTTTTTTTGAATTTTTTTTTCTTTTTGAAATTTTGTTTTTAATTTTTTTTTTGAAATTTTTTGAAACTTTTTTTTGATTTTTTTTTTAATTTTTTTTTTCTTCAAAAAATTTTTTTGAAATTTTTTTTGAAATTTTTTTTTTGAATTTTTTTTTCTAAATTTTTTTTCTAAATTTTTTAAAAAATTTTTTTATATTTTTTTTTCGAATTTTTTTTGATTTTTTTTTCGAAAAATTTTCGTTTTGAAATTTTTTTGAAATTTTTGTTATATTTTTTAAGTTTTTTAAAAAAATTTTTGAAATTTTTGTTTTGAAAATTTTTTTTTTGAATTTTTTTTTCGAATTTTTTATTTTTTTTGAAAAATTTTCGTTTTGAAATTTTTTTTTTTATTTTTTTTTTATTTTTTTGAAAATTAATTTTTTTTGAAAATTTTTTTTTTGAAAATTTTGTTTTGAAATTTTTTTTTTTGAAAATTTTGTTTTGAAAATTTTCAAATAAATTTCAAAACGAAAATTTTTCGAAAAAAAAAAATTTTAAAAAAATTTAGAAAAAAAATTTAAAAAAAAAATTCAAAAAAAAATTTCAAAAAATATTTCAAAAAAATTTTTTGAAGAAAAAATTAAAAAAAATTTAAAAAAAAATTCAAAAAAAAATTTCAAAAAATTTCAAAAAAAAATTAAAAACAAAATTTCAAAAAGAAAAAAAAAATTCAAAAAAAAATTGGAAAAAAAATTTTAAAAAAATTTTTAAAAAATTTAGAAAAAAATTTAGAAAAAAATATTTGAAAAAAAATTTTAAAAAAATTTTTAAAAAAATTTAAAAATTTTTTTAAAAAATTAGAAAAAAAAATTAGAAAAACAGTTTTAAAAAAAATTCAGAAAAAAATCGAAAAAAAAAATTCAAAAACAAAAATTTTCAAAAAAAAAATGTAAAAAAAAAATCAAAAAAAAAATAAAAAAAAAATTCAAAAAAAAAATTTCAAAAAGAAAACTCGAAAAAAAATTTTCAAGAAAAAATTAAAAAAAAAAAATTAAAAAAATAAATATAAAAAAAAATTTAAAAAAATAAATAAAAAATAAAAAAAAATAAAAAAAATTTAAAAAAATTCAAAAAATAAAAAAAAAATTAAAAAAAATCCAAAAAAAAATTCCAAAAAATAATTTCAAAAAAAAATTTCAAAAAGATTGAAAAAAAAATTCAAAAAAAAATTCAAAAAAAAACTTCAAAAATAAAAAATAAAAAAAAAATTTCAAAAAAAATTAATTTTCCAAAAAATAAAAAAAATATTCAAAAAAAAAATTAAAAAAAAAAATTTTAAAAAAAAATTTAAAAAAATTTAAAAAAAATTTTCAATAAGAAAATTTTTCAAAAAAAAATAAAAAAAAAACAAAAAAAAATTTAAAAAAATTAAAAAATAGTTCCAAAAAAAATTCCAAAAAAAAATTTTAAAAAAAATTTCAAAAAAATTGAAGAAAAATTCAAAAAAAATTTCAAAAAAAAACTTCAAAGATAAAAAATTAAAAAAAAATTCAAAAAAAATTAATTTTCAAAAAAATAAAAAAAAAATTCAAAAAAAAAATTTTCAAAAAATAAATTTCGAAAAAAATTTCGAAAAAAAAATTTTCAATAATAAAAAATTCAAAAAAATTTTCGAAAAAAAAAGTCAAAAAAAATTCAAAAAAAAGTTTTTTTTTTGAATTTTTTTTTGAATTTTTTTTCAATCTTTTTGAAATTTTTTTTGAAATTATTTTTTGGAATTTTTTTTCGATTTTTTTTTTAATTTTTTTTTAATTTTTTGAAATTTTTTTTTCGATTTTTTTTTGAAAATTTTTTTTTGAATTTTTTTTGAATTCTTTTTCAATTTTTTTTGGAATTTTTTTTTTTTTTGAAAATTTTTTTGAAGTTTTTTTTAAAAATTTTTTTGTATTTTTTTTGAAATTTTTTTCGAAATTTTTTTTTTGAAAATTTTTTTTTTGAATTTTTTTTTCGAATTTTTTTATTTTTATTTTTTTTGAAAAATTTTCGTTTTGAAATTTTTTTTATTTTTTTGAAAATTTATTTTTTTTGAAAATTTTTTTTTTGAAAATTTTGTTTTGAAAATTTTTTTTGAATTCTTTTTCTATTTTTTAAAAAAAAATTTTAAATTTTTTTTTGAAATTTTTTTTTTTAATTTTTTTTTTCGAAAATTTTTTTGAATTTTTTTTTATTGAAAATTTTTTTTTCGAAATTTTTTTCGAAATTTATTTTTTTTTTAATTTTTTTTCAATTTTTTTTTCAATTTTTTTGAAATTTTTTTTTGAAAATTTTTTTTGGAATTTTTTTTTGGAATTTTTTTTTGGAATTTTTTTTGGAATTTTTTTTTATTATTTTTTTATTTTTTTAAATTTTTTTTTGAAAATTTTTTTTTATATTTATTTTTTGAAATTTTTGTTTTGAAAATTTTTTTTTTGAATTTTTTTTTCGAATTTTTTATTTTTATTTTTTTTGAAAAATTTTCGTTTTGAATTTTTTTTTTATTTTTTTGAATTTTTTTAAAAAATTTTATCTTTGAAGTTTTTTTTTGAAATTTTTTTCTTTTGAAAATTTGAGGTTTTTTTTTTGAAATTTTTTTCAATTTTTTTGGAATTTTTTTAAAAAATTTTTTTTGGAATTTTTTTTGGAACTATTTTTTAATTTTTTTTAAATTTTTTTTTGTTTTTTTTTATTTTTTTTTGAAAAATTTTCTTATTGAAAATTTTTTAAAAATTTTTTGAAATTTTTTTTTGAAATTTTTTTTTGAAATTTTTTTTTATTTTATTTTTCGAAATTTTTTTTGAAATTTTTTTTATTGAAAATTTTTTTTTCGAAATTTTTTTTTTGAATATTTTTTTTATTTTTTTGAAAATTAATTTTTTTTGAATTTTTTTTTTTATTTTTTATTTTTGAAGTTTTTTTTCGAAATTTTTTTTGTATTTTTTTTTGAAATTTTTTTCGAAATTTTTTTTTTGAAAATTTTTTTTTGTGAATTTTTTTTTCGAATTTTTTTATTTTTATTTTTTTTGAAAAATTTTCGTTTTCAAATTTTTTTTATTTTTTTGAAAATTTATTTTTTTTGAAAATTTTTTTTTTGAAAATTTTGTTTTGAAAATTTTTTTTGAATTCTTTTTCAATTTTTTTAAAAAAAATTTTAAATTTTTTTTTGAAATTTTTTTTTAAAATTTTTTTTTTCGAAAATTTCTTTGAATTTTTTTTTATTGAAAATTTTTTTTTCGAAATTTTTTTCGAAATTTATTTTTTGAAAATTTTTTTTTTGAATTTTTTTTTCGAATTTTTTTATTTTTATTTTTTTTGAAAAATTTTCGTTTTGAATTTTTTTTTTGATTTTTTTTTATTTTTTTGAAAATTAATTTTTCTTGAAATTTTTTTTTTGAAAATTTTGTTTTGAAAATTTTTTTTCAATTTTTTTGAAAATTTTTTTTGGAATTTTTTTTTGGAATTTTTTTTTGGAATTTTTTTTTGGAATTTTTTTTGGATTTTTTTTTTATTATTTTTTTATTTTTTTAAATTTTTTTTTTGAATTTTTTTTTATATTTATTTTTTGAAATTTTTATTTTGAAAATTTTTTTTTTGAATTTTTTTTTCGAATTTTTTATTTTTTTTTGAAAAATTTTCGTTTTGAATTTTTTTTTTATTTTTTTGAAAATGAATTTTTTTTGAATTTTTTTTTAATTTTTTATCTTTGAAGTTTTTTTTTGAAATTTTTTTCTTTTGAAAATTTGAGGTTTTTTTTTGAATTTTTTTTGAATTTTTTTGAAATTTTTTTGAAATTTTTTTTAAAATTTTTTTTTTGGAATTTTATTTGGAACTATTTTTTTATTTTTTTAAATTTTTTTCTGTTTTTTTTTAATTTTTTTTTGAAAAATTTTCTTATTGAAAATTTTTTAAAAATTTTTTTAAATTTTTTTTTGAAATTTTTTTTTTTAATTTTTTTTTTATTTTATTTTTCGAAATTTTTTTTGAAATTTCCTTGAAATTTTTTTTATTGAAAATTTTTTTTTCCAAATTTTTTTTTTGAATATTTTTTTTATTTTTTGGAAAATTTATTTTTTTTGAAATTTTTTTTTTTATTCTTTATTTTTGAAGTTTTTTTTCGAAATTTTTTTCTTTTGAAAATTTTTTTGAAGTTTTTTTTTTTGAAATTTTTTTTGAATTTTTTTCTCAATCTTTTTGAAATTTTTTTTTGAAATTTTTTTTTGAAATTATTTTTTGGATTTTTTTAAATTTTTTTTTCAATTTTTTGAATTTTTTTTTAAATTTTTTTTATTTTTTTTTTATTTTTTTTTTTTGAAAATTTTTTTTTTATATTTATTTTTTGAATTTTTTTTTTTAAATTTTTTCTTGAAAATTTTTTTTCGAGTTTTCTTTTTGAAAATTTTTTTTTGAATTTTTTTATTTTTTTTTTGATTTTTTTTTACATTTTTTTTTTAATTTTCTTTTTGAAAATTTTTTTTTTCGATTTCTATCTTAATTTTTTTTAAAAACTGTTTTTGAAATTTTTTTTTCTAATTTTTTTTCTAATTTTTTTAAAATTTTTTTAAATTTTTTTAAAAATTTTTTTAAAATTTTTTTTTCAAATATTTTTTTCTAAATTTTTTTCTAAATTTTTTAAAAAATTTTTTAAAATTTTTTTTCGAATTTTTTTTTGAATTTTATTTTTCTTTTTGAAATTTTGTTTTTAATTTTTTTTTTTGAAATTTTTTGAAATTTTTTTTTTATTTTTTTTTTTATTTTTTTTTTCTTCAAAAAATTTTTTTGAATTTTTTTTTGAAATTTTTTTTTTGAATTTTTCTTTCTAAATTTTTTTTCTAAATTTTTTTAAAAATTTTTTTATATTTTTTTTTCGAATTTTTTTTGATTTTTTTTTCGAAAAATTTTCGTTTTGAAATTTTTTTGAAATTTTTGTTATATTTTTTTAAGTTTTTTAAAAATTTTTTTGAAATTTTTGTTTTGAAAATTTTTTTTTTGAATTTTTTTTTCGAATTTTTTATTTTTTTTGAAAAATTTTCGTTTTGAAATTTTTTTTTTTATTTTTTTTTTATTTTTTTGAAAATTAATTTTTTTTGAAAATTTTTTTTTTGAAAATTTTGTTTTGAAATTTTTTTTTTTGAAAATTTTGTTTTGAAAATTTTCAAATAAATTTCAAAAACTTTCAAAAAAAAATTCAAAAAAAAATTTTCAGAAAAATTCAAAAAAAATTTCAAAAAAAACTCGAAAAAATAAAACAAAAATTTCAAAAAATTTTTTAAAAACTTAAAAAAATATAACAAAAATTTCAAAAAAATTTCAAAACGAAAATTTTTCGAAAAAAAAAAATCAAAAAAAAATTCGAAAAAAAATTTTAAAAAAATTTAGAAAAAAAATTTAAAAAAAAAATTCAAAAAAAAATTTCAAAAAAAATTTCAAAAAAATTTTTTGAAGAAAAAATAAAAAAAATTAAAAAAAAAATTCAAAAAAAAATTTCAAAAAATTTCAAAAAAAAAATTAAAAACAAAATTTCAAAAAGAAAAAAAAATTCAAAAAAAAATTGGAAAAAAAATTTTAAAAAAATTTTTAAAAAATTTAGAAAAAAATTTAGAAAAAAATATTTGAAAAAAAAATTTAAAAAAAAATTTTAAAAAAATTTAAAAAATTTTTAAAAAAATTAGAAAAAAAAATTAGAAAAAAAAATTAGAAAAAAAATTTTCAAAAACAGTTTTAAAAAAAATTCAGAAAAAAATCGAAAAAAAAAATTCAAAAACAAAAATTTTCAAAAAAAAAATGTAAAAAAAAAATCAAAAAAAAAATTTAAAAAAAATTCAAAAAAAAAATTTCAAAAAGAAAACTCGAAAAAAAATTTTCAAGAAAAAATTTAAAAAAAAAATTAAAAAAATAAATATAAAAAAAAATTTAAAAAAAAATAAAAAATAAAAAAAAAATAAAAATTTTTTTAAAAAATTCAAAAAATAAAAAAAAAAATTAAAAAAAATCCAAAAAAAAATTCCAAAAAGTAATTTCAAAAAAAAATTTCAAAAAGATTGAAAAAAAAATTCAAAAAAAATTTCAAAAAAAAAATCCAAAAAAAATTTCAAAAAAAAACTTCAAAAAAATTTTCAAAAGAAAAAAATTTCGAAAAAAAACTTCAAAAATAAAAAATAAAAAAAAAATTTCAAAAAAAATTAATTTTCCAAAAAATAAAAAAAATATTCAAAAAAAAAATTTAAAAAAAAAATTTCGAAAAAAAATTTAAAAAAATTTAAAAAAAATTTTCAATAAGAAAATTTTTCAAAAAAAAAATAAAAAAAAAACAAAAAAAATTTTAAAAAATTAAAAAATAGTTCCAAAAAAAATTCCAAAAAAAAATTTTAAAAAAAATTTCAAAAAAATTGAAGAAAAATTCAAAAAAAATTTCAAAAAAAAACCTCAAATTTTCAAAAGAAAAAAATTTCAAAAAAAAACTTCAAAGATAAAAAATTAAAAAAAAATTCAAAAAAAATTAATTTTCAAAAAAAAAAAAAATAAAAAATTCGAAAAAAAAATTGAAAAAAAAAATTTTCAAAACAAAAATTTCAAAAAAATTGAAAAAAAATTGAAAAAAAATTTTCAAAACAAAATTTTCAAAAAAAAAAATTTTCAAAAAAAATTAATTTTCAAAAAAATCAAAAAAAAAATTCAAAACGAAAATTTTTCAAAAAAAATAAAAATAAAAAAATTCGAAAAAAAAATTCAAAAAAAAAATATTCAAAAAATAAATTTCGAAAAAAATTTCGAAAAAAAAATTTTCAATAAAAAAAAATTCAAAAAAATTTTCGAAAAAAAAAGTTTAAAAAAAAAAATTCAAAAAAAAATTTAAAATTTTTTTTAAAAAAATAGAAAAAGAATTCAAAAAAAAATTTCAAAACAAAATTTTCAAAAAAAAAATTTTCAAAAAAAATAAATTTTCAAAAAAATAAAAAAAATTTCAAAACGAAAATTTTTCAAAAAAAATAAAAATAAAAAAATTCGAAAAAAAAATTCAAAAAAAAAAATTTCAAAAAAAAAATTTCGAAAAAAATTAAAAAAAAAAATACAAAAAAAATTTAAAAAAAAACTCCAAAAAAATTTTCAAAAGAAAAAATTTCCAAAAAAATTGAAAAAAAATTCAAAAAAAAGTTTTTTTTTTTGAATTTTTTTTTGAATTTTTTTTCAATCTTTTTGAAATTTTTTTTGAAATTATTTTTTGGAATTTTTTTTCGATTTTTTTTTTAATTTTTTTTTAATTTTTTGAAATTTTTTTTTCGATTTTTTTTTGAAAATTTTTTTTGAATTTTTTTTGAATTCTTTTTCAATTTTTTTTGGAAATTTTTTTTTTTTGAAAATTTTTTTGAAGTTTTTTTTTTAATTTTTTTTGTATTTTTTTTTGAAATTTTTTTCGATATTTTTTTTTTGAAAATTTTTTTTTTGAATTTTTTTTTCGAATTTTTTTATTTTTATTTTTTTTGAAAAATTTTCGTTTTGAAATTTTTTAAATTTTTTTGAAAATTTATTTTTTTTGAAAATTTTTTTTTTGAAAATTTTGTTTTGAAAATTTTTTTTGAATTCTTTTTCTATTTTTTTAAAAAAAATTTTAAATTTTTTTTTGAAATTTTTCTTTAAAATTTTTTTTTTCGAAAATTTTTTCGAATTTTTTTTTATTGAAAATTTTTTTTTCGAAATTTTTTTCGAAATTTATTTTTTTAAAAATTTTTTTTTGAATTTTTTTTTTGAATTTTTTTATTTTTATTTTTTTTGAAAAATTTTCGTTTTGAATTTTTTTTTTGATTTTTTTTCATTTTTTTGAAAATAAATTTTTTTTGAAAATTTTTTTTTTGAAAATTTTGTTTTGAAAATTTTTTTTCAATTTTTTTTTCAATTTTTTTGAAATTTTTTTTTGAAAATTTTTTTTGGAATTTTTTTTTGGAATTTTTTTTTGGAATTTTTTTTTGGAATTTTTTTTTATTATTTTTTTATTTTTTTAAATTTTTTTTTTGAAATTTTTTTTTTATATTTATTTTTTGAAATTATTGTTTTGAAAATTTTTTTTTTGAATTTTTTTTTCGAATTTTTAATTTTTATTTTTTTTGAAAAATTTTCGTTGAATTTTTTTTTTATTTTTTTGAAAATTAATTTTTTTTGAATTTTTTTTTAATTTTTTATCTTTGAAGTTTTTTTTTGAAATTTTTTTCTTTTGAAAATTTGAAGTTTTTTTTTGAAATTTTTTTTGAATTTTTTTTCAATTTTTTTGAAATTTTTTTTAAAATTTTTTTTTGGAATTTTTTTTGGAACTATTTTTTAATTTTTTTAAATTTTTTTTTGTTTTTTTTTTATTTTTTTTTTGAAAAATTTTCTTATTGAAAATTTTTTTAAAATTTTTTTAAATTTTTTTTTGAAATTTTTTTTTTTAATTTTTTTTTATTTTATTTTTCGATTTTTTTTTTAAATTTCCTTGAAATTTTTTTTATTGAAAATTTTTTTTTCGAAATTTTTTTTTAATATTTTTTTTATTTTTTTGAAAATTAATTTTTTTTGAATTTTTTTTTTATTTTTTATTTTTGAAGTTTTTTTTCGAAATTTTTTTTGTATTTTTTTTTGAAATTTTTTTCGAAATTTTTGTTTTGAAAATTTTTTTTTTGAATTTTTTTTTCGAATTTTTTATTTTTTTTGAAAAATTTTCGTTTTGAAATTTTTTTTTTTATTTATTTTTTTATTTTTTTGAAAATTAATTTTTTTTGAAAATTTTTTTTTTGAAAATTTTGTTTTGAAATTTTTTTTTTTGAAAATTTTGTTTTGAAAATTTTCAAATAAATTTCAAAAACTTTCAAAAAAAAATTCAAAAAAAAATTTTCAGAAAAATTCAAAAAAAATTTCAAAAAAAACTCGAAAAAATAAAACAAAAATTTCAAAAAATTTTTTAAAAACTTAAAAAAATATAACAAAAATTTCAAAAAAATTTCAAAACGAAAATTTTTCGAAAAAAAAAATCAAAAAAAAATTCGAAAAAAAATTTTAAAAAAATTTAGAAAAAAAATTAAAAAAAAAAATTCAAAAAAAATTTCAAAAAAAATTTCAAAAAAATTTTTCGAAGAAAAAATAAAAAAAATTAAAAAAAAAATTCAAAAAAAAATTTCAAAAAAAAAATTAAAAACAAAATTTCAAAAAGAAAAAAAAATTCAAAAAAAAATTGGAAAAAAAATTTTAAAAAAATTTTTAAAAAATTTAGAAAAAAATTTAGAAAAAAATATTTGAAAAAAAAATTTAAAAAAAAATTTTAAAAAAAATTAAAAAATTTTTTAAAAAATTAGAAAAAAAAATTAGAAAAAAAAATTTCAAAAACAGTTTTAAAAAAAATTCAGAAAAAAATCGAAAAAAAAAATTCAAAAACAAAAATTTTCAAAAAAAAAATGTAAAAAAAAAATCAAAAAAAAAATAAAAAAAAAATTCAAAAAAAAAATTTCAAAAAGAAAACTCGAAAAAAAATTTTCAAGAAAAAATTAAAAAAAAAAAATTAAAAAAATAAATATAAAAAAAAATTTAAAAAAATAAATAAAAAATAAAAAAAAATAAAAAAAATTTAAAAAAATTCAAAAAATAAAAAAAAAATTAAAAAAAATCCAAAAAAAAATTCCAAAAAATAATTTCAAAAAAAAATTTCAAAAAGATTGAAAAAAAAATTCAAAAAAAAATTCAAAAAAAAACTTCAAAAATAAAAAATAAAAAAAAAATTTCAAAAAAAATTAATTTTCCAAAAAATAAAAAAAATATTCAAAAAAAAAATTAAAAAAAAAAATTTTAAAAAAAAATTTAAAAAAATTTAAAAAAAATTTTCAATAAGAAAATTTTTCAAAAAAAAATAAAAAAAAAACAAAAAAAAATTTAAAAAAATTAAAAAATAGTTCCAAAAAAAATTCCAAAAAAAAATTTTAAAAAAAATTTCAAAAAAATTGAAGAAAAATTCAAAAAAAATTTCAAAAAAAAACTTCAAAGATAAAAAATTAAAAAAAAATTCAAAAAAAATTAATTTTCAAAAAAATAAAAAAAAAATTCAAAAAAAAAATTTTCAAAAAATAAATTTCGAAAAAAATTTCGAAAAAAAAATTTTCAATAATAAAAAATTCAAAAAAATTTTCGAAAAAAAAAGTCAAAAAAAATTCAAAAAAAAGTTTTTTTTTTGAATTTTTTTTTGAATTTTTTTTCAATCTTTTTGAAATTTTTTTTGAAATTATTTTTTGGAATTTTTTTTCGATTTTTTTTTTAATTTTTTTTTAATTTTTTGAAATTTTTTTTTCGATTTTTTTTTGAAAATTTTTTTTTGAATTTTTTTTGAATTCTTTTTCAATTTTTTTTGGAATTTTTTTTTTTTTTGAAAATTTTTTTGAAGTTTTTTTTAAAAATTTTTTTGTATTTTGTTTGAAATTTTTTTCGAAATTTTTTTTTTGAAAATTTTTTTTTTGAATTTTTTTTTCGAATTTTTTTATTTTTATTTTTTTTGAAAAATTTTCGTTTTGAAATTTTTTTTATTTTTTTGAAAATTTATTTTTTTTGAAAATTTTTTTTTTGAAAATTTTGTTTTGAAAATTTTTTTTGAATTCTTTTTCTATTTTTTAAAAAAAAATTTTAAATTTTTTTTTGAAATTTTTTTTTTTAATTTTTTTTTTCGAAAATTTTTTTGAATTTTTTTTTATTGAAAATTTTTTTTTCGAAATTTTTTTCGAAATTTATTTTTTTTTTAATTTTTTTTGAATTTTTTTTTCGAATTTTTTTATTTTTATTTTTTTTGAAAAATTTTCGTTTTGAATTTTTTTTTTGATTTTTTTTCATTTTTTTGAAAATTTTTTTTTTGAAAATTTTGTTTTGAAAATTTTTTTTCAATTTTTTTTTCAATTTTTTTGAAATTTTTTTTTGAAAATTTTTTTTGGAATTTTTTTTTGGAATTTTTTTTTGGAATTTTTTTTGGAATTTTTTTTTATTATTTTTTTATTTTTTTAAATTTTTTTTTGAAAATTTTTTTTTATATTTATTTTTTGAAATTTTTGTTTTGAAAATTTTTTTTTTGAATTTTTTTTTCGAATTTTTTATTTTTATTTTTTTTGAAAAATTTTCGTTTTGAATTTTTTTTTTATTTTTTTGAATTTTTTTAAAAAATTTTATCTTTGAAGTTTTTTTTTGAAATTTTTTTCTTTTGAAAATTTGAGGTTTTTTTTTTGAAATTTTTTTCAATTTTTTTGGAATTTTTTTAAAAAATTTTTTTTGGAATTTTTTTTGGAACTATTTTTTAATTTTTTTTAAATTTTTTTTTGTTTTTTTTTATTTTTTTTTGAAAAATTTTCTTATTGAAAATTTTTTAAAAATTTTTTGAAATTTTTTTTTGAAATTTTTTTTTGAAATTTTTTTTTATTTTATTTTTCGAAATTTTTTTTGAAATTTTTTTTATTGAAAATTTTTTTTTCGAAATTTTTTTTTTGAATATTTTTTTTATTTTTTTGAAAATTAATTTTTTTTGAATTTTTTTTTTTATTTTTTATTTTTGAAGTTTTTTTTCGAAATTTTTTTTGTATTTTTTTTTGAAATTTTTTTCGAAATTTTTTTTTTGAAAATTTTTTTTTGTGAATTTTTTTTTCGAATTTTTTTATTTTTATTTTTTTTGAAAAATTTTCGTTTTCAAATTTTTTTTATTTTTTTGAAAATTTATTTTTTTTGAAAATTTTTTTTTTGAAAATTTTGTTTTGAAAATTTTTTTTGAATTCTTTTTCAATTTTTTTAAAAAAAATTTTAAATTTTTTTTTGAAATTTTTTTTTAAAATTTTTTTTTTCGAAAATTTCTTTGAATTTTTTTTTATTGAAAATTTTTTTTTCGAAATTTTTTTCGAAATTTATTTTTTGAAAATTTTTTTTTTGAATTTTTTTTTCGAATTTTTTTATTTTTATTTTTTTTGAAAAATTTTCGTTTTGAATTTTTTTTTTGATTTTTTTTTATTTTTTTGAAAATTAATTTTTCTTGAAATTTTTTTTTTGAAAATTTTGTTTTGAAAATTTTTTTTCAATTTTTTTGAAAATTTTTTTTGGAATTTTTTTTTGGAATTTTTTTTTGGAATTTTTTTTTGGAATTTTTTTTGGATTTTTTTTTTATTATTTTTTTATTTTTTTTAATTTTTTTTTTGAATTTTTTTTTATATTTATTTTTTGAAATTTTTATTTTGAAAATTTTTTTTTTGAATTTTTTTTTCGAATTTTTTATTTTTTTTTGAAAAATTTTCGTTTTGAATTTTTTTTTTATTTTTTTGAAAATGAATTTTTTTTGAATTTTTTTTTAATTTTTTATCTTTGAAGTTTTTTTTTGAAATTTTTTTCTTTTGAAAATTTGAGGTTTTTTTTTGAATTTTTTTTGAATTTTTTTGAAATTTTTTTGAAATTTTTTTTAAAATTTTTTTTTTGGAATTTTATTTGGAACTATTTTTTTATTTTTTTAAATTTTTTTCTGTTTTTTTTTAATTTTTTTTTGAAAAATTTTCTTATTGAAAATTTTTTAAAAATTTTTTTAAATTTTTTTTTGAAATTTTTTTTTTTAATTTTTTTTTTATTTTATTTTTCGAAATTTTTTTTGAAATTTCCTTGAAATTTTTTTTATTGAAAATTTTTTTTTCCAAATTTTTTTTTTGAATATTTTTTTTATTTTTTGGAAAATTTATTTTTTTTGAAATTTTTTTTTTTATTCTTTATTTTTGAAGTTTTTTTTCGAAATTTTTTTCTTTTGAAAATTTTTTTGAAGTTTTTTTTTTTGAAATTTTTTTTGAATTTTTTTCTCAATCTTTTTGAAATTTTTTTTTGAAATTTTTTTTTGAAATTATTTTTTGGATTTTTTTAAATTTTTTTTTCAATTTTTTGAATTTTTTTTTAAATTTTTTTTATTTTTTTTTTATTTTTTTTTTTTGAAAATTTTTTTTTTATATTTATTTTTTGAATTTTTTTTTTAAAATTTTTTCTTGAAAATTTTTTTTCGAGTTTTCTTTTTGAAAATTTTTTTTTGAATTTTTTTATTTTTTTTTTGATTTTTTTTTACATTTTTTTTTTAATTTTCTTTTTGAAAATTTTTTTTTTCGATTTCTATCTTAATTTTTTTTAAAAACTGTTTTTGAAATTTTTTTTTCTAATTTTTTTTCTAATTTTTTTAAAATTTTTTTAAATTTTTTTAAAAATTTTTTTAAAATTTTTTTTTCAAATATTTTTTTCTAAATTTTTTTCTAAATTTTTTAAAAAATTTTTTAAAATTTTTTTTCGAATTTTTTTTTGAATTTTATTTTTCTTTTTGAAATTTTGTTTTTAATTTTTTTTTTTGAAATTTTTTGAAATTTTTTTTTTATTTTTTTTTTTATTTTTTTTTTCTTCAAAAAATTTTTTTGAATTTTTTTTTGAAATTTTTTTTTTGAATTTTTCTTTCTAAATTTTTTTTCTAAATTTTTTTAAAAATTTTTTTATATTTTTTTTTCGAATTTTTTTTGATTTTTTTTTCGAAAAATTTTCGTTTTGAAATTTTTTTGAAATTTTTGTTATATTTTTTTAAGTTTTTTAAAAATTTTTTTGAAATTTTTGTTTTGAAAATTTTTTTTTTGAATTTTTTTTTCGAATTTTTTATTTTTTTTGAAAAATTTTCGTTTTGAAATTTTTTTTTTTATTTTTTTTTTATTTTTTTGAAAATTAATTTTTTTTGAAAATTTTTTTTTTGAAAATTTTGTTTTGAAATTTTTTTTTTTGAAAATTTTGTTTTGAAAATTTTCAAATAAATTTCAAAAACTTTCAAAAAAAAATTCAAAAAAAAATTTTCAGAAAAATTCAAAAAAAATTTCAAAAAAAACTCGAAAAAATAAAACAAAAATTTCAAAAAATTTTTTAAAAACTTAAAAAAATATAACAAAAATTTCAAAAAAATTTCAAAACGAAAATTTTTCGAAAAAAAAAAATCAAAAAAAAATTCGAAAAAAAATTTTAAAAAAATTTAGAAAAAAAATTTAAAAAAAAAATTCAAAAAAAAATTTCAAAAAAAATTTCAAAAAAATTTTTTGAAGAAAAAATAAAAAAAATTAAAAAAAAAATTCAAAAAAAAATTTCAAAAAATTTCAAAAAAAAAATTAAAAACAAAATTTCAAAAAGAAAAAAAAATTCAAAAAAAAATTGGAAAAAAAATTTTAAAAAAATTTTTAAAAAATTTAGAAAAAAATTTAGAAAAAAATATTTGAAAAAAAAATTTAAAAAAAAATTTTAAAAAAATTTAAAAAATTTTTAAAAAAATTAGAAAAAAAAATTAGAAAAAAAAATTAGAAAAAAAATTTTCAAAAACAGTTTTAAAAAAAATTCAGAAAAAAATCGAAAAAAAAAATTCAAAAACAAAAATTTTCAAAAAAAAAATGTAAAAAAAAAATCAAAAAAAAAATTTAAAAAAAATTCAAAAAAAAAATTTCAAAAAGAAAACTCGAAAAAAAATTTTCAAGAAAAAATTTAAAAAAAAAATTAAAAAAATAAATATAAAAAAAAATTTAAAAAAAAATAAAAAATAAAAAAAAAATAAAAATTTTTTTAAAAAATTCAAAAAATAAAAAAAAAAATTAAAAAAAATCCAAAAAAAAATTCCAAAAAGTAATTTCAAAAAAAAATTTCAAAAAGATTGAAAAAAAAATTCAAAAAAAATTTCAAAAAAAAAATCCAAAAAAAATTTCAAAAAAAAACTTCAAAAAAATTTTCAAAAGAAAAAAATTTCGAAAAAAAACTTCAAAAATAAAAAATAAAAAAAAAATTTCAAAAAAAATTAATTTTCCAAAAAATAAAAAAAATATTCAAAAAAAAAATTTAAAAAAAAAATTTCGAAAAAAAATTTAAAAAAATTTAAAAAAAATTTTCAATAAGAAAATTTTTCAAAAAAAAAATAAAAAAAAAACAAAAAAAATTTTAAAAAATTAAAAAATAGTTCCAAAAAAAATTCCAAAAAAAAATTTTAAAAAAAATTTCAAAAAAATTGAAGAAAAATTCAAAAAAAATTTCAAAAAAAAACCTCAAATTTTCAAAAGAAAAAAATTTCAAAAAAAAACTTCAAAGATAAAAAATTAAAAAAAAATTCAAAAAAAATTAATTTTCAAAAAAAAAAAAAATAAAAAATTCGAAAAAAAAATTGAAAAAAAAAATTTTCAAAACAAAAATTTCAAAAAAATTGAAAAAAAATTGAAAAAAAATTTTCAAAACAAAATTTTCAAAAAAAAAAATTTTCAAAAAAAATTAATTTTCAAAAAAATCAAAAAAAAAATTCAAAACGAAAATTTTTCAAAAAAAATAAAAATAAAAAAATTCGAAAAAAAAATTCAAAAAAAAAATATTCAAAAAATAAATTTCGAAAAAAATTTCGAAAAAAAAATTTTCAATAAAAAAAAATTCAAAAAAATTTTCGAAAAAAAAAGTTTAAAAAAAAAAATTCAAAAAAAAATTTAAAATTTTTTTTAAAAAAATAGAAAAAGAATTCAAAAAAAAATTTCAAAACAAAATTTTCAAAAAAAAAATTTTCAAAAAAAATAAATTTTCAAAAAAATAAAAAAAATTTCAAAACGAAAATTTTTCAAAAAAAATAAAAATAAAAAAATTCGAAAAAAAAATTCAAAAAAAAAAATTTCAAAAAAAAAATTTCGAAAAAAATTAAAAAAAAAAATACAAAAAAAATTTAAAAAAAAACTCCAAAAAAATTTTCAAAAGAAAAAATTTCCAAAAAAATTGAAAAAAAATTCAAAAAAAAGTTTTTTTTTTTGAATTTTTTTTTGAATTTTTTTTCAATCTTTTTGAAATTTTTTTTGAAATTATTTTTTGGAATTTTTTTTCGATTTTTTTTTTAATTTTTTTTTAATTTTTTGAAATTTTTTTTTCGATTTTTTTTTGAAAATTTTTTTTGAATTTTTTTTGAATTCTTTTTCAATTTTTTTTGGAAATTTTTTTTTTTTGAAAATTTTTTTGAAGTTTTTTTTTTAATTTTTTTTGTATTTTTTTTTGAAATTTTTTTCGATATTTTTTTTTTGAAAATTTTTTTTTTGAATTTTTTTTTCGAATTTTTTTATTTTTATTTTTTTTGAAAAATTTTCGTTTTGAAATTTTTTAAATTTTTTTGAAAATTTATTTTTTTTGAAAATTTTTTTTTTGAAAATTTTGTTTTGAAAATTTTTTTTGAATTCTTTTTCTATTTTTTTAAAAAAAATTTTAAATTTTTTTTTGAAATTTTTCTTTAAAATTTTTTTTTTCGAAAATTTTTTCGAATTTTTTTTTATTGAAAATTTTTTTTTCGAAATTTTTTTCGAAATTTATTTTTTTTTAAATTTTTTTTTGAATTTTTTTTTTGAATTTTTTTATTTTTATTTTTTTTGAAAAATTTTCGTTTTGAATTTTTTTTTTGATTTTTTTTCATTTTTTTGAAAATAAATTTTTTTTGAAAATTTTTTTTTTGAAAATTTTGTTTTGAAAATTTTTTTTCAATTTTTTTTTCAATTTTTTTGAAATTTTTTTTTGAAAATTTTTTTTGGAATTTTTTTTTGGAATTTTTTTTTGGAATTTTTTTTTGGAATTTTTTTTTATTATTTTTTTATTTTTTTAAATTTTTTTTTTGAAATTTTTTTTTTATATTTATTTTTTGAAATTATTGTTTTGAAAATTTTTTTTTTGAATTTTTTTTTCGAATTTTTAATTTTTATTTTTTTTGAAAAATTTTCGTTGAATTTTTTTTTTATTTTTTTGAAAATTAATTTTTTTTGAATTTTTTTTTAATTTTTTATCTTTGAAGTTTTTTTTTGAAATTTTTTTCTTTTGAAAATTTGAAGTTTTTTTTTGAAATTTTTTTTGAATTTTTTTTCAATTTTTTTGAAATTTTTTTTAAAATTTTTTTTTGGAATTTTTTTTGGAACTATTTTTTAATTTTTTTAAATTTTTTTTTGTTTTTTTTTTATTTTTTTTTTGAAAAATTTTCTTATTGAAAATTTTTTTAAAATTTTTTTAAATTTTTTTTTGAAATTTTTTTTTTTAATTTTTTTTTATTTTATTTTTCGATTTTTTTTTTAAATTTCCTTGAAATTTTTTTTATTGAAAATTTTTTTTTCGAAATTTTTTTTTAATATTTTTTTTATTTTTTTGAAAATTAATTTTTTTTGAATTTTTTTTTTATTTTTTATTTTTGAAGTTTTTTTTCGAAATTTTTTTTGTATTTTTTTTTGAAATTTTTTTCGAAATTTTTGTTTTGAAAATTTTTTTTTTGAATTTTTTTTTCGAATTTTTTATTTTTTTTGAAAAATTTTCGTTTTGAAATTTTTTTTTTTATTTATTTTTTTATTTTTTTGAAAATTAATTTTTTTTGAAAATTTTTTTTTTGAAAATTTTGTTTTGAAATTTTTTTTTTTGAAAATTTTGTTTTGAAAATTTTCAAATAAATTTCAAAAACTTTCAAAAAAAAATTCAAAAAAAAATTTTCAGAAAAATTCAAAAAAAATTTCAAAAAAAACTCGAAAAAATAAAACAAAAATTTCAAAAAATTTTTTAAAAACTTAAAAAAATATAACAAAAATTTCAAAAAAATTTCAAAACGAAAATTTTTCGAAAAAAAAAATCAAAAAAAAATTCGAAAAAAAATTTTAAAAAAATTTAGAAAAAAAATTAAAAAAAAAAATTCAAAAAAAATTTCAAAAAAAATTTCAAAAAAATTTTTCGAAGAAAAAATAAAAAAAATTAAAAAAAAAATTCAAAAAAAAATTTCAAAAAAAAAATTAAAAACAAAATTTCAAAAAGAAAAAAAAATTCAAAAAAAAATTGGAAAAAAAATTTTAAAAAAATTTTTAAAAAATTTAGAAAAAAATTTAGAAAAAAATATTTGAAAAAAAAATTTTAAAAAAAATTTTAAAAAAAATTAAAAAATTTTTTAAAAAATTAGAAAAAAAAATTTCAAAAACAGTTTTAAAAAAAATTCAGAAAAAAATCGAAAAAAAAAATTCAAAAACAAAAATTTTCAAAAAAAAAAATGTAAAAAAAAAATCAAAAAAAAAATTTAAAAAAAATTCAAAAAAAAATTTTCAAAAAGAAAACTCGAAAAAAAATTTTCAAGAAAAAATTTAAAAAAAAAATTAAAAAAATAAATATAAAAAAAAAATTAAAAAAAAAATAAAAAATAAAAAAAAAATAAAAAAATTTTTAAAAAATTCAAAAAATAAAAAAAAAAATAAAAAAAAATCCAAAAAAAAATTCCAAAAAGTAATTTCAAAAAAAAATTTCAAAAAGATTGAAAAAAAAATTCAAAAAAAATTTCAAAAAAAAAATCCAAAAAAAATTTCAAAAAAAAACTTCAAAAAAATTTTCAAAAGAAAAAAATTTCGAAAAAAAACTTCAAAAATAAAAAATAAAAAAAAAATTTCAAAAAAAATTAATTTTCCAAAAAATAAAAAAAATATTCAAAAAAAAAATTTAAAAAAAAAATTTCAAAAAAAAATTTAAAAAAATTTAAAAAAAATTTTCAATAAGAAAATTTTTCAAAAAAAAAAATAAAAAAAAAACAAAAAAAATTTTAAAAAATTAAAAAATAGTTCCAAAAAAAATTCCAAAAAAAAATTTTAAAAAAAATTTCAAAAAAATTGAAGAAAAATTCAAAAAAAATTTCAAAAAAAAACCTCAAATTTTCAAAAGAAAAAAATTTCAAAAAAAAACTTCAAAGATAAAAAATTTAAAAAAAATTCAAAAAAAATTAATTTTCAAAAAAAAAAAAAATTCAAAACGAAAATTTTTCAAAAAAAATAAAAATAAAAAATTCGAAAAAAAATTGAAAAAAAAAATTTTCAAAACAAAAATTTCAAATAAATTGAAAAAAAATTGAAAAAAAATTTTAAAAACAAAATTTTCAAAAAAAAAATTTTCAAAAAAAATTAATTTTCAGAAAAATCAAAAAAAAAAATTCAAAACGAAAATTTTTCAAAAAAAATAAAAATAAAAAAATTCGAAAAAAAAATTCAAAAAAAAAATATTCAAAAAATAAATTTCGAAAAAAATTTCGAAAAAAAAATTTTCAATAAAAAAAAATTCAAAAAAATTTTCGAAAAAAAAAGTTTTAAAAAAAAAATTCAAAAAAAAATTTAAAATTTTTTTTAAAAAAATAGAAAAAGAATTCAAAAAAAAATTTCAAAACAAAATTTTCAAAAAAAAAAATTTTCAAAAAAAATAAATTTTCAAAAAAATAAAAAAAATTTCAAAACGAAAATTTTTCAAAAAAAATAAAAATAAAAAAATTCGAAAAAAAAATTCAAAAAAAAAAATTTCAAAAAAAAAATTTCGAAAAAAATTAAAAAAAAAAATACAAAAAAAATTTTAAAAAAAACTCCAAAAAAATTTTCAAAAGAAAAAATTTCCAAAAAAATTGAAAAAAAATTCAAAAAAAATTCAAAAAAAAGTTTTTTTTTTTGAATTTTTTTTTGAATTTTTTTTCAATCTTTTTGAATTTTTTTTTGAAATTATTTTTTGGAATTTTTTTTCGATTTTTTTTAAAATTTTTTTTTAATTTTTTGAAATTTTTTTTTCGATTTTTTTTTGAAAATTTTTTTTGAATTTTTTTTGAATTCTTTTTCAATTTTTTTTGGAAATTTTTTTTTTTTGAAAATTTTTTTGAAGTTTTTTTTTAAATTTTTTTTGTATTTTCGTTTTGAAATTTTTTTTATTTTTTTGAAAATTTGTTTTTTTTGAAAATTTTTTTTTTGAAAATTTTGTTTTGAAAATTTTTTTTGAATTCTATTTCTATTTTTTCAAAAAAAATTTTAAATTTTTTTTTGAAATTTTTTTTTTAAATTTTTTTTTTCGAAAATTTTTTTAATTTTTTTTTTATTGAAAATTTTTTTTTCGAAATTTTATTTTTATTTTTTTTTGAAAAATTTTCGTTTTGAATTTTTTTTTGATTTTTTTTTATTTTTTTGAAAATTAATTTTTTTTGAATTTTTTTTTTAATTTTTTATCTTTGAAGTTTTTTTTGAAATTTTTTTCTTTTGAAAATTTGAGGTTTTTTTTTGAAAATTTTTTTGAATTTTTTTTTATTGAAAATTTTTTTTTCGAAATTTTTTTCGAAATTTATTTTTTGAAAATTTTTTTTTTTGAATTTTTTTTCGAATTTTTTTATTTTTATTTTTTTTGAAAAATTTTCGTTTTGAATTTTTTTTTTTGATTTTTTTTTATTTTTTTGAAAATTAATTTTTCTTGAAATTTTTTTTTTTGAAAATTTTGTTTTGAAAATTTTTTTTCAATTTTTTTGAAAATTTTTTTTGGAATTTTTTTTTGGAATTTTTTTTTGGAATTTTTTTTTGGAATTTTTTTTGGATTTTTTTTTTATTATTTTTTTATTTTTTTAAATTTTTTTTTTGAATTTTTTTTTCGAATTTTTTATTTTTTTTTAAAAATTTTCGTTTTGAATTTTTTTTTTATTTTTTTGAAAATTAATTTTTTTTGAATTTTTTTTTAATTTTTTATCTTTGAAGTTTTTTTTTGAAATTTTTTTCTTTTGAAAATTTGAGGTTTTTTTTTGAATTTTTTTTGAATTTTTTTGAAATTTTTTTGAAATTTTTTTTAAAATTTTTTTTTTGAATTTTATTTGGAACTATTTTTTTATTTTTTTAAATTTTTTTCTGTTTTTTTTAAATTTTTTTTTGAAAAATTTTCTTATTGAAAATTTTTTAAAAATTTTTTTAAATTTTTTTTTGAAATTTTTTTTTTAATTTTTTTTTTATTTTATTTTTCGAAATTTTTTTTGAAATTTCCTTGAAATTTTTTTTATTGAAAATTTTTTTTTCCAATTTTTTTTTTTGAATATTTTTTTTATTTTTTGGAAAATTTATTTTTTTTGAAATTTTTTTTTTTATTCTTTATTTTTGAAGTTTTTTTTCGAAATTTTTTTCTTTTGAAAATTTTTTTGAAGTTTTTTTTTTTGAAATTTTTTTTGAATTTTTTTCTCAATCTTTTTGAAATTTTTTTTTGAAATTTTTTTTTGAAATTATTTTTTGGATTTTTTTAAATTTTTTTTTCAATTTATTGAATTTTTTTTTAAATTTTTTTTATTTTTTTTTTTTTGAAAATTTTTTTTTTATATTTATTTTTTGAATTTTTTTTTTAAATTTTTTCTTGAAAATTTTTTTTTGAGTTTTCTTTTTGAAAATTTTTTTTTGAATTTTTTTTATTTTTTTTTTGATTTTTTTTTACATTTTTTTTTTAATTTTCTTTTTGAAATTTTTTTTTTTCGATTTCTATCTGAATTTTTTTTAAAACTGTTTTTGAAATTTTTTTTTCTAATTTTTTTTCTAATTTTTTTTAAATTTTTTTAAATTTTTTTAAAATTTTTTTTTAAATTTTTTTTTCAAATATTTTTTTCTAAATTTTTTTCTAAATTTTTTAAAAAATTTTTTAAAATTTTTTTTCGAATTTTTTTTTGAATTTTTTTTTTCTTTTTGAAATTTTGTTTTTAATTTTTTTTTTGAAATTTTTTGAAATTTTTTTTTGATTTTTTTTTTATTTTTTTTTTCTTCAAAAAATTTTTTTGAATTTTTTTTTGAAATTTTTTTTTTGAATTTTTCTTTCTAAATTTTTTTTCTAAATTTTTTTAAAAATTTTTTTATATTTTTTTTTCGAATTTTTTTTTGATTTTTTTTTCGAAAAATTTTCGTTTTGAAATTTTTTTTTTTATTTTTTTTTTATTTTTTTGAAAATTAATTTTTTTTGAAAATTTTTTTTTTGAAAATTTTGTTTTGAAATTTTTTTTTTTGAAAATTTTGTTTTGAAAATTTTCAAATAAATTTCAAAAACTTTCAAAAAAAAATTCAAAAAAAAATTTTCAGAAAAATTCAAAGAAAATTTCAAAAAAAACTCGAAAAAATAAAACAAAAATTTCAAAAAATTTTTTAAAAACTTAAAAAAATATAACAAAAATTTCAAAAAAATTTCAAAACGAAAATTTTTCGAAAAAAAAAATCAAAAAAAAATTCGAAAAAAAATTTTAAAAAAATTTAGAAAAAAAATTAAAAAAAAAATTCAAAAAAAAATTTCAAAAAAAATTTCAAAAAAATTTTTTGAAGAAAAAATAAAAAAAAATTAAAAAAAAATTCAAAAAAAAATTTCAAAAAATTTCAAAAAAAAAATTAAAAACAAAATTTCAAAAAGAAAAAAAAAATTCAAAAAAAAATTGGAAAAAAAATTTTAAAAAAATTTTTAAAAAATTTAGAAAAAAATTTAGAAAAAAATATTTGAAAAAAAAATTTAAAAAAAAATTTTAAAAAAATTTAAAAAATTTTTAAAAAAATTAGAAAAAAAAATTTCAAAAACAGTTTTAAAAAAAATTCAGAAAAAAATCGAAAAAAAAAATTCAAAAACAAAAATTTTCAAAAAAAAAAATGTAAAAAAAAATCAAAAAAAAAATTTAAAAAAAATTCAAAAAAAAATTTTCAAAAAGAAAACTCGAAAAAAAATTTTCAAGAAAAAATTAAAAAAAAAAATTAAAAAAATAAATATAAAAAAAAATTTAAAAAAAAATAAAAAATAAAAAAAAAATAAAAATTTTTTTAAAAAATTCAAAAAATAAAAAAAAAAATTAAAAAAAATCCAAAAAAAAATTCCAAAAAGTAATTTCAAAAAAAAATTTCAAAAAGATTGAAAAAAAAATTCAAAAAAAATTTCAAAAAAAAAATCCAAAAAAAATTTCAAAAAAAAACTTCAAAAAAATTTTCAAAAGAAAAAAATTTCGAAAAAAAACTTCAAAAATAAAAAATAAAAAAAAAAATTTCAAAAAAAATTAATTTTCCAAAAAATAAAAAAAATATTCAAAAAAAAAATTTAAAAAAAAAAATTCAAAAAAAAATTTAAAAAAATTTCAAAAAAATTTTCAATAAGAAAATTTTTCAAAAAAAAATAAAAAAAAAACAAAAAAAATTTTAAAAAATTAAAAAATAGTTCTAAAAAAAATTCCAAAAAAAAATTTTTAAAAAAATTTCAAAAAAATTGAAGAAAAATTCAAAAAAAATTTCAAAAAAAAACCTCAAATTTTCAAAAGAAAAAAATTAAAAAAAAAAACTTCAAAGATAAAAAATTAAAAAAAAATTCAAAAAAAATTAATTTTCAAAAAAAAAAAAAAAAATTCGAAACGAAAATTTTTCAAAAAATAAATAAAAATAAAAAATTCGAAAAAAAAATTGAAAAAAAAAATTTTCAAAACAAAAATTTCAAAAAAATTGAAAAAAAATTGAAAAAAAATTTTCAAAACAAAATTTTCAAAAAAAAAATTTTCAAAAAAAATTAATTTTCAAAAAAATCAAAAAAAAAATTCAAAACGAAAATTTTTCAAAAAAAATAAAAATAAAAAAATTCGAAAAAAAAATTCAAAAAAAAAATATTCAAAAAATAAATTTCGAAAAAAATTTCGAAAAAAAAATTTTCAATAAAAAAAAATTCAAAAAAATTTTCGAAAAAAAAAGTTTTAAAAAAAAAATTCAAAAAAAAATTTAAAATTTTTTTTAAAAAAATAGAAAAAGAATTCAAAAAAAAATTTCAAAACAAAATTTTCAAAAAAAAAATTTTCAAAAAAAATAAATTTTCAAAAAAATAAAAAAAATTTCAAAACGAAAATTTTTCAAAAAAAATAAAAATAAAAAAATTCGAAAAAAAAATTCAAAAAAAAAAAATTTCAAAAAAAAAATTTCGAAAAAAATTAAAAAAAAAAAAATACAAAAAAAATTTTAAAAAAAACTCCAAAAAAATTTTCAAAAGAAAAAATTTCCAAAAAAATTGAAAAAAAATTCAAAAAAAATTCAAAAAAAAGTTTTTTTTTTTGAATTTTTTTTTGAATTTTTTTTCAATCTTTTTGAAATTTTTTTTGAAATTATTTTTTGGAATTTTTTTTCGATTTTTTTTTAAATTTTTTTTTAATTTTTTGAAAGTTTTTTTTTAATTTTTTTTGTATTTTTTTTTGAAATTTTTTTCGATATTTTTTTTTTGAAAATTTTTTTTTTGAATTTTTTTTTCGAATTTTTTTATTTTTATTTTTTTTGGAAAATTTTCGTTTTGAAATTTTTTTAATTTTTTTGAAAATTTATTTTTTTTGAAAATTTTTTTTTTGAAAATTTTGTTTTGAAAATTTTTTTTGAATTCTTTTTCTATTTTTTTAAAAAAAATTTTAAATTTTTTTTTGAAATTTTTTTTTAAAATTTTTTTTTTCGAAAGTTTTTTCGAATTTTTTTTTATTGAAAATTTTTTTTTCGAAATTTTTTTCGAAATTTATTTTTTTTAAAATTTTTTTTTGAATTTTTTTTTTGAATTTTTTTATTTTTATTTTTTTTGAAAAATTTTCGTTTTGAATTTTTTTTTTGATTTTTTTTCATTTTTTTGAAAATAAATTTTTTTTGAAAATTTTTTTTTTGAAAATTTTGTTTTGAAAATTTTTTTTCAATTTTTTTTTCAATTTTTTTGAAATTTTTTTTTGAAAATTTTTTTTGGAATTTTTTTTTGGAATTTTTTTTGGAATTTTTTTTGGAATTTTTTTTTATTATTTTTTTATTTTTTTAAATTTTTTTTTTGAAAATTTTTTTTTATATTTATTTTTTGAAATTTTTGTTTTGAAAATTTTTTTTTTGAATTTTTTTTTCGAATTTTTTATTTTTATTTTTTTTGAAAAATTTTCGTTTTGAATTTTTTTTTTATTTTTTTGAAAATTAATTTTTTTTGAATTTTTTTTTAATTTTTTATCTTTGAAGTTTTTTTTTGAAATTTTTTTCTTTTGAAAATTTGAAGTTTTTTTTTGAAATTTTTTTTGAATTTTTTTTCAATTTTTTTGAAATTTTTTTTAAAATTTTTTTTGGAATTTTTTTTGGAACTATTTTTTAATTTTTTAAAATTTTTTTTTGTTTTTTTTTTATTTTTTTTTTGAAAAATTTTCTTATTGAAAATTTTTTTAAAATTTTTTTAAATTTTTTTTTGAAATTTTTTTTTTTAATTTTTTTTTATTTTATTTTTCGAATTTTTTTTTTAAATTTCCTTGAAATTTTTTTTATTGAAAATTTTTTTTTCGAAATTTTTTTTTTAATATTTTTTTTATTTTTTTGAAAATTAATTTTTTTTGAATTTTTTTTTATTTTTTATTTTTGAAGTTTTTTTTCGAAATTTTTTTTGTATTTTTTTTTGAAATTTTTTTCGAAATTTTTTTTTTGAAAATTTTTTTTTGTGAATTTTTTTTTCGATTTTTTTTATTTTTATTTTTTTTGAAAAATTTTCGTTGAAATTTTTTTTATTTTTTTGAAAATTTATTTTTTTTGAAAATTTTTTTTTTGAAAATTTTGTTTTGAAAATTTTTTTTGAATTCTTTTTCTATTTTTTCAAAAAAAATTTTAAATTTTTTTTTGAAATTTTTTTTTTAAATTTTTTTTTTCGAAAATTTTTTTAAATTTTTTTTCATTGAAAATTTTTTTTTCGAAATTTTTTTCGAAATTTATTTTTCGAAAAATTTTTTTTTGAATTTTTTTTTCGAATTTTATTTTTATTTTTTTTTGAAAAATTTTCGTTTTGAATTTTTTTTTGATTTTTTTTTATTTTTTTGAAAATTAATTTTTTTTGAATTTTTTTTTTAATTTTTTATCTTTGAAGTTTTTTTTGAAATTTTTTTCTTTTGAAAATTTGAGGTTTTTTTTTGAAATTTTTTTTGAATTTTTTTTCAATTTTTTTGAAATTTTTTTTAAAATTTTTTTTTGGAATTTTTTTTGGAACTATTTTTTAATTTTTTTTTGTTTTTTTTTATTTTTTTTTGAAAAATTTTCTTATTGAAAATTTTTTTAAAATTTTTTTTGAAATTTTTTTGAAATTTTTTTTTATTTTTTTCTTCGAAAATTTTTTTGAAATTTCCTTGAAATTTTTTTTATTGAAAATTTTTTTTTCGAAATTTTTTAGTTTTTTTTTTGAAATTTTTTTTGAATTTTTTTTCAATCTTTTTGAAATTTTTTTTTGAAATTAATTTTTGGAATTTTTTTTGGATTTTTTTTAAAAATTTTTTTAAATTTTTTGAAATTTTTTTTCGATTTTTTTTTTGAAATTTTTTTTTTTAAATTTTTTTGAATTTTTTTTCAATTTTTTTTGGAATTTTTTTTCTTTTGAAAATTTTTTTGACGTTTTTTTAAAAAATTTTTTTGAATTTTTTTTTGAAATTTTTTCCGAAATTTATTTTGAGAATATTTTTTTTTTGAATTTTTTTTTCGAATTTTTTTATTTTTATTTTTTTTGAAAAATTTTTGTTTTGAAATTTTTTTTATTTTTTTGAAAATTAATTTTTTTTCAATTTTTTTTTTTGAAATTTTGTTTTGAAAATTTTTTTTGAATTTTTTTCTATTTTTTTAAAAAAAATTTTAAATTTTTTTTGAAATTTCTTTTTAATTTTTCATTTTTGAAGTTTTTTTTCGAAATTTTTTTCTTTTGAAAATTTTTTTGAAGTTTTTTTTTTGAAATTTTTTTTAAAATTTTTTTTCAATCTTTTTGAAATTTTTTTTCGAAATTATTTTTTGGAATTTTTTTTGGATTTTTTTATAAATTTTTTTTTAATTTTTTGAAAATTTTTTTTCAATTTTTTTTTCAATTTTTTTGAAATTTTTTTTTGAAAATTTTTTTTTGGAATTTTTTTTTCGAATTTTTTATTTTTATTTTTTTTGAAAAATTTTCGTTTTTAATTTTTTTTTATTTTTTTGAAAATTAATTTTTTTTGAATTTTTTTTTAATTTTTTATCTTTGAAGTTTTTTTTTTGAAATTTTTTTCTTTTGAAAATTTGAGGTTTTTTTTTGAATTTTTTTTTGAATTTTTTTTAAATTTTTTTGAAATTTTTTTTAAAATTTTTTTTTGGAATTTTTTTTGGAACTATTTTTTAATTGTTTTAAATTTTTTTTTGTTTTTTTTTTTATTTTTTTTTTGAAAAATTTTCTTATTGAAAATTTTTTTAAAATTTTTTTAAATTTTTTTTTGAAATTTTTTTTTTAAATTTTTTTTTTATTTTATTTTTCGAATTTTTTTTTGAAATTTCCTTGAAATTTTTTTTATTGAAAATTTTTTTTTCGAAATTTTTTTTTTGAATATTTTTTTTATTTTTTTGAAAATTTATTTTTTTTGATTTTTTTTTTATTTTTGAAGTTTTTTTTCGAAATTTTTTTTGTATTTTTTTTTGAAATTTTTTTCGAAATTTTTTTTTTGAAAATTTTTTTTTGTGAATTTTTTTTTCGAATTTTTTTATTTTTATTTTTTTTGAAAAATTTTCGTTTTGAAATTTTTTTTATTTTTTTGAAAATTTATTTTTTTTGAAAATTTTTTTTTTGAAAATTTTGTTTTGAAAATTTTTTTTGAATTCTTTTTCTATTTTTTCAAAAAAAATTTTAAATTTTTTTTTGAAATTTTTTTTTTTATTTTTTTTTTTCGAAAATTTTTTTAAATTTTTTTTTATTGAAAATTTTTTTTTCGAAATTTTTTTCGAAATTTATTTTTTGAAAATTTTTCTTTTGAATTTTTTTTTCGAATTTTTTTATTTTTATTTTTTTTGAAAAATTTTCGTTTTGAATTTTTTTTTTGATTTTTTTTTATTTTTTTGAAAATTAATTTTTTTTGAAAAATTTTTTTGACGTTTTTTTTAAAAATTTTTTTGAATTTTTTTTTGAAATTTTTTCCGAAATTTATTTTGAGAATATTTTTTTTTGAATTTTTTTTTCGAATTTTTTTATTTTTATTTTTTTTGAAAAATTTTTGTTTTGAAATTTTTTTTATTTTTTTGAAAATAATTTTTTTTTGAATTTTTTTTTTTGAAATTTTGTTTGAAAATTTTTTTTGAATTTTTTTTCTATTTTTTAAAAAAAAAATTTAAATTTTTTTTGAAATTTTTTTTTAATTTTTCATTTTTGAAGTTTTTTTTCGAAATTTTTTTCTTTTGAAAATTTTTTTGAAGTTTTTTTTTTGAAATTTTTTTTAAAATTTTTTTTCAATCTTTTTGAAATTTTTTTTCGAAATTATTTTTTGGAATTTTTTTTGGATTTTTTTATAAATTTTTTTTTAATTTTTTGAAATTTTTTTATCGGTTTTTTTTTGAAATTTTTTTTAAAATTTTTTTCAATTTTTTTTGGAATTTTTTTCTTTTGAAAATTTTTTTGACGTTTTTTTAAAAATTGTTTCGAAATTTTTTTTTAGAAAATTTTTTTTTTTGAATTTTTTTTTCGAATATTTTTATTTTTTTTTGAAAAATTTTCGTTTTGAATTTTTTTTTTGAGTTTTTTTTTATTTTTTTGAAATTAATTTTTTTTGAAATTTTTTTTTTGAAAATTTTTTTAAAATTTTTTTTCTATTTTTTAAAATTTTTTTTTCAAATTTCTTATTTTTGAAGTTTTTTTAGAAATTTTTTTCTTTTGAAAATTTTTTTTCAATTTTTTTGAAATTTTTTTTTGAAATTTTTTTTTGGATTTTTTTTTTTGGAATTTTTTTTTATTATTTTTTTATTTTTGATTTTTTTAAATTTTTTTTTTGAAATTTTTTTTATATTTATTTTTTGAAATTTTTTTCGAAATTTATTTTTTGAAAATTTTTTTTTTTGAATTTTTTTTTCGAATTTTTTTATTTTTATTTTTTTTGAAAAATTTTCGTTTTGAATTTTTTTTTTTGTTTTTTTTTTTATTTTTTTGAAAATTAATTTTTTTTGAAAATTTTTTTTTTGAAAATTTTGTTTTGAAAATTTTTTTTCAATTTTTTTGAAATTTTTTTTTGGAATTTTTTTTTGGAATTTTTTTTGGATTTTTTTTTATTATTTTTTTATTTTTTTTAATTTTTTTTTTGAATTTTTTTTTTATATTTATTTTTTGAAATTTTTGTTTTGAAAATTTTTTTTTTGAATTTTTTTTTCGAATTTTTTATTTTTTTTGAAAAATTTTGTTTTTAATTTTTTTTTTGAAATTTTTTTTTGATTTTTTTTTTAATTTTTTTTTTCTTCAAAAAATTTTTTTGAAATTTTTTTTGAAATTTTTTTTTTGAATTTTTTTTTCTAAATTTTTTTTCTAAATTTTTTTAAAAATTTTTTTACATTTTTTTTTCGAATTTTTTTTGATTTTTTTTTTGAAAAATTTTCGTTTTGAAATTTTTTTGAAATTTTTGTTATATTTTTTTAAGTTTTTTAAAAAATTTTTTGAAATTTTTGTTTTGAAAATTTTTTTTTTGAATTTTTTTTTCGAATTTTTTATTTTTTTTGAAAAATTTTCGTTTTGAATTTTTTTTTGAGTTTTTTTTTATTTTTTTGAAAATTAATTTTTTTTGAAATTTTTTTTTTGAAAATTTTTTTAAAATTTTTTTTCTATTTTTTAAATTTTTTTTTTCAAATTTCTTATTTTTGAAGTTTTTTTCGAAATTTTTTTCTTTTGAAAATTTTTTTGAGTTTTTTTTTTGAAATTTTTTTTGAATTTTTTTTCAATTTTTTTGAAATTTTTTTTTGAAAATTTTTTTTGGATTTTTTTTTTGGAATTTTTTTTTTATTATTTTTTTATTTTTGATTTTTTTAAATTTTTTTTTTTGAAATTTTTTTTTATATTTATTTTTTGAAATTTTTTTCGAAATTTATTTTTTGAAAATTTTTTTTTTGAATTTTTTTTTCGAATTTTTTTATTTTTATTTTTTTTGAAAAATTTTCGTTTTGAATTTTTTTTTTTGATTTTTTTTTATTTTTTTGAAAATTAATTTTTTTTGAAAATTTTTTTTTTGAAAATTTTGTTTTGAAAATTTTTTTTCAATTTTTTTGAAAATTTTTTTTGGAATTTTTTTTTGGAATTTTTTTTTGGAATTTTTTTTTGGAATTTTTTTTGGAATTTTTTTTTATTATTTTTTTATTTTTTTAAATTTTTTTTTTGAAAATTTTTTTTTATATTTATTTTTTGAAATTTTTGTTTTGAAAATTTTTTTTTTGAATTTTTTTTTCGAATTTTTTATTTTTATTTTTTTTGAAAAATTTTCGTTTTGAATTTTTTTTTTATTTTTTTGAAAATTAATTTTTTTTGAATTTTTTTTTAATTTTTTATCTTTGAAGTTTTTTTTTGAAATTTTTTTCTTTTGAAAATTTGAAGTTTTTTTTTGAAATTTTTTTTGAATTTTTTTTCAATTTTTTTGAAATTTTTTTTAAAATTTTTTTTTGGAATTTTTTTTGGAACTATTTTTTAATTTTTTAAAATTTTTTTTTGTTTTTTTTTTATTTTTTTTTTGAAAAATTTTCTTATTGAAAATTTTTTTAAAATTTTTTTAAATTTTTTTTTGAAATTTTTTTTTTTAATTTTTTTTTATTTTATTTTTCGAATTTTTTTTTTAAATTTCCTTGAAATTTTTTTTATTGAAAATTTTTTTTTCGAAATTTTTTTTTAAATATTTTTTTTATTTTTTTGAAAATTAATTTTTTTTGAATTTTTTTTTTATTTTTTATTTTTGAAGTTTTTTTTCGAAATTTTTTTTGTATTTTTTTTTGAAATTTTTTTCGAAATTTTTTTTTTGAAAATTTTTTTTTGTGAATTTTTTTTTCGATTTTTTTTATTTTTATTTTTTTTGAAAAATTTTCGTTGAAATTTTTTTTATTTTTTTGAAAATTTATTTTTTTTGAAAATTTTTTTTTTGAAAATTTTGTTTTGAAAATTTTTTTTGAATTCTTTTTCTATTTTTTCAAAAAAAATTTTAAATTTTTTTTTGAAATTTTTTTTTTCGAAAATTTTTTTAAATTTTTTTTTATTGAAAATTTTTTTTTCGAAATTTTTTTCGAAATTTATTTTTCGAAAAATTTTTTTTTGAATTTTTTTTTCGAATTTTATTTTTATTTTTTTTTGAAAAATTTTCGTTTTGAATTTTTTTTTGATTTTTTTTTATTTTTTTGAAAATTAATTTTTTTTGAATTTTTTTTTAAATTTTTTATCTTTGAAGTTTTTTTTGAAATTTTTTTCTTTTGAAAATTTGAGGTTTTTTTTTGAAATTTTTTTTGAATTTTTTTTCAATTTTTTTGAAATTTTTTTTAAAATTTTTTTTTGGAATTTTTTTTGGAACTATTTTTTAATTTTTTTTTGTTTTTTTTTATTTTTTTTTTGAAAAATTTTCTTATTGAAAATTTTTTTAAAATTTTTTTTGAAATTTTTTTGAAATTTTTTTTTATTTTTTTCTTCGAAAATTTTTTTGAAATTTCCTTGAAATTTTTTTTATTGAAAATTTTTTTTTCGAAATTTTTTAGTTTTTTTTTTGAAATTTTTTTTGAATTTTTTTTCAATCTTTTTGAAATTTTTTTTTGAAATTAATTTTTGGAATTTTTTTTTGGTTTTTTTTAAAAATTTTTTTAAATTTTTTGAATTTTTTTTTCGATTTTTTTTTTGAAAATTTTTTTTTTTAATTTTTTTGAATTTTTTTTCAATTTTTTTTGGAATTTTTTTTCTTTTGAAAATTTTTTTGACGTTTTTTTTAAAAATTTTTTTGAATTTTTTTTTGAAATTTTTTCCGAAATTTATTTTGAGAATATTTTTTTTTTGAATTTTTTTTTCGAATTTTTTTATTTTTATTTTTTTTGAAAAATTTTTGTTTTGAAATTTTTTTTATTTTTTTGAAAATTAATTTTTTTTGAATTTTTTTTTTTGAAATTTTGTTTTGAAAATTTTTTTTGAATTTTTTTCTATTTTTTTAAAAAAAATTTTAAATTTTTTTTGAAATTTCTTTTTAATTTTTTATCTTTGAAGTTTTTTTTGAAATTTTTTTCTTTTGAAAATTTGAGGTTTTTTTTGATTTTTTTTTGAATTTTTTTGAAATTTTTTTGAAATTTTTTTTAAAATTTTTTTTTTGGAATTTTTTTTGGAACTATTTTTTAATTTTTTTAAATTTTTTTCTGTTTTTTTTATTTTTTTTTTGAAAAATTTTCTTATTGAAAATTTTTTTAAATTTTTTTTTGAAATTTTTTTTTTTTATTTTTTTTTTATTTTATTTTTCGAAATTTTTTTTGAAATTTCCTTGAAATTTTTTTTATTGAAAATTTTTTTTTCGAAATTTTTTTTTTTGAATATTTCTTTTATTTTTTGGAAAATTAATTTTTTTTGAAATTTTTTTTTTATTTTTTATTTTTGAAGTTTTTTTTCGAAATTTTTTTCTTTTGAAAATTTTTTTGAAGTTTTTTTTTTGAAATTTTTTTTGAATTTTTTTCTCAATCTTTTTGAAATTTTTTTTTGAAATTATTTTTTGGAATTTTTTTTTGGATTTTTTTAAATTTTTTTTTCAATTTTTTGAATTTTTTTTTAAATTTTTTTTTATTTTTTTTTTATTTTTTATTTCTTTTTGAAAATTTTTTTTTGAATTTTTTTTATTTTTTTTTTGATTTTTTTTACATTTTTTTTTTATTTTCTTTTTGAAAATTTTTTTTTTCGATTTTTTTCTGAATTTTTTTTAAAACTGTTTTTGAAATTTTTTTTTCTAATTTTTTTTCTAATTTTTTTTAAATTTTTTTAAATTTTTTTTAAATTTTTTTTTTCAAATATTTTTTTTTCAAATATTTTTTTCTAAATTTTTTTCTAAATTTTTTAAAAAAATTTTTAAAATTTTTTTCGAATTTTTTTTTGAATTTTTTTTTTCTTTTTGAAATTTTGTTTTTAATTTTTTTTTTTGAAATTTTTTGAAATTTTTTTTTGATTTTTTTTTAAATTTTTTTTTTCTTCAAAAAATTTTTTTGAAATTTTTTTTGAAATTTTTTTTTTGAATTTTTTTTCTAAATTTTTTTTCTAAATTTTTTTTAAAATTTTTTTACATTTTTTTTTCGAATTTTTTTTGATTTTTTTTTCGAAAAATTTTCGTTTTGAAATTTTTTTGAAATTTTTGTTATATTTTTTTAAGTTTTTTAAAAAAATTTTTGAAATTTTTGTTTTGAAAATTTTTTTTTTGAATTTTTTTTTCGAATTTTTTATTTTTTTTGAAAAATTTTCGTTTTGAATTTTTTTTTTGAGTTTTCTTTTATTTTTTTGAAAATTTTTTAAAAATTTTTTTTCTATTTTTTAAAAATTTTTTTTCAAATTTCTTATTTTTGAAGTTTTTTTCGAAATTTTTTTCTTTTGAAAATTTTTTTGAGGTTTTTTTTTGAAATTTTTTTTGAATTTTGTTTCAATTTTTTTGAAATTTTTTTTTGAAAATTTTTTTTGGATTTTTTTTTTTGAATTTTTTTTTTATTATTTTTTTATTTTTGTTTTTTTTAAATTTTTTTTTTGAATTTTTTTTTTATATTTATTTTTTGAAATTTTTTTCGAAATTTATTTTTTGAAAATTTTTTTTTTTAATTTTTTTTTCGAATTTTTTTATTTTTATTTTTTTTGAAAAATTTTCGTTTTGAATTTTTTTTTTGATTTTTTTTTATTTTTTTGAAAATTAATTTTTTTTGAAAATTTTTTTTTTGAAAATTTTGTTTTGAAAATTTTTTTTCAATTTTTTTGAAAATTTTTTTTGGAATTTTTTTTTGGAATTTTTTTTTGGAATTTTTTTTTGGAATTTTTTTTGGATTTTTTTTTTATTATTTTTTTATTTTTTTAAATTTTTTTTTTGAATTTTTTTTTTATATTTATTTTTTGAAATTTTTGTTTTGAAAATTTTTTTTTTGAATTTTTTTTTCGAATTTTTTATTTTTATTTTTTTTGAAAAATTTTCGTTTTGAATTTTTTTTTTATTTTTTTGAAAATTAATTTTTTTTGAATTTTTTTTTTATTTTTTATCTTTGAAATTTTTTTCTTTTGAAAATTTGAGGTTTTTTTTTTTGAATTTTTTTGAAATTTTTTTGAAATTTTTTTTTAAATTTTTTTTTTGGAATTTTTTTTGGAACTATTTTTTTATTTTTTTAAATTTTTTTCTGTTTTTTTTTTATTTTTTTTTGAAAAATTTTCTTATTGAAAATTTTTTAAAAATTTTTTTAAATTTTTTTTTGAAATTTTTTTTTTTAATTTTTTTTGAAATTTCCTTGAAATTTTTTTTATTGAAAATTTTTTTTTCGAAATTTTTTTTTTGAATATTTTTTTTATTTTTTGGAAAATTAATTTTTTTTGAATTTTTTTTTTATTTTTTATTTTTGAAGTTTTTTTTCGAAATTTTTTTCTTTTGAAAATTTTTTTGAAGTTTTTTTTTTTGAATTTTTTTCTCAATCTTTTTGAAATTTTTTTTTGAAATTATTTTTTGGAATTTTTTTTTGGATTTTTTTAAATTTTTTTTTCAATTTTTTGAATTTTTTTAAAAAAATTTTTTAATTTTTTTTTTATTTTTTTTTTTGAAAATTTTTTTTTTATATTTATTTTTTGAATTTTTTTTTTTAATTTTTTCTTGAAAATTTTTTTTCGAGTTTTCTTTTTGAAAATTTTTTTTTGAATTTTTTTTATTTTTTTTTTGATTTTTTTTTACATTTTTTTTTTAATTTTCTTTTTGAAATTTTTTTTTTCGATTTCTATCTGAATTTTTTTTAAAACTGTTTTTGAAATTTTTTTTTCTAATTTTTTTCTAATTTTTTTTAAATTTTTTTAAATTTTTTTAAAAATTTTTTTTTAATTTTTTTTTTCAAATATTTTTTTCTAAATTTTTTTCTAAATTTTTTAAAAAAAATTTTAAAATTTTTTTTCGAATTTTTTTTTGAATTTTTTTTTCTTTTTGAAATTTTGTTTTTAATTTTTTTTTTGAAATTTTTTGAAACTTTTTTTTGATTTTTTTTTTAATTTTTTTTTTTCTTCAAAAAATTTTTTTGAAATTTTTTTTGAAATTTTTTTTTTGAATTTTTTTTTCTAAATTTTTTTTCTAAATTTTTTAAAAAATTTTTTTATATTTTTTTTTCGAATTTTTTTTGATTTTTTTTTCGAAAAATTTTCGTTTTGAAATTTTTTTGAAATTTTTGTTATATTTTTTAAGTTTTTTAAAAAAATTTTTGAAATTTTTGTTTTGAAAATTTTTTTTTTGAATTTTTTTTTCGAATTTTTTATTTTTTTTGAAAAATTTTCGTTTTGAAATTTTTTTTTTTTATTTTTTTTTTATTTTTTTGAAAATTAATTTTTTTTGAAAATTTTTTTTTTGAAAATTTTGTTTTGAAATTTTTTTTTTTGAAAATTTTGTTTTGAAAATTTTCAAATAAATTTCAAAACGAAAATTTTTCGAAAAAAAAAATCAAAAAAAAATTCGAAAAAAAATTTTAAAAAAATTTAGAAAAAAAATTTAAAAAAAAAATTCAAAAAAAAATTTCAAAAAATATTTCAAAAAAATTTTTTGAAGAAAAAATTAAAAAAAATTTAAAAAAAAATTCAAAAAAAAATTTCAAAAAATTTCAAAAAAAAATTAAAAACAAAATTTCAAAAAGAAAAAAAAAATTCAAAAAAAAATTGGAAAAAAAATTTTAAAAAAATTTTTAAAAAATTTAGAAAAAAATTTAGAAAAAAATATTTGAAAAAAAATTTTAAAAAAATTTTTAAAAAAATTTAAAAATTTTTTTAAAAAATTAGAAAAAAAAATTGGAAAAAAAAATTTCAAAAACAGTTTTAAAAAAAATTCAGAAAAAAATCGAAAAAAAAAATTCAAAAACAAAAATTTTCAAAAAAAAAATGTAAAAAAAAATCAAAAAAAAAATAAAAAAAAAATTCAAAAAAAAAATTTCAAAAAGAAAACTCGAAAAAAAATTTTCAAGAAAAAATTAAAAAAAAAAAATTAAAAAAATAAATATAAAAAAAAATTTAAAAAAATAAATAAAAAATAAAAAAAAATAAAAAAAATTTAAAAAAATTCAAAAAATAAAAAAAAAATTTAAAAAAATCCAAAAAAAAATTCCAAAAAATAATTTCAAAAAAAAATTTCAAAAAGATTGAAAAAAAAATTCAAAAAAAAATTCAAAAAAAAACTTCAAAAATAAAAAATAAAAAAAAAATTTCAAAAAAAATTAATTTTCCAAAAAATAAAAAAAATATTCAAAAAAAAAATTAAAAAAAAAAATTTAAAAAAAAAATTTAAAAAAATTTAAAAAAAATTTTCAATAAGAAAATTTTTCAAAAAAAAATAAAAAAAAAACAAAAAAAAATTTAAAAAAATTAAAAAATAGTTCCAAAAAAAATTCCAAAAAAAAATTTTAAAAAAAATTTCAAAAAAATTGAAGAAAAATTCAAAAAAAATTTCAAAAAAAAACCTGAAATTTTCAAAAGAAAAAAATTTCAAAAAAAAACTTCAAAGATAAAAAATTAAAAAAAAATTCAAAAAAAATTAATTTTCAAAAAAATAAAAAAAAAATTCAAAAAAAAAATTTTCAAAAAATAAATTTCGAAAAAAATTTCGAAAAAAAAATTTTCAATAATAAAAAATTCAAAAAAATTTTCGAAAAAAAAAGTCAAAAAAAATTCAAAAAAAAAAGTTTTTTTTTTGAATTTTTTTTTGAATTTTTTTTCAATCTTTTTGAAATTTTTTTTGAAATTATTTTTTGGAATTTTTTTTCGATTTTTTTTTAATTTTTTTTTAATTTTTTGAAATTTTTTTTTCGATTTTTTTTTGAAAATTTTTTTTTGAATTTTTTTTGAATTCTTTTTCAATTTTTTTTGGAATTTTTTTTTTTTTGAAAATTTTTTTGAAGTTTTTTTAAAAATTTTTTTGTATTTTTTTTGAAATTTTTTTCGAAATTTTTTTTTTGAAAATTTTTTTTTTGAATTTTTTTTTCGAATTTTTTTATTTTTATTTTTTTTGAAAAATTTTCGTTTTGAAATTTTTTTTATTTTTTTGAAAATTTATTTTTTTTGAAAATTTTTTTTTTGAAAATTTTGTTTTGAAAATTTTTTTTGAATTCTTTTTCTATTTTTTTAAAAAAAATTTTAAATTTTTTTTTGAAATTTTTTTTTTTAATTTTTTTTTTCGAAAATTTTTTTGAATTTTTTTTTATTGAAAATTTTTTTTTCGAAATTTTTTTCGAAATTTATTTTTTTTTTAATTTTTTTTGAATTTTTTTTTCGAATTTTTTTATTTTTATTTTTTTTGAAAAATTTTCGTTTTGAATTTTTTTTTTGATTTTTTTTCATTTTTTTGAAAATTTTTTTTTTGAAAATTTTGTTTTGAAAATTTTTTTTCAATTTTTTTTTCAATTTTTTTGAAATTTTTTTTTGAAAATTTTTTTTGGAATTTTTTTTTGGAATTTTTTTTTGGAATTTTTTTTGGAATTTTTTTTTATTATTTTTTTATTTTTTTAAATTTTTTTTTGAAAATTTTTTTTTATATTTATTTTTTGAAATTTTTGTTTTGAAAATTTTTTTTTTGAATTTTTTTTTCGAATTTTTTATTTTTATTTTTTTTGAAAAATTTTCGTTTTGAATTTTTTTTTTATTTTTTTGAATTTTTTTAAAAAATTTTATCTTTGAAGTTTTTTTTTGAAATTTTTTTCTTTTGAAAATTTGAGGTTTTTTTTTTGAAATTTTTTTTGAAATTTTTTTCAATTTTTTTGGAATTTTTTTAAAAAATTTTTTTTGGAATTTTTTTTGGAACTATTTTTTAATTTTTTTTAAATTTTTTTTTGTTTTTTTTTATTTTTTTTTGAAAAATTTTCTTATTGAAAATTTTTTAAAAATTTTTTTAAATTTTTTTTTGAAATTTTTTTTTATTTTATTTTTCGAAATTTTTTTGGAAATTTTTTTTATTGAAAATTTTTTTTTCGAAATTTTTTTTTTGAATATTTTTTTTATTTTTTTGAAAATTAATTTTTTTTGAAATTTTTTTTTTATTTTTTATTTTTGAAGTTTTTTTTCGAAATTTTTTTTGTATTTTTTTTTGAAATTTTTTTCGAAATTTTTTTTTTGAAAATTTTTTTTTGTGAATTTTTTTTTCGAATTTTTTTATTTTTATTTTTTTTGAAAAATTTTCGTTTTGAAATTTTTTTTATTTTTTTGAAAATTTATTTTTTTTGAAAATTTTTTTTTTGAAAATTTTGTTTTGAAAATTTTTTTTGAATTCTTTTTCAATTTTTTTAAAAAAAATTTTAAATTTTTTTTTGAAATTTTTTTTTAAAATTTTTTTTTTCGAAAATTTCTTTGAATTTTTTTTTATTGAAAATTTTTTTTTCGAAATTTTTTTCGAAATTTATTTTTTGAAAATTTTTTTTTTGAATTTTTTTTTCGAATTTTTTTATTTTTATTTTTTTTGAAAAATTTTCGTTTTGAATTTTTTTTTTTGATTTTTTTTTATTTTTTTGAAAATTAATTTTTCTTGAAATTTTTTTTTTGAAAATTTTGTTTTGAAAATTTTTTTTCAATTTTTTTGAAAATTTTTTTTGGAATTTTTTTTTGGAATTTTTTTTTGGAATTTTTTTTTGGAATTTTTTTTGGATTTTTTTTTTATTATTTTTTTATTTTTTTAAATTTTTTTTTTGAATTTTTTTTTATATTTATTTTTTGAAATTTTTATTTTGAAAATTTTTTTTTGAATTTTTTTTTCGAATTTTTTATTTTTTTTGAAAAATTTTCGTTTTGAATTTTTTTTTTATTTTTTTGAAAATGAATTTTTTTTGAATTTTTTTTTAATTTTTTATCTTTGAAGTTTTTTTTTGAAATTTTTTTCTTTTGAAAATTTGAGGTTTTTTTTTGAATTTTTTTTGAATTTTTTTGAAATTTTTTTGAAATTTTTTTTAAAATTTTTTTTTTGGAATTTTATTTGGAACTATTTTTTTATTTTTTTAAATTTTTTTCTGTTTTTTTTTAATTTTTTTTTGAAAAATTTTCTTATTGAAAATTTTTTAAAAATTTTTTTAAATTTTTTTTTGAAATTTTTTTTTTTAATTTTTTTTTTATTTTATTTTTCGAAATTTTTTTTGAAATTTCCTTGAAATTTTTTTTATTGAAAATTTTTTTTTCCAAATTTTTTTTTTGAATATTTTTTTTATTTTTTGGAAAATTTATTTTTTTTGAATTTTTTTTTTATTCTTTATTTTTGAAGTTTTTTTTCGAAATTTTTTTCTTTTGAAAATTTTTTTGAAGTTTTTTTTTTTTGAAATTTTTTTTGAATTTTTTTCTCAATCTTTTTGAAATTTTTTTTTGAAATTTTTTTTTGAAATTATTTTTTGGATTTTTTTAAATTTTTTTTTCAATTTTTTGAATTTTTTTTTAAATTTTTTTTATTTTTTTTTTATTTTTTTTTTTTTTGAAAATTTTTTTTTTATATTTATTTTTTGAATTTTTTTTTTAAAATTTTTTCTTGAAAATTTTTTTTCGAGTTTTCTTTTTGAAAATTTTTTTTTGAATTTTTTTATTTTTTTTTTGATTTTTTTTTACATTTTTTTTTTAATTTTCTTTTTGAAAATTTTTTTTTTCGATTTCTATCTTAATTTTTTTTAAAAACTGTTTTTGAAATTTTTTTTTCTAATTTTTTTTCTAATTTTTTTTAAATTTTTTTAAATTTTTTTAAAAATTTTTTTTAAATTTTTTTTTCAAATATTTTTTTCTAAATTTTTTTCTAAATTTTTTAAAAAATTTTTTAAAATTTTTTTTCGAATTTTTTTTTGAATTTTATTTTTCTTTTTGAAATTTTGTTTTTAATTTTTTTTTTTGAAATTTTTTGAAATTTTTTTTTTATTTTTTTTTTTATTTTTTTTTTCTTCAAAAAATTTTTTTGAATTTTTTTTTGAAATTTTTTTTTTGAATTTTTTTTTCTAAATTTTTTTTCTAAATTTTTTTAAAAATTTTTTTATATTTTTTTTTCGAATTTTTTTTGATTTTTTTTTCGAAAAATTTTCGTTTTGAAATTTTTTTGAAATTTTTGTTATATTTTTTTAAGTTTTTTAAAAATTTTTTTGAAATTTTTGTTTTGAAAATTTTTTTTTTGAATTTTTTTTTCGAATTTTTTATTTTTTTTGAAAAATTTTCGTTTTGAAATTTTTTTTTTTATTTTTTTTTTATTTTTTTGAAAATTAATTTTTTTTGAAAATTTTTTTTTTGAAAATTTTGTTTTGAAATTTTTTTTTTTGAAAATTTTGTTTTGAAAATTTTCAAATAAATTTCAAAAACTTTCAAAAAAAAATTCAAAAAAAAATTTTCAGAAAAATTCAAAAAAAATTTCAAAAAAAACTCGAAAAAATAAAACAAAAATTTCAAAAAATTTTTTAAAAACTTAAAAAAATATAACAAAAATTTCAAAAAAATTTCAAAACGAAAATTTTTCGAAAAAAAAAAATCAAAAAAAAATTCGAAAAAAAATTTTAAAAAAATTTAGAAAAAAAATTTAAAAAAAAAATTCAAAAAAAAATTTCAAAAAAAATTTCAAAAAAATTTTTTGAAGAAAAAATAAAAAAAATTAAAAAAAAAATTCAAAAAAAAATTTCAAAAAATTTCAAAAAAAAAATTAAAAACAAAATTTCAAAAAGAAAAAAAAATTCAAAAAAAAATTGGAAAAAAAATTTTAAAAAAATTTTTAAAAAATTTAGAAAAAAATTTAGAAAAAAATATTTGAAAAAAAAATTTAAAAAAAAATTTTAAAAAAATTTAAAAAATTTTTAAAAAAATTAGAAAAAAAAATTAGAAAAAAAAATTAGAAAAAAAATTTTCAAAAACAGTTTTAAAAAAAATTCAGAAAAAAATCGAAAAAAAAAATTCAAAAACAAAAATTTTCAAAAAAAAAATGTAAAAAAAAAATCAAAAAAAAAATTTAAAAAAAATTCAAAAAAAAAATTTCAAAAAGAAAACTCGAAAAAAAATTTTCAAGAAAAAATTTTAAAAAAAAATTAAAAAAATAAATATAAAAAAAAATTTAAAAAAAAATAAAAAATAAAAAAAAAATAAAATTTTTTTTAAAAAATTCAAAAAATAAAAAAAAAAATTAAAAAAAATCCAAAAAAAAATTCCAAAAAGTAATTTCAAAAAAAAATTTCAAGAAGATTGAAAAAAAAATTCAAAAAAAATTTCAAAAAAAAAATCCAAAAAAAATTTCAAAAAAAAACTTCAAAAAAATTTTCAAAAGAAAAAAATTTCGAAAAAAAACTTCAAAAATAAAAAATAAAAAAAAAATTTCAAAAAAAATTAATTTTCCAAAAAATAAAAAAAATATTCAAAAAAAAAATTAAAAAAAAAAATTTCAAAAAAAAATTTAAAAAAATTTAAAAAAAATTTTCAATAAGAAAATTTTTCAAAAAAAAAATAAAAAAAAAACAAAAAAAATTTTAAAAAATTAAAAAATAGTTCCAAAAAAAATTCCAAAAAAAAATTTTAAAAAAAATTTCAAAAAAATTGAAGAAAAATTCAAAAAAAATTTCAAAAAAAAACCTCAAATTTTCAAAAGAAAAAAATTTCAAAAAAAAACTTCAAAGATAAAAAATTAAAAAAAAATTCAAAAAAAATTAATTTTCAAAAAAAAAAAAAAATTCAAAACGAAAATTTTTCAAAAAAAATAAAAATAAAAAATTCGAAAAAAAAATTGAAAAAAAAAATTTTCAAAACAAAAATTTCAAAAAAATTGAAAAAAAATTGAAAAAAAATTTTCAAAACAAAATTTTCAAAAAAAAAAATTTTCAAAAAAAATTAATTTTCAAAAAAATCAAAAAAAAAATTCAAAACGAAAATTTTTCAAAAAAAATAAAAATAAAAAAATTCGAAAAAAAAATTCAAAAAAAAAATATTCAAAAAATAAATTTCGAAAAAAATTTCGAAAAAAAAATTTTCAATAAAAAAAAATTCAAAAAAATTTTCGAAAAAAAAAGTTTAAAAAAAAAAATTCAAAAAAAAATTTAAAATTTTTTTTAAAAAAATAGAAAAAGAATTCAAAAAAAAATTTCAAAACAAAATACAAAAAAAATTAAAAAAAAACTTCAAAAAAATTTTCAAAAAAAAAAAATTTCCAAAAAAAATTGAAAAAGAATTAAAAAAAAATTCAAAAAAAATTTTCAAAAAAAAATCGAAAAAAAAATTTCAAAAAATTAAAAAAAAATTTAAAAAAAAATCGAAAAAAAATTCCAAAAAATAATTTCAAAAAAAATTTCAAAAAGATTGAAAAAAAATTCAAAAAAAAAATTCAAAAAAAAAAACTTTTTTTTGAATTTTTTTTGAATTTTTTTTCAATTTTTTTGGAAATTTTTTCTTTTGAAAATTTTTTTGGAGTTTTTTTTTAAATTTTTCTTGTATTTTTTTTTTTTAATTTTTTTCGAAATTTTTTTTTTGAAATTTTTTTTTTTGAATTTTTTTTTCGAATTTTTTTATTTTTATTTTTTTTGAAAAATTTTCGTTTTGAAATTTTTTTTATTTTTTTGAAAATTTATTTTTTTTGAAAATTTTTTTTTTGAAAATTTTGTTTTGAAATTTTTTTTTGAATTCTTTTTCTATTTTTTAAAAAAAAATTTTAAATTTTTTTTTGAATTTTTTTTTTTAAACTTTTTTTTTCGAAAATTTTTTTGAATTTTTTTTTATTGAAAATTTTTTTTTCGAAATTTTTTTCGAAATTTATTTTTTGAATATTTTTTTTTTGAATTTTTTTTTCGAATTTTTTTATTTTTATTTTTTTTGAAAAATTTTCGTTTTGAATTTTTTTTTTGATTTTTTTGAAAATTAATTTTTTTTGAAAATTTTTTTTTTTGAAAATTTTGTTTTGAAAATTTTTTTTCAATTTTTTTTCAATTTTTTTGAAATTTTTGTTTTGAAAATTTTTTTTTTCAATTTTTTTTTCGAATTTTTTATTTTTATTTTTTTTGAAAAATTTTCGTTTTGAATTTTTTTTTTTTTTTGAAAATTAATTTTTTTTGAATTTTTTTTTAATTTTTTATCTTTGAAGTTTTTTTTTGAAATTTTTTTCTTTTGAAAATTTGAGGTTTTTTTTTGAAATTTTTTTTGAATTTTTCTTCAATTTTTTTGAAATTATTTTAAAATTTTTTTTTGGAATTTTTTTTGGAACTATTTTTTAATTTTTTAAAATTTTTTTTGTTTTTTTTTTATTTTTTTTTTGAAAAATTTTCTTATTGAAAATTTTTTTTAAATTTTTTTAAATTTTTTTTTTTAATTTTTTTTTTTAATTTTTTTTTTGAATATTTTTTTTATTTTTTGGAAAATTAATTTTTTTTGAAATTTTTTTTTTTATTTTTTATTTTTGAAGTTTTTTTTCGAAATTTTTTTCTTTTGAAAATTTTTTTGAAGTTTTTTTTTGAAATTTTTTTTGGATTTTTTTTTTGAAATTTTTTTTGAATTTTTTTTTCAATCTTTTTGAAATTTTTTTTTGAAATTACTTTTTGGAATTTTTTTTTGGATTTTTTTAAATTTTTTTTTTATTTTTTGAATTTTTTAAAAAAATTTTTATTTTTTTTTTATTTTTTATTTTTTTTTAAATTTTTTTTTATATTTATTTTTTTAATTTTTTTTTTAAATTTTTTCTTGAAAATTTTTTTTCGAGTTTTTTTGAATTTTTTTTAAATTTTTTTTTGATTTTTTTTTACATTTTTTTTTGAAATTTTTGTTTTGAATTTTTTTTTCGATTTTTTCTGAATTTTTTTTAAACTGTTTTTGAATTTTTTTTTCTATTTTTTTTTCTAATTTTTTTTCTAATTTTTTAAAATTTTTAATTTTTTAAATTTTTTTTTAAATTTTTTTTTCAATATTTTTTTCTAATTTTTTTCTAAATTTTTTAAAAATTTTTTTAAAATTTTTTTTCCAATTTTTTTTGAATTTTTTTTTCTTTTTGAAATTTTGTTTTAATTTTTTTTTGAAATTTTTTGAAATTTTTTTTGAATTTTTTTTTAATTTTTTTATTTTTTCTTCAAAAATTTTTTTGAAATTTTTTTTGAAATTTTTTTTTGAATTTTTTTTTAAATTTTTTTTCTAAATTTTTTTAAAATTTTTTTCGAATTTTTTTTGATTTTTTTTTTTCGAAAAATTTTCGTTTTGAAATTTTTTGAAATTTTTGTTATATTTTTTTTAAGTTTTTAAAAATTTTTTGAAATTTTGTTTTATTTTTTCGAGTTTTTTTTGAAATTTTTTTGAATTTTTCTGAAAATTTTTTTTTGAATTTTTTTTGAAGTTTTTGAAATTTATTTGAAAATTTTCAAAACAAAATTTTTCAAAAAAAAAAATTTCGAAATTTATTTGAAAATTTTCAAAACAAAATTTTCAAAAAAAAAAATTTCAAAACAAAATTTTCAAAAAAAAAATTTTCAAAAAAAATTAATTTTCAAAAAAATAAAAAAAAAATAAAAAAAAAAATTTCAAAACGAAAATTTTTCAAAAAAAATAAAAAATTCGAAAAAAAAATTCAAAAAAAAAATTTTCAAAACAAAAATTTCAAAAAAATTTTTAAAAAACTTAAAAAAATATAACAAAAATTTCAAAAAAATTTCAAAACGAAAATTTTTCGAAAAAAAAATCAAAAAAAATTCGAAAAAAAAATATAAAAAAATTTTTAAAAAAATTTAGAAAAAAAATTTAGAAAAAAAAATTCAAAAAAAAAATTTCAAAAAAAAATTCAAAAAAATTTTTTGAAGAAAAAAAAAATAAAAAAAAAAATAAAAAAAAAATTTCAAAAAATTTCAAAAAAAAAAATTAAAAACAAAATTTCAAAAAGAAAAATAAAATTCAAAAAAAAATTCGAAAAAAAATTTTAAAAAATTTTTTAAAAAATTTAGAAAAAAATTTAGAAAAAAATATTTGAAAAAAAAATTTAAAAAAAATTTTTAAAAAAATTTAAAAAAATTTAAAAAAAATTAGAAAAAAAATTAGAAAAAAAAATTTCAAAAACAGTTTTTAAAAAAAATTAAGATAGAAATCGAAAAAAAAAATTTTCAAAAAGAAAATTTAAAAAAAAATTTCAAAAAAAAACTTCAAAAAAATTTTCAAAAGAAAAAAATTTCGAAAAAAAACTTCAAAAATAAAAAATAAAAAAAAAATTTCAAAAAAAATTAATTTTCCAAAAAATAAAAAAAATATTCAAAAAAAAAATTTAAAAAAAAAATTTCAAAAAAAAATTTAAAAAAATTTTAAAAAAATTTTCAATAAGAAAATTTTTCAAAAAAAAAATAAAAAAAAAACAAAAAAAATTTTAAAAAATTAAAAAATAGTTCCAAAAAAAATTCCAAAAAAAAATTTTAAAAAAAATTTCAAAAAAATTGAAGAAAAATTCAAAAAAAATTTCAAAAAAAAACCTCAAATTTTCAAAAGAAAAAAATTTCAAAAAAAAACTTCAAAGATAAAAAATTAAAAAAAAATTCAAAAAAAATTAATTTTCAAAAAAAAAAAAAAATTCAAAACGAAAATTTTTCAAAAAAAATAAAAATAAAAAATTCGAAAAAAAAATTGAAAAAAAAAATTTTCAAAACAAAAATTTCAAAAAAATTGAAAAAAAATTGAAAAAAAATTTTCAAAACAAAATTTTCAAAAAAAAAAAATTTTCAAAAAAAATTAATTTTCAAAAAAATCAAAAAAAAAATTCAAAACGAAAATTTTTCAAAAAAAATAAAAATAAAAAAATTCGAAAAAAAAATTCAAAAAAAAAATATTCAAAAAATAAATTTCGAAAAAAATTTCGAAAAAAAAATTTTCAATAAAAAAAAATTCAAAAAAATTTTCGAAAAAAAAAGTTTAAAAAAAAAAATTCAAAAAAAAATTTAAAATTTTTTTAAAAAAAATAGAAAAAGAATTCAAAAAAAAATTTCAAAACAAAATTTTCAAAAAAAAAATTTTCAAAAAAAATAAATTTTCAAAAAAATAAAAAAAATTTCAAAACGAAAATTTTTCAAAAAAAATAAAAATAAAAAAATTCGAAAAAAAAATTCAAAAAAAAAAATTTCAAAAAAAAAATTTCGAAAAAAATTAAAAAAAAAAAATACAAAAAAAATTTTAAAAAAAACTCCAAAAAAATTTTCAAAAGAAAAAATTTCCAAAAAAATTGAAAAAAAATTCAAAAAAAATTCAAAAAAAAGTTTTTTTTTTTGAATTTTTTTTTGAATTTTTTTTCAATCTTTTTGAAATTTTTTTTGAAATTATTTTTTGGAATTTTTTTTCGATTTTTTTTTAAATTTTTTTTTAATTTTTTGAAATTTTTTTTTCGATTTTTTTTTGAAAATTTTTTTTGATTTTTTTTTTAATTCTTTTTCAATTTTTTTTGGAAATTTTTTTTTTTTGAAAATTTTTTTGAAGTTTTTTTTTAATTTTTTTTGTATTTTTTTTTGAAATTTTTTTCGATATTTTTTTTTTGAAAATTTTTTTTTTGAATTTTTTTTTCGAATTTTTTTATTTTTATTTTTTTTGGAAAATTTTCGTTTTGAAATTTTTTTAATTTTTTTGAAAATTTATTTTTTTTGAAAATTTTTTTTTTGAAAATTTTGTTTTGAAAATTTTTTTTGAATTCTTTTTCTATTTTTTTTAAAAAAATTTTAAATTTTTTTTTGAAATTTTTTTTTAAAATTTTTTTTTTCGAAAGTTTTTTCGAATTTTTTTTTATTGAAAATTTTTTTTTCGAAATTTTTTTCGAAATTTATTTTTTTAAAAATTTTTTTTTGAATTTTTTTTTTGAATTTTTTTATTTTTATTTTTTTTGAAAAATTTTCGTTTTGAATTTTTTTTTTATTTTTTTGAAAATTAATTTTTTTTGAATTTTTTTTTAATTTTTTATCTTTGAAGTTTTTTTTTGAAATTTTTTTCTTTTGAAAATTTGAAGTTTTTTTTTGAAATTTTTTTTGAATTTTTTTTCAATTTTTTTGAAATTTTTTTTAAAATTTTTTTTTGGAATTTTTTTTGGAACTATTTTTTAATTTTTTAAAATTTTTTTTTGTTTTTTTTTTATTTTTTTTTTGAAAAATTTTCTTATTGAAAATTTTTTTAAAATTTTTTTAAATTTTTTTTTGAAATTTTTTTTTTTAATTTTTTTTTATTTTATTTTTCGAATTTTTTTTTTAAATTTCCTTGAAATTTTTTTTATTGAAAATTTTTTTTTCGAAATTTTTTTTTTAATATTTTTTTTATTTTTTTGAAAATTAATTTTTTTTGAATTTTTTTTTTATTTTTTATTTTTGAAGTTTTTTTTCGAAATTTTTTTTGTATTTTTTTTTGAAATTTTTTTCGAAATTTTTTTTTTGAAAATTTTTTTTTGTGAATTTTTTTTTCGATTTTTTTTATTTTTATTTTTTTTGAAAAATTTTCGTTGAAATTTTTTTTATTTTTTTGAAAATTTATTTTTTTTGAAAATTTTTTTTTTGAAAATTTTGTTTTGAAAATTTTTTTTGAATTCTTTTTCTATTTTTTCAAAAAAAATTTTAAATTTTTTTTTGAAATTTTTTTTTTAAATTTTTTTTTTCGAAAATTTTTTTAAATTTTTTTTCATTGAAAATTTTTTTTTCGAAATTTTTTTCGAAATTTATTTTTCGAAAAATTTTTTTTTGAATTTTTTTTTCGAATTTTATTTTTATTTTTTTTTGAAAAATTTTCGTTTTGAATTTTTTTTTGATTTTTTTTTATTTTTTTGAAAATTAATTTTTTTTGAATTTTTTTTTAAATTTTTTATCTTTGAAGTTTTTTTTGAAATTTTTTTCTTTTGAAAATTTGAGGTTTTTTTTTGAAATTTTTTTTGAATTTTTTTTCAATTTTTTTGAAATTTTTTTTAAAATTTTTTTTTGGAATTTTTTTTGGAACTATTTTTTAATTTTTTTTTGTTTTTTTTTATTTTTTTTTGAAAAATTTTCTTATTGAAAATTTTTTTAAAATTTTTTTTGAAATTTTTTTGAAATTTTTTTTTATTTTTTTCTTCGAAAATTTTTTTGAAAGTTCCTTGAAATTTTTTTTATTGAAAATTTTTTTTTCGAAATTTTTTAGTTTTTTTTTTGAAATTTTTTTTGAATTTTTTTTCAATCTTTTTGAAATTTTTTTTTGAAATTAATTTTTGGAATTTTTTTTGGATTTTTTTTAAAAATTTTTTTAAATTTTTTGAAATTTTTTTTCGATTTTTTTTTTGAAAATTTTTTTTTTAAATTACTTTTTGGAATTTTTTTTTGGATTTTTTTAAATTTTTTTTTTATTTTTTGAATTTTTTAAAAAAATTTTTATTTTTTTTTTATTTTTTATTTTTTTTTAAATTTTTTTTTATATTTATTTTTTTAATTTTTTTTTTAAATTTTTTCTTGAAAATTTTTTTTCGAGTTTTCTTTTTGAAATTTTTTTTTTGAATTTTTTTTAAATTTTTTTTTTGATTTTTTTTTTACATTTTTTTTTTGAAAATTTTTGTTTTTGAATTTTTTTTTTCGATTTTTTTCTGAATTTTTTTTAAAACTGTTTTTGAAATTTTTTTTTCTAATTTTTTTTTCTAATTTTTTTTTCTAATTTTTTTAAAAATTTTTTAAATTTTTTTAAAATTTTTTTTTAAATTTTTTTTTCAAATATTTTTTTCTAAATTTTTTTCTAAATTTTTTAAAAATTTTTTTAAAATTTTTTTTCCAATTTTTTTTTGAATTTTTTTTTCTTTTTGAAATTTTGTTTTTAATTTTTTTTTTGAAATTTTTTGAAATTTTTTTTTGAATTTTTTTTTTAATTTTTTTTATTTTTTCTTCAAAAAATTTTTTTGAAATTTTTTTTGAAATTTTTTTTTGAATTTTTTTTTTAAATTTTTTTTCTAAATTTTTTTAAAATTTTTTTTCGAATTTTTTTTTGATTTTTTTTTTTCGAAAAATTTTCGTTTTGAAATTTTTTTGAAATTTTTGTTATATTTTTTTAAGTTTTTAAAAAATTTTTTGAAATTTTTGTTTTATTTTTTCGAGTTTTTTTTGAAATTTTTTTTGAATTTTTCTGAAAATTTTTTTTTGAATTTTTTTTTGAAAGTTTTTGAAATTTATTTGAAAATTTTCAAAACAAAATTTTCAAAAAAAAAAATTTCAAAACAAAATTTTCAAAAAAAAAATTTTCAAAAAAAATTAATTTTCAAAAAAATAAAAAAAAAATAAAAAAAAAAATTTCAAAACGAAAATTTTTCAAAAAAAATAAAAAATTCGAAAAAAAAATTCAAAAAAAAAATTTTCAAAACAAAAATTTCAAAAAAATTTTTAAAAAACTTAAAAAAATATAACAAAAATTTCAAAAAAATTTCAAAACGAAAATTTTTCGAAAAAAAAATCAAAAAAAATTCGAAAAAAAAATATAAAAAAATTTTTAAAAAAATTTAGAAAAAAAATTTAGAAAAAAAAATTCAAAAAAAAAATTTCAAAAAAAAATTCAAAAAAATTTTTTGAAGAAAAAAAAAATAAAAAAAAAAAATAAAAAAAAAATTTCAAAAAATTTCAAAAAAAAAAATTAAAAACAAAATTTCAAAAAGAAAAATAAAATTAAAAAAAAAATTCGAAAAAAAATTTTAAAAAATTTTTTAAAAAATTTAGAAAAAAATTTAGAAAAAAATATTTGAAAAAAAAATTTAAAAAAAATTTTTAAAAAAATTTAAAAAAATTTAAAAAAAATTAGAAAAAAAATTAGAAAAAAAAATTTCAAAAACAGTTTTTAAAAAAAATTAAGATAGAAATCGAAAAAAAAAATTTTCAAAAAGAAAATTTAAAAAAAAATTTCAAAAAAAAACTTCAAAAAAATTTTCAAAAGAAAAAAATTTCGAAAAAAAACTTCAAAAATAAAAAATAAAAAAAAAATTTCAAAAAAAATTAATTTTCCAAAAAATAAAAAAAATATTCAAAAAAAAAATTTAAAAAAAAATTTCAAAAAAAAATTTAAAAAAATTTTAAAAAAATTTTCAATAAGAAAATTTTTCAAAAAAAAAATAAAAAAAAAACAAAAAAAATTTTAAAAAATTAAAAAATAGTTCCAAAAAAAATTCCAAAAAAAAATTTTAAAAAAAATTTCAAAAAAATTGAAGAAAAATTCAAAAAAAATTTCAAAAAAAAACCTCAAATTTTCAAAAGAAAAAAATTTCAAAAAAAAACTTCAAAGATAAAAAATTAAAAAAAAATTCAAAAAAAATTAATTTTCAAAAAAAAAAAAAAATTCAAAACGAAAATTTTTCAAAAAAAATAAAAATAAAAAATTCGAAAAAAAAATTGAAAAAAAAAATTTTCAAAACAAAAATTTCAAAAAAATTGAAAAAAAATTGAAAAAAAATTTTCAAAACAAAATTTTCAAAAAAAAAAATTTTCAAAAAAAATTAATTTTCAAAAAAATCAAAAAAAAAATTCAAAACGAAAATTTTTCAAAAAAAATAAAAATAAAAAAATTCGAAAAAAAAATTCAAAAAAAAAATATTCAAAAAATAAATTTCGAAAAAAATTTCGAAAAAAAAATTTTCAATAAAAAAAAATTCAAAAAAATTTTCGAAAAAAAAAGTTTAAAAAAAAAAATTCAAAAAAAAATTTAAAATTTTTTTAAAAAAAATAGAAAAAGAATTCAAAAAAAAATTTCAAAACAAAATTTTCAAAAAAAAAATTTTCAAAAAAAATAAATTTTCAAAAAAATAAAAAAAATTTCAAAACGAAAATTTTTCAAAAAAAATAAAAATAAAAAAATTCGAAAAAAAAATTCAAAAAAAAAAATTTCAAAAAAAAAATTTCGAAAAAAATTAAAAAAAAAAAATACAAAAAAAATTTTAAAAAAAACTCCAAAAAAATTTTCAAAAGAAAAAATTTCCAAAAAAATTGAAAAAAAATTCAAAAAAAATTCAAAAAAAAGTTTTTTTTTTTGAATTTTTTTTTGAATTTTTTTTCAATCTTTTTGAAATTTTTTTTGAAATTATTTTTTGGAATTTTTTTTCGATTTTTTTTTAAATTTTTTTTTAATTTTTTGAAATTTTTTTTTCGATTTTTTTTTGAAAATTTTTTTTGATTTTTTTTTTAATTCTTTTTCAATTTTTTTTGGAAATTTTTTTTTTTTGAAAATTTTTTTGAAGTTTTTTTTTAATTTTTTTTGTATTTTTTTTTGAAATTTTTTTCGATATTTTTTTTTTGAAAATTTTTTTTTTGAATTTTTTTTTCGAATTTTTTTATTTTTATTTTTTTTGGAAAATTTTCGTTTTGAAATTTTTTTAATTTTTTTGAAAATTTATTTTTTTTGAAAATTTTTTTTTTGAAAATTTTGTTTTGAAAATTTTTTTTGAATTCTTTTTCTATTTTTTTTAAAAAAATTTTAAATTTTTTTTTGAAATTTTTTTTTAAAATTTTTTTTTTCGAAAGTTTTTTCGAATTTTTTTTTATTGAAAATTTTTTTTTCGAAATTTTTTTCGAAATTTATTTTTTTAAAAATTTTTTTTTGAATTTTTTTTTTGAATTTTTTTATTTTTATTTTTTTTGAAAAATTTTCGTTTTGAATTTTTTTTTTATTTTTTTGAAAATTAATTTTTTTTGAATTTTTTTTTAATTTTTTATCTTTGAAGTTTTTTTTTGAAATTTTTTTCTTTTGAAAATTTGAAGTTTTTTTTTGAAATTTTTTTTGAATTTTTTTTCAATTTTTTTGAAATTTTTTTTAAAATTTTTTTTTGGAATTTTTTTTGGAACTATTTTTTAATTTTTTAAAATTTTTTTTTGTTTTTTTTTTATTTTTTTTTTGAAAAATTTTCTTATTGAAAATTTTTTTAAAATTTTTTTAAATTTTTTTTTGAAATTTTTTTTTTTAATTTTTTTTTATTTTATTTTTCGAATTTTTTTTTTAAATTTCCTTGAAATTTTTTTTATTGAAAATTTTTTTTTCGAAATTTTTTTTTTAATATTTTTTTTATTTTTTTGAAAATTAATTTTTTTTGAATTTTTTTTTTATTTTTTATTTTTGAAGTTTTTTTTCGAAATTTTTTTTGTATTTTTTTTTGAAATTTTTTTCGAAATTTTTTTTTTGAAAATTTTTTTTTGTGAATTTTTTTTTCGATTTTTTTTATTTTTATTTTTTTTGAAAAATTTTCGTTGAAATTTTTTTTATTTTTTTGAAAATTTATTTTTTTTGAAAATTTTTTTTTTGAAAATTTTGTTTTGAAAATTTTTTTTGAATTCTTTTTCTATTTTTTCAAAAAAAATTTTAAATTTTTTTTTGAAATTTTTTTTTTAAATTTTTTTTTTCGAAAATTTTTTTAAATTTTTTTTCATTGAAAATTTTTTTTTCGAAATTTTTTTCGAAATTTATTTTTCGAAAAATTTTTTTTTGAATTTTTTTTTCGAATTTTATTTTTATTTTTTTTTGAAAAATTTTCGTTTTGAATTTTTTTTTGATTTTTTTTTATTTTTTTGAAAATTAATTTTTTTTGAATTTTTTTTTAAATTTTTTATCTTTGAAGTTTTTTTTGAAATTTTTTTCTTTTGAAAATTTGAGGTTTTTTTTTGAAATTTTTTTTGAATTTTTTTTCAATTTTTTTGAAATTTTTTTTAAAATTTTTTTTTGGAATTTTTTTTGGAACTATTTTTTAATTTTTTTTTGTTTTTTTTTATTTTTTTTTGAAAAATTTTCTTATTGAAAATTTTTTTAAAATTTTTTTTGAAATTTTTTTGAAATTTTTTTTTATTTTTTTCTTCGAAATTTTTTTTGAAAGTTCCTTGAAATTTTTTTTATTGAAAATTTTTTTTTCGAAATTTTTTAGTTTTTTTTTTGAAATTTTTTTTGAATTTTTTTTCAATCTTTTTGAAATTTTTTTTTGAAATTAATTTTTGGAATTTTTTTTGGATTTTTTTTAAAAATTTTTTTAAATTTTTTGAAATTTTTTTTCGATTTTTTTTTTGAAAATTTTTTTTTTAAATTTTTTTGAATTTTTTTTCAATTTTTTTTGGAATTTTTTTTCTTTTGAAAATTTTTTTGACGTTTTTTTAAAAAATTTTTTTGAATTTTTTTTTGAAATTTTTTCCGAAATTTATTTTGAGAATATTTTTTTTTTGAATTTTTTTTTCGAATTTTTTTATTTTTATTTTTTTTGAAAAATTTTTGTTTTGAAATTTTTTTTATTTTTTTGAAAATTAATTTTTTTTGAATTCTTTTTTTTTTGAAATTTTGTTTTGAAAATTTTTTTTGAATTTTTTTCTATTTTTTTAAAAAAAATTTTAAATTTTTTTTGAAATTTCTTTTTAATTTTTCATTTTTGAAGTTTTTTTTCGAAATTTTTTTCTTTTGAAAATTTTTTTGAAGTTTTTTTTTTGAAATTTTTTTTAAAATTTTTTTTCAATCTTTTTGAAATTTTTTTTCGAAATTATTTTTTGGAATTTTTTTTGGATTTTTTTATAAATTTTTTTTTAATTTTTTGAAAATTTTTTTTCAATTTTTTTTTCAATTTTTTTGAAATTTTTTTTTGAAAATTTTTTTTTGGAATTTTTTTTTCGAATTTTTTATTTTTATTTTTTTTGAAAAATTTTCGTTTTTAATTTTTTTTTATTTTTTTGAAAATTAATTTTTTTTGAATTTTTTTTTAATTTTTTATCTTTGAAGTTTTTTTTTTGAAATTTTTTTCTTTTGAAAATTTGAGGTTTTTTTTTGAATTTTTTTTTGAATTTTTTTTCAATTTTTTTGAAATATTTTTTAAAATTTTTTTTTGGAATTTTTTTTGGAACTATTTTTTAATTGTTTTAAATTTTTTTTTGTTTTTTTTTTTATTTTTTTTTTGAAAAATTTTCTTATTGAAAATTTTTTTAAAATTTTTTTAAATTTTTTTTTGAAATTTTTTTTTTAAATTTTTTTTTTATTTTATTTTTCGAATTTTTTTTTGAAATTTCCTTGAAATTTTTTTTATTGAAAATTTTTTTTTCGAAATTTTTTTTTTGAATATTTTTTTTATTTTTTTGAAAATTTATTTTTTTTGATTTTTTTTTTATTTTTGAAGTTTTTTTTCGAAATTTTTTTTGTATTTTTTTTTGAAATTTTTTTCGAAATTTTTTTTTTGAAAATTTTTTTTTGTGAATTTTTTTTTCGAATTTTTTTATTTTTATTTTTTTTGAAAAATTTTCGTTTTGAAATTTTTTTTATTTTTTTGAAAATTTATTTTTTTTGAAAATTTTTTTTTTGAAAATTTTGTTTTGAAAATTTTTTTTGAATTCTTTTTCTATTTTTTCAAAAAAAATTTTAAATTTTTTTTTGAAATTTTTTTTTTATTTTTTTTTTTCGAAAATTTTTTTAAATTTTTTTTTATTGAAAATTTTTTTTTCGAAATTTTTTTCGAAATTTATTTTTTGAAAATTTTTTTTTTGAATTTTTTTTTCGAATTTTTTTATTTTTATTTTTTTTGAAAAATTTTCGTTTTGAATTTTTTTTTTGATTTTTTTTTATTTTTTTGAAAATTAATTTTTTTTGAAAAATTTTTTTTTGAAAATTTTGTTTTGAAAATTTTTTTTCAATTTTTTTGAAATTTTTTTGAATTTTTTTTTTGAAAATTTTTTTTGGAATTTTTGTTTTGAAAATTATTTTTTTGAATTTTTTTTTCGAATTTTTTATTTTTATTTTTTTTGAAAAATTTTCCTTTTGAATTTTTTTTTATTTTTTTGAAAATTAATTTTTTTTGAATTTTTTTTTAAATTTTTTATCTTTGAAGTTTTTTTTTGAAATTTTTTTCTTTTGAAAATTTCAGGTTTTTTTTTGAAATTTTTTTTGAATTTTTTTTCAATTTTTTTGAAATTTTTTTTTAAAATTTTTTTTTGGAATTTTTTTTGGAACTATTTTTTAATTTTTTTTTGTTTTTTTTTTATTTTTTTTTGAAAAATTTTCTTATTGAAAATTTTTTTAAAATTTTTTTTTTTAATTTTTTTGAAATTTTTTTTTATTTTTTTCTTCGAAATTTTTTTTGAAATTTCCTTGAAATTTTTTTTATTGAAAATTTTTTTTTCGAAATTTTTTAGTTTTTTTTTTGAAATTTTTTTGAATTTTTTTTCAATCTTTTTGAAATTTTTTTTTGAAATTAATTTTTGGAATTTTTTTTGGATTTTTTTTTAAATTTTTTTTTAATTTTTTGAAATTTTTTTTCGATTTTTTTTTTTGAAAATTTTTTTTTAAATTTTTTTGAATTTTTTTTAAATTTTTTTTGGAAATTATTTTCTTTTGAAAATTTTTTTGACGTTTTTTTTAAAAATTTTTTTGAATTTTTTTTTGAAATTTTTTCCGAAATTTATTTTGAGAATATTTTTTTTTGAATTTTTTTTTCGAATTTTTTTATTTTTATTTTTTTTGAAAAATTTTTGTTTTGAATTTTTTTTTATTTTTTTGAAAATAATTTTTTTTTGAATTTTTTTTTTTGAAATTTTGTTTGAAAATTTTTTTTGAATTTTTTTTCTATTTTTTTAAAAAAAAATTTAAATTTTTTTTGAAATTTTTTTTTAATTTTTCATTTTTGAAGTTTTTTTTCGAAATTTTTTTCTTTTGAAAATTTTTTTGAAGTTTTTTTTTTGAAATTTTTTTTAAAATTTTTTTTCAATCTTTTTGAAATTTTTTTTCGAAATTATTTTTTGGAATTTTTTTTGGATTTTTTTATAAATTTTTTTTTAATTTTTTGAAATTTTTTTATCGGTTTTTTTTTGAAATTTTTTTTTTAATTTTTTTCAATTTTTTTTGGAAATTTTTTCTTTTGAAAATTTTTTTGACGTTTTTTTAAAAATTGTTTCGAAATTTTTTTTTAGAAAATTTTTTTTTTTGAATTTTTTTTTCGAATATTTTTATTTTTTTTTGAAAAATTTTCGTTTTGAATTTTTTTTTTGAGTTTTTTTTTATTTTTTTGAAAATTAATTTTTTTTGAAATTTTTTTTTTGAAAATTTTTTTAAAATTTTTTTTCTATTTTTTAAAATTTTTTTTTCAAATTTCTTATTTTTGAAGTTTTTTTAGAAATTTTTTTCTTTTGAAAATTTTTTTGAGGTTTTTTTTTGAAATTTTTTTTGAATTTTTTTTCAATTTTTTTGAAATTTTTTTTTGAAATTTTTTTTTGGATTTTTTTTTTTGGAATTTTTTTTTATTATTTTTTTATTTTTGATTTTTTTAAATTTTTTTTTTGAAATTTTTTTTTATATTTATTTTTTGAAATTTTTTTCGAAATTTATTTTTTGAAAATTTTTTTTTTGAATTTTTTTTTCGAATTTTTTTATTTTTATTTTTTTTGAAAAATTTTCGTTTTGAATTTTTTTTTTTGTTTTTTTTTTATTTTTTTGAAAATTAATTTTTTTTGAAAATTTTTTTTTTGAAAATTTTGTTTTGAAAATTTTTTTTCAATTTTTTTGAAATTTTTTTTTGGAATTTTTTTTTGGAATTTTTTTTGGATTTTTTTTTATTATTTTTTTATTTTTTTAAATTTTTTTTTTGAATTTTTTTTTTATATTTATTTTTTGAAATTTTTGTTTTGAAAATTTTTTTTTTGAATTTTTTTTTCGAATTTTTTATTTTTTTTGAAAAATTTTGTTTTTAATTTTTTTTTTGAAATTTTTTTTTGATTTTTTTTTTAATTTTTTTTTTCTTCAAAAAATTTTTTTGAAATTTTTTTTGAAATTTTTTTTTTGAATTTTTTTTTCTAAATTTTTTTTCTAAATTTTTTTAAAAATTTTTTTACATTTTTTTTTCGAATTTTTTTTGATTTTTTTTTTGAAAAATTTTCGTTTTGAAATTTTTTTGAAATTTTTGTTATATTTTTTTAAGTTTTTTAAAAAATTTTTTGAAATTTTTGTTTTGAAAATTTTTTTTTTGAATTTTTTTTTCGAATTTTTTATTTTTTTTGAAAAATTTTCGTTTTGAATTTTTTTTTGAGTTTTTTTTTATTTTTTTGAAAATTAATTTTTTTTTGAAATTTTTTTTTTGAAAATTTTTTTAAAATTTTTTTTCTATTTTTTAAATTTTTTTTTTCAAATTTCTTATTTTTGAAGTTTTTTTCGAAATTTTTTTCTTTTGAAAATTTTTTTGAGTTTTTTTTTTGAAATTTTTTTTGAATTTTTTTTCAATTTTTTTGAAATTTTTTTTTGAAAATTTTTTTTGGATTTTTTTTTTGGAATTTTTTTTTTATTATTTTTTTATTTTTGATTTTTTTAAATTTTTTTTTTTGAAATTTTTTTTTATATTTATTTTTTGAAATTTTTTTCGAAATTTATTTTTTGAAAATTTTTTTTTTGAATTTTTTTTTCGAATTTTTTTATTTTTATTTTTTTTGAAAAATTTTCGTTTTGAATTTTTTTTTTTGATTTTTTTTTATTTTTTTGAAAATTAATTTTTTTTGAAAATTTTTTTTTTGAAAATTTTGTTTTGAAAATTTTTTTTCAATTTTTTTGAAAATTTTTTTTGGAATTTTTTTTTGGAATTTTTTTTTGGAATTTTTTTTTGGAATTTTTTTTGGAATTTTTTTTTATTATTTTTTTATTTTTTTAAATTTTTTTTTTGAAAATTTTTTTTTATATTTATTTTTTGAAATTTTTGTTTTGAAAATTTTTTTTTTGAATTTTTTTTTCGAATTTTTTATTTTTATTTTTTTTGAAAAATTTTCGTTTTGAATTTTTTTTTTATTTTTTTGAAAATTAATTTTTTTTGAATTTTTTTTTAATTTTTTATCTTTGAAGTTTTTTTTTGAAATTTTTTTCTTTTGAAAATTTGAAGTTTTTTTTTGAAATTTTTTTTGAATTTTTTTTCAATTTTTTTGAAATTTTTTTTAAAATTTTTTTTTGGAATTTTTTTTGGAACTATTTTTTAATTTTTTAAAATTTTTTTTTGTTTTTTTTTTATTTTTTTTTTGAAAAATTTTCTTATTGAAAATTTTTTTAAAATTTTTTTAAATTTTTTTTTGAAATTTTTTTTTTTAATTTTTTTTTATTTTATTTTTCGAATTTTTTTTTTAAATTTCCTTGAAATTTTTTTTATTGAAAATTTTTTTTTCGAAATTTTTTTTTTAATATTTTTTTTATTTTTTTGAAAATTAATTTTTTTTGAATTTTTTTTTTATTTTTTATTTTTGAAGTTTTTTTTCGAAATTTTTTTTGTATTTTTTTTTGAAATTTTTTTCGAAATTTTTTTTTTGAAAATTTTTTTTTGTGAATTTTTTTTTCGATTTTTTTTATTTTTATTTTTTTTGAAAAATTTTCGTTGAAATTTTTTTTATTTTTTTGAAAATTTATTTTTTTTGAAAATTTTTTTTTTGAAAATTTTGTTTTGAAAATTTTTTTTGAATTCTTTTTCTATTTTTTCAAAAAAAATTTTAAATTTTTTTTTGAAATTTTTTTTTTAAATTTTTTTTTTCGAAAATTTTTTTAAATTTTTTTTCATTGAAAATTTTTTTTTCGAAATTTTTTTCGAAATTTATTTTTCGAAAAATTTTTTTTTGAATTTTTTTTTCGAATTTTATTTTTATTTTTTTTTGAAAAATTTTCGTTTTGAATTTTTTTTTGATTTTTTTTTATTTTTTTGAAAATTAATTTTTTTTGAATTTTTTTTTAAATTTTTTATCTTTGAAGTTTTTTTTGAAATTTTTTTCTTTTGAAAATTTGAGGTTTTTTTTGAAATTTTTTTTGAATTTTTTTTCAATTTTTTTGAAATTTTTTTTAAAATTTTTTTTTGGAATTTTTTTTGGAACTATTTTTTAATTTTTTTTTGTTTTTTTTTATTTTTTTTTGAAAAATTTTCTTATTGAAAATTTTTTTAAAATTTTTTTTGAAATTTTTTTGAAATTTTTTTTTATTTTTTTCTTCGAAAATTTTTTTGAAAGTTCCTTGAAATTTTTTTTATTGAAAATTTTTTTTTCGAAATTTTTTAGTTTTTTTTTTGAAATTTTTTTTGAATTTTTTTTCAATCTTTTTGAAATTTTTTTTTGAAATTAATTTTTGGAATTTTTTTTGGATTTTTTTTAAAAATTTTTTTAAATTTTTTGAAATTTTTTTTCGATTTTTTTTTTGAAAATTTTTTTTTTAAATTTTTTTGAATTTTTTTTCAATTTTTTTTGGAATTTTTTTTCTTTTGAAAATTTTTTTGACGTTTTTTTAAAAAATTTTTTTGAATTTTTTTTTGAAATTTTTTCCGAAATTTATTTTGAGAATATTTTTTTTTTGAATTTTTTTTTCGAATTTTTTTATTTTTATTTTTTTTGAAAAATTTTTGTTTTGAAATTTTTTTTATTTTTTTGAAAATTAATTTTTTTTGAATTTTTTTTTTTTGAAATTTTGTTTTGAAAATTTTTTTTGAATTTTTTTCTATTTTTTTAAAAAAAATTTTAAATTTTTTTTGAAATTTCTTTTTAATTTTTCATTTTTGAAGTTTTTTTTCGAAATTTTTTTCTTTTGAAAATTTTTTTGAAGTTTTTTTTTTGAAATTTTTTTTAAAATTTTTTTTCAATCTTTTTGAAATTTTTTTTCGAAATTATTTTTTGGAATTTTTTTTGGATTTTTTTATAAATTTTTTTTTAATTTTTTGAAAATTTTTTTTCAATTTTTTTTTCAATTTTTTTGAAATTTTTTTTTGAAAATTTTTTTTTGGAATTTTTTTTTCGAATTTTTTATTTTTATTTTTTTTGAAAAATTTTCGTTTTTAATTTTTTTTTATTTTTTTGAAAATTAATTTTTTTTGAATTTTTTTTTAATTTTTTATCTTTGAAGTTTTTTTTTTGAAATTTTTTTCTTTTGAAAATTTGAGGTTTTTTTTTGAATTTTTTTTTGAATTTTTTTTCAATTTTTTTGAAATATTTTTTAAAATTTTTTTTTGGAATTTTTTTTGGAACTATTTTTTAATTGTTTTAAATTTTTTTTTGTTTTTTTTTTTATTTTTTTTTTGAAAAATTTTCTTATTGAAAATTTTTTTAAAATTTTTTTAAATTTTTTTTTGAAATTTTTTTTTTAAATTTTTTTTTTATTTTATTTTTCGAATTTTTTTTTGAAATTTCCTTGAAATTTTTTTTATTGAAAATTTTTTTTTCGAAATTTTTTTTTTGAATATTTTTTTTATTTTTTTGAAAATTTATTTTTTTTGATTTTTTTTTTATTTTTGAAGTTTTTTTTCGAAATTTTTTTTGTATTTTTTTTTGAAATTTTTTTCGAAATTTTTTTTTTGAAAATTTTTTTTTGTGAATTTTTTTTTCGAATTTTTTTATTTTTATTTTTTTTGAAAAATTTTCGTTTTGAAATTTTTTTTATTTTTTTGAAAATTTATTTTTTTTGAAAATTTTTTTTTTGAAAATTTTGTTTTGAAAATTTTTTTTGAATTCTTTTTCTATTTTTTCAAAAAAAATTTTAAATTTTTTTTTGAAATTTTTTTTTTTATTTTTTTTTTTCGAAAATTTTTTTAAATTTTTTTTTATTGAAAATTTTTTTTTCGAAATTTTTTTCGAAATTTATTTTTTGAAAATTTTTTTTTTGAATTTTTTTATTTTTATTTTTTTTGAAAAATTTTCGTTTTGAATTTTTTTTTTGATTTTTTTTTATTTTTTTGAAAATTAATTTTTTTTGAAAAATTTTTTTTTGAAAATTTTGTTTTGAAAATTTTTTTTCAATTTTTTTGAAATTTTTTTGAATTTTTTTTTTGAAAATTTTTTTTGGAATTTTTGTTTTGAAAATTATTTTTTTGAATTTTTTTTTCGAATTTTTTATTTTTATTTTTTTTGAAAAATTTTCCTTTTGAATTTTTTTTTATTTTTTTGAAAATTAATTTTTTTTGAATTTTTTTTTAAATTTTTTATCTTTGAAGTTTTTTTTTGAAATTTTTTTCTTTTGAAAATTTCAGGTTTTTTTTTGAAATTTTTTTTGAATTTTTTTTCAATTTTTTTGAAATTTTTTTTTAAAATTTTTTTTTGGAATTTTTTTTGGAACTATTTTTTAATTTTTTTTTATTTTTTTTTTATTTTTTTCTTCGAAAATTTTTTTGAAATTTCCTTGAAATTTTTTTTATTGAAAATTTTTTTTTCGAAATTTTTTAGTTTTTTTTTTGAAATTTTTTTGAATTTTTTTTCAATCTTTTTGAAATTTTTTTTTGAAATTAATTTTTGGAATTTTTTTTGGATTTTTTTTTAAATTTTTTTTTAATTTTTTGAAATTTTTTTTCGATTTTTTTTTTTGAAAATTTTTTTTTAAATTTTTTTGAATTTTTTTTTAATTTTTTTTGGAAATTTTTTTCTTTTGAAAATTTTTTTGACGTTTTTTTTAAAAATTTTTTTGAATTTTTTTTTGAAATTTTTTCCGAAATTTATTTTGAGAATATTTTTTTTTGAATTTTTTTTTCGAATTTTTTTATTTTTATTTTTTTTGAAAAATTTTTGTTTTGAATTTTTTTTTATTTTTTTGAAAATAATTTTTTTTTGAATTTTTTTTTTTGAAATTTTGTTTGAAAATTTTTTTTGAATTTTTTTTCTATTTTTTTAAAAAAAAATTTAAATTTTTTTTGAAATTTTTTTTTAATTTTTCATTTTTGAAGTTTTTTTTCGAAATTTTTTTCTTTTGAAAATTTTTTTGAAGTTTTTTTTTTGAAATTTTTTTTAAAATTTTTTTTCAATCTTTTTGAAATTTTTTTTCGAAATTATTTTTTGGAATTTTTTTTGGATTTTTTTATAAATTTTTTTTTAATTTTTTGAAATTTTTTTATCGGTTTTTTTTTGAAATTTTTTTTTTAATTTTTTTCAATTTTTTTTGGAAATTTTTTCTTTTGAAAATTTTTTTGACGTTTTTTTAAAAATTGTTTCGAAATTTTTTTTTAGAAAATTTTTTTTTTTGAATTTTTTTTTCGAATATTTTTATTTTTTTTTGAAAAATTTTCGTTTTGAATTTTTTTTTTGAGTTTTTTTTTATTTTTTTGAAAATTAATTTTTTTTGAAATTTTTTTTTTGAAAATTTTTTTAAAATTTTTTTTCTATTTTTTAAAATTTTTTTTTCAAATTTCTTATTTTTGAAGTTTTTTTAGAAATTTTTTTCTTTTGAAAATTTTTTTGAGGTTTTTTTTTGAAATTTTTTTTGAATTTTTTTTCAATTTTTTTGAAATTTTTTTTTGAAATTTTTTTTTGGATTTTTTTTTTTGGAATTTTTTTTTATTATTTTTTTATTTTTGATTTTTTTAAATTTTTTTTTTGAAATTTTTTTTTATATTTATTTTTTGAAATTTTTTTCGAAATTTATTTTTTGAAAATTTTTTTTTTGAATTTTTTTTTCGAATTTTTTTATTTTTATTTTTTTTGAAAAATTTTCGTTTTGAATTTTTTTTTTTGTTTTTTTTTTATTTTTTTGAAAATTAATTTTTTTTGAAAATTTTTTTTTTGAAAATTTTGTTTTGAAAATTTTTTTTCAATTTTTTTGAAATTTTTTTTTGGAATTTTTTTTTGGAATTTTTTTTGGATTTTTTTTTATTATTTTTTTATTTTTTTAAATTTTTTTTTTGAATTTTTTTTTTATATTTATTTTTTGAAATTTTTGTTTTGAAAATTTTTTTTTGAATTTTTTTTTCGAATTTTTTATTTTTTTTGAAAAATTTTGTTTTTAATTTTTTTTTTGAAATTTTTTTTTGATTTTTTTTTTAATTTTTTTTTTCTTCAAAAAATTTTTTTGAAATTTTTTTTGAAATTTTTTTTTTGAATTTTTTTTTCTAAATTTTTTTTCTAAATTTTTTTAAAAATTTTTTTACATTTTTTTTTCGAATTTTTTTTGATTTTTTTTTTGAAAAATTTTCGTTTTGAAATTTTTTTGAAATTTTTGTTATATTTTTTTAAGTTTTTTAAAAAATTTTTTGAAATTTTTGTTTTGAAAATTTTTTTTTTGAATTTTTTTTTCGAATTTTTTATTTTTTTTGAAAAATTTTCGTTTTGAATTTTTTTTTGAGTTTTTTTTTATTTTTTTGAAAATTAATTTTTTTTGAAATTTTTTTTTTGAAAATTTTTTTAAAATTTTTTTTCTATTTTTTAAATTTTTTTTTTCAAATTTCTTATTTTTGAAGTTTTTTTCGAAATTTTTTTCTTTTGAAAATTTTTTTGAGTTTTTTTTTTGAAATTTTTTTTGAATTTTTTTTCAATTTTTTTGAAATTTTTTTTTGAAAATTTTTTTTGGATTTTTTTTTTGGAATTTTTTTTTTATTATTTTTTTATTTTTGATTTTTTTAAATTTTTTTTTTTGAAATTTTTTTTTATATTTATTTTTTGAAATTTTTTTCGAAATTTATTTTTTGAAAATTTTTTTTTTGAATTTTTTTTTCGAATTTTTTTATTTTTATTTTTTTTGAAAAATTTTCGTTTTGAATTTTTTTTTTTGATTTTTTTTTATTTTTTTGAAAATTAATTTTTTTTGAAAATTTTTTTTTTGAAAATTTTGTTTTGAAAATTTTTTTTCAATTTTTTTGAAAATTTTTTTTGGAATTTTTTTTTGGAATTTTTTTTTGGAATTTTTTTTTGGAATTTTTTTTGGAATTTTTTTTTATTATTTTTTTATTTTTTTAAATTTTTTTTTTGAAAATTTTTTTTTATATTTATTTTTTGAAATTTTTGTTTTGAAAATTTTTTTTTTGAATTTTTTTTTCGAATTTTTTATTTTTATTTTTTTTGAAAAATTTTCGTTTTGAATTTTTTTTTTATTTTTTTGAAAATTAATTTTTTTTGAATTTTTTTTTAATTTTTTATCTTTGAAGTTTTTTTTTGAAATTTTTTTCTTTTGAAAATTTGAAGTTTTTTTTTGAAATTTTTTTTGAATTTTTTTTCAATTTTTTTGAAATTTTTTTTAAAATTTTTTTTTGGAATTTTTTTTGGAACTATTTTTTAATTTTTTAAAATTTTTTTTTGTTTTTTTTTTATTTTTTTTTTGAAAAATTTTCTTATTGAAAATTTTTTTAAAATTTTTTTAAATTTTTTTTTGAAATTTTTTTTTTTAATTTTTTTTTATTTTATTTTTCGAATTTTTTTTTTAAATTTCCTTGAAATTTTTTTTATTGAAAATTTTTTTTTCGAAATTTTTTTTTTAATATTTTTTTTATTTTTTTGAAAATTAATTTTTTTTGAATTTTTTTTTTATTTTTTATTTTTGAAGTTTTTTTTCGAAATTTTTTTTGTATTTTTTTTTGAAATTTTTTTCGAAATTTTTTTTTTGAAAATTTTTTTTTGTGAATTTTTTTTTCGATTTTTTTTATTTTTATTTTTTTTGAAAAATTTTCGTTGAAATTTTTTTTATTTTTTTGAAAATTTATTTTTTTTGAAAATTTTTTTTTTGAAAATTTTGTTTTGAAAATTTTTTTTGAATTCTTTTTCTATTTTTTCAAAAAAAATTTTAAATTTTTTTTTGAAATTTTTTTTTTTAATTTTTTTTTTCGAAAATTTTTTTAAATTTTTTTCGAAATTTATTTTTCGAAAAATTTTTTTTTGAATTTTTTTTTCGAATTTTATTTTTATTTTTTTTTGAAAAATTTTCGTTTTGAATTTTTTTTTGATTTTTTTTTATTTTTTTGAAAATTAATTTTTTTTGAATTTTTTTTTAAATTTTTTATCTTTGAAGTTTTTTTTGAAATTTTTTTCTTTTGAAAATTTGAGGTTTTTTTTTGAAATTTTTTTGAAATTTTTTTTAAAATTTTTTTTTGGAATTTTTTTTGGAACTATTTTTTAATTTTTTTTTGTTTTTTTTTATTTTTTTTTTGAAAAATTTTCTTATTGAAAATTTTTTTAAAATTTTTTTTGAAATTTTTTTGAAATTTTTTTTTATTTTTTTCTTCGAAAATTTTTTTGAAATTTCCTTGAAATTTTTTTTATTGAAAATTTTTTTTTCGAAATTTTTTAGTTTTTTTTTTGAAATTTTTTTTGAATTTTTTTTCAATCTTTTTGAAATTTTTTTTTGAAATTAATTTTTGGAATTTTTTTTGGATTTTTTTTAAAAATTTTTTTAAATTTTTTGAATTTTTTTTTCGATTTTTTTTTTTTTAAAAAAAATTAGAAAAAAATTCAAAAAAAATTTTCAAAACAAAATTTCAAAAAAAAAAATTCAAAAAAAATTAATTTTCAAAAAAATAAAAAAAATTTCAAAACAAAAATTTTTCAAAAAAAATAAAAATAAAAAAATTCGAAAAAAAAATTCAAAAAAAAAAATATTCTCAAAATAAATTTCGGAAAAAATTTCAAAAAAAAATTCAAAAAAATTTTTAAAAAAAACGTCAAAAAAATTTTCAAAAGAAAAAAAATTCCAAAAAAAATTGAAAAAAAATTCAAAAAAATTTAAAAAAAAAATTTTCAAAAAAAAAATCGAAAAAAAAATTCAAAAAATTTAAAAAAATTTTTAAAAAAAATCCAAAAAAAATTCCAAAAATTAATTTCAAAAAAAAATTTCAAAAAGATTGAAAAAAAATTCAAAAAAAATTTCAAAAAAAAAACTAAAAAATTTCGAAAAAAAAATTTTCAATAAAAAAAATTTCAAGGAAATTTCAAAAAAATTTTCGAAGAAAAAAATAAAAAAAAATTTCAAAAAAATTTCAAAAAAAATTTTAAAAAAATTTTCAATAAGAAAATTTTTCAAAAAAAAAATAAAAAAAAACAAAAAAAAATTAAAAAATAGTTCCAAAAAAAATTCCAAAAAAAAATTTTAAAAAAAATTTCAAAAAAATTGAAAAAAAATTCAAAAAAAATTTCAAAAAAAAACCTCAAATTTTCAAAAGAAAAAAATTTCAAAAAAAACTTCAAAGATAAAAAATTTAAAAAAAAATTCAAAAAAAATTAATTTTCAAAAAAATAAAAAAAAATCAAAAAAAAATTCAAAACGAAAATTTTTCAAAAAAAAATAAAAATAAAATTCGAAAAAAAAATTCAAAAAAAAATTTTTCGAAAAATAAATTTCGAAAAAAATTTCGAAAAAAAAATTTTCAATAAAAAAAAATTTAAAAAAATTTTCGAAAAAAAAAATTTAAAAAAAAAATTTCAAAAAAAAATTTAAAATTTTTTTTGAAAAAATAGAAAAAGAATTCAAAAAAAATTTTCAAAACAAAATTTTCAAAAAAAAAATTTTCAAAAAAAATAAATTTTCAAAAAAATAAAAAAAATTTCAACGAAAATTTTTCAAAAAAAATAAAAATAAAAAAAATCGAAAAAAAAATTCACAAAAAAAAATTTTCAAAAAAAAAATTTCGAAAAAAATTTCAAAAAAAAATACAAAAAAAATTTCGAAAAAAAACTTCAAAAATAAAAAATAAAAAAAAAATTCAAAAAAAATTAATTTTCAAAAAAATAAAAAAAATATTAAAAAAAAAATTTCGAAAAAAAAATTTTCAATAAAAAAAATTTCAAGGAAATTTAAAAAAAAAATTCGAAAAATAAAATAAAAAAAAATTAAAAAAAAAAATTTCAAAAAAAAATTTAAAAAAATTTTAAAAAAATTTTCAATAAGAAAATTTTTCAAAAAAAAAATAAAAAAAAAACAAAAAAAAATTTTAAAAAATTAAAAAATAGTTCCAAAAAAAATTCCAAAAAAAAATTTTAAAAAAAATTTCAAAAAAATTGAAAAAAAATTCAAAAAAAATTTCAAAAAAAAACTTCAAATTTTCAAAAGAAAAAAATTTCAAAAAAAAACTTCAAAGATAAAAAATTAAAAAAAAATTCAAAAAAAATTAATTTTCAAAAAAATAAAAAAAAAATTCAAAACGAAAATTTTTCAAAAAAAATAAAAATAAAAAATTCGAAAAAAAAATTCAAAAAAAAAATTTTCAAAACAAAAATTTCAAAAAATAAATATAAAAAAAAATTTTCAAAAAAAAAATTTAAAAAAATAAAAAAATAATAAAAAAAAATTCCAAAAAAAATTCCAAAAAAAAATTCCAAAAAAAAATTCCAAAAAAAAATTCCAAAAAAAATTTTCAAAAAAATTGAAAAAAAATTTTCAAAACAAAATTTTCAAAAAAAAAATTTTCAAAAAAAATTAATTTTCAAAAAAATAAAAAAAAATCAAAAAAAAAAATTCAAAACGAAAATTTTTCAAAAAAAATAAAAATAAAAAAATTCGAAAAAAAAATTCAAAAAAAAAATTTTCAAAAAATAAATTTCGAAAAAAATTTCAAAAAATAAATATAAAAAAAAATTTCAAAAAAAAAAATTTAAAAAAATCAAAAATAAAAAAATAATAAAAAAAAAATTCCAAAAAAAAAATCCAAAAAAAATTTTCAAAAAAAAATTTCAAAAAAATTGAAAAAAAATTCAAAAAAAATTTCAAAAAAAAAACTCAAAAAAATTTTCAAAAGAAAAAAATTTCGAAAAAAACTTCAAAAATAAGAAATTTGAAAAAAAAAATTTAAAAAATAGAAAAAAAATTTTAAAAAAATTTTCAAAAAAAAAATTTCAAAAAAAATTAATTTTCAAAAAAATAAAAAAAAACTCAAAAAAAAATTCAAAACGAAAATTTTTCAAAAAAAATAAAAAATTCGAAAAAAAAATTCAAAAAAAAAATTTTCAAAACAAAAATTTCAAAAAATTTTTTAAAAAACTTAAAAAAATATAACAAAAATTTCAAAAAAATTTCAAAACGAAAATTTTTCAAAAAAAAAATCAAAAAAAATTCGAAAAAAAAATGTAAAAAAATTTTTAAAAAAATTTAGAAAAAAAATTTTGAAAAAAAAATTCAAAAAAAAAATTTCAAAAAAAATTTCAAAAAAATTTTTTGAAGAAAAAAAAAATTAAAAAAAAAATCAAAAAAAAATTTCAAAAAAAAAATTAAAAACAAAATTTTTCAAAAAAAATAAAAAATTCGAAAAAAAAATTCAAAAAAAAAATTTTCAAAACAAAAATTTCAAAAAATAAATATAAAAAAAAAATTCAAAAAAAAAATTTAAAAAAATAAAAAAATAATAAAAAAAAATCCAAAAAAAATTCCAAAAAAAAATTCCAAAAAAAAATTTCAAAAAAATTGAAAAAAAATTTTCAAAACAAAATTTTCAAAAAAAAAATTTTCAAAAAAAATTAATTTTCAAAAAAATAAAAAAAAAACAAAAAAAAAAATTCAAAACGAAAATTTTTCAAAAAAAATAAAAATAAAAAAATTCGAAAAAAAAATTCAAAAAAAAAATTTTCAAAAAATAAATTTCGAAAAAAATTTCAAAAAATAAATATAAAAAAAAATTTCAAAAAAAAAATTTAAAAAAATCAAAAATAAAAAAATAATAAAAAAAAATTCCAAAAAAAAAAATCCAAAAAAAAATTTCAAAAAAAAATTTCAAAAAAATTGAAAAAAAATTCAAAAAAAATTTCAAAAAAAAACCTCAAAAAAATTTTCAAAAGAAAAAAATTTCTAAAAAAACTTCAAAAATAAGAAATTTGAAAAAAAAATTTTAAAAAATAGAAAAAAAATTTTAAAAAAATTTTCAAAAAAAAAATTTCAAAAAAAATTAATTTTCAAAAAAATAAAAAAAAACTCAAAAAAAAAATTCAAAACGAAAATTTTTCAAAAAAAAATAAAAATATTCGAAAAAAAAATTCAAAAAAAAAAATTTTCTAAAAAAAAATTTCGAAACAATTTTTAAAAAAACGTCAAAAAAATTTTCAAAAGAAAAAATTTCCAAAAAAAATTGAAAAAAATTAAAAAAAAAATTTCAAAAAAAAACCGATAAAAAAATTTCAAAAAATTAAAAAAAAATTTATAAAAAAATCCAAAAAAAATTCCAAAAAATAATTTCGAAAAAAAATTTCAAAAAGATTGAAAAAAAATTTTAAAAAAAATTTCAAAAAAAAAACTTCAAAAAAATTTTCAAAAGAAAAAAATTTCGAAAAAAAACTTCAAAAATGAAAAATTAAAAGAAAATTTCAAAAAAAATTTAAATTTTTTTTTAAAAAAATAGAAAAAAAATTCAAAAAAAATTTTCAAACAAAATTTCAAAAAAAAAATTCAAAAAAAAATTATTTTCAAAAAAATAAAAAAAAATTCAAAACAAAAATTTTTCAAAAAAAATAAAAATAAAAAAATTCGAAAAAAAAATTCAAAAAAAAATATTCTCAAAATAAATTTCGGAAAAAATTTCAAAAAAAAATTCAAAAAAATTTTTAAAAAAAACGTCAAAAAAATTTTCAAAAGAAAAAAATTTCCAAAAAAATTTTAAAAAAAATTCAAAAAAATTTAAAAAAAAATTTTCAAAAAAAAAAATCGAAAAAAAATTTCAAAAAATTAAAAAAAAATTTAAAAAAAAATCCAAAAAAAATTCCAAAAATTAATTTCAAAAAAAAATTTCAAAAAGATTGAAAAAAAATTCAAAAAAATTTCAAAAAAAAAACTAAAAAATTTCGAAAAAAAAATTTTCAATAAAAAAAATTTCAAGGAAATTTCAAAAAAATTTTCGAAGAAAAAAATAAAAAAAAATTTCAAAAAAATTAAAAAAAAAAATTTTAAAAAAATTTTCAATAAGAAAATTTTTCAAAAAAAAATAAAAAAAAAACAAAAAAAAATTAAAAAATAGTTCCAAAAAAAATTCCAAAAAAAAATTTTAAAAAAAAATTTCAAAAAAATTGAAAAAAAATTCAAAAAAAATTTCAAAAAAAAACCTGAAATTTTCAAAAGAAAAAAATTTCAAAAAAAAACTTCAAAGATAAAAAATTTAAAAAAAAATTCAAAAAAAATTAATTTTCAAAAAAATAAAAAAAAATTCAAAAGGAAAATTTTTCAAAAAAAATAAAAATAAAAAATTCGAAAAAAAAATTCAAAAAAATAATTTTCAAAACAAAAATTCCAAAAAAAATTTTCAAAAAAAAAATTCAAAAAAATTTCAAAAAAATTGAAAAAAAATTTTCAAAACAAAATTTTCAAAAAAAAATTTTTCAAAAAAAATTAATTTTCAAAAAAATAAAAAAAAATCAAAAAAAAAATTCAAAACGAAAATTTTTCAAAAAAAATAAAAATAAAAAAATTCGAAAAAAAAATTCAAAAAAAAAATTTTCAAAAAATAAATTTCGAAAAAAATTTCGAAAAAAAAATTTTCAATAAAAAAAAATTTAAAAAAATTTTCGAAAAAAAAAAATAAAAAAAAAAATTTCAAAAAAAAATTTAAAATTTTTTTTGAAAAAATAGAAAAAGAATTCAAAAAAAATTTTCAAAACAAAATTTTCAAAAAAAAAATTTTCAAAAAAAATAAATTTTCAAAAAAATAAAAAAAATTTCAAAACGAAAATTTTTCAAAAAAAATAAAAATAAAAAAATTCGAAAAAAAAATTCACAAAAAAAAATTTTCAAAAAAAAAATTTCGAAAAAAATTTCAAAAAAAAATACAAAAAAAATTTCGAAAAAAAACTTCAAAAATAAAAAAAAAATCAAAAAAAATAAATTTTCAAAAAAATAAAAAAAATATTCAAAAAAAAAAATTCGAAAAAAAAATTTTCAATAAAAAAAATTTCAAGGAAATTTCAAAAAAAAATTCGAAAAATAAAATAAAAAAAAAATTTAAAAAAAAAATTTCAAAAAAAAATTTAAAAAAATTTTAAAAAAATTTTCAATAAGAAAATTTTTCAAAAAAAAAATAAAAAAAAAAACAAAAAAAAATTTAAAACAATTAAAAAATAGTTCCAAAAAAAATTCCAAAAAAAAATTTTAAAAAATATTTCAAAAAAATTGAAAAAAAATTCAAAAAAAAATTCAAAAAAAAACCTCAAATTTTCAAAAGAAAAAAATTTCAAAAAAAAAACTTCAAAGATAAAAAATTAAAAAAAAATTCAAAAAAAATTAATTTTCAAAAAAATAAAAAAAAATTAAAAACGAAAATTTTTCAAAAAAAATAAAAATAAAAAATTCGAAAAAAAAATTCCAAAAAAAAATTTTCAAAAAAAAATTTCAAAAAAATTGAAAAAAAAATTGAAAAAAAATTTTCAAAAAATTAAAAAAAAATTTATAAAAAAATCCAAAAAAAATTCCAAAAAATAATTTCGAAAAAAAATTTCAAAAAGATTGAAAAAAAATTTTAAAAAAAATTTCAAAAAAAAAACTTCAAAAAAATTTTCAAAAGAAAAAAATTTCGAAAAAAAACTTCAAAAATGAAAAATTAAAAAGAAATTTCAAAAAAAATTTAAAATTTTTTTTAAAAAAATAGAAAAAAATTCAAAAAAAATTTTCAAAACAAAATTTCAAAAAAAAAAAATTCAAAAAAAATTAATTTTCAAAAAAATAAAAAAAATTTCAAAACAAAAATTTTTCAAAAAAAATAAAAATAAAAAAATTCGAAAAAAAAATTCAAAAAAAAAATATTCTCAAAATTTTTTTTGAAATTTTTTTTGAAATTAATTTTTGGAATTTTTTTTGGATTTTTTTTAAAAATTTTTTTAAATTTTTTGAATTTTTTTTTCGATTTTTTTTTTGAAAATTTTTTTTTTAAATTTTTTTGAATTTTTTTTCAATTTTTTTTGGAATTTTTTTTCTTTTGAAAATTTTTTTGACGTTTTTTTTAAAAATTTTTTTGAATTTTTTTTTGAAATTTTTTCCGAAATTTATTTTGAGAATATTTTTTTTTTGAATTTTTTTTTCGAATTTTTTTATTTTTATTTTTTTTGAAAAATTTTTGTTTTGAAATTTTTTTTATTTTTTTGAAAATTAATTTTTTTTGAATTTTTTTTTTTGAAATTTTGTTTTGAAAATTTTTTTTGAATTTTTTTCTATTTTTTTAAAAAAAATTTTAAATTTTTTTTGAAATTTCTTTTTAATTTTTCATTTTTGAAGTTTTTTTTCGAAATTTTTTTCTTTTGAAAATTTTTTTGAAGTTTTTTTTTTGAAATTTTTTTTAAAATTTTTTTTCAATCTTTTTGAAATTTTTTTTCGAAATTATTTTTTGGAATTTTTTTTGGATTTTTTTATAAATTTTTTTTTAATTTTTTGAAAATTTTTTTTCAATTTTTTTTTCAATTTTTTTGAAATTTTTTTTTGAAGATTTTTTTTTGGAATTTTTTTTTCGAATTTTTTATTTTTATTTTTTTTGAAAAATTTTCGTTTTTAATTTTTTTTTATTTTTTTGAAAATTAATTTTTTTTGAATTTTTTTTTAATTTTTTATCTTTGAAGTTTTTTTTTGAAATTTTTTTCTTTTGAAAATTTGAGGTTTTTTTTTGAATTTTTTTTAAAATTTTTTTTCAATTTTTTTGAAATTTTTTTTAAAATTTTTTTTTGGAATTTTTTTTGGAACTATTTTTTAATTGTTTTAAATTTTTTTTTGTTTTTTTTTTATTTTTTTTTTGAAAAATTTTCTTATTGAAAATTTTTTTAAAATTTTTTTAAATTTTTTTTTGAAATTTTTTTTTTTAATTTTTTTTTTATTTTATTTTTCGAATTTTTTTTTGAAATTTCCTTGAAATTTTTTTTATTGAAAATTTTTTTTTCGAAATTTTTTTTTTGAATTTTTTTTTTATTTTTTTGAAAATTAATTTTTTTTGATTTTTTTTTTATTTTTGAAAAAAATTGAAAAAAAATTCAAAAAAATTTCAAAAAAAAAACTCAAAAAAATTTTCAAAAGAAAAAAATTTCGAAAAAAACTTCAAAAATAAGAAATTTGAAAAAAAAAATTTAAAAAATAGAAAAAAAATTTTAAAAAAATTTTCAAAAAAAAAATTTCAAAAAAAATTAATTTTCAAAAAAATAAAAAAAAACTCAAAAAAAAATTCAAAACGAAAATTTTTCAAAAAAAATAAAAAATTCGAAAAAAAAATTCAAAAAAAAAATTTTCTAAAAAAAAATTTCGAAACAATTTTTAAAAAAAACGTCAAAAAAATTTTCAAAAGAAAAAATTTCCAAAAAAAATTGAAAAAAATTTAAAAAAAAATTTCAAAAAAAAAACGATAAAAAAATTTCAAAAAATTAAAAAAAAATTTATAAAAAAATCCAAAAAAAATTCCAAAAAATAATTTCGAAAAAAAATTTCAAAAAGATTGAAAAAAAATTTTAAAAAAAAATTCAAAAAAAAAACTTCAAAAAAATTTTCAAAAGAAAAAAATTTCGAAAAAAAACTTCAAAAATGAAAAATTAAAAAAATATTTCAAAAAAAATTTAAATTTTTTTTTAAAAAAATAGAAAAAAAATTCAAAAAAAATTTTCAAACAAAATTTCAAAAAAAAAAATTCAAAAAAAAATTATTTTCAAAAAAATAAAAAAAATTTCAAAACAAAAATTTTTCAAAAAAAATAAAAATAAAAAAATTCGAAACAAAAATTCAAAAAAAAATATTCTCAAAATAAATTTCGGAAAAAATTTCAAAAAAAAATTTTAAATTTTTTTTGAAATTTCTTTTTAATTTTTCATTTTTGAAGTTTTTTTTCGAAATTTTTTTCTTTTGAAAATTTTTTTGAAGTTTTTTTTTTGAAATTTTTTTTAAAATTTTTTTTCAATCTTTTTGAAATTTTTTTTCGAAATTATTTTTTGGAATTTTTTTTGGATTTTTTTATAAATTTTTTTTTAATTTTTTGAAAATTTTTTTTCAATTTTTTTTTCAATTTTTTTGAAATTTTTTTTTGAAGATTTTTTTTTGGAATTTTTTTTTCGAATTTTTTATTTTTATTTTTTTTGAAAAATTTTCGTTTTTAATTTTTTTTTATTTTTTTGAAAATTAATTTTTTTTGAATTTTTTTTTAATTTTTTATCTTTGAAGTTTTTTTTTGAAATTTTTTTCTTTTGAAAATTTGAGGTTTTTTTTTGAATTTTTTTTAAAATTTTTTTTCAATTTTTTTGAAATTTTTTTTAAAATTTTTTTTTGGAATTTTTTTTGGAACTATTTTTTAATTGTTTTAAATTTTTTTTTGTTTTTTTTTTATTTTTTTTTTGAAAAATTTTCTTATTGAAAATTTTTTTAAAATTTTTTTAAATTTTTTTTTGAAATTTTTTTTTTTAATTTTTTTTTTATTTTATTTTTCGAATTTTTTTTTGAAATTTCCTTGAAATTTTTTTTATTGAAAATTTTTTTTTCGAAATTTTTTTTTTGAATTTTTTTTTTATTTTTTTGAAAATTAATTTTTTTTGATTTTTTTTTTATTTTTGAAGTTTTTTTTCGAAATTTTTTTTGTATTTTTTTTTGAAATTTTTTTCGAAATTTTTTTTTTGAAAATTTTTTTTTGTGAATTTTTTTTTCGAATTTTTTTATTTTTATTTTTTTTGAAAAATTTTCGTTTTGAAATTTTTTTTATTTTTTTGAAAATTTATTTTTTTTGAAAATTTTTTTTTTGAAAATTTTGTTTTGAAAATTTTTTTTGAATTCTTTTTCTATTTTTTCAAAAAAAAATTTAAATTTTTTTTTGAAATTTTTTTTTTTAATTTTTTTTTTCGAAAATTTTTTTAAATTTTTTTTTATTGAAAATTTTTTTTTCGAAATTTTTTTCGAAATTTATTTTTTGAATTTTTTTTTCGAATTTTTTTATTTTTATTTTTTTTGAAAAATTTTCGTTTTGAATTTTTTTTTTTATTTTTTTTTATTTTTTTGAAAATTATTTTTTTTTGAAAAATTTTTTTTTGAAAATTTTGTTTTGAAAATTTTTTTTCAATTTTTTTGAAATTTTTTTGAAATTTTTTTTTGAAAATTTTTTTTGGAATTTTTGTTTTGAAAATTATTTTTTTGAATTTTTTTTTCGAATTTTTTATTTTTATTTTTTTTGAAAAATTTTCCTTTTGAATTTTTTTTTATTTTTTTGAAAATTAATTTTTTTTGAATTTTTTTTTAAATTTTTTATCTTTGAAGTTTTTTTTTGAAATTTTTTTCTTTTGAAAATTTGAGGTTTTTTTTTTGAAATTTTTTTTGAATTTTTTTTCAATTTTTTTGAAATTTTTTTTTAAAATTTTTTTTTGGAATTTTTTTTGGAACTATTTTTTAATTTTTTTTTGTTTTTTTTTATTTTTTTTTGAAAAATTTTCTTATTGAAAATTTTTTTAAAATTTTTTTTTTTAATTTTTTTGAAATTTTTTTTTATTTTTTTCTTCGAAAATTTTTTTGAAATTTCCTTGAAATTTTTTTTATTGAAAATTTTTTTTTCGAAATTTTTTAGTTTTTTTTTTGAAATTTTTTTGAATTTTTTTTCAATCTTTTTGAAATTTTTTTTTGAAATTAATTTTTGGAATTTTATTTGGATTTTTTTTTAATTTTTTTTTTAATTTTTTGAAATTTTTTTCGATTTTTTTTTTTGAAAATTTTTTTTTTAAATTTTTTTGAATTTTTTTTAAATTTTTTTTGGAAATTTTTTTCTTTTGAAAATTTTTTTGACGTTTTTTTTAAAAATTTTTTTGAATTTTTTTTTGAAATTTTTTCCGAAATTTATTTTGAGAATATTTTTTTTTGAATTTTTGTTTCGAATTTTTTTATTTTTATTTTTTTTGAAAAATTTTTGTTTTGAAATTTTTTTTATTTTTTTGAAAATAATTTTTTTTTGAATTTTTTTTTTTGAAATTTTGTTTGAAAATTTTTTTTGAATTTTTTTTCTATTTTTTTAAAAAAAAATTTAAATTTTTTTTGAAATATTTTTTTAATTTTTCATTTTTGAAGTTTTTTTTCGAAATTTTTTTCTTTTGAAAATTTTTTTGAAGTTTTTTTTTTGAATTTTTTTTTAAAATTTTTTTTCAATCTTTTTGAAATTTTTTTTCGAAATTATTTTTTGGAATTTTTTTTGGATTTTTTTATAAATTTTTTTTTAATTTTTTGAAATTTTTTTATCGTTTTTTTTTTGAAATTTTTTTTTAAATTTTTTTCAATTTTTTTTGGAAATTTTTTCTTTTGAAAATTTTTTTGACGTTTTTTTTAAAAATTGTTTCGAAATTTTTTTTTAGAAAATTTTTTTTTTGAATTTTTTTTTCGAATTTTTTATTTTTTTTGAAAAATTTTCGTTTTGAATTTTTTTTTGAGTTTTTTTTTATTTTTTTGAAAATTAATTTTTTTTGAAATTTTTTTTTTGAAAATTTTTTTAAAATTTTTTTTCTATTTTTTAAATTTTTTTTTTCAAATTTCTTATTTTTGAAGTTTTTTTCGAAATTTTTTTCTTTTGAAAATTTTTTTGAGTTTTTTTTTTGAAATTTTTTTGAATTTTTTTTCAATTTTTTTGAAATTTTTTTTTGAAAATTTTTTTTGGATTTTTTTTTTGGAATTTTTTTTTTATTATTTTTTTATTTTTGATTTTTTTAAATTTTTTTTTTGAAATTTTTTTTTATATTTATTTTTTGAAATTTTTTTCGAAATTTATTTTTTGAAAATTTTTTTTTTGAATTTTTTTTTCGAATTTTTTTATTTTTATTTTTTTTGAAAAATTTTCGTTTTGAATTTTTTTTTTTTGATTTTTTTTTATTTTTTTGAAAATTAATTTTTTTTGAAAATTTTTTTTTTGAAAATTTTGTTTTGAAAATTTTTTTTCAATTTTTTTGAAAATTTTTTTTGGAATTTTTTTTTGGAATTTTTTTTTGGAATTTTTTTTTGGAATTTTTTTTGGATTTTTTTTTTATTATTTTTTTATTTTTTTAAATTTTTTTTTTGAATTTTTTTTTATATTTATTTTTTGAAATTTTTGTTTTGAAAATTTTTTTTTTGAATTTTTTTTTCGAATTTTTTATTTTTATTTTTTTTGAAAAATTTTCGTTTTGAATTTTTTTTTTATTTTTTTGAAAATTAATTTTTTTTGAATTTTTTTTGAATTTTTTATCTTTGAAGTTTTTTTTTGAAATTTTTTTCTTTTGAAAATTTGAGGTTTTTTTTTTGAATTTTTTTTGAATTTTTTTGAAATTTTTTTGAAATTTTTTTAAAATTTTTTTTTTGGAATTTTTTTTGGAACTATTTTTTAATTTTTTTAAATTTTTTTCTGTTTTTTTTTATTTTTTTTTTGAAAAATTTTCTTATTGAAAATTTTTTTAAAATTTTTTTAAATTTTTTTTTGAAATTTTTTTTTAAATTTTTTTTTATTTTATTTTTCGAAATTTTTTTTGAAATTTCCTTGAAATTTTTTTTATTGAAAATTTTTTTTTCGAAATTTTTTTTTTTGAATATTTTTTTTATTTTTTGGAAAATTAATTTTTTTTGAAATTTTTTTTTTTATTTTTTATTTTTGAAGTTTTTTTTCGAAATTTTTTTCTTTTGAAAATTTTTTTGAAGTTTTTTTTTTTGAAATTTTTTTTGAATTTTTTTCTCAATCTTTTTGAAATTTTTTTTGAAATTATTTTTTGGATTTTTTTTTTTGGATTTTTTTAAATTTTTTTTTCAATTTTTTGAATTTTTTTTAAAATTTTTTTTAATTTTTTTTTATTTTTTTTTTTTGAAAATTTTTTTTTTATATTTATTTTTTGAATTTTTTTTTTTAATTTTTTCTTGAAAATTTTTTTTTGAATTTTTTTATTTTTTTTTTGATTTTTTTTTTGATTTTTTTTTACATTTTTTTTTAAATTTTCTTTTTGAAAATTTTTTTTTTTCTGAATTTTTTTTAAAACTGTTTTTGAAATTTTTTTTTCTAATTTTTTTTCTAATTTTTTTTAAATTTTTTTAAATTTTTTTAAAAAATTTTTTTAAATTTTTTTTTTCAAATATTTTTTTCTAAATTTTTTTCTAAATTTTTTAAAAAAATTTTTAAAATTTTTTTTCGAATTTTTTTTGATTTTTTTTTCTTTTTGAAATTTTGTTTTTAATTTTTTTTTTTGAAATTTTTTGAAATTTTTTTTTGATTTTTTTTTTAAATTTTTTTTTTCTTCAAAAAGTTTTTTTGAAATTTTTTTTGAAATTTTTTTTTTGAATTTTTTTTTCTAATTTTTTTTTCTAAATTTTTTTAAAAATTTTTTTACATTTTTTTTTCGAATTTTTTTTGATTTTTTTTTCGAAAAATTTTCGTTTTGAAATCTTTTTGAAATTTTTGTTATATTTTTTTAAGTTTTTTAAAAATTTTTTTGAAATTTTTGTTTTGAAAATTTTTTTTTTGAATTTTTTTTTCGAATTTTTTATTTTTTTTGAAAAATTTTCGTTTTAAAATTTTTTTTTGATTTTTTTTTATGTTTTTGAAAATTAATTTTTTTTGAAAATTTTTTTTTTGAAAATTTTGTTTTGAAATTTTTTTTTTTGAAAATTTTGTTTTGAAAATTTTCAAATAAATTTCAAAAACTTTCAAAAAAAAATTCAAAAAAAAATTTTCAGAAAAATTCAAAAAAAATTTCAAAAAAAACTCGAAAAAATAAAACAAAAATTTCAAAAAATTTTTTAAAAACTTAAAAAAATATAACAAAAATTTCAAAAAAATTTCAAAACGAAAATTTTTCGAAAAAAAAAATCAAAAAAAAATTCGAAAAAAAATTTTAAAAAAATTTAGAAAAAAAATTTAAAAAAAATTCAAAAAAAAATTTCAAAAAAAATTCAAAAAAATTTTTTGAAGAAAAAATAAAAAAAAAATTTAAAAAAAATTCAAAAAAAAATTTCAAAAAATTTCAAAAAAAAAATTAAAAACAAAATTTGAAAAAGAAAAAATAAATTCAAAAAAAAATTTGAGGTTTTTTTTTTGAAATTTTTTTTGAATTTTTTTTCAATTTTTTTGAAATTTTTTTTTAAATTTTTATTTGGAATTTTTTTTGGAACTATTTTTTATTTTTTTTTGTTTTTTTTTTATTTTTTTTTTGAAAAATTTTCTTATTGAAAATTTTTTTAAAATTTTTTTTGAAATTTTTTTTATTTTTTTCTTCGAAAATTTTTTTGAAATTTCCTTGAAATTTTTTTTATTGAAAATTTTTTTTTCGAAATTTTTTAGTTTTTTTTTTTGAAATTTTTTTTGAATTTTTTTTCAATCCTTTTGAAATTTTTTTTTGAAATTAATTTTTGGAATTTTTTTTGGATTTTTTTTTAAATTTTTTTTTTAATTTTTTGAAATTTTTTTTCGATTTTTTTTTTGAAAATTTTTTTTTAAAATTTTTTTGAATTTTTTTTCAATTTTTTTTGGAAATTTTTTTCTTTTGAAAATTTTTTTGACGTTTTTTTTAAAAATTTTTTTGAATTTTTTTTTGAAATATTTTCCGAAATTTATTTTGAGAATATTTTTTTTTTGAATTTTTTTTTCGAATTTTTTTATTTTTATTTTTTTTGAAAAAATTTTGTTTTGAAATTTTTTTTATTTTTTTGAAAATTAATTTTTTTTGAATTTTTTTTTTGAAATTTTGTTTTGAAAATTTTTTTTGAATTTTTTTTCAATTTTTTTAAAAAAAATTTTAAATTTTTTTTGAAATTTTTTTTTAATTTTTCATTTTTGAAGTTTTTTTTCGAAATTTTTTTCTTTTGAAAATTTTTTTGAAGTTTTTTTTTTGAAATTTTTTTTAAATTTTTTTTTCAATCTTTTTGAAATTTTTTTTCGAAATTATTTTTTGGAATTTTTTTTGGATTTTTTTATAAATTTTTTTTTAATTTTTTGAAATTTTTTTATCGGTTTTTTTTTGAAATTTTTTTTTAAATTTTTTTCAATTTTTTTTGGAAATTTTTTCTTTTGAAAATTTTTTTGACGTTTTTTTTAAAAATTGTTTCGAAATTTTTTTTTTGAAAATTTTTTTTTTGAATTTTTTTTTCGAATATTTTTATTTTTTTTGAAAAATTTTCGTTTTGAATTTTTTTTTTTGGGTTTTTTTTTATTTTTTTGAAAATTAATTTTTTTTGAAATTTTTTTTTTGAAAATTTTTTTAAAATTTTTTTTCTATTTTTTAAAATTTTTTTTTCAAATTTCTTATTTTTGAAGTTTTTTTAGAAATTTTTTTCTTTTGAAAATTTTTTTGAGGTTTTTTTTTGAAATTTTTTTTGAATTTTTTTTCAATTTTTTTGAATTTTTTTTTTGAAAATTTTTTTTGGATTTTTTTTTTGGAATTTTTTTTTTATTATTTTTTTATTTTTGATTTTTTAAAATTTTTTTTATATTTATTTTTTGAAATTTTTTTCGAAATTTATTTTTTGAAAATTTTTTTTTTGAATTTTTTTATTTTTATTTTTTTTGAAAAATTTTCGTTTTGAATTTTTTTTTTGATTTTTTTTTATTTTTTTGAAAATTAATTTTTTTTGAAATTTTTTTTTTTGAAAATTTTGTTTTGAAAATTTTTTTTCAATTTTTTTGAAAATTTTTTTTGGAATTTTTTTTTGGAATTTTTTTTTGGAATTTTTTTTGGATTTTTTTTTTATTATTTTTTTATTTTTTTAAATTTTTTTTTTGAATTTTTTTTTTATATTTATTTTTTTAAATTTTTGTTTTGAAAATTTTTTTTTTGAATTTTTTTTTAATTTTTTATCTTTGAAGTTTTTTTTTGAAATTTTTTTCTTTTGAAAATTTGAGGTTTTTTTTTGAAATTTTTTTTGAATTTTTTTTCAATTTTTTTGAAATTTTTTTAAAAATTTTTTTTTGGAATTTTTTTTGGAACTATTTTTTAATTGTTTTAAATTTTTTTTTGTTTTTATTTTTATTTTTTTTTTGAAAAATTTTCTTATTGAAAATTTTTTTTAAATTTTTTTAAATTTTTTTTTGAAATTTTTTTTTTAAATTTTTTTTTATTTTATTTTTCGAATTTTTTTTTGAAATTTCCTTGAAATTTTTTTTATTGAAAATTTTTTTTTCGAAATTTTTTTTTGAATATTTTTTTTGAATTTTTTTTTATTTTTTATTTTTGAAGTTTTTTTTCGAAATTTTTTTTTTATTTTTTTTTGAAATTTTTTTCGAAATTTTTTTTTGAAAATTTTTTTTTGTGAATTTTTTTTTCGAATTTTTTTATTTTTATTTTTTTTGAAAAATTTTCGTTTTGAAATTTTTTTTATTTTTTTGAAAATTTATTTTTTTTGAAAATTTTTTTTTTGAAAATTTTGTTTTGAAAATTTTTTTTGAATTCTTTTTCTATTTTTTCAAAAAAAATTTTAAATTTTTTTTTGAAATTTTTTTTTTTAATTTTTTTTTTCGAAAATTTTTTTAAATTTTTTTTTATTGAAAATTTTTTTTTTGAAATTTTTTTCGAAATTTATTTTTTGAAAATTTTTTTTTTGAATTTTTTTTTCGAATTTTTTTATTTTTATTTTTTTTGAAAAATTTTCGTTTTGAATTTTTTTTTTGATTTTTTTTTATTTTTTTGAAAATTAATTTTTTTTGAAAATTTTTTTTTTGAAAATTTTGTTTTGAAAATTTTTTTTCAATTTTTTTGAAATTTTTTTGAAATTTTTTTTTGAAAATTTTTTTTGGAATTTTTGTTTTGAAAATTATTTTTTTGAATTTTTTTTTCGAATTTTTTATTTTTATTTTTTTTGAAAAATTTTCCTTTTGAATTTTTTTTTTATTTTTTTGAAAATTAATTTTTTTTGAATTTTTTTTTAAATTTTTTATCTTTGAAGTTTTTTTTTGAAATTTTTTTCTTTTGAAAATTTGAGGTTTTTTTTTTGAAATTTTTTTTGAATTTTTTTTCAATTTTTTTTTAAAGTTTTTTTTTGGAATTTTTTTTTGAACTATTTTTTAATTTTTTTTTGTTTTTTTTTTATTTTTTTTTTGAAAAATTTTCTTATTGAAAATTTTTTTAAAATTTTTTTTTAATTTTTTTGAAATTTTTTTTTATTTTTTTCTTCGAAAATTTTTTTTGAAATTTCCTTGAAATTTTTTTTATTGAAAATTTTTTTTTCGAAATTTTTTAGTTTTTTTTTTGAAATTTTTTTGAATTTTTTTTCAATCTTTTTGAAATTTTTTTTTGAAATTAATTTTTGGAATTTTTTTTGGATTTTTTAAAAAATTTTTTTTTAATTTTTTGAAATTTTTTTTCGATTTTTTTTTTGAAATTTTTTTTTAAAAATTTTTTTTCAATTTTTTTTGGAAATTTTTTTCTTTTGAAAATTTTTTTGACGTTTTTTTTAAAAATTTTTTTGAATTTTTTTTTGAAATTTTTTCCGAAATTTATTTTGAGAATATTTTTTTTTTGAATTTTTTTTTCGAATTTTTTTATTTTTATTTTTTTTGAAAAATTTTTGTTTTGAAATTTTTTTTATTTTTTTGAAAATTAATTTTTTTTGAATTTTTTTTTTGAAATTTTGTTTTGAAAATTTTTTTTGAATTTTTTTTCTATTTTTTTTTTAAAAATTTTAAATTTTTTTTGAAATTTTTTTTTAATTTTTCATTTTTGAAGTTTTTTTTCGAAATTTTTTTCTTTTGAAAATTTTTTTGAAGTTTTTTTTTTTAAATTTTTTTTAAAATTTTTTTTCAATCTTTTTGAAATTTTTTTTCGAAATTATTTTTTGGAATTTTTTTTGGATTTTTTTATAAATTTTTTTTTAATTTTTTGAAATTTTTTTATCGGTTTTTTTTTGAAATTTTTTTTTAAATTTTTTTCAATTTTTTTTGGAAATTTTTTCTTTTGAAAATTTTTTTGACGTTTTTTTTAAAAATTGTTTCGAAATTTTTTTTTTGAAAATTTTTTTTTTGAATTTTTTTTTCGAATATTTTTATTTTTTTTTGAAAAATTTTCGTTTTGAATTTTTTTTTTGAGTTTTTTTTTATTTTTTTGAAAATTAATTTTTTTTGAAATTTTTTTTTTGAAAATTTTTTTAAAATTTTTTTTCTATTTTTTAAAATTTTTTTTTCAAATTTCTTATTTTTGAAGTTTTTTTAGAAATTTTTTTCTTTTGAAAATTTTTTTGAGGTTTTTTTTTGAAATTTTTTTTGAATTTTTTTTCAATTTTTTTGAATTTTTTTTTTGAAAATTTTTTTTGGATTTTTTTTTTTGGAATTTTTTTTTTATTATTTTTTTATTTTTGATTTTTTTAAATTTTTTTTTATATTTATTTTTTGAAATTTTTTTCGAAATTTATTTTTTGAAAATTTTTTTTTTGAATTTTTTTATTTTTATTTTTTTTGAAAAATTTTCGTTTTGAATTTTTTTTTTGATTTTTTTTTATTTTTTTGAAAATTAATTTTTTTTGAAATTTTTTTTTTTGAAAATTTTGTTTTGAAAATTTTTTTTCAATTTTTTTGAAAATTTTTTTTGGAATTTTTTTTTGGAATTTTTTTTTGGAATTTTTTTTGGATTTTTTTTTTATTATTTTTTTATTTTTTTAAATTTTTTTATTGAATTTTTTTTTTATATTTATTTTTTGAAATTTTTGTTTTGAAAATTTTTTTTTTGAATTTTTTTTAAATTTTTTATCTTTGAAGTTTTTTTTTGAAATTTTTTTCTTTTGAAAATTTGAGGTTTTTTTTTGAAATTTTTTTTGAATTTTTTTTCAATTTTTTTGAAATTTTTTTTAAAATTTTTTTTTGGAATTTTTTTTGGAACTATTTTTTAATTGTTTTAAATTTTTTTTTGTTTTTATTTTTATTTTTTTTTTGAAAAATTTTCTTATTGAAAATTTTTTTAAAATTTTTTTAAATTTTTTTTTGAAATTTTTTTTTAAAATTTTTTTTTATTTTATTTTTCGAATTTTTTTTTGAAATTTCCTTGAAATTTTTTTTATTGAAAATTTTTTTTTCGAAATTTTTTTTTTGAATATTTTTTTTGAAAATTAATTTTTTTTGAATTTTTTTTTTATTTTTTATTTTTGAAGTTTTTTTTCGAAATTTTTTTTGTATTTTTTTTTGAAATTTTTTTCGAAATTTTTTTTTTGAAAATTTTTTTTTGTGAATTTTTTTTTCGAATTTTTTTATTTTTATTTTTTTTGAAAAATTTTCGTTTTGAAATTTTTTTTATTTTTTAGAAAATTTATTTTTTTTGAAAATTTTTTTTTTGAAAATTTTGTTTTGAAAATTTTTTTTGAATTCTTTTTCTATTTTTTCAAAAAAAATTTTAAATTTTTTTTTGAAATTTTTTTTTTTAATTTTTTTTTTAGAAAATTTTTTTAAATTTTTTTTTATTGAAAATTTTTTTTTCGAAATTTTTTTCGAAATTTTTTTCGAAATTTATTTTTTGAAAATTTTTTTTTTGAATTTTTTTTTCGAATTTTTTTATTTTTATTTTTTTTGAAAAATTTTCGTTTTGAATTTTTTTTTTGATTTTTTTTTATTTTTTTGAAAATTAATTTTTTTTGAAAATTTTTTTTTTGAAAATTTTGTTTTGAAAATTTTTTTTCAATTTTTTTGAAATTTTTTTGAAATTTTTTTTTGAAAATTTTTTTTGGAATTTTTGTTTTGAAAATTATTTTTTTGAATTTTTTTTTCGAATTTTTTATTTTTATTTTTTTTGAAAAATTTTCCTTTTGAATTTTTTTTTTATTTTTTTGAAAATTAATTTTTTTTGAATTTTTTTTTAAATTTTTTATCTTTGAAGTTTTTTTTTTGAAATTTTTTTCTTTTGAAAATTTGAGGTTTTTTTTTGAAATTTTTTTTGAATTTTTTTTCAATTTTTTTGAAATTTTTTTTTAAAATTTTTTTTTGGAATTTTTTTTGGAACTATTTTTTAATTTTTTTTTGTTTTTTTTTTATTTTTTTTTTGAAAAATTTTCTTATTGAAAATTTTTTTAAAATTTTTTTTAAAATTTTTTTGAAATTTTTTTTTATTTTTTTCTTCGAAAATTTTTTTTGAAATTTCCTTGAAATTTTTTTTATTGAAAATTTTTTTTTCGAAATTTTTTAGTTTTTTTTTTGAAATTTTTTTGAATTTTTTTTCAATCTTTTTGAAATTTTTTTTTGAAATTAATTTTTGGAATTTTTTTTGGATTTTTTAAAAAAAATTTTTTAAATTTTTTGAAATTTTTTTTCGATTTTTTTTTTTGAAAATTTTTTTTTAAAATTTTTTTTCAATTTTTTTTGGAAATTTTTTTCTTTTGAAAATTTTTTTGACGTTTTTTTTAAAAAATTTTTTGAATTTTTTTTTGAAATTTTTTCCGAAATTTATTTTGAGAATATTTTTTTTTTGAATTTTTTTTTCGAATTTTTTTATTTTTATTTTTTTTGAAAAATTTTTGTTTTGAAATTTTTTTTATTTTTTTGAAAATTAATTTTTTTTGAATTTTTTTTTTTGAAATTTTGTTTTGAAAATTTTTTTTGAATTTTTTTTCTATTTTTTTTAAAAAATTTTAAATTTTTTTTGAAATTTTTTTTTAATTTTTCATTTTTGAAGTTTTTTTTCAAAATTTTTTTCTTTTGAAAATTTTTTTGAAGTTTTTTTTTTGAAATTTTTTTTTAAATTTTTTTTCAATCTTTTTGAAATTTTTTTTCGAAATTATTTTTTGGAATTTTTTTTGGATTTTTTTATAAATTTTTTTTTAATTTTTTGAAATTTTTTTATCGGTTTTTTTTGAAATTTTTTTTTTAATTTTTTTCAATTTTTTTTGGAAATTTTTTCTTTTGAAAATTTTTTTGACTTTTTTAAAAATTGTTTCGAAATTTTTTTTTTGAAAATTTTTTTTTTGAATTTTTTTTTCGAATATTTTTATTTTTTTTTTGAAAAATTTTCGTTTTGAATTTTTTTTGTTTTTTTTTATTTTTTTTGAAAATTAATTTTTTTTGAATTTTTTTTTTTGAAATTTTTTTTAAAAATTTTTTTCTATTTTTTAAAATTTTTTTTTCAAATTTCTTATTTTTGAAGTTTTTTTAGAAATTTTTTTCTTTTGAAAATTTTTTTGAGGTTTTTTTTTGAAATTTTTTTTGAATTTTTTTTCAATTTTTTTGAAATTTTTTTTTGAAAATTTTTTTTGGATTTTTTTTTTTTGGAATTTTTTTTTTATTATTTTTTTATTTTTGATTTTTTTAAATTTTTTTTTTGAAATTTTTTTTTTATATTTATTTTTTGAAATTTTTTTCGAAATTTATTTTTTGAAATTTTTTTTTTTGAATTTTTTTTTCGAATTTTTTTATTTTTATTTTTTTTGAAAAATTTTCGTTTTGATTTTTTTTTTGATTTTTTTTTATTTTTTTGAAAATTAATTTTTTTTGAAAATTTTTTTTTTGAAAATTTTGTTTTGAAAATTTTTTTTCAATTTTTTTGAAATTTTTTTTTGGAATTTTTTTTTGGAATTTTTTTTGGAATTTTTTTTGGATTTTTTTTATTATTTTTTTATTTTTTTAAATTTTTTTTTTGAATTTTTTTTTTATATTTATTTTTTGAAATTTTTGTTTTGAAAATTTTTTTTTGAATTTTTTTTTCGAATTTTTTATTTTTTTTGAAAAATTTTGTTTTTAATTTTTTTTTTTTGAAATTTTTTTTTGATTTTTTTTTTTATTTTTTTTTCTTCAAAAAATTTTTTTGAAATTTTTTTTGAAATTTTTTTTTTGAATTTTTTTTTCTAAATTTTTTTTCTAAATTTTTTTACATTTTTTTTTCGAATTTTTTTTGATTTTTTTTTCGAAAAATTTTCGTTTTGAAATTTTTTTGAAATTTTTGTTATATTTTTTTAAGTTTTTTAAAATTTTTTTTGAAATTTTTGTTTTGAAAATTTTTTTTTTGAATTTTTTTTTCGAATTTTTCATTTTTTTTGAAAAATTTTCGTTTTGAATTTTTTTTTGAGTTTTTTTTTATTTTTTTGAAAATTAATTTTTTTTGAAATTTTTTTTTTGAAAATTTTTTTAAAATTTTTTTTCTATTTTTTAAATTTTTTTTTTCAAATTTCTTATTTTTGAAGTTTTTTTCGAAATTTTTTTCTTTTGAAAATTTTTTTAAATTTTTTTTTTGAAATTTTTTTTTATATTTATTTTTTGAAATTTTTTTCGAAATTTATTTTTTGAAAATTTTTTTTTTGAATTTTTTTTTCGAATTTTTTTATTTTTATTTTTTTTGAAAAATTTTCGTTTTGAATTTTTTTTTTGATTTTTTTTTATTTTTTTGAAAATTTTTTTTGGAATTTTTTTTGGATTTTTTTTTTGGAATTTTTTTTGGATTTTTTTTTAATTATTTTTTTATTTTTTTAAATTTTTTTTTTGAATTTTTTTTTTATATTTATTTTTTGAAATTTTTGTTTTGAAAATTTTTTTTTTGAATTTTTTTTTCGAATTTTTTATTTTTATTTTTTTTGAAAAATTTTCGTTTTGAATTTTTTTTTTATTTTTTTGAAAATTAATTTTTTTTGAATTTTTTTTTAATTTTTTATCTTTGAAGTTTTTTTTTGAAATTTTTTTCTTTTGAAAATTTGAGGTTTTTTTTTTGAATTTTTTTTGAATTTTTTTGAAATTTTTTTGAAATTTTTTCTAAAATTTTTTTTTTGGAATTTTTTTTGGAACTATTTTTTAATTTTTTTAAATTTTTTTGTTTTTTTTTTATTTTTTTTTTTGAAAAATTTTCTTATTGAAAATTTTTTTTTATATTTATTTTTTGAATTTTTTTTAAAATTTTTTCTTGAAAATTTTTTTTCGAGTTTTCTTTTTGAAAATTTTTTTTTGAATTTTTTTTATTTTTTTTTTATTTTTTTTTTTACATTTTTTTTAAATTTTCTTTTTGAAAATTTTTTTTTTCGATTTTTTTCTGAATTTTTTTTAAAACTATTTTTGAAAATTTTTTTTCTAATTTTTTTTCTAATTTTTTTTTGTTTTTTTTTTATTTTTTTTTTGAAAAATTTTCTTATTTTGTTTTGAAATTTTTTTTATTTTTTTGAAAATTAATTTTTTTTGAATTTTTTTTTTGAAATTTTGTTTTGAAAATTTTTTTTGAATTTTTTTTCAATTTTTTTAAAAAAAATTTTAAATTTTTTTTGAAATTTTTTTTTAATTTTTCATTTTTGAAGTTTTTTTTCGAAATTTTTTTCTTTTGAAAATTTTTTTGAAGTTTTTTTTTTGAAATTTTTTTTAAATTTTTTTTTCAATCTTTTTGAAATTTTTTTTCGAAATTATTTTTTGGAATTTTTTTTGGATTTTTTTATAAATTTTTTTTTAATTTTTTGAAATTTTTTTATCGGTTTTTTTTTGAAATTTTTTTTTAAATTTTTTTCAATTTTTTTTGGAAATTTTTTCTTTTGAAAATTTTTTTGACGTTTTTTTTAAAAATTGTTTCGAAATTTTTTTTTTGAAAATTTTTTTTTTGAATTTTTTTTTCGAATATTTTTATTTTTTTTGAAAAATTTTCGTTTTGAATTTTTTTTTTTGGGTTTTTTTTTATTTTTTTGAAAATTAATTTTTTTTGAAATTTTTTTTTTGAAAATTTTTTTAAAATTTTTTTTCTATTTTTTAAAATTTTTTTTTCAAATTTCTTATTTTTGAAGTTTTTTTAGAAATTTTTTTCTTTTGAAAATTTTTTTGAGGTTTTTTTTTGAAATTTTTTTTGAATTTTTTTTCAATTTTTTTGAATTTTTTTTTTGAAAATTTTTTTTGGATTTTTTTTTTGGAATTTTTTTTTTATTATTTTTTTATTTTTGATTTTTTTAAATTTTTTTTATATTTATTTTTTGAAATTTTTTTCGAAATTTATTTTTTGAAAATTTTTTTTTTGAATTTTTTTATTTTTATTTTTTTTGAAAAATTTTCGTTTTGAATTTTTTTTTTGATTTTTTTTTTTTTTTTGAAAATTAATTTTTTTTGAAATTTTTTTTTTTGAAAATTTTGTTTTGAAAATTTTTTTTCAATTTTTTTGAAAATTTTTTTTGGAATTTTTTTTTGGAATTTTTTTTTGGAATTTTTTTTGGATTTTTTTTTTATTATTTTTTTATTTTTTTAAATTTTTTTTTTGAATTTTTTTTTTATATTTATTTTTTTAAATTTTTGTTTTGAAAATTTTTTTTTTGAATTTTTTTTTAATTTTTTATCTTTGAAGTTTTTTTTTGAAATTTTTTTCTTTTGAAAATTTGAGGTTTTTTTTTGAAATTTTTTTTGAATTTTTTTTCAATTTTTTTGAAATTTTTTTTAAAATTTTTTTTTGGAATTTTTTTTGGAACTATTTTTTAATTGTTTTAAATTTTTTTTTGTTTTTATTTTTATTTTTTTTTTGAAAAATTTTCTTATTGAAAATTTTTTTTAAATTTTTTTAAATTTTTTTTTGAAATTTTTTTTTTAAATTTTTTTTTATTTTATTTTTCGAATTTTTTTTTGAAATTTCCTTGAAATTTTTTTTATTGAAAATTTTTTTTTCGAAATTTTTTTTTGAATATTTTTTTTGAATTTTTTTTTATTTTTTATTTTTGAAGTTTTTTTTCGAAATTTTTTTTGTATTTTTTTTTGAAATTTTTTTCGAAATTTTTTTTTGAAAATTTTTTTTTGTGAATTTTTTTTTCGAATTTTTTTATTTTTATTTTTTTTGAAAAATTTTCGTTTTGAAATTTTTTTTATTTTTTTGAAAATTTATTTTTTTTGAAAATTTTTTTTTTGAAAATTTTGTTTTGAAAATTTTTTTTGAATTCTTTTTCTATTTTTTCAAAAAAAATTTTAAATTTTTTTTTGAAATTTTTTTTTTTAATTTTTTTTTTCGAAAATTTTTTTAAATTTTTTTTTATTGAAAATTTTTTTTTTGAAATTTTTTTCGAAATTTATTTTTTGAAAATTTTTTTTTTGAATTTTTTTTTCGAATTTTTTTATTTTTATTTTTTTTGAAAAATTTTCGTTTTGAATTTTTTTTTTGATTTTTTTTTATTTTTTTGAAAATTAATTTTTTTTGAAAATTTTTTTTTTGAAAATTTTGTTTTGAAAATTTTTTTTCAATTTTTTTGAAATTTTTTTGAAATTTTTTTTTGAAAATTTTTTTTGGAATTTTTGTTTTGAAAATTATTTTTTTGAATTTTTTTTTCGAATTTTTTATTTTTATTTTTTTTGAAAAATTTTCCTTTTGAATTTTTTTTTTATTTTTTTGAAAATTAATTTTTTTTGAATTTTTTTTTAAATTTTTTATCTTTGAAGTTTTTTTTTGAAATTTTTTTCTTTTGAAAATTTGAGGTTTTTTTTTTGAAATTTTTTTTGAATTTTTTTTCAATTTTTTTTTAAAGTTTTTTTTTGGAATTTTTTTTTGAACTATTTTTTAATTTTTTTTTGTTTTTTTTTTATTTTTTTTTTGAAAAATTTTCTTATTGAAAATTTTTTTAAAATTTTTTTTTAATTTTTTTGAAATTTTTTTTTATTTTTTTCTTCGAAAATTTTTTTTGAAATTTCCTTGAAATTTTTTTTATTGAAAATTTTTTTTTCGAAATTTTTTAGTTTTTTTTTTGAAATTTTTTTGAATTTTTTTTCAATCTTTTTGAAATTTTTTTTTGAAATTAATTTTTGGAATTTTTTTTGGATTTTTTAAAAAAATTTTTTTTAATTTTTTGAAATTTTTTTTCGATTTTTTTTTTGAAAATTTTTTTTAAAAATTTTTTTTCAATTTTTTTTGGAAATTTTTTTCTTTTGAAAATTTTTTTGACGTTTTTTTTAAAAATTTTTTTGAATTTTTTTTTGAAATTTTTTCCGAAATTTATTTTGAGAATATTTTTTTTTTGAATTTTTTTTTCGAATTTTTTTATTTTTATTTTTTTTGAAAAATTTTTGTTTTGAAATTTTTTTTATTTTTTTGAAAATTAATTTTTTTTGAATTTTTTTTTTTGAAATTTTGTTTTGAAAATTTTTTTTGAATTTTTTTTCTATTTTTTTTTTAAAAATTTTAAATTTTTTTTGAAATTTTTTTTTAATTTTTCATTTTTGAAGTTTTTTTTCGAAATTTTTTTCTTTTGAAAATTTTTTTGAAGTTTTTTTTTTGAAATTTTTTTTTAAATTTTTTTTCAATCTTTTTGAAATTTTTTTTCGAAATTATTTTTTGGAATTTTTTTTGGATTTTTTTATAAATTTTTTTTTAATTTTTTGAAATTTTTTTATCGGTTTTTTTTTGAAATTTTTTTTTAAATTTTTTTCAATTTTTTTTGGAAATTTTTTCTTTTGAAAATTTTTTTGACGTTTTTTTTAAAAATTGTTTCGAAATTTTTTTTTTGAAAATTTTTTTTTTGAATTTTTTTTTCGAATATTTTTATTTTTTTTTGAAAAATTTTCGTTTTGAATTTTTTTTTTGAGTTTTTTTTTATTTTTTTGAAAATTAATTTTTTTTGAAATTTTTTTTTTGAAAATTTTTTTAAAATTTTTTTTCTATTTTTTAAAATTTTTTTTTCAAATTTCTTATTTTTGAAGTTTTTTTAGAAATTTTTTTCTTTTGAAAATTTTTTTGAGGTTTTTTTTTGAAATTTTTTTTGAATTTTTTTTCAATTTTTTTGAATTTTTTTTTTGAAAATTTTTTTTGGATTTTTTTTTTTGGAATTTTTTTTTTATTATTTTTTTATTTTTGATTTTTTTAAATTTTTTTTTATATTTATTTTTTGAAATTTTTTTCGAAATTTATTTTTTGAAAATTTTTTTTTTGAATTTTTTTATTTTTATTTTTTTTGAAAAATTTTCGTTTTGAATTTTTTTTTGATTTTTTTTTATTTTTTTGAAAATTAATTTTTTTTGAAATTTTTTTTTTTGAAAATTTTGTTTTGAAAATTTTTTTTCAATTTTTTTGAAAATTTTTTTTGGAATTTTTTTTTGGAATTTTTTTTTGGAATTTTTTTTGGATTTTTTTTTTATTATTTTTTTATTTTTTTAAATTTTTTTATTGAATTTTTTTTTTATATTTATTTTTTGAAATTTTTGTTTTGAAAATTTTTTTTTTGAATTTTTTTTAAATTTTTTATCTTTGAAGTTTTTTTTTGAAATTTTTTTCTTTTGAAAATTTGAGGTTTTTTTTTGAAATTTTTTTTGAATTTTTTTTCAATTTTTTTGAAATTTTTTTTAAAATTTTTTTTTGGAATTTTTTTTGGAACTATTTTTTAATTGTTTTAAATTTTTTTTTGTTTTTATTTTTATTTTTTTTTTGAAAAATTTTCTTATTGAAAATTTTTTTAAAATTTTTTTAAATTTTTTTTTGAAATTTTTTTTTAAAATTTTTTTTTATTTTATTTTTCGAATTTTTTTTTGAAATTTCCTTGAAATTTTTTTTATTGAAAATTTTTTTTTCGAAATTTTTTTTTTGAATATTTTTTTTGAAAATTAATTTTTTTTGAATTTTTTTTTTTATTTTTTATTATTGAAGTTTTTTTTCGAAATTTTTTTTGTATTTTTTTTTGAAATTTTTTTCGAAATTTTTTTTTTGAAAATTTTTTTTTGTGAATTTTTTTTTCGAATTTTTTTATTTTTATTTTTTTTGAAAAATTTTCGTTTTGAAATTTTTTTTATTTTTTTGAAAATTTATTTTTTTTGAAAATTTTTTTTTTGAAAATTTTGTTTTGAAAATTTTTTTTGAATTCTTTTTCTATTTTTTCAAAAAAAATTTTAAATTTTTTTTTGAAATTTTTTTTTTTAATTTTTTTTTTAGAAAATTTTTTTAAATTTTTTTTTATTGAAAATTTTTTTTTCGAAATTTTTTTCGAAATTTTTTTCGAAATTTATTTTTTGAAAATTTTTTTTTTGAATTTTTTTTTCGAATTTTTTTATTTTTATTTTTTTTGAAAAATTTTCGTTTTGAATTTTTTTTTTGATTTTTTTTTATTTTTTTGAAAATTAATTTTTTTTGAAAATTTTTTTTTTGAAAATTTTGTTTTGAAAATTTTTTTTCAATTTTTTTGAAATTTTTTTGAAATTTTTTTTTGAAAATTTTTTTTGGAATTTTTGTTTTGAAAATTATTTTTTTGAATTTTTTTTCGAATTTTTTATTTTTATTTTTTTTGAAAAATTTTCCTTTTGAATTTTTTTTTTATTTTTTTGAAAATTAATTTTTTTTGAATTTTTTTTTAAATTTTTTATCTTTGAAGTTTTTTTTTTGAAATTTTTTTCTTTTGAAAATTTGAGGTTTTTTTTTGAAATTTTTTTTGAATTTTTTTTCAATTTTTTTGAAATTTTTTTTTAAAATTTTTTTTTGGAATTTTTTTTGGAACTATTTTTTAATTTTTTTTTGTTTTTTTTTTATTTTTTTTTTGAAAAATTTTCTTATTGAAAATTTTTTTAAAATTTTTTTTTAAATTTTTTTGAAATTTTTTTTTATTTTTTTCTTCGAAAATTTTTTTTGAAATTTCCTTGAAATTTTTTTTATTGAAAATTTTTTTTTCGAAATTTTTTAGTTTTTTTTTTGAAATTTTTTTGAATTTTTTTTCAATCTTTTTGAAATTTTTTTTTGAAATTAATTTTTGGAATTTTTTTTGGATTTTTTAAAAAAAAATTTTTAAATTTTTTGAAATTTTTTTTCGATTTTTTTTTTTGAAAATTTTTTTTTAAAATTTTTTTTCAATTTTTTTTGGAAATTTTTTTCTTTTGAAAATTTTTTTGACGTTTTTTTTAAAAAATTTTTTGAATTTTTTTTTGAAATTTTTTCCGAAATTTATTTTGAGAATATTTTTTTTTTGAATTTTTTTTTCGAATTTTTTTATTTTTATTTTTTTTGAAAAATTTTTGTTTTGAAATTTTTTTTATTTTTTTGAAAATTAATTTTTTTTGAATTTTTTTTTTTGAAATTTTGTTTTGAAAATTTTTTTTGAATTTTTTTTCTATTTTTTTTAAAAAATTTTAAATTTTTTTTGAAATTTTTTTTTAATTTTTCATTTTTGAAGTTTTTTTTCGAAATTTTTTTCTTTTGAAAATTTTTTTGAAGTTTTTTTTTTGAAATTTTTTTTTAAATTTTTTTTCAATCTTTTTGAAATTTTTTTTCGAAATTATTTTTTGGAATTTTTTTTGGATTTTTTTATAAATTTTTTTTTAATTTTTTGAAATTTTTTTATCGGTTTTTTTTGAAATTTTTTTTTAAATTTTTTTCAATTTTTTTTGGAAATTTTTTCTTTTGAAAATTTTTTTGACTTTTTTAAAAATTGTTTCGAAATTTTTTTTTTGAAAATTTTTTTTTTGAATTTTTTTTTCGAATATTTTTATTTTTTTTTGAAAAATTTTCGTTTTGAATTTTTTTTTGTTTTTTTTTATTTTTTTTGAAAATTAATTTTTTTTGAATTTTTTTTTTTGAAATTTTTTTTAAAAATTTTTTTCTATTTTTTAAAATTTTTTTTTCAAATTTCTTATTTTTGAAGTTTTTTTAGAAATTTTTTTCTTTTGAAAATTTTTTTGAGGTTTTTTTTTGAAATTTTTTTTGAATTTTTTTTCAATTTTTTGAAATTTTTTTTTGAAAATTTTTTTTGGATTTTTTTTTTTGGAATTTTTTTTTTATTATTTTTTTATTTTTGATTTTTTTAAATTTTTTTTTTGAAATTTTTTTTTTATATTTATTTTTTGAAATTTTTTTCGAAATTTATTTTTTGAAATTTTTTTTTTTGAATTTTTTTTTCGAATTTTTTTATTTTTATTTTTTTTGAAAAATTTTCGTTTTGATTTTTTTTTTGATTTTTTTTTATTTTTTTGAAAATTAATTTTTTTTGAAAATTTTTTTTTTGAAAATTTTGTTTTGAAAATTTTTTTTCAATTTTTTTGAAATTTTTTTTTGGAATTTTTTTTTGGAATTTTTTTTGGAATTTTTTTGGGATTTTTTTTATTATTTTTTTATTTTTTTAAATTTTTTTTTTGAATTTTTTTTTTATATTTATTTTTTGAAATTTTTGTTTTGAAAATTTTTTTTTGAATTTTTTTTTCGAATTTTTTATTTTTTTTGAAAAATTTTGTTTTTAATTTTTTTTTTTTGAAATTTTTTTTTGATTTTTTTTTTTATTTTTTTTTCTTCAAAAAATTTTTTTGAAATTTTTTTTGAAATTTTTTTTTTGAATTTTTTTTTCTAAATTTTTTTTCTAAATTTTTTTACATTTTTTTTTCGAATTTTTTTTGATTTTTTTTTCGAAAAATTTTCGTTTTGAAATTTTTTTGAAATTTTTGTTATATTTTTTTAAGTTTTTTAAAATTTTTTTTGAAATTTTTGTTTTGAAAATTTTTTTTTTGAATTTTTTTTTCGAATTTTTCATTTTTTTTGAAAAATTTTCGTTTTGAATTTTTTTTTGAGTTTTTTTTTTTGAAAATTAATTTTTTTTGAAATTTTTTTTTTGAAAATTTTTTTAAAATTTTTTTTCTATTTTTTAAATTTTTTTTTTCAAATTTCTTATTTTTGAAGTTTTTTTCGAAATTTTTTTCTTTTGAAAATTTTTTTAAATTTTTTTTTTGAAATTTTTTTTTATATTTATTTTTTGAAATTTTTTTCGAAATTTATTTTTTGAAAATTTTTTTTTTGAATTTTTTTTTCGAATTTTTTTATTTTTATTTTTTTTGAAAAATTTTCGTTTTGAATTTTTTTTTTGATTTTTTTTTATTTTTTTGAAAATTAATTTTTTTTGAAAATTTTTTTTTTGAAAATTTTGTTTTGAAAATTTTTCTTCAATTTTTTTGAAAATTTTTTTTGGAATTTTTTTTGGATTTTTTTTTTGGAATTTTTTTTGGATTTTTTTTTAATTATTTTTTTATTTTTTTAAATTTTTTTTTTGAATTTTTTTTTTATATTTATTTTTTGAAATTTTTGTTTTGAAAATTTTTTTTTTGAATTTTTTTTTCGAATTTTTTATTTTTATTTTTTTTGAAAAATTTTCGTTTTGAATTTTTTTTTTATTTTTTTGAAAATTAATTTTTTTTGAATTTTTTTTTAATTTTTTATCTTTGAAGTTTTTTTTTGAAATTTTTTTCTTTTGAAAATTTGAGGTTTTTTTTTTGAATTTTTTTTGAATTTTTTTGAAATTTTTTTGAAATTTTTTCTAAAATTTTTTTTTTGGAATTTTTTTTGGAACTATTTTTTAATTTTTTTAAATTTTTTTCTGTTTTTTTTTTATTTTTTTTTTTGAAAAATTTTCTTATTGAAAATTTTTTTTTATATTTATTTTTTGAATTTTTTTTAAAATTTTTTCTTGAAAATTTTTTTTCGAGTTTTCTTTTTGAAAATTTTTTTTTGAATTTTTTTTATTTTTTTTTTATTTTTTTTTTTACATTTTTTTTAAATTTTCTTTTTGAAAATTTTTTTTTTCGATTTTTTTCTGAATTTTTTTTAAAACTATTTTTGAAAATTTTTTTTCTAATTTTTTTTCTAATTTTTTTTCTAATTTTTTTAAATTTTTTTTAAATTTTTTTAAAAATTTTTTTTAAATTTTTTTTTTCAAATATTTTTTTCTAAATTTTTTTCTAAATTTTTTAAAAAAATTTTTAAAATTTTTTTTCGAATTTTTTTTTGAATTTTTTTTTTTCTTTTTGAAATTTTGTTTTTAATTTTTTTTTTTGAAATTTTTTGAAATTGTTTTTTGATTTTTTTTTTAAATTTTTTTTTTCTTCAAAAAATTTTTTTGAAATTTTTTTCGAATTTTTTTTTTAAATTTCCTTGAAATTTTTTTTATTGAAAATTTTTTTTTCGAAATTTTTTTTTTAATATTTTTTTTATTTTTTTGAAAATTAATTTTTTTTGAATTTTTTTTTATTTTTTATTTTTGAAGTTTTTTTTCGAAATTTTTTTTGTATTTTTTTTTGAAATTTTTTTCGAAATTTTTTTTTTGAAAATTTTTTTTTGTGAATTTTTTTTTCGATTTTTTTTATTTTTATTTTTTTTGAAAAATTTTCGTTGAAATTTTTTTTATTTTTTTGAAAATTTATTTTTTTTGAAAATTTTTTTTTTGAAAATTTTGTTTTGAAAATTTTTTTTGAATTCTTTTTCTATTTTTTCAAAAAAAATTTTAAATTTTTTTTTGAAATTTTTTTTTTTATTTTTTTTTTTCGAAAATTTTTTTAAATTTTTTTTTATTGAAAATTTTTTTTTCGAAATTTTTTTCGAAATTTATTTTTTGAAAATTTTTCTTTTGAATTTTTTTTTCGAATTTTTTTATTTTTATTTTTTTTGAAAAATTTTCGTTTTGAATTTTTTTTTTGATTTTTTTTTATTTTTTTGAAAATTAATTTTTTTTGAAAAATTTTTTTTTGAAAATTTTGTTTTGAAAATTTTTTTTCAATTTTTTTGAAATTTTTTTGAATTTTTTTTTTGAAAATTTTTTTTGGAATTTTTGTTTTGAAAATTATTTTTTTGAATTTTTTTTTCGAATTTTTTATTTTTATTTTTTTTGAAAAATTTTCCTTTTGAATTTTTTTTTATTTTTTTGAAAATTAATTTTTTTTGAATTTTTTTTTAAATTTTTTATCTTTGAAGTTTTTTTTTGAAATTTTTTTCTTTTGAAAATTTGAGGTTTTTTTTTTGAAATTTTTTTTGAATTTTTTTTCAATTTTTTTGAAATTTTTTTTTAAAATTTTTTTTTGGAATTTTTTTTGGAACTATTTTTTAATTTTTTTTTGTTTTTTTTTTATTTTTTTTTGAAAAATTTTCTTATTGAAAATTTTTTTAAAATTTTTTTTTTTAATTTTTTTGAAATTTTTTTTTATTTTTTTCTTCGAAATTTTTTTTGAAATTTCCTTGAAATTTTTTTTATTGAAAATTTTTTTTTCGAAATTTTTTAGTTTTTTTTTTGAAATTTTTTTGAATTTTTTTTCAATCTTTTTGAAATTTTTTTTTGAAATTAATTTTTGGAATTTTTTTTGGATTTTTTTTTAAATTTTTTTTTAATTTTTTGAAATTTTTTTTCGATTTTTTTTTTTGAAAATTTTTTTTTTAAATTTTTTTGAATTTTTTTTAAATTTTTTTTGGAAATTTTTTTCTTTTGAAAATTTTTTTGACGTTTTTTTTAAAAATTTTTTTGAATTTTTTTTTGAAATTTTTTCCGAAATTTATTTTGAGAATATTTTTTTTTGAATTTTTTTTTCGAATTTTTTTATTTTTATTTTTTTTGAAAAATTTTTGTTTTGAAATTTTTTTTATTTTTTTGAAAATAATTTTTTTTTGAATTTTTTTTTTTGAAATTTTGTTTGAAAATTTTTTTTGAATTTTTTTTCTATTTTTTAAAAAAAAAATTTAAATTTTTTTTGAAATTTTTTTTTAATTTTTCATTTTTGAAGTTTTTTTTCGAAATTTTTTTCTTTTGAAAATTTTTTTGAAGTTTTTTTTTTGAAATTTTTTTTAAAATTTTTTTTCAATCTTTTTGAAATTTTTTTTCGAAATTATTTTTTGGAATTTTTTTTGGATTTTTTTATAAATTTTTTTTTAATTTTTTGAAATTTTTTTATCGGTTTTTTTTTGAAATTTTTTTTTTAATTTTTTTCAATTTTTTTTGGAAATTTTTTCTTTTGAAAATTTTTTTGACGTTTTTTTAAAAATTGTTTCGAAATTTTTTTTTAGAAAATTTTTTTTTTTGAATTTTTTTTTCGAATATTTTTATTTTTTTTTGAAAAATTTTCGTTTTGAATTTTTTTTTTGAGTTTTTTTTTATTTTTTTGAAAATTAATTTTTTTTGAAATTTTTTTTTTGAAAATTTTTTTAAAATTTTTTTTCTATTTTTTAAAATTTTTTTTTCAAATTTCTTATTTTTGAAGTTTTTTTAGAAATTTTTTTCTTTTGAAAATTTTTTTTCAATTTTTTTGAAATTTTTTTTTGAAATTTTTTTTTGGATTTTTTTTTTTGGAATTTTTTTTTATTATTTTTTTATTTTTGATTTTTTTAAATTTTTTTTTTGAAATTTTTTTTATATTTATTTTTTGAAATTTTTTTCGAAATTTATTTTTTGAAAATTTTTTTTTTGAATTTTTTTTTCGAATTTTTTTATTTTTATTTTTTTTGAAAAATTTTCGTTTTGAATTTTTTTTTTTGTTTTTTTTTTTATTTTTTTGAAAATTAATTTTTTTTGAAAATTTTTTTTTTGAAAATTTTGTTTTGAAAATTTTTTTTCAATTTTTTTGAAATTTTTTTTTGGAATTTTTTTTTGGAATTTTTTTTGGATTTTTTTTTATTATTTTTTTATTTTTTTTAATTTTTTTTTTGAATTTTTTTTTTATATTTATTTTTTGAAATTTTTGTTTTGAAAATTTTTTTTTTGAATTTTTTTTTCGAATTTTTTATTTTTTTTGAAAAATTTTGTTTTTAATTTTTTTTTTGAAATTTTTTTTTGATTTTTTTTTTAATTTTTTTTTTCTTCAAAAAATTTTTTTGAAATTTTTTTTGAAATTTTTTTTTTGAATTTTTTTTTCTAAATTTTTTTTCTAAATTTTTTTAAAAATTTTTTTACATTTTTTTTTCGAATTTTTTTTGATTTTTTTTTGAAAAATTTTCGTTTTGAAATTTTTTTGAAATTTTTGTTATATTTTTTTAAGTTTTTTAAAAAATTTTTTGAAATTTTTGTTTTGAAAATTTTTTTTTTGAATTTTTTTTTCGAATTTTTTATTTTTTTTGAAAAATTTTCGTTTTGAATTTTTTTTTGAGTTTTTTTTTATTTTTTTGAAAATTAATTTTTTTTGAAATTTTTTTTTTGAAAATTTTTTTAAAATTTTTTTTCTATTTTTTAAATTTTTTTTTTCAAATTTCTTATTTTTGAAGTTTTTTTCGAAATTTTTTTCTTTTGAAAATTTTTTTGAGTTTTTTTTTTGAAATTTTTTTTGAATTTTTTTTCAATTTTTTTGAAATTTTTTTTTGAAAATTTTTTTTGGATTTTTTTTTTGGAATTTTTTTTTTATTATTTTTTTATTTTTGATTTTTTTAAATTTTTTTTTTGAATTTTTTTTTTATATTTATTTTTTGAAATTTTTTTCGAAATTTATTTTTTGAAAATTTTTTTTTTTAATTTTTTTTTCGAATTTTTTTATTTTTATTTTTTTTGAAAAATTTTCGTTTTGAATTTTTTTTTTGATTTTTTTTTATTTTTTTGAAAATTAATTTTTTTTGAAAATTTTTTTTTGAAAATTTTGTTTTGAAAATTTTTTTTCAATTTTTTTGAAAATTTTTTTTGGATTTTTTTTTTGGAATTTTTTTTTGGAATTTTTTTTTGGAATTTTTTTTGGATTTTTTTTTTATTATTTTTTTATTTTTTAAAATTTTTTTTTTGAATTTTTTTTTTTATATTTATTTTTTGAAATTTTTGTTTTGAAAATTTTTTTTTTGAATTTTTTTTTCGAATTTTTTATTTTTATTTTTTTTGAAAAATTTTCGTTTTGAATTTTTTTTTTATTTTTTTGAAAATTAATTTTTTTTGAATTTTTTTTTAATTTTTTATCTTTGAAATTTTTTTCTTTTGAAAATTTGAGGTTTTTTTTTTTGAATTTTTTTGAAATTTTTTTGAAATTTTTTTTAAAATTTTTTTTTTGGAATTTTTTTTGGAACTATTTTTTTATTTTTTTAAATTTTTTTCTGTTTTTTTTTTATTTTTTTTTGAAAAATTTTCTTATTGAAAATTTTTTAAAAATTTTTTTAAATTTTTTTTTGAAATTTTTTTTTTTAATTTTTTTTGAAATTTCCTTGAAATTTTTTTTATTGAAAATTTTTTTTTCGAAATTTTTTTTTTGAATATTTTTTTTATTTTTTGGAAAATTAATTTTTTTTGAATTTTTTTTTTATTTTTTATTTTTGAAGTTTTTTTTCGAAATTTTTTTCTTTTGAAAATTTTTTTGAAGTTTTTTTTTTTTGAATTTTTTTCTCAATCTTTTTGAAATTTTTTTTTGAAATTATTTTTTGGAATTTTTTTTTGGATTTTTTTAAATTTTTTTTTCAATTTTTTGAATTTTTTTAAAAAATTTTTTTAATTTTTTTTTTATTTTTTTTTTTGAAAATTTTTTTTTTATATTTATTTTTTGAATTTTTTTTTTAAATTTTTTCTTGAAAATTTTTTTTCGAGTTTTCTTTTTGAAAATTTTTTTTTGATTTTTTTTTATTTTTTTTTGATTTTTTTTTTACATTTTTTTTTAATTTTCTTTTTGAAAATTTTTTTTTTCGATTTCTATCTGAATTTTTTTTAAAACTGTTTTTGAAATTTTTTTTTCTAATTTTTTTCTAATTTTTTTAAAATTTTTTAAAATTTTTTTAAAAATTTTTTTTTAATTTTTTTTTTCAAATATTTTTTTCTAAATTTTTTTCTAAATTTTTTAAAAAAGATTTTAAAATTTTTTTTCGAATTTTTTTTTGAATTTTTTTTTCTTTTTGAAATTTTGTTTTTAATTTTTTTTTTGAAATTTTTTGAAACTTTTTTTTGATTTTTTTTTTAATTTTTTTTTTTCTTCAAAAAATTTTTTTGAAATTTTTTTTGAAATTTTTTTTTTGAATTTTTTTTTCTAAATTTTTTTTCTAAATTTTTTAAAAAATTTTTTTATATTTTTTTTTCGAATTTTTTTTGATTTTTTTTTCGAAAAATTTTCGTTTTGAAATTTTTTTGAAATTTTTGTTATATTTTTTAAGTTTTTTAAAAAAATTTTTGAAATTTTTGTTTTGAAAATTTTTTTTTTGAATTTTTTTTTCGAATTTTTTATTTTTTTTGAAAAATTTTCGTTTTGAAATTTTTTTTTTTATTTTTTTTTTATTTTTTTGAAAATTAATTTTTTTTGAAAATTTTTTTTTTGAAAATTTTGTTTTGAAATTTTTTTTTTTGAAAATTTTGTTTTGAAAATTTTCAAATAAATTTCAAAACGAAAATTTTTCGAAAAAAAAAAATTTTAAAAAAATTTAGAAAAAAAATTTAAAAAAAAAATTCAAAAAAAAATTTCAAAAAATATTTCAAAAAAATTTTTTGAAGAAAAAATTAAAAAAAATTTAAAAAAAAATTCAAAAAAAAATTTCAAAAAATTTCAAAAAAAAATTAAAAACAAAATTTCAAAAAGAAAAAAAAAATTCAAAAAAAAATTGGAAAAAAAATTTTAAAAAAATTTTTAAAAAATTTAGAAAAAAATTTAGAAAAAAATATTTGAAAAAAAATTTTAAAAAAATTTTTAAAAAAATTTAAAAATTTTTTTAAAAAATTAGAAAAAAAAATTAGAAAAACAGTTTTAAAAAAAATTCAGAAAAAAATCGAAAAAAAAAATTCAAAAACAAAAATTTTCAAAAAAAAAATGTAAAAAAAAAATCAAAAAAAAAATAAAAAAAAAATTCAAAAAAAAAATTTCAAAAAGAAAACTCGAAAAAAAATTTTCAAGAAAAAATTAAAAAAAAAAAATTAAAAAAATAAATATAAAAAAAAATTTAAAAAAATAAATAAAAAATAAAAAAAAATAAAAAAAATTTAAAAAAATTCAAAAAATAAAAAAAAAATTAAAAAAAATCCAAAAAAAAATTCCAAAAAATAATTTCAAAAAAAAATTTCAAAAAGATTGAAAAAAAAATTCAAAAAAAAATTCAAAAAAAAACTTCAAAAATAAAAAATTAAAAAAAAATTTCAAAAAAAATTAATTTTCCAAAAAATAAAAAAAATATTCAAAAAAAAAATTAAAAAAAAAAATTTTAAAAAAAAATTTAAAAAAATTTAAAAAAAATTTTCAATAAGAAAATTTTTCAAAAAAAAATAAAAAAAAAAACAAAAAAAAATTTAAAAAAATTAAAAAATAGTTCCAAAAAAAATTCCAAAAAAAAATTTTAAAAAAAATTTCAAAAAAATTGAAGAAAAATTCAAAAAAAATTTCAAAAAAAAACTTCAAAGATAAAAAATTAAAAAAAAATTCAAAAAAAATTAATTTTCAAAAAAATAAAAAAAAAATTCAAAAAAAAAATTTTCAAAAAATAAATTTCGAAAAAAATTTCGAAAAAAAAATTTTCAATAATAAAAAATTCAAAAAAATTTTCGAAAAAAAAAGTCAAAAAAAATTCAAAAAAAAGTTTTTTTTTTGAATTTTTTTTTGAATTTTTTTTCAATCTTTTTGAAATTTTTTTTGAAATTATTTTTTGGAATTTTTTTTCGATTTTTTTTTTAATTTTTTTTTAATTTTTTGAAATTTTTTTTTCGATTTTTTTTTGAAAATTTTTTTTTGAATTTTTTTTGAATTCTTTTTCAATTTTTTTTGGAATTTTTTTTTTTTTTGAAAATTTTTTTGAAGTTTTTTTTAAAAATTTTTTTGTATTTTTTTTGAAATTTTTTTCGAAATTTTTTTTTTGAAAATTTTTTTTTTGAATTTTTTTTTCGAATTTTTTTATTTTTATTTTTTTTGAAAAATTTTCGTTTTGAAATTTTTTTTATTTTTTTGAAAATTTATTTTTTTTGAAAATTTTTTTTTTGAAAATTTTGTTTTGAAAATTTTTTTTGAATTCTTTTTCTATTTTTTAAAAAAAAATTTTAAATTTTTTTTTGAAATTTTTTTTTTTAATTTTTTTTTTCGAAAATTTTTTTGAATTTTTTTTTATTGAAAATTTTTTTTTCGAAATTTTTTTCGAAATTTATTTTTTTTTTAATTTTTTTTGAATTTTTTTTTCGAATTTTTTTATTTTTATTTTTTTTGAAAAATTTTCGTTTTGAATTTTTTTTTTGATTTTTTTTCATTTTTTTGAAAATTTTTTTTTTGAAAATTTTGTTTTGAAAATTTTTTTTCAATTTTTTTTTCAATTTTTTTGAAATTTTTTTTTGAAAATTTTTTTTGGAATTTTTTTTTGGAATTTTTTTTTGGAATTTTTTTTGGAATTTTTTTTTATTATTTTTTTATTTTTTTAAATTTTTTTTTGAAAATTTTTTTTTATATTTATTTTTTGAAATTTTTGTTTTGAAAATTTTTTTTTTGAATTTTTTTTTCGAATTTTTTATTTTTATTTTTTTTGAAAAATTTTCGTTTTGAATTTTTTTTTTATTTTTTTGAATTTTTTTAAAAAATTTTATCTTTGAAGTTTTTTTTTGAAATTTTTTTCTTTTGAAAATTTGAGGTTTTTTTTTTGAAATTTTTTTTGAAATTTTTTTCAATTTTTTTGGAATTTTTTTAAAAAATTTTTTTTGGAATTTTTTTTGGAACTATTTTTTAATTTTTTTTAAATTTTTTTTTGTTTTTTTTTATTTTTTTTTTGAAAATTTTGTTTTGAAAATTTTTTTTCAATTTTTTTTTCAATTTTTTTGAAATTTTTTTTTGAAAATTTTTTTTGGAATTTTTTTTTGGAATTTTTTTTTGGAATTTTTTTTGGATTTTTTTTTTATTATTTTTTTATTTTTTTAAATTTTTTTTTTGAATTTTTTTTTATATTTATTTTTTGAAATTTTTATTTTGAAAATTTTTTTTTTGAATTTTTTTTTCGAATTTTTTATTTTTTTTTGAAAAATTTTCGTTTTGAATTTTTTTTTTATTTTTTTGAAAATGAATTTTTTTTGAATTTTTTTTAAATTTTTTATCTTTGAAGTTTTTTTTTGAAATTTTTTTCTTTTGAAAATTTGAGGTTTTTTTTTGAATTTTTTTTGAATTTTTTTGAAATTTTTTTGAAATTTTTTTTAAAATTTTTTTTTTGGAATTTTATTTGGAACTATTTTTTTATTTTTTTAAATTTTTTTCTGTTTTTTTTTAATTTTTTTTTGAAAAATTTTCTTATTGAAAATTTTTTAAAAATTTTTTTAAATTTTTTTTTGAAATTTTTTTTTTTAATTTTTTTTTTATTTTATTTTTCGAAATTTTTTTTGAAATTTCCTTGAAATTTTTTTTATTGAAAATTTTTTTTTCCAAATTTTTTTTTTGAATATTTTTTTTATTTTTTGGAAAATTTATTTTTTTTGAAATTTTTTTTTTTATTCTTTATTTTTGAAGTTTTTTTTCGAAATTTTTTTCTTTTGAAAATTTTTTTGAAGTTTTTTTTTTTGAAATTTTTTTTGAATTTTTTTCTCAATCTTTTTGAAATTTTTTTTTGAAATTTTTTTTTGAAATTATTTTTTGGATTTTTTTAAATTTTTTTTTCAATTTTTTGAATTTTTTTTTAAATTTTTTTTATTTTTTTTTTATTTTTTTTTTTTGAAAATTTTTTTTTTATATTTATTTTTTGAATTTTTTTTTTTAAATTTTTTCTTGAAAATTTTTTTTCGAGTTTTCTTTTTGAAAATTTTTTTTTGAATTTTTTTATTTTTTTTTTGATTTTTTTTTACATTTTTTTTTTAATTTTCTTTTTGAAAATTTTTTTTTTCGATTTCTATCTTAATTTTTTTTAAAAACTGTTTTTGAAATTTTTTTTTCTAATTTTTTTTCTAATTTTTTTAAAATTTTTTTAAATTTTTTTAAAAATTTTTTTAAAATTTTTTTTTCAAATATTTTTTTCTAAATTTTTTTCTAAATTTTTTAAAAAATTTTTTAAAATTTTTTTTCGAATTTTTTTTTGAATTTTATTTTTCTTTTTGAAATTTTGTTTTTAATTTTTTTTTTTGAAATTTTTTGAAATTTTTTTTTTATTTTTTTTTTATTTTTTTTTTCTTCAAAAAATTTTTTTGAATTTTTTTTTGAAATTTTTTTTTTGAATTTTTCTTTCTAAATTTTTTTTCTAAATTTTTTTAAAAATTTTTTTATATTTTTTTTTCGAATTTTTTTTGATTTTTTTTTCGAAAAATTTTCGTTTTGAAATTTTTTTGAAATTTTTGTTATATTTTTTTAAGTTTTTTAAAAATTTTTTTGAAATTTTTGTTTTGAAAATTTTTTTTTTGAATTTTTTTTTCGAATTTTTTATTTTTTTTGAAAAATTTTCGTTTTGAAATTTTTTTTTTTATTTTTTTTTTATTTTTTTGAAAATTAATTTTTTTTGAAAATTTTTTTTTTGAAAATTTTGTTTTGAAATTTTTTTTTTTGAAAATTTTGTTTTGAAAATTTTCAAATAAATTTCAAAAACTTTCAAAAAAAATTTCAAAAAAAAATTTTCAGAAAAATTCAAAAAAAATTTCAAAAAAAACTCGAAAAAATAAAACAAAAATTTCAAAAAATTTTTTAAAAACTTAAAAAAATATAACAAAAATTTCAAAAAAATTTCAAAACGAAAATTTTTCGAAAAAAAAAAATCAAAAAAAAATTCGAAAAAAAATTTTAAAAAAATTTAGAAAAAAAATTTAAAAAAAAAATTCAAAAAAAAATTTCAAAAAAAATTTCAAAAAAATTTTTTGAAGAAAAAATAAAAAAAATTAAAAAAAAAATTCAAAAAAAAATTTCAAAAAATTTCAAAAAAAAAATTAAAAACAAAATTTCAAAAAGAAAAAAAAATTCAAAAAAAAATTGGAAAAAAAATTTTAAAAAAATTTTTAAAAAATTTAGAAAAAAATTTAGAAAAAAATATTTGAAAAAAAAATTTAAAAAAAAATTTTAAAAAAATTTAAAAAATTTTTAAAAAAATTAGAAAAAAAAATTAGAAAAAAAAATTAGAAAAAAAAATTTCAAAAACAGTTTTAAAAAAAATTCAGAAAAAAATCGAAAAAAAAAATTCAAAAACAAAAATTTTCAAAAAAAAAATGTAAAAAAAAAATCAAAAAAAAAATTTAAAAAAAATTCAAAAAAAAAATTTCAAAAAGAAAACTCGAAAAAAAATTTTCAAGAAAAAATTTAAAAAAAAAATTAAAAAAATAAATATAAAAAAAAATTAAAAAAAAAATAAAAAATAAAAAAAAAATAAAAATTTTTTTAAAAAATTCAAAAAATAAAAAAAAAAATTAAAAAAAATCCAAAAAAAAATTCCAAAAAGTAATTTCAAAAAAAAATTTCAAAAAGATTGAAAAAAAAATTCAAAAAAAATTTCAAAAAAAAAATCCAAAAAAAATTTCAAAAAAAAACTTCAAAAAAATTTTCAAAAGAAAAAAATTTCGAAAAAAAACTTCAAAAATAAAAAATAAAAAAAAAATTTCAAAAAAAATTAATTTTCCAAAAAATAAAAAAAATATTCAAAAAAAAAATTTAAAAAAAAAATTTCGAAAAAAAATTTAAAAAAATTTAAAAAAAATTTTCAATAAGAAAATTTTTCAAAAAAAAAATAAAAAAAAAACAAAAAAAATTTTAAAAAATTAAAAAATAGTTCCAAAAAAAATTCCAAAAAAAAATTTTAAAAAAAATTTCAAAAAAATTGAAGAAAAATTCAAAAAAAATTTCAAAAAAAAACCTCAAATTTTCAAAAGAAAAAAATTTCAAAAAAAAACTTCAAAGATAAAAAATTAAAAAAAAATTCAAAAAAAATTAATTTTCAAAAAAAAAAAAAATAAAAAATTCGAAAAAAAAATTGAAAAAAAAAATTTTCAAAACAAAAATTTCAAAAAAATTGAAAAAAAATTGAAAAAAAATTTTCAAAACAAAATTTTCAAAAAAAAAAATTTTCAAAAAAAATTAATTTTCAAAAAAATCAAAAAAAAAATTCAAAACGAAAATTTTTCAAAAAAAATAAAAATAAAAAAATTCGAAAAAAAAATTCAAAAAAAAAATATTCAAAAAATAAATTTCGAAAAAAATTTCGAAAAAAAAATTTTCAATAAAAAAAAATTCAAAAAAATTTTCGAAAAAAAAAGTTTAAAAAAAAAAATTCAAAAAAAAATTTAAAATTTTTTTTAAAAAAATAGAAAAAGAATTCAAAAAAAAATTTCAAAACAAAATTTTCAAAAAAAAAATTTTCAAAAAAAATAAATTTTCAAAAAAATAAAAAAAATTTCAAAACGAAAATTTTTCAAAAAAAATAAAAATAAAAAAATTCGAAAAAAAAATTCAAAAAAAAAAATTTCAAAAAAAAAATTTCGAAAAAAATTAAAAAAAAAAATACAAAAAAAATTTAAAAAAAAACTCCAAAAAAATTTTCAAAAGAAAAAATTTCCAAAAAAATTGAAAAAAAATTCAAAAAAAAGTTTTTTTTTTTGAATTTTTTTTTGAATTTTTTTTCAATCTTTTTGAAATTTTTTTTGAAATTATTTTTTGGAATTTTTTTTCGATTTTTTTTTTAATTTTTTTTTAATTTTTTGAAATTTTTTTTTCGATTTTTTTTTGAAAATTTTTTTTGAATTTTTTTTGAATTCTTTTTCAATTTTTTTTGGAAATTTTTTTTTTTTGAAAATTTTTTTGAAGTTTTTTTTTTAATTTTTTTTGTATTTTTTTTTGAAATTTTTTTCGATATTTTTTTTTTGAAAATTTTTTTTTTGAATTTTTTTTTCGAATTTTTTTATTTTTATTTTTTTTGAAAAATTTTCGTTTTGAAATTTTTTAAATTTTTTTGAAAATTTATTTTTTTTGAAAATTTTTTTTTTGAAAATTTTGTTTTGAAAATTTTTTTTGAATTCTTTTTCTATTTTTTTAAAAAAAATTTTAAATTTTTTTTTGAAATTTTTCTTTAAAATTTTTTTTTTCGAAAATTTTTTCGAATTTTTTTTTATTGAAAATTTTTTTTTCGAAATTTTTTTCGAAATTTATTTTTTTAAAAATTTTTTTTTGAATTTTTTTTTTGAATTTTTTTATTTTTATTTTTTTTGAAAAATTTTCGTTTTGAATTTTTTTTTTGATTTTTTTTCATTTTTTTGAAAATAAATTTTTTTTGAAAATTTTTTTTTTGAAAATTTTGTTTTGAAAATTTTTTTTCAATTTTTTTTTCAATTTTTTTGAAATTTTTTTTTGAAAATTTTTTTTGGAATTTTTTTTTGGAATTTTTTTTTGGAATTTTTTTTTGGAATTTTTTTTTATTATTTTTTTATTTTTTTAAATTTTTTTTTTGAAATTTTTTTTTTATATTTATTTTTTGAAATTATTGTTTTGAAAATTTTTTTTTTGAATTTTTTTTTCGAATTTTTAATTTTTATTTTTTTTGAAAAATTTTCGTTGAATTTTTTTTTTATTTTTTTGAAAATTAATTTTTTTTGAATTTTTTTTTAATTTTTTATCTTTGAAGTTTTTTTTTGAAATTTTTTTCTTTTGAAAATTTGAAGTTTTTTTTTGAAATTTTTTTTGAATTTTTTTTCAATTTTTTTGAAATTTTTTTTAAAATTTTTTTTTGGAATTTTTTTTGGAACTATTTTTTAATTTTTTTAAATTTTTTTTTGTTTTTTTTTTATTTTTTTTTTGAAAAATTTTCTTATTGAAAATTTTTTTAAAATTTTTTTAAATTTTTTTTTGAAATTTTTTTTTTTAATTTTTTTTTATTTTATTTTTCGATTTTTTTTTTTAAATTTCCTTGAAATTTTTTTTATTGAAAATTTTTTTTTCGAAATTTTTTTTTAATATTTTTTTTATTTTTTTGAAAATTAATTTTTTTTGAATTTTTTTTTTATTTTTTATTTTTGAAGTTTTTTTTCGAAATTTTTTTTGTATTTTTTTTTGAAATTTTTTTCGAAATTTTTGTTTTGAAAATTTTTTTTTTGAATTTTTTTTTCGAATTTTTTATTTTTTTTGAAAAATTTTCGTTTTGAAATTTTTTTTTTTATTTATTTTTTTATTTTTTTGAAAATTAATTTTTTTTGAAAATTTTTTTTTTGAAAATTTTGTTTTGAAATTTTTTTTTTTGAAAATTTTGTTTTGAAAATTTTCAAATAAATTTCAAAAACTTTCAAAAAAAAATTCAAAAAAAAATTTTCAGAAAAATTCAAAAAAAATTTCAAAAAAAACTCGAAAAAATAAAACAAAAATTTCAAAAAATTTTTTAAAAACTTAAAAAAATATAACAAAAATTTCAAAAAAATTTCAAAACGAAAATTTTTCGAAAAAAAAAATCAAAAAAAAATTCGAAAAAAAATTTTAAAAAAATTTAGAAAAAAAATTAAAAAAAAAAATTCAAAAAAAATTTCAAAAAAAATTTCAAAAAAATTTTTCGAAGAAAAAATAAAAAAAATTAAAAAAAAAATTCAAAAAAAAATTTCAAAAAAAAAATTAAAAACAAAATTTCAAAAAGAAAAAAAAATTCAAAAAAAAATTGGAAAAAAAATTTTAAAAAAATTTTTAAAAAATTTAGAAAAAAATTTAGAAAAAAATATTTGAAAAAAAAATTTAAAAAAAAATTTTAAAAAAAATTAAAAAATTTTTTAAAAAATTAGAAAAAAAAATTAGAAAAAAAAATTTCAAAAACAGTTTTAAAAAAAATTCAGAAAAAAGTCGAAAAAAAAAATTCAAAAACAAAAATTTTCAAAAAAAAAATGTAAAAAAAAAATCAAAAAAAAAATTTAAAAAAAATTCAAAAAAAAATTTTCAAAAAGAAAACTCGAAAAAAAATTTTCAAGAAAAAATTTAAAAAAAAAATTAAAAAAATAAATATAAAAAAAAAATTAAAAAAAAAATAAAAAATAAAAAAAAAATAAAAAAATTTTTAAAAAATTCAAAAAATAAAAAAAAAAATAAAAAAAAATCCAAAAAAAAATTCCAAAAAGTAATTTCAAAAAAAAATTTCAAAAAGATTGAAAAAAAAATTCAAAAAAAATTTCAAAAAAAAAATCCAAAAAAAATTTCAAAAAAAAACTTCAAAAAAATTTTCAAAAGAAAAAAATTTCGAAAAAAAACTTCAAAAATGAAAAATAAAAAAAAAATTTCAAAAAAAATTAATTTTCCAAAAAATAAAAAAAATATTCAAAAAAAAAATTTAAAAAAAAAATTTCAAAAAAAAATTTAAAAAAATTTAAAAAAAATTTTCAATAAGAAAATTTTTCAAAAAAAAAATAAAAAAAAAACAAAAAAAATTTTAAAAAATTAAAAAATAGTTCCAAAAAAAATTCCAAAAAAAAATTTTAAAAAAAATTTCAAAAAAATTGAAGAAAAATTCAAAAAAAATTTCAAAAAAAAACCTCAAATTTTCAAAAGAAAAAAATTTCAAAAAAAAACTTCAAAGATAAAAAATTTAAAAAAAATTCAAAAAAAATTAATTTTCAAAAAAAAAAAAAATTCAAAACGAAAATTTTTCAAAAAAAATAAAAATAAAAAATTCGAAAAAAAATTGAAAAAAAAAATTTTCAAAACAAAAATTTCAAATAAATTGAAAAAAAATTGAAAAAAAATTTTCAAAACAAAATTTTCAAAAAAAAAATTTTCAAAAAAAATTAATTTTCAGAAAAATCAAAAAAAAAAATTCAAAACGAAAATTTTTCAAAAAAAATAAAAATAAAAAAATTCGAAAAAAAAATTCAAAAAAAAAATATTCAAAAAATAAATTTCGAAAAAAATTTCGAAAAAAAAATTTTCAATAAAAAAAAATTCAAAAAAATTTTCGAAAAAAAAAGTTTTAAAAAAAAAATTCAAAAAAAAATTTAAAATTTTTTTTAAAAAAATAGAAAAAGAATTCAAAAAAAAATTTCAAAACAAAATTTTCAAAAAAAAAAATTTTCAAAAAAAATAAATTTTCAAAAAAATAAAAAAAATTTCAAAACGAAAATTTTTCAAAAAAAATAAAAATAAAAAAATTCGAAAAAAAAATTCAAAAAAAAAAATTTCAAAAAAAAAATTTCGAAAAAAATTAAAAAAAAAAAATACAAAAAAAATTTTAAAAAAAACTCCAAAAAAATTTTCAAAAGAAAAAATTTCCAAAAAAATTGAAAAAAAATTCAAAAAAAATTCAAAAAAAAGTTTTTTTTTTTGAATTTTTTTTTGAATTTTTTTTCAATCTTTTTGAATTTTTTTTTGAAATTATTTTTTGGAATTTTTTTTCGATTTTTTTTAAAATTTTTTTTTAATTTTTTGAAATTTTTTTTTCGATTTTTTTTTGAAAATTTTTTTTGAATTTTTTTTGAATTCTTTTTCAATTTTTTTTGGAAATTTTTTTTTTTTGAAAATTTTTTTGAAGTTTTTTTTTAAATTTTTTTTGTATTTTCGTTTTGAAATTTTTTTTATTTTTTTGAAAATTTGTTTTTTTTGAAAATTTTTTTTTTGAAAATTTTGTTTTGAAAATTTTTTTTGAATTCTATTTCTATTTTTTCAAAAAAAATTTTAAATTTTTTTTTGAAATTTTTTTTTTAAATTTTTTTTTTCGAAAATTTTTTTAAATTTTTTTTTATTGAAAATTTTTTTTTCGAAATTTTATTTTTATTTTTTTTTGAAAAATTTTCGTTTTGAATTTTTTTTTGATTTTTTTTTATTTTTTTGAAAATTAATTTTTTTTGAATTTTTTTTTTAATTTTTTATCTTTGAAGTTTTTTTTGAAATTTTTTTCTTTTGAAAATTTGAGGTTTTTTTTTGAAAATTTTTTTGAATTTTTTTTTATTGAAAATTTTTTTTTCGAAATTTTTTTCGAAATTTATTTTTTGAAAATTTTTTTTTTTGAATTTTTTTTCGAATTTTTTTATTTTTATTTTTTTTGAAAAATTTTCGTTTTGAATTTTTTTTTTTGATTTTTTTTTATTTTTTTGAAAATTAATTTTTCTTGAAATTTTTTTTTTTGAAAATTTTGTTTTGAAAATTTTTTTTCAATTTTTTTGAAAATTTTTTTTGGAATTTTTTTTTGGAATTTTTTTTTGGAATTTTTTTTTGGAATTTTTTTTGGATTTTTTTTTTATTATTTTTTTATTTTTTTAAATTTTTTTTTTGAATTTTTTTTTCGAATTTTTTATTTTTTTTTAAAAATTTTCGTTTTGAATTTTTTTTTTATTTTTTTGAAAATTAATTTTTTTTGAATTTTTTTTTAATTTTTTATCTTTGAAGTTTTTTTTTGAAATTTTTTTCTTTTGAAAATTTGAGGTTTTTTTTTTGAATTTTTTTTGAATTTTTTTGAAATTTTTTTGAAATTTTTTTTAAAATTTTTTTTTTGAATTTTATTTGGAACTATTTTTTTATTTTTTTAAATTTTTTTCTGTTTTTTTTAAATTTTTTTTTGAAAAATTTTCTTATTGAAAATTTTTTAAAAATTTTTTTAAATTTTTTTTTGAAATTTTTTTTTTAATTTTTTTTTTATTTTATTTTTCGAAATTTTTTTTGAAATTTCCTTGAAATTTTTTTTATTGAAAATTTTTTTTTCCAATTTTTTTTTTTGAATATTTTTTTTATTTTTTGGAAAATTTATTTTTTTTGAAATTTTTTTTTTTATTCTTTATTTTTGAAGTTTTTTTTCGAAATTTTTTTCTTTTGAAAATTTTTTTGAAGTTTTTTTTTTTGAAATTTTTTTTGAATTTTTTTCTCAATCTTTTTGAAATTTTTTTTTGAAATTTTTTTTTGAAATTATTTTTTGGATTTTTTTAAATTTTTTTTTCAATTTATTGAATTTTTTTTTAAATTTTTTTTATTTTTTTTTTTTTGAAAATTTTTTTTTTATATTTATTTTTTGAATTTTTTTTTTAAATTTTTTCTTGAAAATTTTTTTTTGAGTTTTCTTTTTGAAAATTTTTTTTTGAATTTTTTTTATTTTTTTTTTGATTTTTTTTTACATTTTTTTTTTAATTTTCTTTTTGAAATTTTTTTTTTTCGATTTCTATCTGAATTTTTTTTAAAACTGTTTTTGAAATTTTTTTTTCTAATTTTTTTTCTAATTTTTTTTAAATTTTTTTAAATTTTTTTAAAATTTTTTTTTAAATTTTTTTTTCAAATATTTTTTTCTAAATTTTTTTCTAAATTTTTTAAAAAATTTTTTAAAATTTTTTTTCGAATTTTTTTTTGAATTTTATTTTTCTTTTTGAAATTTTGTTTTTAATTTTTTTTTTTGAAATTTTTTGAAATTTTTTTTTTATTTTTTTTTTATTTTTTTTTTCTTCAAAAAATTTTTTTGAATTTTTTTTTGAAATTTTTTTTTTGAATTTTTCTTTCTAAATTTTTTTTCTAAATTTTTTTAAAAATTTTTTTATATTTTTTTTTCGAATTTTTTTTGATTTTTTTTTCGAAAAATTTTCGTTTTGAAATTTTTTTGAAATTTTTGTTATATTTTTTTAAGTTTTTTAAAAATTTTTTTGAAATTTTTGTTTTGAAAATTTTTTTTTTGAATTTTTTTTTCGAATTTTTTATTTTTTTTGAAAAATTTTCGTTTTGAAATTTTTTTTTTTATTTTTTTTTTATTTTTTTGAAAATTAATTTTTTTTGAAAATTTTTTTTTTGAAAATTTTGTTTTGAAATTTTTTTTTTTGAAAATTTTGTTTTGAAAATTTTCAAATAAATTTCAAAAACTTTCAAAAAAAATTTCAAAAAAAAATTTTCAGAAAAATTCAAAAAAAATTTCAAAAAAAACTCGAAAAAATAAAACAAAAATTTCAAAAAATTTTTTAAAAACTTAAAAAAATATAACAAAAATTTCAAAAAAATTTCAAAACGAAAATTTTTCGAAAAAAAAAAATCAAAAAAAAATTCGAAAAAAAATTTTAAAAAAATTTAGAAAAAAAATTTAAAAAAAAAATTCAAAAAAAAATTTCAAAAAAAATTTCAAAAAAATTTTTTGAAGAAAAAATAAAAAAAATTAAAAAAAAAATTCAAAAAAAAATTTCAAAAAATTTCAAAAAAAAAATTAAAAACAAAATTTCAAAAAGAAAAAAAAATTCAAAAAAAAATTGGAAAAAAAATTTTAAAAAAATTTTTAAAAAATTTAGAAAAAAATTTAGAAAAAAATATTTGAAAAAAAAATTTAAAAAAAAATTTTAAAAAAATTTAAAAAATTTTTAAAAAAATTAGAAAAAAAAATTAGAAAAAAAAATTAGAAAAAAAAATTTCAAAAACAGTTTTAAAAAAAATTCAGAAAAAAATCGAAAAAAAAAATTCAAAAACAAAAATTTTCAAAAAAAAAATGTAAAAAAAAAATCAAAAAAAAAATTTAAAAAAAATTCAAAAAAAAAATTTCAAAAAGAAAACTCGAAAAAAAATTTTCAAGAAAAAATTTAAAAAAAAAATTAAAAAAATAAATATAAAAAAAAATTAAAAAAAAAATAAAAAATAAAAAAAAAATAAAAATTTTTTTAAAAAATTCAAAAAATAAAAAAAAAAATTAAAAAAAATCCAAAAAAAAATTCCAAAAAGTAATTTCAAAAAAAAATTTCAAAAAGATTGAAAAAAAAATTCAAAAAAAATTTCAAAAAAAAAATCCAAAAAAAATTTCAAAAAAAAACTTCAAAAAAATTTTCAAAAGAAAAAAATTTCGAAAAAAAACTTCAAAAATAAAAAATAAAAAAAAAATTTCAAAAAAAATTAATTTTCCAAAAAATAAAAAAAATATTCAAAAAAAAAATTTAAAAAAAAAATTTCGAAAAAAAATTTAAAAAAATTTAAAAAAAATTTTCAATAAGAAAATTTTTCAAAAAAAAAATAAAAAAAAAACAAAAAAAATTTTAAAAAATTAAAAAATAGTTCCAAAAAAAATTCCAAAAAAAAATTTTAAAAAAAATTTCAAAAAAATTGAAGAAAAATTCAAAAAAAATTTCAAAAAAAAACCTCAAATTTTCAAAAGAAAAAAATTTCAAAAAAAAACTTCAAAGATAAAAAATTAAAAAAAAATTCAAAAAAAATTAATTTTCAAAAAAAAAAAAAATAAAAAATTCGAAAAAAAAATTGAAAAAAAAAATTTTCAAAACAAAAATTTCAAAAAAATTGAAAAAAAATTGAAAAAAAATTTTCAAAACAAAATTTTCAAAAAAAAAAATTTTCAAAAAAAATTAATTTTCAAAAAAATCAAAAAAAAAATTCAAAACGAAAATTTTTCAAAAAAAATAAAAATAAAAAAATTCGAAAAAAAAATTCAAAAAAAAAATATTCAAAAAATAAATTTCGAAAAAAATTTCGAAAAAAAAATTTTCAATAAAAAAAAATTCAAAAAAATTTTCGAAAAAAAAAGTTTAAAAAAAAAAATTCAAAAAAAAATTTAAAATTTTTTTTAAAAAAATAGAAAAAGAATTCAAAAAAAAATTTCAAAACAAAATTTTCAAAAAAAAAATTTTCAAAAAAAATAAATTTTCAAAAAAATAAAAAAAATTTCAAAACGAAAATTTTTCAAAAAAAATAAAAATAAAAAAATTCGAAAAAAAAATTCAAAAAAAAAAATTTCAAAAAAAAAATTTCGAAAAAAATTAAAAAAAAAAATACAAAAAAAATTTAAAAAAAAACTCCAAAAAAATTTTCAAAAGAAAAAATTTCCAAAAAAATTGAAAAAAAATTCAAAAAAAAGTTTTTTTTTTTGAATTTTTTTTTGAATTTTTTTTCAATCTTTTTGAAATTTTTTTTGAAATTATTTTTTGGAATTTTTTTTCGATTTTTTTTTTAATTTTTTTTTAATTTTTTGAAATTTTTTTTTCGATTTTTTTTTGAAAATTTTTTTTGAATTTTTTTTGAATTCTTTTTCAATTTTTTTTGGAAATTTTTTTTTTTTGAAAATTTTTTTGAAGTTTTTTTTTTAATTTTTTTTGTATTTTTTTTTGAAATTTTTTTCGATATTTTTTTTTTGAAAATTTTTTTTTTGAATTTTTTTTTCGAATTTTTTTATTTTTATTTTTTTTGAAAAATTTTCGTTTTGAAATTTTTTAAATTTTTTTGAAAATTTATTTTTTTTGAAAATTTTTTTTTTGAAAATTTTGTTTTGAAAATTTTTTTTGAATTCTTTTTCTATTTTTTTAAAAAAAATTTTAAATTTTTTTTTGAAATTTTTCTTTAAAATTTTTTTTTTCGAAAATTTTTTCGAATTTTTTTTTATTGAAAATTTTTTTTTCGAAATTTTTTTCGAAATTTATTTTTTTAAAAATTTTTTTTTGAATTTTTTTTTTGAATTTTTTTATTTTTATTTTTTTTGAAAAATTTTCGTTTTGAATTTTTTTTTTGATTTTTTTTCATTTTTTTGAAAATAAATTTTTTTTGAAAATTTTTTTTTTGAAAATTTTGTTTTGAAAATTTTTTTTCAATTTTTTTTTCAATTTTTTTGAAATTTTTTTTTGAAAATTTTTTTTGGAATTTTTTTTTGGAATTTTTTTTTGGAATTTTTTTTTGGAATTTTTTTTTATTATTTTTTTATTTTTTTAAATTTTTTTTTTGAAATTTTTTTTTTATATTTATTTTTTGAAATTATTGTTTTGAAAATTTTTTTTTTGAATTTTTTTTTCGAATTTTTAATTTTTATTTTTTTTGAAAAATTTTCGTTGAATTTTTTTTTTATTTTTTTGAAAATTAATTTTTTTTGAATTTTTTTTTAATTTTTTATCTTTGAAGTTTTTTTTTGAAATTTTTTTCTTTTGAAAATTTGAAGTTTTTTTTTGAAATTTTTTTTGAATTTTTTTTCAATTTTTTTGAAATTTTTTTTAAAATTTTTTTTTGGAATTTTTTTTGGAACTATTTTTTAATTTTTTTAAATTTTTTTTTGTTTTTTTTTTATTTTTTTTTTGAAAAATTTTCTTATTGAAAATTTTTTTAAAATTTTTTTAAATTTTTTTTTGAAATTTTTTTTTTTAATTTTTTTTTATTTTATTTTTCGATTTTTTTTTTTAAATTTCCTTGAAATTTTTTTTATTGAAAATTTTTTTTTCGAAATTTTTTTTTAATATTTTTTTTATTTTTTTGAAAATTAATTTTTTTTGAATTTTTTTTTTATTTTTTATTTTTGAAGTTTTTTTTCGAAATTTTTTTTGTATTTTTTTTTGAAATTTTTTTCGAAATTTTTGTTTTGAAAATTTTTTTTTTGAATTTTTTTTTCGAATTTTTTATTTTTTTTGAAAAATTTTCGTTTTGAAATTTTTTTTTTTATTTATTTTTTTATTTTTTTGAAAATTAATTTTTTTTGAAAATTTTTTTTTTGAAAATTTTGTTTTGAAATTTTTTTTTTTGAAAATTTTGTTTTGAAAATTTTCAAATAAATTTCAAAAACTTTCAAAAAAAAATTCAAAAAAAAATTTTCAGAAAAATTCAAAAAAAATTTCAAAAAAAACTCGAAAAAATAAAACAAAAATTTCAAAAAATTTTTTAAAAACTTAAAAAAATATAACAAAAATTTCAAAAAAATTTCAAAACGAAAATTTTTCGAAAAAAAAAATCAAAAAAAAATTCGAAAAAAAATTTTAAAAAAATTTAGAAAAAAAATTAAAAAAAAAAATTCAAAAAAAATTTCAAAAAAAATTTCAAAAAAATTTTTCGAAGAAAAAATAAAAAAAATTAAAAAAAAAATTCAAAAAAAAATTTCAAAAAAAAAATTAAAAACAAAATTTCAAAAAGAAAAAAAAATTCAAAAAAAAATTGGAAAAAAAATTTTAAAAAAATTTTTAAAAAATTTAGAAAAAAATTTAGAAAAAAATATTTGAAAAAAAAATTTAAAAAAAAATTTTAAAAAAAATTAAAAAATTTTTTAAAAAATTAGAAAAAAAAATTAGAAAAAAAAATTTCAAAAACAGTTTTAAAAAAAATTCAGAAAAAAGTCGAAAAAAAAAATTCAAAAACAAAAATTTTCAAAAAAAAAATGTAAAAAAAAAATCAAAAAAAAAATTTAAAAAAAATTCAAAAAAAAATTTTCAAAAAGAAAACTCGAAAAAAAATTTTCAAGAAAAAATTTAAAAAAAAAATTAAAAAAATAAATATAAAAAAAAAATTAAAAAAAAAATAAAAAATAAAAAAAAAATAAAAAAATTTTTAAAAAATTCAAAAAATAAAAAAAAAAATTAAAAAAAATCCAAAAAAAAATTCCAAAAAGTAATTTCAAAAAAAAATTTCAAAAAGATTGAAAAAAAAATTCAAAAAAAATTTCAAAAAAAAAATCCAAAAAAAATTTCAAAAAAAAACTTCAAAAAAATTTTCAAAAGAAAAAAATTTCGAAAAAAAACTTCAAAAATAAAAAATAAAAAAAAAATTTCAAAAAAAATTAATTTTCCAAAAAATAAAAAAAATATTCAAAAAAAAAATTTAAAAAAAAAATTTCAAAAAAAAATTTAAAAAAATTTAAAAAAAATTTTCAATAAGAAAATTTTTCAAAAAAAAAAATAAAAAAAAAACAAAAAAAATTTTAAAAAATTAAAAAATAGTTCCAAAAAAAATTCCAAAAAAAAATTTTAAAAAAAATTTCAAAAAAATTGAAGAAAAATTCAAAAAAAATTTCAAAAAAAAACCTCAAATTTTCAAAAGAAAAAAATTTCAAAAAAAAACTTCAAAGATAAAAAATTTAAAAAAAATTCAAAAAAAATTAATTTTCAAAAAAAAAAAAAATTCAAAACGAAAATTTTTCAAAAAAAATAAAAATAAAAAATTCGAAAAAAAATTGAAAAAAAAAATTTTCAAAACAAAAATTTCAAATAAATTGAAAAAAAATTGAAAAAAAATTTTCAAAACAAAATTTTCAAAAAAAAAATTTTCAAAAAAAATTAATTTTCAGAAAAATCAAAAAAAAAAATTCAAAACGAAAATTTTTCAAAAAAAATAAAAATAAAAAAATTCGAAAAAAAAATTCAAAAAAAAAATATTCAAAAAATAAATTTCGAAAAAAATTTCGAAAAAAAAATTTTCAATAAAAAAAAATTCAAAAAAATTTTCGAAAAAAAAAGTTTTAAAAAAAAAATTCAAAAAAAAATTTAAAATTTTTTTTAAAAAAATAGAAAAAGAATTCAAAAAAAAATTTCAAAACAAAATTTTCAAAAAAAAAAATTTTCAAAAAAAATAAATTTTCAAAAAAATAAAAAAAATTTCAAAACGAAAATTTTTCAAAAAAAATAAAAATAAAAAAATTCGAAAAAAAAATTCAAAAAAAAAAATTTCAAAAAAAAAATTTCGAAAAAAATTAAAAAAAAAAAATACAAAAAAAATTTTAAAAAAAACTCCAAAAAAATTTTCAAAAGAAAAAATTTCCAAAAAAATTGAAAAAAAATTCAAAAAAAATTCAAAAAAAAGTTTTTTTTTTTGAATTTTTTTTTGAATTTTTTTTCAATCTTTTTGAATTTTTTTTTGAAATTATTTTTTGGAATTTTTTTTCGATTTTTTTTAAAATTTTTTTTTAATTTTTTGAAATTTTTTTTTCGATTTTTTTTTGAAAATTTTTTTTGAATTTTTTTTGAATTCTTTTTCAATTTTTTTTGGAAATTTTTTTTTTTTGAAAATTTTTTTGAAGTTTTTTTTTAAATTTTTTTTGTATTTTCGTTTTGAAATTTTTTTTATTTTTTTGAAAATTTGTTTTTTTTGAAAATTTTTTTTTTGAAAATTTTGTTTTGAAAATTTTTTTTGAATTCTATTTCTATTTTTTCAAAAAAAATTTTAAATTTTTTTTTGAAATTTTTTTTTTAAATTTTTTTTTTCGAAAATTTTTTTAAATTTTTTTTTATTGAAAATTTTTTTTTCGAAATTTTATTTTTATTTTTTTTTGAAAAATTTTCGTTTTGAATTTTTTTTTGATTTTTTTTTATTTTTTTGAAAATTAATTTTTTTTGAATTTTTTTTTTAATTTTTTATCTTTGAAGTTTTTTTTGAAATTTTTTTCTTTTGAAAATTTGAGGTTTTTTTTTGAAAATTTTTTTGAATTTTTTTTTATTGAAAATTTTTTTTTCGAAATTTTTTTCGAAATTTATTTTTTGAAAATTTTTTTTTTTGAATTTTTTTTCGAATTTTTTTATTTTTATTTTTTTTGAAAAATTTTCGTTTTGAATTTTTTTTTTTGATTTTTTTTTATTTTTTTGAAAATTAATTTTTCTTGAAATTTTTTTTTTTGAAAATTTTGTTTTGAAAATTTTTTTTCAATTTTTTTGAAAATTTTTTTTGGAATTTTTTTTTGGAATTTTTTTTTGGAATTTTTTTTTGGAATTTTTTTTGGATTTTTTTTTTATTATTTTTTTATTTTTTTAAATTTTTTTTTTGAATTTTTTTTTCGAATTTTTTATTTTTTTTTAAAAATTTTCGTTTTGAATTTTTTTTTTATTTTTTTGAAAATTAATTTTTTTTGAATTTTTTTTTAATTTTTTATCTTTGAAGTTTTTTTTTGAAATTTTTTTCTTTTGAAAATTTGAGGTTTTTTTTTTGAATTTTTTTTGAATTTTTTTGAAATTTTTTTGAAATTTTTTTTAAAATTTTTTTTTTGAATTTTATTTGGAACTATTTTTTTATTTTTTTAAATTTTTTTCTGTTTTTTTTAAATTTTTTTTTGAAAAATTTTCTTATTGAAAATTTTTTAAAAATTTTTTTAAATTTTTTTTTGAAATTTTTTTTTTAATTTTTTTTTTATTTTATTTTTCGAAATTTTTTTTGAAATTTCCTTGAAATTTTTTTTATTGAAAATTTTTTTTTCCAATTTTTTTTTTTGAATATTTTTTTTATTTTTTGGAAAATTTATTTTTTTTGAAATTTTTTTTTTTATTCTTTATTTTTGAAGTTTTTTTTCGAAATTTTTTTCTTTTGAAAATTTTTTTGAAGTTTTTTTTTTTGAAATTTTTTTTGAATTTTTTTCTCAATCTTTTTGAAATTTTTTTTTGAAATTTTTTTTTGAAATTATTTTTTGGATTTTTTTAAATTTTTTTTTCAATTTATTGAATTTTTTTTTAAATTTTTTTTATTTTTTTTTTTTTGAAAATTTTTTTTTTATATTTATTTTTTGAATTTTTTTTTTAAATTTTTTCTTGAAAATTTTTTTTTGAGTTTTCTTTTTGAAAATTTTTTTTTGAATTTTTTTTATTTTTTTTTTGATTTTTTTTTACATTTTTTTTTTAATTTTCTTTTTGAAATTTTTTTTTTTCGATTTCTATCTGAATTTTTTTTAAAACTGTTTTTGAAATTTTTTTTTCTAATTTTTTTTCTAATTTTTTTTAAATTTTTTAAAATTTTTTTAAAATTTTTTTTTAAATTTTTTTTTCAAATATTTTTTTCTAAATTTTTTTCTAAATTTTTTAAAAAATTTTTTAAAATTTTTTTTCGAATTTTTTTTTGAATTTTTTTTTTCTTTTTGAAATTTTGTTTTTAATTTTTTTTTTGAAATTTTTTGAAATTTTTTTTTGATTTTTTTTTTATTTTTTTTTTCTTCAAAAAATTTTTTTGAATTTTTTTTTGAAATTTTTTTTTTGAATTTTTCTTTCTAAATTTTTTTTCTAAATTTTTTTAAAAATTTTTTTATATTTTTTTTTCGAATTTTTTTTTGATTTTTTTTTCGAAAAATTTTCGTTTTGAAATTTTTTTTTTTATTTTTTTTTTATTTTTTTGAAAATTAATTTTTTTTGAAAATTTTTTTTTTGAAAATTTTGTTTTGAAATTTTTTTTTTTGAAAATTTTGTTTTGAAAATTTTCAAATAAATTTCAAAAACTTTCAAAAAAAAATTCAAAAAAAAATTTTCAGAAAAATTCAAAGAAAATTTCAAAAAAAACTCGAAAAAATAAAACAAAAATTTCAAAAAATTTTTTAAAAACTTAAAAAAATATAACAAAAATTTCAAAAAAATTTCAAAACGAAAATTTTTCGAAAAAAAAAATCAAAAAAAAATTCGAAAAAAAATTTTAAAAAAATTTAGAAAAAAAATTAAAAAAAAAATTCAAAAAAAAATTTCAAAAAAAATTTCAAAAAAATTTTTTGAAGAAAAAATAAAAAAAAATTAAAAAAAAATTCAAAAAAAAATTTCAAAAAATTTCAAAAAAAAAATTAAAAACAAAATTTCAAAAAGAAAAAAAAAATTCAAAAAAAAATTGGAAAAAAAATTTTAAAAAAATTTTTAAAAAATTTAGAAAAAAATTTAGAAAAAAATATTTGAAAAAAAAATTTAAAAAAAAATTTTAAAAAAATTTAAAAAATTTTTAAAAAAATTAGAAAAAAAAATTAGAAAAAAAAATTTCAAAAACAGTTTTAAAAAAAATTCAGAAAAAAATCGAAAAAAAAAATTCAAAAACAAAAATTTTCAAAAAAAAAAATGTAAAAAAAAATCAAAAAAAAAATTTAAAAAAAATTCAAAAAAAAATTTTCAAAAAGAAAACTCGAAAAAAAATTTTCAAGAAAAAATTTAAAAAAAAAATTAAAAAAATAAATATAAAAAAAAATTTAAAAAAAAATGAAAAATAAAAAAAAAATAAAAATTTTTTTAAAAAATTCAAAAAATAAAAAAAAAAATTAAAAAAAATCCAAAAAAAAATTCCAAAAAGTAATTTCAAAAAAAAATTTCAAAAAGATTGAAAAAAAAATTCAAAAAAAATTTCAAAAAAAAAATCCAAAAAAAATTTCAAAAAAAAACTTCAAAAAAATTTTCAAAAGAAAAAAATTTCGAAAAAAAACTTCAAAAATAAAAAATAAAAAAAAAAATTTCAAAAAAAATTAATTTTCCAAAAAATAAAAAAAATATTCAAAAAAAAAATTTAAAAAAAAAATTTCAAAAAAAAATTTAAAAAAATTTCAAAAAAATTTTCAATAAGAAAATTTTTCAAAAAAAAAATAAAAAAAAAACAAAAAAAATTTTAAAAAATTAAAAAATAGTTCTAAAAAAAATTCCAAAAAAAAATTTTTAAAAAAATTTCAAAAAAATTGAAGAAAAATTCAAAAAAAATTTCAAAAAAAAACCTCAAATTTTCAAAAGAAAAAAATTAAAAAAAAAAACTTCAAAGATAAAAAATTAAAAAAAAATTCAAAAAAAATTAATTTTCAAAAAAAAAAAAAAAAATTCGAAACGAAAATTTTTCAAAAAATAAATAAAAATAAAAAATTCGAAAAAAAAATTGAAAAAAAAAATTTTCAAAACAAAAATTTCAAAAAAATTGAAAAAAAATTGAAAAAAAATTTTCAAAACAAAATTTTCAAAAAAAAAATTTTCAAAAAAAATTAATTTTCAAAAAAATCAAAAAAAAAATTCAAAACGAAAATTTTTCAAAAAAAATAAAAATAAAAAAATTCGAAAAAAAAATTCAAAAAAAAAATATTCAAAAAATAAATTTCGAAAAAAATTTCGAAAAAAAAATTTTCAATAAAAAAAAATTCAAAAAAATTTTCGAAAAAAAAAGTTTTAAAAAAAAAATTCAAAAAAAAATTTAAAATTTTTTTTAAAAAAATAGAAAAAGAATTCAAAAAAAAATTTCAAAACAAAATTTTCAAAAAAAAAATTTTCAAAAAAAATAAATTTTCAAAAAAATAAAAAAAATTTCAAAACGAAAATTTTTCAAAAAAAATAAAAATAAAAAAATTCGAAAAAAAAATTCAAAAAAAAAAAATTTCAAAAAAAAAATTTCGAAAAAAATTAAAAAAAAAAAATACAAAAAAAATTTTAAAAAAAACTCCAAAAAAATTTTCAAAAGAAAAAATTTCCAAAAAAATTGAAAAAAAATTCAAAAAAAATTCAAAAAAAAGTTTTTTTTTTTGAATTTTTTTTTGAATTTTTTTTCAATCTTTTTGAAATTTTTTTTGAAATTATTTTTTGGAATTTTTTTTCGATTTTTTTTTAAATTTTTTTTTAATTTTTTGAAAGTTTTTTTTTAATTTTTTTTGTATTTTTTTTTGAAATTTTTTTCGATATTTTTTTTTTGAAAATTTTTTTTTTGAATTTTTTTTTCGAATTTTTTTATTTTTATTTTTTTTGGAAAATTTTCGTTTTGAAATTTTTTTAATTTTTTTGAAAATTTATTTTTTTTGAAAATTTTTTTTTTGAAAATTTTGTTTTGAAAATTTTTTTTGAATTCTTTTTCTATTTTTTTTAAAAAAATTTTAAATTTTTTTTTGAAATTTTTTTTTAAAATTTTTTTTTTCGAAAGTTTTTTCGAATTTTTTTTTATTGAAAATTTTTTTTTCGAAATTTTTTTCGAAATTTATTTTTTTAAAAATTTTTTTTTGAATTTTTTTTTTGAATTTTTTTATTTTTATTTTTTTTGAAAAATTTTCGTTTTGAATTTTTTTTTTGATTTTTTTTCATTTTTTTGAAAATAAATTTTTTTTGAAAATTTTTTTTTTGAAAATTTTGTTTTGAAAATTTTTTTTCAATTTTTTTTTCAATTTTTTTGAAATTTTTTTTTGAAAATTTTTTTTGGAATTTTTTTTTGGAATTTTTTTTGGAATTTTTTTTGGAATTTTTTTTTATTGTTTTTTTATTTTTTTAAATTTTTTTTTTGAAAATTTTTTTTTATATTTATTTTTTGAAATTTTTGTTTTGAAAATTTTTTTTTTGAATTTTTTTTTCGAATTTTTTATTTTTATTTTTTTTGAAAAATTTTCGTTTTGAATTTTTTTTTTATTTTTTTGAAAATTAATTTTTTTTGAATTTTTTTTTAATTTTTTATCTTTGAAGTTTTTTTTTGAAATTTTTTTCTTTTGAAAATTTGAAGTTTTTTTTTGAAATTTTTTTTGAATTTTTTTTCAATTTTTTTGAAATTTTTTTTAAAATTTTTTTTGGAATTTTTTTTGGAACTATTTTTTAATTTTTTAAAATTTTTTTTTGTTTTTTTTTTATTTTTTTTTTGAAAAATTTTCTTATTGAAAATTTTTTTAAAATTTTTTTAAATTTTTTTTTGAAATTTTTTTTTTTAATTTTTTTTTATTTTATTTTTCGAATTTTTTTTTTAAATTTCCTTGAAATTTTTTTTATTGAAAATTTTTTTTTCGAAATTTTTTTTTTAATATTTTTTTTATTTTTTTGAAAATTAATTTTTTTTGAATTTTTTTTTATTTTTTATTTTTGAAGTTTTTTTTCGAAATTTTTTTTGTATTTTTTTTTGAAATTTTTTTCGAAATTTTTTTTTTGAAAATTTTTTTTTGTGAATTTTTTTTTCGATTTTTTTTATTTTTATTTTTTTTGAAAAATTTTCGTTGAAATTTTTTTTATTTTTTTGAAAATTTATTTTTTTTGAAAATTTTTTTTTTGAAAATTTTGTTTTGAAAATTTTTTTTGAATTCTTTTTCTATTTTTTCAAAAAAAATTTTAAATTTTTTTTTGAAATTTTTTTTTTAAATTTTTTTTTTCGAAAATTTTTTTAAATTTTTTTTCATTGAAAATTTTTTTTTCGAAATTTTTTTCGAAATTTATTTTTCGAAAAATTTTTTTTTGAATTTTTTTTTCGAATTTTATTTTTATTTTTTTTTGAAAAATTTTCGTTTTGAATTTTTTTTTGATTTTTTTTTATTTTTTTGAAAATTAATTTTTTTTGAATTTTTTTTTTAATTTTTTATCTTTGAAGTTTTTTTTGAAATTTTTTTCTTTTGAAAATTTGAGGTTTTTTTTTGAAATTTTTTTTGAATTTTTTTTCAATTTTTTTGAAATTTTTTTTAAAATTTTTTTTTGGAATTTTTTTTGGAACTATTTTTTAATTTTTTTTTGTTTTTTTTTATTTTTTTTTGAAAAATTTTCTTATTGAAAATTTTTTTAAAATTTTTTTTGAAATTTTTTTGAAATTTTTTTTTATTTTTTTCTTCGAAAATTTTTTTGAAATTTCCTTGAAATTTTTTTTATTGAAAATTTTTTTTTCGAAATTTTTTAGTTTTTTTTTTGAAATTTTTTTTGAATTTTTTTTCAATCTTTTTGAAATTTTTTTTTGAAATTAATTTTTGGAATTTTTTTTGGATTTTTTTTAAAAATTTTTTTAAATTTTTTGAAATTTTTTTTCGATTTTTTTTTTGAAATTTTTTTTTTTAAATTTTTTTGAATTTTTTTTCAATTTTTTTTGGAATTTTTTTTCTTTTGAAAATTTTTTTGACGTTTTTTTAAAAAATTTTTTTGAATTTTTTTTTGAAATTTTTTCCGAAATTTATTTTGAGAATATTTTTTTTTTGAATTTTTTTTTCGAATTTTTTTATTTTTATTTTTTTTGAAAAATTTTTGTTTTGAAATTTTTTTTATTTTTTTGAAAATTAATTTTTTTTCAATTTTTTTTTTTGAAATTTTGTTTTGAAAATTTTTTTTGAATTTTTTTCTATTTTTTTAAAAAAAATTTTAAATTTTTTTTGAAATTTCTTTTTAATTTTTCATTTTTGAAGTTTTTTTTCGAAATTTTTTTCTTTTGAAAATTTTTTTGAAGTTTTTTTTTTGAAATTTTTTTTAAAATTTTTTTTCAATCTTTTTGAAATTTTTTTTCGAAATTATTTTTTGGAATTTTTTTTGGATTTTTTTATAAATTTTTTTTTAATTTTTTGAAAATTTTTTTTCAATTTTTTTTTCAATTTTTTTGAAATTTTTTTTTGAAAATTTTTTTTTGGAATTTTTTTTTCGAATTTTTTATTTTTATTTTTTTTGAAAAATTTTCGTTTTTAATTTTTTTTTATTTTTTTGAAAATTAATTTTTTTTGAATTTTTTTTTAATTTTTTATCTTTGAAGTTTTTTTTTTGAAATTTTTTTCTTTTGAAAATTTGAGGTTTTTTTTTGAATTTTTTTTTGAATTTTTTTTAAATTTTTTTGAAATTTTTTTTAAAATTTTTTTTTGGAATTTTTTTTGGAACTATTTTTTAATTGTTTTAAATTTTTTTTTGTTTTTTTTTTTATTTTTTTTTTGAAAAATTTTCTTATTGAAAATTTTTTTAAAATTTTTTTAAATTTTTTTTTGAAATTTTTTTTTTAAATTTTTTTTTTATTTTATTTTTCGAATTTTTTTTTGAAATTTCCTTGAAATTTTTTTTATTGAAAATTTTTTTTTCGAAATTTTTTTTTTGAATATTTTTTTTATTTTTTTGAAAATTTATTTTTTTTGATTTTTTTTTTATTTTTGAAGTTTTTTTTCGAAATTTTTTTTGTATTTTTTTTTGAAATTTTTTTCGAAATTTTTTTTTTGAAAATTTTTTTTTGTGAATTTTTTTTTCGAATTTTTTTATTTTTATTTTTTTTGAAAAATTTTCGTTTTGAAATTTTTTTTATTTTTTTGAAAATTTATTTTTTTTGAAAATTTTTTTTTTGAAAATTTTGTTTTGAAAATTTTTTTTGAATTCTTTTTCTATTTTTTCAAAAAAAATTTTAAATTTTTTTTTGAAATTTTTTTTTTTATTTTTTTTTTTCGAAAATTTTTTTAAATTTTTTTTTATTGAAAATTTTTTTTTCGAAATTTTTTTCGAAATTTATTTTTTGAAAATTTTTCTTTTGAATTTTTTTTTCGAATTTTTTTATTTTTATTTTTTTTGAAAAATTTTCGTTTTGAATTTTTTTTTTGATTTTTTTTTATTTTTTTGAAAATTAATTTTTTTTGAAAAATTTTTTTTTGAAAATTTTGTTTTGAAAATTTTTTTTCAATTTTTTTGAAATTTTTTTGAATTTTTTTTTTGAAAATTTTTTTTGGAATTTTTGTTTTGAAAATTATTTTTTTGAATTTTTTTTTCGAATTTTTTATTTTTATTTTTTTTGAAAAATTTTCCTTTTGAATTTTTTTTTATTTTTTTGAAAATTAATTTTTTTTGAATTTTTTTTTAAATTTTTTATCTTTGAAGTTTTTTTTTGAAATTTTTTTCTTTTGAAAATTTGAGGTTTTTTTTTTGAAATTTTTTTTGAATTTTTTTTCAATTTTTTTGAAATTTTTTTTTAAAATTTTTTTTTGGAATTTTTTTTGGAACTATTTTTTAATTTTTTTTTGTTTTTTTTTTATTTTTTTTTGAAAAATTTTCTTATTGAAAATTTTTTTAAAATTTTTTTTTTTAATTTTTTTGAAATTTTTTTTTATTTTTTTCTTCGAAATTTTTTTTGAAATTTCCTTGAAATTTTTTTTATTGAAAATTTTTTTTTCGAAATTTTTTAGTTTTTTTTTTGAAATTTTTTTGAATTTTTTTTCAATCTTTTTGAAATTTTTTTTTGAAATTAATTTTTGGAATTTTTTTTGGATTTTTTTTAAAATTTTTTTTTAATTTTTTGAAATTTTTTTTCGATTTTTTTTTTTGAAAATTTTTTTTTTAAATTTTTTTGAATTTTTTTTAAATTTTTTTTGGAAATTTTTTTCTTTTGAAAATTTTTTTGACGTTTTTTTTAAAAATTTTTTTGAATTTTTTTTTGAAATTTTTTCCGAAATTTATTTTGAGAATATTTTTTTTTGAATTTTTTTTTCGAATTTTTTTATTTTTATTTTTTTTGAAATTTTTTTTATTTTTTTGAAAATAATTTTTTTTTGAATTTTTTTTTTTGAAATTTTGTTTGAAAATTTTTTTTGAATTTTTTTTCTATTTTTTAAAAAAAAAATTTAAATTTTTTTTGAAATTTTTTTTTAATTTTTCATTTTTGAAGTTTTTTTTCGAAATTTTTTTCTTTTGAAAATTTTTTTGAAATTTTTGTTTTGAAAATTTTTTTTTTGAATTTTTTTTTCGAATTTTTTATTTTTTTTGAAAAATTTTCGTTTTGAATTTTTTTTTTGAGTTTTCTTTTATTTTTTTGAAAATTTTTTAAAAATTTTTTTTCTATTTTTTAAAAATTTTTTTTCAAATTTCTTATTTTTGAAGTTTTTTTCGAAATTTTTTTCTTTTGAAAATTTTTTTGAGGTTTTTTTTTGAAATTTTTTTTGAATTTTGTTTCAATTTTTTTGAAATTTTTTTTTGAAAATTTTTTTTGGATTTTTTTTTTTGAATTTTTTTTTTATTATTTTTTTATTTTTGTTTTTTTTAAATTTTTTTTTTGAATTTTTTTTTTATATTTATTTTTTGAAATTTTTTTCGAAATTTATTTTTTGAAAATTTTTTTTTTTAATTTTTTTTTCGAATTTTTTTATTTTTATTTTTTTTGAAAAATTTTCGTTTTGAATTTTTTTTTTGATTTTTTTTTATTTTTTTGAAAATTAATTTTTTTTGAAAATTTTTTTTTTGAAAATTTTGTTTTGAAAATTTTTTTTCAATTTTTTTGAAAATTTTTTTTGGAATTTTTTTTTGGAATTTTTTTTTGGAATTTTTTTTTGGAATTTTTTTTGGATTTTTTTTTTATTATTTTTTTATTTTTTTAAATTTTTTTTTTGAATTTTTTTTTTATATTTATTTTTTGAAATTTTTGTTTTGAAAATTTTTTTTTTGAATTTTTTTTTCGAATTTTTTATTTTTATTTTTTTTGAAAAATTTTCGTTTTGAATTTTTTTTTTATTTTTTTGAAAATTAATTTTTTTTGAATTTTTTTTTTATTTTTTATCTTTGAAATTTTTTTCTTTTGAAAATTTGAGGTTTTTTTTTTTGAATTTTTTTGAAATTTTTTTGAAATTTTTTTTAAAATTTTTTTTTTGGAATTTTTTTTGGAACTATTTTTTTATTTTTTTAAATTTTTTTCTGTTTTTTTTTTATTTTTTTTTGAAAAATTTTCTTATTGAAAATTTTTTAAAAATTTTTTTAAATTTTTTTTTGAAATTTTTTTTTTTAATTTTTTTTGAAATTTCCTTGAAATTTTTTTTATTGAAAATTTTTTTTTCGAAATTTTTTTTTTGAATATTTTTTTTATTTTTTGGAAAATTAATTTTTTTTGAATTTTTTTTTTATTTTTTATTTTTGAAGTTTTTTTTCGAAATTTTTTTCTTTTGAAAATTTTTTTGAAGTTTTTTTTTTTGAATTTTTTTCTCAATCTTTTTGAAATTTTTTTTTGAAATTATTTTTTGGAATTTTTTTTTGGATTTTTTTAAATTTTTTTTTCAATTTTTTGAATTTTTTTAAAAAAATTTTTTAATTTTTTTTTTATTTTTTTTTTTGAAAATTTTTTTTTTATATTTATTTTTTGAATTTTTTTTTTTAATTTTTTCTTGAAAATTTTTTTTCGAGTTTTCTTTTTGAAAATTTTTTTTTGAATTTTTTTTATTTTTTTTTGGATTTTTTTTTACATTTTTTTTTTAATTTTCTTTTTGAAATTTTTTTTTTCGATTTCTATCTGAATTTTTTTTAAAACTGTTTTTGAAATTTTTTTTTCTAATTTTTTTCTAATTTTTTTTAAATTTTTTTAAATTTTTTTAAAAATTTTTTTTTAATTTTTTTTTTCAAATATTTTTTTCTAAATTTTTTTCTAAATTTTTTAAAAAAAATTTTAAAATTTTTTTTCGAATTTTTTTTTGAATTTTTTTTTCTTTTTGAAATTTTGTTTTTAATTTTTTTTTTGAAATTTTTTGAAACTTTTTTTTGATTTTTTTTTTAATTTTTTTTTTTCTTCAAAAAATTTTTTTGAAATTTTTTTTGAAATTTTTTTTTTGAATTTTTTTTTCTAAATTTTTTTTCTAAATTTTTTAAAAAATTTTTTTATATTTTTTTTTCGAATTTTTTTTGATTTTTTTTTCGAAAAATTTTCGTTTTGAAATTTTTTTGAAATTTTTGTTATATTTTTTAAGTTTTTTAAAAAAATTTTTGAAATTTTTGTTTTGAAAATTTTTTTTTTGAATTTTTTTTTCGAATTTTTTATTTTTTTTGAAAAATTTTCGTTTTGAAATTTTTTTTTTTTATTTTTTTTTTATTTTTTTGAAAATTAATTTTTTTTGAAAATTTTTTTTTTGAAAATTTTGTTTTGAAATTTTTTTTTTTGAAAATTTTGTTTTGAAAATTTTCAAATAAATTTCAAAACGAAAATTTTTCGAAAAAAAAAATCAAAAAAAAATTCGAAAAAAAATTTTAAAAAAATTTAGAAAAAAAATTTAAAAAAAAAATTCAAAAAAAAATTTCAAAAAATATTTCAAAAAAATTTTTTGAAGAAAAAATTAAAAAAAATTTAAAAAAAAATTCAAAAAAAAATTTCAAAAAATTTCAAAAAAAAATTAAAAACAAAATTTCAAAAAGAAAAAAAAAATTCAAAAAAAAATTGGAAAAAAAATTTTAAAAAAATTTTTAAAAAATTTAGAAAAAAATTTAGAAAAAAATATTTGAAAAAAAATTTTAAAAAAATTTTTAAAAAAATTTAAAAATTTTTTTAAAAAATTAGAAAAAAAAATTAGAAAAAAAAATTTCAAAAACAGTTTTAAAAAAAATTCAGAAAAAAATCGAAAAAAAAAATTCAAAAACAAAAATTTTCAAAAAAAAAATGTAAAAAAAAATCAAAAAAAAAATAAAAAAAAAATTCAAAAAAAAAATTTCAAAAAGAAAACTCGAAAAAAAATTTTCAAGAAAAAATTAAAAAAAAAAAATTAAAAAAATAAATATAAAAAAAAATTTAAAAAAATAAATAAAAAATAAAAAAAAATAAAAAAAATTTAAAAAAATTCAAAAAATAAAAAAAAAATTTAAAAAAATCCAAAAAAAAATTCCAAAAAATAATTTCAAAAAAAAATTTCAAAAAGATTGAAAAAAAAATTCAAAAAAAAATTCAAAAAAAAACTTCAAAAATAAAAAATAAAAAAAAAATTTCAAAAAAAATTAATTTTCCAAAAAATAAAAAAAATATTCAAAAAAAAAATTAAAAAAAAAAATTTAAAAAAAAAATTTAAAAAAATTTAAAAAAAATTTTCAATAAGAAAATTTTTCAAAAAAAAATAAAAAAAAAACAAAAAAAAATTTAAAAAAATTAAAAAATAGTTCCAAAAAAAATTCCAAAAAAAAATTTTAAAAAAAATTTCAAAAAAATTGAAGAAAAATTCAAAAAAAATTTCAAAAAAAAACCTGAAATTTTCAAAAGAAAAAAATTTCAAAAAAAAACTTCAAAGATAAAAAATTAAAAAAAAATTCAAAAAAAATTAATTTTCAAAAAAATAAAAAAAAAATTCAAAAAAAAAATTTTCAAAAAATAAATTTCGAAAAAAATTTCGAAAAAAAAATTTTCAATAATAAAAAATTCAAAAAAATTTTCGAAAAAAAAAGTCAAAAAAAATTCAAAAAAAAAAGTTTTTTTTTTGAATTTTTTTTTGAATTTTTTTTCAATCTTTTTGAAATTTTTTTTGAAATTATTTTTTGGAATTTTTTTTCGATTTTTTTTTAATTTTTTTTTAATTTTTTGAAATTTTTTTTTCGATTTTTTTTTGAAAATTTTTTTTTGAATTTTTTTTGAATTCTTTTTCAATTTTTTTTGGAATTTTTTTTTTTTTGAAAATTTTTTTGAAGTTTTTTTAAAAATTTTTTTGTATTTTTTTTGAAATTTTTTTCGAAATTTTTTTTTTGAAAATTTTTTTTTTGAATTTTTTTTTCGAATTTTTTTATTTTTATTTTTTTTGAAAAATTTTCGTTTTGAAATTTTTTTTATTTTTTTGAAAATTTATTTTTTTTGAAAATTTTTTTTTTGAAAATTTTGTTTTGAAAATTTTTTTTGAATTCTTTTTCTATTTTTTTAAAAAAAATTTTAAATTTTTTTTTGAAATTTTTTTTTTTAATTTTTTTTTTCGAAAATTTTTTTGAATTTTTTTTTATTGAAAATTTTTTTTTCGAAATTTTTTTCGAAATTTATTTTTTTTTTAATTTTTTTTGAATTTTTTTTTCGAATTTTTTTATTTTTATTTTTTTTGAAAAATTTTCGTTTTGAATTTTTTTTTTGATTTTTTTTCATTTTTTTGAAAATTTTTTTTTTGAAAATTTTGTTTTGAAAATTTTTTTTCAATTTTTTTTTCAATTTTTTTGAAATTTTTTTTTGAAAATTTTTTTTGGAATTTTTTTTTGGAATTTTTTTTTGGAATTTTTTTTGGAATTTTTTTTTATTATTTTTTTATTTTTTTAAATTTTTTTTTGAAAATTTTTTTTTATATTTATTTTTTGAAATTTTTGTTTTGAAAATTTTTTTTTTGAATTTTTTTTTCGAATTTTTTATTTTTATTTTTTTTGAAAAATTTTCGTTTTGAATTTTTTTTTTATTTTTTTGAATTTTTTTAAAAAATTTTATCTTTGAAGTTTTTTTTTGAAATTTTTTTCTTTTGAAAATTTGAGGTTTTTTTTTTGAAATTTTTTTTGAAATTTTTTTCAATTTTTTTGGAATTTTTTTAAAAAATTTTTTTTGGAATTTTTTTTGGAACTATTTTTTAATTTTTTTTAAATTTTTTTTTGTTTTTTTTTATTTTTTTTTGAAAAATTTTCTTATTGAAAATTTTTTAAAAATTTTTTTAAATTTTTTTTTGAAATTTTTTTTTATTTTATTTTTCGAAATTTTTTTGGAAATTTTTTTTATTGAAAATTTTTTTTTCGAAATTTTTTTTTGAATATTTTTTTTATTTTTTTGAAAATTAATTTTTTTTTAAATTTTTTTTTTATTTTTTATTTTTGAAGTTTTTTTTCGAAATTTTTTTTGTATTTTTTTTTGAAATTTTTTTCGAAATTTTTTTTTTGAAAATTTTTTTTTGTGAATTTTTTTTTCGAATTTTTTTATTTTTATTTTTTTTGAAAAATTTTCGTTTTGAAATTTTTTTTATTTTTTTGAAAATTTATTTTTTTTGAAAATTTTTTTTTTGAAAATTTTGTTTTGAAAATTTTTTTTGAATTCTTTTTCAATTTTTTTAAAAAAAATTTTAAATTTTTTTTTGAAATTTTTTTTTAAAATTTTTTTTTTCGAAAATTTCTTTGAATTTTTTTTTATTGAAAATTTTTTTTTCGAAATTTTTTTCGAAATTTATTTTTTGAAAATTTTTTTTTTGAATTTTTTTTTCGAATTTTTTTATTTTTATTTTTTTTGAAAAATTTTCGTTTTGAATTTTTTTTTTTGATTTTTTTTTATTTTTTTGAAAATTAATTTTTCTTGAAATTTTTTTTTTGAAAATTTTGTTTTGAAAATTTTTTTTCAATTTTTTTGAAAATTTTTTTTGGAATTTTTTTTTGGAATTTTTTTTTGGAATTTTTTTTTGGAATTTTTTTTGGATTTTTTTTTTATTATTTTTTTATTTTTTTAAATTTTTTTTTTGAATTTTTTTTTATATTTATTTTTTGAAATTTTTATTTTGAAAATTTTTTTTTGAATTTTTTTTTCGAATTTTTTATTTTTTTTGAAAAATTTTCGTTTTGAATTTTTTTTTTATTTTTTTGAAAATGAATTTTTTTTGAATTTTTTTTTAATTTTTTATCTTTGAAGTTTTTTTTTGAAATTTTTTTCTTTTGAAAATTTGAGGTTTTTTTTTGAATTTTTTTTGAATTTTTTTGAAATTTTTTTGAATTTTTTTTTAAAATTTTTTTTTTGGAATTTTATTTGGAACTATTTTTTTATTTTTTTAAATTTTTTTCTGTTTTTTTTTAATTTTTTTTTGAAAAATTTTCTTATTGAAAATTTTTTAAAAATTTTTTTAAATTTTTTTTTGAAATTTTTTTTTTTAATTTTTTTTTTATTTTATTTTTCGAAATTTTTTTTGAAATTTCCTTGAAATTTTTTTTATTGAAAATTTTTTTTTCCAAATTTTTTTTTTGAATATTTTTTTTATTTTTTGGAAAATTTATTTTTTTTGAATTTTTTTTTTATTCTTTATTTTTGAAGTTTTTTTTCGAAATTTTTTTCTTTTGAAAATTTTTTTGAAGTTTTTTTTTTTTGAAATTTTTTTTGAATTTTTTTCTCAATCTTTTTGAAATTTTTTTTTGAAATTTTTTTTTGAAATTATTTTTTGGATTTTTTTAAATTTTTTTTTCAATTTTTTGAATTTTTTTTTAAATTTTTTTTATTTTTTTTTTATTTTTTTTTTTTTTGAAAATTTTTTTTTTATATTTATTTTTTGAATTTTTTTTTTAAAATTTTTTCTTGAAAATTTTTTTTCGAGTTTTCTTTTTGAAAATTTTTTTTTGAATTTTTTTATTTTTTTTTTGATTTTTTTTTACATTTTTTTTTTAATTTTCTTTTTGAAAATTTTTTTTTTCGATTTCTATCTTAATTTTTTTTAAAAACTGTTTTTGAAATTTTTTTTTCTAATTTTTTTTCTAATTTTTTTTAAATTTTTTTAAATTTTTTTAAAAATTTTTTTTAAATTTTTTTTTCAAATATTTTTTTCTAAATTTTTTTCTAAATTTTTTAAAAAATTTTTTAAAATTTTTTTTCGAATTTTTTTTTGAATTTTATTTTTCTTTTTGAAATTTTGTTTTTAATTTTTTTTTTTGAAATTTTTTGAAATTTTTTTTTTATTTTTTTTTTTATTTTTTTTTTCTTCAAAAAATTTTTTTGAATTTTTTTTTGAAATTTTTTTTTTGAATTTTTTTTTCTAAATTTTTTTTCTAAATTTTTTTAAAAATTTTTTTATATTTTTTTTTCGAATTTTTTTTGATTTTTTTTTCGAAAAATTTTCGTTTTGAAATTTTTTTGAAATTTTTGTTATATTTTTTTAAGTTTTTTAAAAATTTTTTTGAAATTTTTGTTTTGAAAATTTTTTTTTTGAATTTTTTTTTCGAATTTTTTATTTTTTTTGAAAAATTTTCGTTTTGAAATTTTTTTTTTTATTTTTTTTTTATTTTTTTGAAAATTAATTTTTTTTGAAAATTTTTTTTTTGAAAATTTTGTTTTGAAATTTTTTTTTTTGAAAATTTTGTTTTGAAAATTTTCAAATAAATTTCAAAAACTTTCAAAAAAAAATTCAAAAAAAAATTTTCAGAAAAATTCAAAAAAAATTTCAAAAAAAACTCGAAAAAATAAAACAAAAATTTCAAAAAATTTTTTAAAAACTTAAAAAAATATAACAAAAATTTCAAAAAAATTTCAAAACGAAAATTTTTCGAAAAAAAAAAATCAAAAAAAAATTCGAAAAAAAATTTTAAAAAAATTTAGAAAAAAAATTTAAAAAAAAAATTCAAAAAAAAATTTCAAAAAAAATTTCAAAAAAATTTTTTGAAGAAAAAATAAAAAAAATTAAAAAAAAAATTCAAAAAAAAATTTCAAAAAATTTCAAAAAAAAAATTAAAAACAAAATTTCAAAAAGAAAAAAAAATTCAAAAAAAAATTGGAAAAAAAATTTTAAAAAAATTTTTAAAAAATTTAGAAAAAAATTTAGAAAAAAATATTTGAAAAAAAAATTTAAAAAAAAATTTTAAAAAAATTTAAAAAATTTTTAAAAAAATTAGAAAAAAAAATTAGAAAAAAAAATTAGAAAAAAAAATTTCAAAAACAGTTTTAAAAAAAATTCAGAAAAAAATCGAAAAAAAAAATTCAAAAACAAAAATTTTCAAAAAAAAAATGTAAAAAAAAAATCAAAAAAAAAATTTAAAAAAAATTCAAAAAAAAAATTTCAAAAAGAAAACTCGAAAAAAAATTTTCAAGAAAAAATTTTAAAAAAAAATTAAAAAAATAAATATAAAAAAAAATTTTAAAAAAAATAAAAAATAAAAAAAAAATAAAATTTTTTTTAAAAAATTCAAAAAATAAAAAAAAAAATTAAAAAAAATCCAAAAAAAAATTCCAAAAAGTAATTTCAAAAAAAAATTTCAAGAAGATTGAAAAAAAAATTCAAAAAAAATTTCAAAAAAAAAATCCAAAAAAAATTTCAAAAAAAAACTTCAAAAAAATTTTCAAAAGAAAAAAATTTCGAAAAAAAACTTCAAAAATAAAAAATAAAAAAAAAATTTCAAAAAAAATTAATTTTCCAAAAAATAAAAAAAATATTCAAAAAAAAAATTAAAAAAAAAAATTTCAAAAAAAAATTTAAAAAAATTTAAAAAAAATTTTCAATAAGAAAATTTTTCAAAAAAAAAATAAAAAAAAAACAAAAAAAATTTTAAAAAATTAAAAAATAGTTCCAAAAAAAATTCCAAAAAAAAATTTTAAAAAAAATTTCAAAAAAATTGAAGAAAAATTCAAAAAAAATTTCAAAAAAAAACCTCAAATTTTCAAAAGAAAAAAATTTCAAAAAAAAACTTCAAAGATAAAAAATTAAAAAAAAATTCAAAAAAAATTAATTTTCAAAAAAAAAAAAAAATTCAAAACGAAAATTTTTCAAAAAAAATAAAAATAAAAAATTCGAAAAAAAAATTGAAAAAAAAAATTTTCAAAACAAAAATTTCAAAAAAATTGAAAAAAAATTGAAAAAAAATTTTCAAAACAAAATTTTCAAAAAAAAAAATTTTCAAAAAAAATTAATTTTCAAAAAAATCAAAAAAAAAATTCAAAACGAAAATTTTTCAAAAAAAATAAAAATAAAAAAATTCGAAAAAAAAATTCAAAAAAAAAATATTCAAAAAATAAATTTCGAAAAAAATTTCGAAAAAAAAATTTTCAATAAAAAAAAATTCAAAAAAATTTTCGAAAAAAAAAGTTTAAAAAAAAAAATTCAAAAAAAAATTTAAAATTTTTTTTAAAAAAATAGAAAAAGAATTCAAAAAAAAATTTCAAAACAAAATACAAAAAAAATTAAAAAAAAACTTCAAAAAAATTTTCAAAAAAAAAAAATTTCCAAAAAAAATTGAAAAAGAATTAAAAAAAAATTCAAAAAAAATTTTCAAAAAAAAATCGAAAAAAAAATTTCAAAAAATTAAAAAAAAATTTAAAAAAAAATCGAAAAAAAATTTCAAAAAAAATTTCAAAAAGATTGAAAAAAAATTCAAAAAAAAAATTCAAAAAAAAAAACTTTTTTTTGAATTTTTTTTGAATTTTTTTTCAATTTTTTTGGAAATTTTTTCTTTTGAAAATTTTTTTGGAGTTTTTTTTAAATTTTTCTTGTATTTTTTTTTTTTAATTTTTTTCGAAATTTTTTTTTTGAAATTTTTTTTTTTGAATTTTTTTTTCGAATTTTTTTATTTTTATTTTTTTTGAAAAATTTTCGTTTTGAAATTTTTTTTATTTTTTTGAAAATTTATTTTTTTTGAAAATTTTTTTTTTGAAAATTTTGTTTTGAAATTTTTTTTTGAATTCTTTTTCTATTTTTTAAAAAAAAATTTTAAATTTTTTTTTGAATTTTTTTTTTTAAACTTTTTTTTTCGAAAATTTTTTTGAATTTTTTTTTATTGAAAATTTTTTTTTCGAAATTTTTTTCGAAATTTATTTTTTGAATATTTTTTTTTTGAATTTTTTTTTCGAATTTTTTTATTTTTATTTTTTTTGAAAAATTTTCGTTTTGAATTTTTTTTTTGATTTTTTTGAAAATTAATTTTTTTTGAAAATTTTTTTTTTTGAAAATTTTGTTTTGAAAATTTTTTTTCAATTTTTTTTCAATTTTTTTGAAATTTTTGTTTTGAAAATTTTTTTTTTCAATTTTTTTTTCGAATTTTTTATTTTTATTTTTTTTGAAAAATTTTCGTTTTGAATTTTTTTTTTTTTTTGAAAATTAATTTTTTTTGAATTTTTTTTTAATTTTTTATCTTTGAAGTTTTTTTTTGAAATTTTTTTCTTTTGAAAATTTGAGGTTTTTTTTTGAAATTTTTTTTGAATTTTTCTTCAATTTTTTTGAAATTATTTTAAAATTTTTTTTTGGAATTTTTTTTGGAACTATTTTTTAATTTTTTAAAATTTTTTTTGTTTTTTTTTTATTTTTTTTTTGAAAAATTTTCTTATTGAAAATTTTTTTTAAATTTTTTTAAATTTTTTTTTTTAATTTTTTTTTTTAATTTTTTTTTTGAATATTTTTTTTATTTTTTGGAAAATTAATTTTTTTTGAAATTTTTTTTTTTATTTTTTATTTTTGAAGTTTTTTTTCGAAATTTTTTTCTTTTGAAAATTTTTTTGAAGTTTTTTTTTGAAATTTTTTTTGGATTTTTTTTTTGAAATTTTTTTTGAATTTTTTTTTCAATCTTTTTGAAATTTTTTTTTGAAATTACTTTTTGGAATTTTTTTTTGGATTTTTTTAAATTTTTTTTTTATTTTTTGAATTTTTTAAAAAAATTTTTATTTTTTTTTTATTTTTTATTTTTTTTTAAATTTTTTTTTATATTTATTTTTTTAATTTTTTTTTTAAATTTTTTCTTGAAATTTTTTTTCGAGTTTTCTTTTTGAAATTTTTTTTTTGAATTTTTTTTAAATTTTTTTTTTGATTTTTTTTTTACATTTTTTTTTTGAAAATTTTTGTTTTTGAATTTTTTTTTTCGATTTTTTTCTGAATTTTTTTTAAAACTGTTTTTGAAATTTTTTTTTCTAATTTTTTTTTCTAATTTTTTTTTCTAATTTTTTTAAAAATTTTTTAAATTTTTTTAAAATTTTTTTTTAAATTTTTTTTTCAAATATTTTTTTCTAAATTTTTTTCTAAATTTTTTAAAAATTTTTTTAAAATTTTTTTTCCAATTTTTTTTTGAATTTTTTTTTCTTTTTGAAATTTTGTTTTTAATTTTTTTTTTGAAATTTTTTGAAATTTTTTTTTGAATTTTTTTTTTAATTTTTTTTATTTTTTCTTCAAAAAATTTTTTTGAAATTTTTTTTGAAATTTTTTTTTGAATTTTTTTTTTAAATTTTTTTTCTAAATTTTTTTAAAATTTTTTTTCGAATTTTTTTTTGATTTTTTTTTTTCGAAAAATTTTCGTTTTGAAATTTTTTTGAAATTTTTGTTATATTTTTTTAAGTTTTTAAAAAATTTTTTGAAATTTTTGTTTTATTTTTTCGAGTTTTTTTTGAAATTTTTTTTGAATTTTTCTGAAAATTTTTTTTTGAATTTTTTTTTGAAAGTTTTTGAAATTTATTTGAAAATTTTCAAAACAAAATTTTCAAAAAAAAAAATTTCAAAACAAAATTTTCAAAAAAAAAATTTTCAAAAAAAATTAATTTTCAAAAAAATAAAAAAAAAATAAAAAAAAAAATTTCAAAACGAAAATTTTTCAAAAAAAATAAAAAATTCGAAAAAAAAATTCAAAAAAAAAATTTTCAAAACAAAAATTTCAAAAAAATTTTTAAAAAACTTAAAAAAATATAACAAAAATTTCAAAAAAATTTCAAAACGAAAATTTTTCGAAAAAAAAATCAAAAAAAATTCGAAAAAAAAATATAAAAAAATTTTTAAAAAAATTTAGAAAAAAAATTTAGAAAAAAAAATTCAAAAAAAAAATTTCAAAAAAAAATTCAAAAAAATTTTTTGAAGAAAAAAAAAATAAAAAAAAAAATAAAAAAAAAATTTCAAAAAATTTCAAAAAAAAAAATTAAAAACAAAATTTCAAAAAGAAAAATAAAATTCAAAAAAAAATTCGAAAAAAAATTTTAAAAAATTTTTTAAAAAATTTAGAAAAAAATTTAGAAAAAAATATTTGAAAAAAAAATTTAAAAAAAATTTTTAAAAAAATTTAAAAAAATTTAAAAAAAATTAGAAAAAAAATTAGAAAAAAAAATTTCAAAAACAGTTTTTAAAAAAAATTAAGATAGAAATCGAAAAAAAAAATTTTCAAAAAGAAAATTTAAAAAAAAATTTCAAAAAAAAACTTCAAAAAAATTTTCAAAAGAAAAAAATTTCGAAAAAAAACTTCAAAAATAAAAAATAAAAAAAAAATTTCAAAAAAAATTAATTTTCCAAAAAATAAAAAAAATATTCAAAAAAAAAATTTAAAAAAAAAATTTCAAAAAAAAATTTAAAAAAATTTTAAAAAAATTTTCAATAAGAAAATTTTTCAAAAAAAAAATAAAAAAAAAACAAAAAAAATTTTAAAAAATTAAAAAATAGTTCCAAAAAAAATTCCAAAAAAAAATTTTAAAAAAAATTTCAAAAAAATTGAAGAAAAATTCAAAAAAAATTTCAAAAAAAAACCTCAAATTTTCAAAAGAAAAAAATTTCAAAAAAAAACTTCAAAGATAAAAAATTAAAAAAAAATTCAAAAAAAATTAATTTTCAAAAAAAAAAAAAAATTCAAAACGAAAATTTTTCAAAAAAAATAAAAATAAAAAATTCGAAAAAAAAATTGAAAAAAAAAATTTTCAAAACAAAAATTTCAAAAAAATTGAAAAAAAATTGAAAAAAAATTTTCAAAACAAAATTTTCAAAAAAAAAAAATTTCAAAAAAAATTAATTTTCAAAAAAATCAAAAAAAAAATTCAAAACGAAAATTTTTCAAAAAAAATAAAAATAAAAAAATTCGAAAAAAAAATTCAAAAAAAAAATATTCAAAAAATAAATTTCGAAAAAAATTTCGAAAAAAAAATTTTCAATAAAAAAAAATTCAAAAAAATTTTCGAAAAAAAAAGTTTAAAAAAAAAAATTCAAAAAAAAATTTAAAATTTTTTTAAAAAAAATAGAAAAAGAATTCAAAAAAAAATTTCAAAACAAAATTTTCAAAAAAAAAATTTTCAAAAAAAATAAATTTTCAAAAAAATAAAAAAAATTTCAAAACGAAAATTTTTCAAAAAAAATAAAAATAAAAAAATTCGAAAAAAAAATTCAAAAAAAAAAATTTCAAAAAAAAAATTTCGAAAAAAATTAAAAAAAAAAAATACAAAAAAAATTTTAAAAAAAACTCCAAAAAAATTTTCAAAAGAAAAAATTTCCAAAAAAATTGAAAAAAAATTCAAAAAAAATTCAAAAAAAAGTTTTTTTTTTTGAATTTTTTTTTGAATTTTTTTTCAATCTTTTTGAAATTTTTTTTGAAATTATTTTTTGGAATTTTTTTTCGATTTTTTTTTAAATTTTTTTTTAATTTTTTGAAATTTTTTTTTCGATTTTTTTTTGAAAATTTTTTTTGATTTTTTTTTTAATTCTTTTTCAATTTTTTTTGGAAATTTTTTTTTTTTGAAAATTTTTTTGAAGTTTTTTTTTAATTTTTTTTGTATTTTTTTTTGAAATTTTTTTCGATATTTTTTTTTTGAAAATTTTTTTTTTGAATTTTTTTTTCGAATTTTTTTATTTTTATTTTTTTTGGAAAATTTTCGTTTTGAAATTTTTTTAATTTTTTTGAAAATTTATTTTTTTTGAAAATTTTTTTTTTGAAAATTTTGTTTTGAAAATTTTTTTTGAATTCTTTTTCTATTTTTTTTAAAAAAATTTTAAATTTTTTTTTGAAATTTTTTTTTAAAATTTTTTTTTTCGAAAGTTTTTTCGAATTTTTTTTTATTGAAAATTTTTTTTTCGAAATTTTTTTCGAAATTTATTTTTTTAAAAATTTTTTTTTGAATTTTTTTTTTGAATTTTTTTATTTTTATTTTTTTTGAAAAATTTTCGTTTTGAATTTTTTTTTTATTTTTTTGAAAATTAATTTTTTTTGAATTTTTTTTTAATTTTTTATCTTTGAAGTTTTTTTTTGAAATTTTTTTCTTTTGAAAATTTGAAGTTTTTTTTTGAAATTTTTTTTGAATTTTTTTTCAATTTTTTTGAAATTTTTTTTAAAATTTTTTTTTGGAATTTTTTTTGGAACTATTTTTTAATTTTTTAAAATTTTTTTTTGTTTTTTTTTTATTTTTTTTTTGAAAAATTTTCTTATTGAAAATTTTTTTAAAATTTTTTTAAATTTTTTTTTGAAATTTTTTTTTTTAATTTTTTTTTATTTTATTTTTCGAATTTTTTTTTTAAATTTCCTTGAAATTTTTTTTATTGAAAATTTTTTTTTCGAAATTTTTTTTTTAATATTTTTTTTATTTTTTTGAAAATTAATTTTTTTTGAATTTTTTTTTTATTTTTTATTTTTGAAGTTTTTTTTCGAAATTTTTTTTGTATTTTTTTTTGAAATTTTTTTCGAAATTTTTTTTTTGAAAATTTTTTTTTGTGAATTTTTTTTTCGATTTTTTTTATTTTTATTTTTTTTGAAAAATTTTCGTTGAAATTTTTTTTATTTTTTTGAAAATTTATTTTTTTTGAAAATTTTTTTTTTGAAAATTTTGTTTTGAAAATTTTTTTTGAATTCTTTTTCTATTTTTTCAAAAAAAATTTTAAATTTTTTTTTGAAATTTTTTTTTTAAATTTTTTTTTTCGAAAATTTTTTTAAATTTTTTTTCATTGAAAATTTTTTTTTCGAAATTTTTTTCGAAATTTATTTTTCGAAAAATTTTTTTTTGAATTTTTTTTTCGAATTTTATTTTTATTTTTTTTTGAAAAATTTTCGTTTTGAATTTTTTTTTGATTTTTTTTTATTTTTTTGAAAATTAATTTTTTTTGAATTTTTTTTTAAATTTTTTATCTTTGAAGTTTTTTTTGAAATTTTTTTCTTTTGAAAATTTGAGGTTTTTTTTTGAAATTTTTTTTGAATTTTTTTTCAATTTTTTTGAAATTTTTTTTAAAATTTTTTTTTGGAATTTTTTTTGGAACTATTTTTTAATTTTTTTTTGTTTTTTTTTATTTTTTTTTGAAAAATTTTCTTATTGAAAATTTTTTTAAAATTTTTTTTGAAATTTTTTTGAAATTTTTTTTTATTTTTTTCTTCGAAAATTTTTTTGAAAGTTCCTTGAAATTTTTTTTATTGAAAATTTTTTTTTCGAAATTTTTTAGTTTTTTTTTTGAAATTTTTTTTGAATTTTTTTTCAATCTTTTTGAAATTTTTTTTTGAAATTAATTTTTGGAATTTTTTTTGGATTTTTTTTAAAAATTTTTTTAAATTTTTTGAAATTTTTTTTCGATTTTTTTTTTGAAAATTTTTTTTTTAAATTACTTTTTGGAATTTTTTTTTGGATTTTTTTAAATTTTTTTTTTATTTTTTGAATTTTTTAAAAAAATTTTTATTTTTTTTTTATTTTTTATTTTTTTTTAAATTTTTTTTTATATTTATTTTTTTAATTTTTTTTTTAAATTTTTTCTTGAAAATTTTTTTTCGAGTTTTCTTTTTGAAATTTTTTTTTTGAATTTTTTTTAAATTTTTTTTTTGATTTTTTTTTTACATTTTTTTTTTGAAAATTTTTGTTTTTGAATTTTTTTTTTCGATTTTTTTCTGAATTTTTTTTAAAACTGTTTTTGAAATTTTTTTTTCTAATTTTTTTTTCTAATTTTTTAAAAAAATTTTTAAATTTTTTTAAAAATTTTTTTAAAATTTTTTTTCAAATATTTTTTTCTAAATTTTTTTCTAAATTTTTTAAAAATTTTTTTAAAATTTTTTTTCCAATTTTTTTTTGAATTTTTTTTTTCTTTTTGAAATTTTGTTTTTAATTTTTTTTTGAAATTTTTTGAAATTTTTTTTTGAATTTTTTTTTAAATTTTTTTTAATTTTTTCTTCAAAAAATTTTTTTGAAATATTTTTTGAAATTTTTTTTTGAATTTTTTTTTTAAATTTTTTTTCTAAATTTTTTTAAAATTTTTTTTCGAATTTTTTTTTGATTTTTTTTTTCGAAAAATTTTCGTTTTGAAATTTATTTGAAAATTTTCAAAACAAAATTTTCAAAAAAAAAAATTTCAAAACAAAATTTTCAAAAAAAAAATTTTCAAAAAAAATTAATTTTCAAAAAAATAAAAAAAAAATAAAAAAAAAAAATTTCAAAACGAAAATTTTTCAAAAAAAATAAAAAATTCGAAAAAAAAATTCAAAAAAAAAATTTTCAAAACAAAAATTTCAAAAATTTTTTTTCTAATTTTTTTAAAAATTTTTTAAATTTTTTTAAAATTTTTTTTTAAATTTTTTTTTCAAATATTTTTTTCTAAATTTTTTTCTAAATTTTTTAAAAATTTTTTTAAAATTTTTTTTCCAATTTTTTTTTGAATTTTTTTTTCTTTTTGAAATTTTGTTTTTAATTTTTTTTTTGAAATTTTTTGAAATTTTTTTTTGAATTTTTTTTTTAATTTTTTTTATTTTTTCTTCAAAAAATTTTTTTGAAATTTTTTTTGAAATTTTTTTTTGAATTTTTTTTTTAAATTTTTTTTCTAAATTTTTTTAAAATTTTTTTTCGAATTTTTTTTTGATTTTTTTTTTTCGAAAAATTTTCGTTTTGAAATTTTTTTGAAATTTTTGTTATATTTTTTTAAGTTTTTAAAAAATTTTTTGAAATTTTTGTTTTATTTTTTCGAGTTTTTTTTGAAATTTTTTTTGAATTTTTCTGAAAATTTTTTTTTGAATTTTTTTTTGAAAGTTTTTGAAATTTATTTGAAAATTTTCAAAACAAAATTTTCAAAAAAAAAAATTTCAAAACAAAATTTTCAAAAAAAAAATTTTCAAAAAAAATTAATTTTCAAAAAAAAAAAAAAAAAAAAAAAAAAAAAATTTCAAAACGAAAATTTTTCAAAAAAAATAAAAAATTCGAAAAAAAAATTCAAAAAAAAAATTTTCAAAACAAAAATTTCAAAAAAATTTTTAAAAAACTTAAAAAAATATAACAAAAATTTCAAAAAAATTTCAAAACGAAAATTTTTCGAAAAAAAAATCAAAAAAAATTCGAAAAAAAAATATAAAAAAATTTTTAAAAAAATTTAGAAAAAAAATTTAGAAAAAAAAATTCAAAAAAAAAATTTCAAAAAAAAATTCAAAAAAATTTTTTGAAGAAAAAAAAAATAAAAAAAAAAATAAAAAAAAAATTTCAAAAAATTTCAAAAAAAAAAATTAAAAACAAAATTTCAAAAAGAAAAATAAAATTCAAAAAAAAATTCGAAAAAAAATTTTAAAAAATTTTTTAAAAAATTTAGAAAAAAATTTAGAAAAAAATATTTGAAAAAAAAATTTAAAAAAAATTTTTAAAAAAATTTAAAAAAATTTAAAAAAAATTAGAAAAAAAATTAGAAAAAAAAATTTCAAAAACAGTTTTTAAAAAAAATTAAGATAGAAATCGAAAAAAAAAATTTTCAAAAAGAAAATTTAAAAAAAAATTTCAAAAAAAAACTTCAAAAAAATTTTCAAAAGAAAAAAATTTCGAAAAAAAACTTCAAAAATAAAAAATAAAAAAAAAATTTCAAAAAAAATTAATTTTCCAAAAAATAAAAAAAATATTCAAAAAAAAAATTTAAAAAAAAAATTTCAAAAAAAAATTTAAAAAAATTTTAAAAAAATTTTCAATAAGAAAATTTTTCAAAAAAAAAATAAAAAAAAAACAAAAAAAATTTTAAAAAATTAAAAAATAGTTCCAAAAAAAATTCCAAAAAAAAATTTTAAAAAAAATTTCAAAAAAATTGAAGAAAAATTCAAAAAAAATTTCAAAAAAAAACCTCAAATTTTCAAAAGAAAAAAATTTCAAAAAAAAACTTCAAAGATAAAAAATTAAAAAAAAATTCAAAAAAAATTAATTTTCAAAAAAAAAAAAAAATTCAAAACGAAAATTTTTCAAAAAAAATAAAAATAAAAAATTCGAAAAAAAAATTGAAAAAAAAAATTTTCAAAACAAAAATTTCAAAAAAATTGAAAAAAAATTGAAAAAAAATTTTCAAAACAAAATTTTCAAAAAAAAAAATTTTCAAAAAAAATTAATTTTCAAAAAAATCAAAAAAAAAATTCAAAACGAAAATTTTTCAAAAAAAATAAAAATAAAAAAATTCGAAAAAAAAATTCAAAAAAAAAATATTCAAAAAATAAATTTCGAAAAAAATTTGGAAAAAAAAATTTTCAATAAAAAAAAATTCAAAAAAATTTTCGAAAAAAAAAGTTAAAAAAAAAAAATTCAAAAAAAAATTTAAAATTTTTTTAAAAAAAATAGAAAAAGAATTCAAAAAAAAATTTCAAAACAAAATTTTCAAAAAAAAAATTTTCAAAAAAAATAAATTTTCAAAAAAATAAAAAAAATTTCAAAACGAAAATTTTTCAAAAAAAATAAAAATAAAAAAATTCGAAAAAAAAATTCAAAAAAAAAAATTTCAAAAAAAAAATTTCGAAAAAAATTAAAAAAAAAAAATACAAAAAAAATTTTAAAAAAAACTCCAAAAAAATTTTCAAAAGAAAAAATTTCCAAAAAAATTGAAAAAAAATTCAAAAAAAATTCAAAAAAAAGTTTTTTTTTTTGAATTTTTTTTTGAATTTTTTTTCAATCTTTTTGAAATTTTTTTTGAAATTATTTTTTGGAATTTTTTTTCGATTTTTTTTTAAATTTTTTTTTAATTTTTTGAAATTTTTTTTTCGATTTTTTTTTGAAAATTTTTTTTGATTTTTTTTTTAATTCTTTTTCAATTTTTTTTGGAAATTTTTTTTTTTGAAAATTTTTTTGAAGTTTTTTTTTAATTTTTTTGTATTTTTTTTTGAAATTTTTTTCGATATTTTTTTTTTGAAAATTTTTTTTTTGAATTTTTTTTTCGAATTTTTTTATTTTTATTTTTTTTGGAAAATTTTCGTTTTGAAATTTTTTTAATTTTTTTGAAAATTTATTTTTTTTGAAAATTTTTTTTTTGAAAATTTTGTTTTGAAAATTTTTTTTGAATTCTTTTTCTATTTTTTTTAAAAAAATTTTAAATTTTTTTTTGAAATTTTTTTTTAAAATTTTTTTTTTCGAAAGTTTTTTCGAATTTTTTTTTATTGAAAATTTTTTTTTCGAAATTTTTTTCGAAATTTATTTTTTTAAAAATTTTTTTTTGAATTTTTTTTTTGAATTTTTTTATTTTTATTTTTTTTGAAAAATTTTCGTTTTGAATTTTTTTTTTATTTTTTTGAAAATTAATTTTTTTTGAATTTTTTTTTAATTTTTTATCTTTGAAGTTTTTTTTTGAAATTTTTTTCTTTTGAAAATTTGAAGTTTTTTTTTGAAATTTTTTTTGAATTTTTTTTCAATTTTTTTGAAATTTTTTTTAAAATTTTTTTTTGGAATTTTTTTTGGAACTATTTTTTAATTTTTTAAAATTTTTTTTTGTTTTTTTTTTATTTTTTTTTTGAAAAATTTTCTTATTGAAAATTTTTTTAAAATTTTTTTAAATTTTTTTTTGAAATTTTTTTTTTTAATTTTTTTTTATTTTATTTTTCGAATTTTTTTTTTAAATTTCCTTGAAATTTTTTTTATTGAAAATTTTTTTTTCGAAATTTTTTTTTTAATATTTTTTTTATTTTTTTGAAAATTAATTTTTTTTGAATTTTTTTTTTATTTTTTATTTTTGAAGTTTTTTTTCGAAATTTTTTTTGTATTTTTTTTTGAAATTTTTTTCGAAATTTTTTTTTTGAAAATTTTTTTTTGTGAATTTTTTTTTCGATTTTTTTTATTTTTATTTTTTTTGAAAAATTTTCGTTGAAATTTTTTTTATTTTTTTGAAAATTTATTTTTTTTGAAAATTTTTTTTTTGAAAATTTTGTTTTGAAAATTTTTTTTGAATTCTTTTTCTATTTTTTCAAAAAAAATTTTAAATTTTTTTTTGAAATTTTTTTTTTAAATTTTTTTTTTCGAAAATTTTTTTAAATTTTTTTTCATTGAAAATTTTTTTTTCGAAATTTTTTTCGAAATTTATTTTTCGAAAAATTTTTTTTTGAATTTTTTTTTCGAATTTTATTTTTATTTTTTTTTGAAAAATTTTCGTTTTGAATTTTTTTTTGATTTTTTTTTATTTTTTTGAAAATTAATTTTTTTTGAATTTTTTTTTAAATTTTTTATCTTTGAAGTTTTTTTTGAAATTTTTTTCTTTTGAAAATTTGAGGTTTTTTTTTGAAATTTTTTTTGAATTTTTTTTCAATTTTTTTGAAATTTTTTTTAAAATTTTTTTTTGGAATTTTTTTTGGAACTATTTTTTAATTTTTTTTTGTTTTTTTTTATTTTTTTTTGAAAAATTTTCTTATTGAAAATTTTTTTAAAATTTTTTTTGAAATTTTTTTGAAATTTTTTTTTATTTTTTTCTTCGAAAATTTTTTTGAAAGTTCCTTGAAATTTTTTTTATTGAAAATTTTTTTTTCGAAATTTTTTAGTTTTTTTTTTGAAATTTTTTTTGAATTTTTTTTCAATCTTTTTGAAATTTTTTTTTGAAATTAATTTTTGGAATTTTTTTTGGATTTTTTTTAAAAATTTTTTTAAATTTTTTGAAATTTTTTTTCGATTTTTTTTTTGAAAATTTTTTTTTTAAATTTTTTTGAATTTTTTTTCAATTTTTTTTGGAATTTTTTTTCTTTTGAAAATTTTTTTGACGTTTTTTTAAAAAATTTTTTTGAATTTTTTTTTGAAATTTTTTCCGAAATTTATTTTGAGAATATTTTTTTTTTGAATTTTTTTTTCGAATTTTTTTATTTTTATTTTTTTTGAAAAATTTTTGTTTTGAAATTTTTTTTATTTTTTTGAAAATTAATTTTTTTTGAATTTTTTTTTTTTGAAATTTTGTTTTGAAAATTTTTTTTGAATTTTTTTCTATTTTTTTAAAAAAAATTTTAAATTTTTTTTGAAATTTCTTTTTAATTTTTCATTTTTGAAGTTTTTTTTCGAAATTTTTTTCTTTTGAAAATTTTTTTGAAGTTTTTTTTTTGAAATTTTTTTTAAAATTTTTTTTCAATCTTTTTGAAATTTTTTTTCGAAATTATTTTTTGGAATTTTTTTTGGATTTTTTTATAAATTTTTTTTTAATTTTTTGAAAATTTTTTTTCAATTTTTTTTTCAATTTTTTTGAAATTTTTTTTTGAAAATTTTTTTTTGGAATTTTTTTTTCGAATTTTTTATTTTTATTTTTTTTGAAAAATTTTCGTTTTTAATTTTTTTTTATTTTTTTGAAAATTAATTTTTTTTGAATTTTTTTTTAATTTTTTATCTTTGAAGTTTTTTTTTTGAAATTTTTTTCTTTTGAAAATTTGAGGTTTTTTTTTGAATTTTTTTTTGAATTTTTTTTCAATTTTTTTGAAATATTTTTTAAAATTTTTTTTTGGAATTTTTTTTGGAACTATTTTTTAATTGTTTTAAATTTTTTTTTGTTTTTTTTTTTATTTTTTTTTTGAAAAATTTTCTTATTGAAAATTTTTTTAAAATTTTTTTAAATTTTTTTTTGAAATTTTTTTTTTAAATTTTTTTTTTATTTTATTTTTCGAATTTTTTTTTGAAATTTCCTTGAAATTTTTTTTATTGAAAATTTTTTTTTCGAAATTTTTTTTTTGAATATTTTTTTTATTTTTTTGAAAATTTATTTTTTTTGATTTTTTTTTTATTTTTGAAGTTTTTTTTCGAAATTTTTTTTGTATTTTTTTTTGAAATTTTTTTCGAAATTTTTTTTTTGAAAATTTTTTTTTGTGAATTTTTTTTTCGAATTTTTTTATTTTTATTTTTTTTGAAAAATTTTCGTTTTGAAATTTTTTTTATTTTTTTGAAAATTTATTTTTTTTGAAAATTTTTTTTTTGAAAATTTTGTTTTGAAAATTTTTTTTGAATTCTTTTTCTATTTTTTCAAAAAAAATTTTAAATTTTTTTTTGAAATTTTTTTTTTATTTTTTTTTTTCGAAAATTTTTTTAAATTTTTTTTTATTGAAAATTTTTTTTTCGAAATTTTTTTCGAAATTTATTTTTTGAAAATTTTTTTTTTGAATTTTTTTTTCGAATTTTTTTATTTTTATTTTTTTTGAAAAATTTTCGTTTTGAATTTTTTTTTTGATTTTTTTTTATTTTTTTGAAAATTAATTTTTTTTGAAAAATTTTTTTTTGAAAATTTTGTTTTGAAAATTTTTTTTCAATTTTTTTGAAATTTTTTTGAATTTTTTTTTTGAAAATTTTTTTTGGAATTTTTGTTTTGAAAATTATTTTTTTGAATTTTTTTTTCGAATTTTTTATTTTTATTTTTTTTGAAAAATTTTCCTTTTGAATTTTTTTTTATTTTTTTGAAAATTAATTTTTTTTGAATTTTTTTTTAAATTTTTTATCTTTGAAGTTTTTTTTTGAAATTTTTTTCTTTTGAAAATTTCAGGTTTTTTTTTGAAATTTTTTTTGAATTTTTTTTCAATTTTTTTGAAATTTTTTTTTAAAATTTTTTTTTGGAATTTTTTTTGGAACTATTTTTTAATTTTTTTTTGTTTTTTTTTTTATTTTTTTTTGAAAAATTTTCTTATTGAAAATTTTTTTAAAATTTTTTTTTTTAATTTTTTTGAAATTTTTTTTTATTTTTTTCTTCGAAAATTTTTTTGAAATTTCCTTGAAATTTTTTTTATTGAAAATTTTTTTTTCGAAATTTTTTAGTTTTTTTTTTGAAATTTTTTTGAATTTTTTTTCAATCTTTTTGAAATTTTTTTTTGAAATTAATTTTTGGAATTTTTTTTGGATTTTTTTTTAAATTTTTTTTTAATTTTTTGAAATTTTTTTTCGATTTTTTTTTTTGAAAATTTTTTTTTAAATTTTTTTGAATTTTTTTTAAATTTTTTTTGGAAATTTTTTTCTTTTGAAAATTTTTTTGACGTTTTTTTTAAAAATTTTTTTGAATTTTTTTTTGAAATTTTTTCCGAAATTTATTTTGAGAATATTTTTTTTTGAATTTTTTTTTCGAATTTTTTTATTTTTATTTTTTTTGAAAAATTTTTGTTTTGAATTTTTTTTTATTTTTTTGAAAATAATTTTTTTTTGAATTTTTTTTTTTGAAATTTTGTTTGAAAATTTTTTTTGAATTTTTTTTCTATTTTTTTAAAAAAAAATTTAAATTTTTTTTGAAATTTTTTTTTAATTTTTCATTTTTGAAGTTTTTTTTCGAAATTTTTTTCTTTTGAAAATTTTTTTGAAGTTTTTTTTTTGAAATTTTTTTTAAAATTTTTTTTCAATCTTTTTGAAATTTTTTTTCGAAATTATTTTTTGGAATTTTTTTTGGATTTTTTTATAAATTTTTTTTTAATTTTTTGAAATTTTTTTATCGGTTTTTTTTTGAAATTTTTTTTTTAATTTTTTTCAATTTTTTTTGGAAATTTTTTCTTTTGAAAATTTTTTTGACGTTTTTTTAAAAATTGTTTCGAAATTTTTTTTTAGAAAATTTTTTTTTTTGAATTTTTTTTTCGAATATTTTTATTTTTTTTTGAAAAATTTTCGTTTTGAATTTTTTTTTTGAGTTTTTTTTTATTTTTTTGAAAATTAATTTTTTTTGAAATTTTTTTTTTGAAAATTTTTTTAAAATTTTTTTTCTATTTTTTAAAATTTTTTTTTCAAATTTCTTATTTTTGAAGTTTTTTTAGAAATTTTTTTCTTTTGAAAATTTTTTTGAGGTTTTTTTTTGAAATTTTTTTTGAATTTTTTTTCAATTTTTTTGAAATTTTTTTTTGAAATTTTTTTTTGGATTTTTTTTTTTGGAATTTTTTTTTATTATTTTTTTATTTTTGATTTTTTTAAATTTTTTTTTTGAAATTTTTTTTTATATTTATTTTTTGAAATTTTTTTCGAAATTTATTTTTTGAAAATTTTTTTTTTGAATTTTTTTTTCGAATTTTTTTATTTTTATTTTTTTTGAAAAATTTTCGTTTTGAATTTTTTTTTTTGTTTTTTTTTTTATTTTTTTGAAAATTAATTTTTTTTGAAAATTTTTTTTTTGAAAATTTTGTTTTGAAAATTTTTTTTCAATTTTTTTGAAATTTTTTTTTGGAATTTTTTTTTGGAATTTTTTTTGGATTTTTTTTTATTATTTTTTTATTTTTTTAAATTTTTTTTTTGAATTTTTTTTTTATATTTATTTTTTGAAATTTTTGTTTTGAAAATTTTTTTTTTGAATTTTTTTTTCGAATTTTTTATTTTTTTTGAAAAATTTTGTTTTTAATTTTTTTTTTGAAATTTTTTTTTGATTTTTTTTTTAATTTTTTTTTTCTTCAAAAAATTTTTTTGAAATTTTTTTTGAAATTTTTTTTTTGAATTTTTTTTTCTAAATTTTTTTTCTAAATTTTTTTAAAAATTTTTTTACATTTTTTTTTCGAATTTTTTTTGATTTTTTTTTTGAAAAATTTTCGTTTTGAAATTTTTTTGAAATTTTTGTTATATTTTTTTAAGTTTTTTAAAAAATTTTTTGAAATTTTTGTTTTGAAAATTTTTTTTTTGAATTTTTTTTTCGAATTTTTTATTTTTTTTGAAAAATTTTCGTTTTGAATTTTTTTTTGAGTTTTTTTTTATTTTTTTGAAAATTAATTTTTTTTTGAAATTTTTTTTTTGAAAATTTTTTTAAAATTTTTTTTCTATTTTTTAAATTTTTTTTTTCAAATTTCTTATTTTTGAAGTTTTTTTCGAAATTTTTTTCTTTTGAAAATTTTTTTGAGTTTTTTTTTTGAAATTTTTTTTGAATTTTTTTTCAATTTTTTTGAAATTTTTTTTTGAAAATTTTTTTTGGATTTTTTTTTTGGAATTTTTTTTTTATTATTTTTTTATTTTTGATTTTTTTAAATTTTTTTTTTTGAAATTTTTTTTTATATTTATTTTTTGAAATTTTTTTCGAAATTTATTTTTTGAAAATTTTTTTTTTGAATTTTTTTTTCGAATTTTTTTATTTTTATTTTTTTTGAAAAATTTTCGTTTTGAATTTTTTTTTTTGATTTTTTTTTATTTTTTTGAAAATTAATTTTTTTTGAAAATTTTTTTTTTGAAAATTTTGTTTTGAAAATTTTTTTTCAATTTTTTTGAAAATTTTTTTTGGAATTTTTTTTTGGAATTTTTTTTTGGAATTTTTTTTTGGAATTTTTTTTGGAATTTTTTTTTATTATTTTTTTATTTTTTTAAATTTTTTTTTTGAAAATTTTTTTTTATATTTATTTTTTGAAATTTTTGTTTTGAAAATTTTTTTTTTGAATTTTTTTTTCGAATTTTTTATTTTTATTTTTTTTGAAAAATTTTCGTTTTGAATTTTTTTTTTATTTTTTTGAAAATTAATTTTTTTTGAATTTTTTTTTAATTTTTTATCTTTGAAGTTTTTTTTTGAAATTTTTTTCTTTTGAAAATTTGAAGTTTTTTTTTGAAATTTTTTTTGAATTTTTTTTCAATTTTTTTGAAATTTTTTTTAAAATTTTTTTTTGGAATTTTTTTTGGAACTATTTTTTAATTTTTTAAAATTTTTTTTTGTTTTTTTTTTATTTTTTTTTTGAAAAATTTTCTTATTGAAAATTTTTTTAAAATTTTTTTAAATTTTTTTTTGAAATTTTTTTTTTTAATTTTTTTTTATTTTATTTTTCGAATTTTTTTTTTAAATTTCCTTGAAATTTTTTTTATTGAAAATTTTTTTTTCGAAATTTTTTTTTTAATATTTTTTTTTATTTTTTTGAAAATTAATTTTTTTTGAATTTTTTTTTTATTTTTTATTTTTGAAGTTTTTTTTCGAAATTTTTTTTGTATTTTTTTTTGAAATTTTTTTCGAAATTTTTTTTTTGAAAATTTTTTTTTGTGAATTTTTTTTTCGATTTTTTTTATTTTTATTTTTTTTGAAAAATTTTCGTTGAAATTTTTTTTATTTTTTTGAAAATTTATTTTTTTTGAAAATTTTTTTTTTGAAAATTTTGTTTTGAAAATTTTTTTTGAATTCTTTTTCTATTTTTTCAAAAAAAATTTTAAATTTTTTTTTGAAATTTTTTTTTTAAATTTTTTTTTTCGAAAATTTTTTTAAATTTTTTTTCATTGAAAATTTTTTTTTCGAAATTTTTTTCGAAATTTATTTTTCGAAAAATTTTTTTTTGAATTTTTTTTTCGAATTTTATTTTTATTTTTTTTTTGAAAAATTTTCGTTTTGAATTTTTTTTTGATTTTTTTTTATTTTTTTGAAAATTAATTTTTTTTGAATTTTTTTTTAAATTTTTTATCTTTGAAGTTTTTTTTGAAATTTTTTTCTTTTGAAAATTTGAGGTTTTTTTTTGAAATTTTTTTTGAATTTTTTTTCAATTTTTTTGAAATTTTTTTTAAAATTTTTTTTTGGAATTTTTTTTGGAACTATTTTTTAATTTTTTTTTGTTTTTTTTTATTTTTTTTTGAAAAATTTTCTTATTGAAAATTTTTTTAAAATTTTTTTTGAAATTTTTTTGAAATTTTTTTTTATTTTTTTCTTCGAAAATTTTTTTGAAAGTTCCTTGAAATTTTTTTTATTGAAAATTTTTTTTTCGAAATTTTTTAGTTTTTTTTTTGAAATTTTTTTTGAATTTTTTTTCAATCTTTTTGAAATTTTTTTTTGAAATTAATTTTTGGAATTTTTTTTGGATTTTTTTTAAAAATTTTTTTAAATTTTTTGAAATTTTTTTTCGATTTTTTTTTTGAAAATTTTTTTTTTAAATTTTTTTGAATTTTTTTTCAATTTTTTTTGGAATTTTTTTTCTTTTGAAAATTTTTTTGACGTTTTTTTAAAAAATTTTTTTGAATTTTTTTTTGAAATTTTTTCCGAAATTTATTTTGAGAATATTTTTTTTTTGAATTTTTTTTTCGAATTTTTTTATTTTTATTTTTTTTGAAAAATTTTTGTTTTGAAATTTTTTTTATTTTTTTGAAAATTAATTTTTTTTGAATTTTTTTTTTTTGAAATTTTGTTTTGAAAATTTTTTTTGAATTTTTTTCTATTTTTTTAAAAAAAATTTTAAATTTTTTTTGAAATTTCTTTTTAATTTTTCATTTTTGAAGTTTTTTTTCGAAATTTTTTTCTTTTGAAAATTTTTTTGAAGTTTTTTTTTTGAAATTTTTTTTAAAATTTTTTTTCAATCTTTTTGAAATTTTTTTTCGAAATTATTTTTTGGAATTTTTTTTGGATTTTTTTATAAATTTTTTTTTAATTTTTTGAAAATTTTTTTTCAATTTTTTTTTCAATTTTTTTGAAATTTTTTTTTGAAAATTTTTTTTTGGAATTTTTTTTTCGAATTTTTTATTTTTATTTTTTTTGAAAAATTTTCGTTTTTAATTTTTTTTTATTTTTTTGAAAATTAATTTTTTTTGAATTTTTTTTTAATTTTTTATCTTTGAAGTTTTTTTTTTGAAATTTTTTTCTTTTGAAAATTTGAGGTTTTTTTTTGAATTTTTTTTTGAATTTTTTTTCAATTTTTTTGAAATATTTTTTAAAATTTTTTTTTGGAATTTTTTTTGGAACTATTTTTTAATTGTTTTAAATTTTTTTTTGTTTTTTTTTTTATTTTTTTTTTGAAAAATTTTCTTATTGAAAATTTTTTTAAAATTTTTTTAAATTTTTTTTTGAAATTTTTTTTTTAAATTTTTTTTTTATTTTATTTTTCGAATTTTTTTTTGAAATTTCCTTGAAATTTTTTTTATTGAAAATTTTTTTTTCGAAATTTTTTTTTTGAATATTTTTTTTATTTTTTTGAAAATTTATTTTTTTTGATTTTTTTTTTATTTTTGAAGTTTTTTTTCGAAATTTTTTTTGTATTTTTTTTTGAAATTTTTTTCGAAATTTTTTTTTTGAAAATTTTTTTTTGTGAATTTTTTTTTCGAATTTTTTTATTTTTATTTTTTTTGAAAAATTTTCGTTTTGAAATTTTTTTTATTTTTTTGAAAATTTATTTTTTTTGAAAATTTTTTTTTTGAAAATTTTGTTTTGAAAATTTTTTTTGAATTCTTTTTCTATTTTTTCAAAAAAAATTTTAAATTTTTTTTTGAAATTTTTTTTTTTATTTTTTTTTTTCGAAAATTTTTTTAAATTTTTTTTTATTGAAAATTTTTTTTTCGAAATTTTTTTCGAAATTTATTTTTTGAAAATTTTTTTTTTGAATTTTTTTTTCGAATTTTTTTATTTTTATTTTTTTTGAAAAATTTTCGTTTTGAATTTTTTTTTTGATTTTTTTTTATTTTTTTGAAAATTAATTTTTTTTGAAAAATTTTTTTTTGAAAATTTTGTTTTGAAAATTTTTTTTCAATTTTTTTGAAATTTTTTTGAATTTTTTTTTTGAAAATTTTTTTTGGAATTTTTGTTTTGAAAATTATTTTTTTGAATTTTTTTTTCGAATTTTTTATTTTTATTTTTTTTGAAAAATTTTCCTTTTGAATTTTTTTTTATTTTTTTGAAAATTAATTTTTTTTGAATTTTTTTTTAAATTTTTTATCTTTGAAGTTTTTTTTTGAAATTTTTTTCTTTTGAAAATTTCAGGTTTTTTTTTGAAATTTTTTTTGAATTTTTTTTCAATTTTTTTGAAATTTTTTTTTAAAATTTTTTTTTGGAATTTTTTTTGGAACTATTTTTTAATTTTTTTTTGTTTTTTTTTTATTTTTTTTTGAAAAATTTTCTTATTGAAAATTTTTTTAAAATTTTTTTTTTTAATTTTTTTGAAATTTTTTTTTATTTTTTTCTTCGAAAATTTTTTTGAAATTTCCTTGAAATTTTTTTTATTGAAAATTTTTTTTTCGAAATTTTTTAGTTTTTTTTTTGAAATTTTTTTGAATTTTTTTTCAATCTTTTTGAAATTTTTTTTTGAAATTAATTTTTGGAATTTTTTTTGGATTTTTTTTTAAATTTTTTTTTAATTTTTTGAAATTTTTTTTCGATTTTTTTTTTTGAAAATTTTTTTTTAAATTTTTTTGAATTTTTTTTAAATTTTTTTTGGAAATTTTTTTCTTTTGAAAATTTTTTTGACGTTTTTTTTAAAAATTTTTTTGAATTTTTTTTTGAAATTTTTTCCGAAATTTATTTTGAGAATATTTTTTTTTGAATTTTTTTTTCGAATTTTTTTATTTTTATTTTTTTTGAAAAATTTTTGTTTTGAATTTTTTTTTATTTTTTTGAAAATAATTTTTTTTTGAATTTTTTTTTTTGAAATTTTGTTTGAAAATTTTTTTTGAATTTTTTTTCTATTTTTTTAAAAAAAAATTTAAATTTTTTTTGAAATTTTTTTTTAATTTTTCATTTTTGAAGTTTTTTTTCGAAATTTTTTTCTTTTGAAAATTTTTTTGAAGTTTTTTTTTTGAAATTTTTTTTAAAATTTTTTTTCAATCTTTTTGAAATTTTTTTTCGAAATTATTTTTTGGAATTTTTTTTGGATTTTTTTATAAATTTTTTTTTAATTTTTTGAAATTTTTTTATCGGTTTTTTTTTGAAATTTTTTTTTTAATTTTTTTCAATTTTTTTTGGAAATTTTTTCTTTTGAAAATTTTTTTGACGTTTTTTTAAAAATTGTTTCGAAATTTTTTTTTAGAAAATTTTTTTTTTTGAATTTTTTTTTCGAATATTTTTATTTTTTTTTGAAAAATTTTCGTTTTGAATTTTTTTTTTGAGTTTTTTTTTATTTTTTTGAAAATTAATTTTTTTTGAAATTTTTTTTTTGAAAATTTTTTTAAAATTTTTTTTCTATTTTTTAAAATTTTTTTTTCAAATTTCTTATTTTTGAAGTTTTTTTAGAAATTTTTTTCTTTTGAAAATTTTTTTGAGGTTTTTTTTTGAAATTTTTTTTGAATTTTTTTTCAATTTTTTTGAAATTTTTTTTTGAAATTTTTTTTTGGATTTTTTTTTTTGGAATTTTTTTTTATTATTTTTTTATTTTTGATTTTTTTAAATTTTTTTTTTGAAATTTTTTTTTATATTTATTTTTTGAAATTTTTTTCGAAATTTATTTTTTGAAAATTTTTTTTTTGAATTTTTTTTTCGAATTTTTTTATTTTTATTTTTTTTGAAAAATTTTCGTTTTGAATTTTTTTTTTTGTTTTTTTTTTATTTTTTTGAAAATTAATTTTTTTTGAAAATTTTTTTTTTGAAAATTTTGTTTTGAAAATTTTTTTTCAATTTTTTTGAAATTTTTTTTTGGAATTTTTTTTTGGAATTTTTTTTGGATTTTTTTTTATTATTTTTTTATTTTTTTAAATTTTTTTTTTGAATTTTTTTTTTATATTTATTTTTTGAAATTTTTGTTTTGAAAATTTTTTTTTTGAATTTTTTTTTCGAATTTTTTATTTTTTTTGAAAAATTTTGTTTTTAATTTTTTTTTTGAAATTTTTTTTTGATTTTTTTTTTAATTTTTTTTTTCTTCAAAAAATTTTTTTGAAATTTTTTTTGAAATTTTTTTTTTGAATTTTTTTTTCTAAATTTTTTTTCTAAATTTTTTTAAAAATTTTTTTACATTTTTTTTTCGAATTTTTTTTGATTTTTTTTTTGAAAAATTTTCGTTTTGAAATTTTTTTGAAATTTTTGTTATATTTTTTTAAGTTTTTTAAAAAATTTTTTGAAATTTTTGTTTTGAAAATTTTTTTTTTAAATTTTTTTTTTCGAAAATTTTTTTAAATTTTTTTTCATTGAAAATTTTTTTTTCGAAATTTTTTTCGAAATTTATTTTTCGAAAAATTTTTTTTTGAATTTTTTTTTCGAATTTTATTTTTATTTTTTTTTTGAAAAATTTTCGTTTTGAATTTTTTTTTGATTTTTTTTTATTTTTTTGAAAATTAATTTTTTTTGAATTTTTTTTTAAATTTTTTATCTTTGAAGTTTTTTTTGAAATTTTTTTCTTTTGAAAATTTGAGGTTTTTTTTTGAAATTTTTTTTGAATTTTTTTTCAATTTTTTTGAAATTTTTTTTAAAATTTTTTTTTGGAATTTTTTTTGGAACTATTTTTTAATTTTTTTTTGTTTTTTTTTATTTTTTTTTGAAAAATTTTCTTATTGAAAATTTTTTTAAAATTTTTTTTGAAATTTTTTTGAAATTTTTTTTTATTTTTTTCTTCGAAAATTTTTTTGAAAGTTCCTTGAAATTTTTTTTATTGAAAATTTTTTTTTCGAAATTTTTTAGTTTTTTTTTTGAAATTTTTTTTGAATTTTTTTTCAATCTTTTTGAAATTTTTTTTTGAAATTAATTTTTGGAATTTTTTTTGGATTTTTTTTAAAAATTTTTTTAAATTTTTTGAAATTTTTTTTCGATTTTTTTTTTGAAAATTTTTTTTTTAAATTTTTTTGAATTTTTTTTCAATTTTTTTTGGAATTTTTTTTCTTTTGAAAATTTTTTTGACGTTTTTTTAAAAAATTTTTTTGAATTTTTTTTTGAAATTTTTTCCGAAATTTATTTTGAGAATATTTTTTTTTTGAATTTTTTTTTCGAATTTTTTTATTTTTATTTTTTTTGAAAAATTTTTGTTTTGAAATTTTTTTTATTTTTTTGAAAATTAATTTTTTTTGAATTTTTTTTTTTTGAAATTTTGTTTTGAAAATTTTTTTTGAATTTTTTTCTATTTTTTTAAAAAAAATTTTAAATTTTTTTTGAAATTTCTTTTTAATTTTTCATTTTTGAAGTTTTTTTTCGAAATTTTTTTCTTTTGAAAATTTTTTTGAAGTTTTTTTTTTGAAATTTTTTTTAAAATTTTTTTTCAATCTTTTTGAAATTTTTTTTCGAAATTATTTTTTGGAATTTTTTTTGGATTTTTTTATAAATTTTTTTTTAATTTTTTGAAAATTTTTTTTCAATTTTTTTTTCAATTTTTTTGAAATTTTTTTTTGAAAATTTTTTTTTGGAATTTTTTTTTCGAATTTTTTATTTTTATTTTTTTTGAAAAATTTTCGTTTTTAATTTTTTTTTATTTTTTTGAAAATTAATTTTTTTTGAATTTTTTTTTAATTTTTTATCTTTGAAGTTTTTTTTTTGAAATTTTTTTCTTTTGAAAATTTGAGGTTTTTTTTTGAATTTTTTTTTGAATTTTTTTTCAATTTTTTTGAAATATTTTTTAAAATTTTTTTTTGGAATTTTTTTTGGAACTATTTTTTAATTGTTTTAAATTTTTTTTTGTTTTTTTTTTTATTTTTTTTTTGAAAAATTTTCTTATTGAAAATTTTTTTAAAATTTTTTTAAATTTTTTTTTGAAATTTTTTTTTTAAATTTTTTTTTTATTTTATTTTTCGAATTTTTTTTTGAAATTTCCTTGAAATTTTTTTTATTGAAAATTTTTTTTTCGAAATTTTTTTTTTGAATATTTTTTTTATTTTTTTGAAAATTTATTTTTTTTGATTTTTTTTTTATTTTTGAAGTTTTTTTTCGAAATTTTTTTTGTATTTTTTTTTGAAATTTTTTTCGAAATTTTTTTTTTGAAAATTTTTTTTTGTGAATTTTTTTTTCGAATTTTTTTATTTTTATTTTTTTTGAAAAATTTTCGTTTTGAAATTTTTTTTATTTTTTTGAAAATTTATTTTTTTTGAAAATTTTTTTTTTGAAAATTTTGTTTTGAAAATTTTTTTTGAATTCTTTTTCTATTTTTTCAAAAAAAATTTTAAATTTTTTTTTGAAATTTTTTTTTTTATTTTTTTTTTTCGAAAATTTTTTTAAATTTTTTTTTATTGAAAATTTTTTTTTCGAAATTTTTTTCGAAATTTATTTTTTGAAAATTTTTTTTTTGAATTTTTTTTTCGAATTTTTTTATTTTTATTTTTTTTGAAAAATTTTCGTTTTGAATTTTTTTTTTGATTTTTTTTTATTTTTTTGAAAATTAATTTTTTTTGAAAAATTTTTTTTTGAAAATTTTGTTTTGAAAATTTTTTTTCAATTTTTTTGAAATTTTTTTGAATTTTTTTTTTGAAAATTTTTTTTGGAATTTTTGTTTTGAAAATTATTTTTTTGAATTTTTTTTTCGAATTTTTTATTTTTATTTTTTTTGAAAAATTTTCCTTTTGAATTTTTTTTTATTTTTTTGAAAATTAATTTTTTTTGAATTTTTTTTTAAATTTTTTATCTTTGAAGTTTTTTTTTGAAATTTTTTTCTTTTGAAAATTTCAGGTTTTTTTTTGAAATTTTTTTTGAATTTTTTTTCAATTTTTTTGAAATTTTTTTTTAAAATTTTTTTTTGGAATTTTTTTTGGAACTATTTTTTAATTTTTTTTTGTTTTTTTTTTATTTTTTTTTGAAAAATTTTCTTATTGAAAATTTTTTTAAAATTTTTTTTTTTAATTTTTTTGAAATTTTTTTTTATTTTTTTCTTCGAAAATTTTTTTGAAATTTCCTTGAAATTTTTTTTATTGAAAATTTTTTTTTCGAAATTTTTTAGTTTTTTTTTTGAAATTTTTTTGAATTTTTTTTCAATCTTTTTGAAATTTTTTTTTGAAATTAATTTTTGGAATTTTTTTTGGATTTTTTTTTAAATTTTTTTTTAATTTTTTGAAATTTTTTTTCGATTTTTTTTTTTGAAAATTTTTTTTTAAATTTTTTTGAATTTTTTTTAAATTTTTTTTGGAAATTTTTTTCTTTTGAAAATTTTTTTGACGTTTTTTTTAAAAATTTTTTTGAATTTTTTTTTGAAATTTTTTCCGAAATTTATTTTGAGAATATTTTTTTTTGAATTTTTTTTTCGAATTTTTTTATTTTTATTTTTTTTGAAAAATTTTTGTTTTGAATTTTTTTTTATTTTTTTGAAAATAATTTTTTTTTGAATTTTTTTTTTTGAAATTTTGTTTGAAAATTTTTTTTGAATTTTTTTTCTATTTTTTTAAAAAAAAATTTAAATTTTTTTTGAAATTTTTTTTTAATTTTTCATTTTTGAAGTTTTTTTTCGAAATTTTTTTCTTTTGAAAATTTTTTTGAAGTTTTTTTTTTGAAATTTTTTTTAAAATTTTTTTTCAATCTTTTTGAAATTTTTTTTCGAAATTATTTTTTGGAATTTTTTTTGGATTTTTTTATAAATTTTTTTTTAATTTTTTGAAATTTTTTTATCGGTTTTTTTTTGAAATTTTTTTTTTAATTTTTTTCAATTTTTTTTGGAAATTTTTTCTTTTGAAAATTTTTTTGACGTTTTTTTAAAAATTGTTTCGAAATTTTTTTTTAGAAAATTTTTTTTTTTGAATTTTTTTTTCGAATATTTTTATTTTTTTTTGAAAAATTTTCGTTTTGAATTTTTTTTTTGAGTTTTTTTTTATTTTTTTGAAAATTAATTTTTTTTGAAATTTTTTTTTTGAAAATTTTTTTAAAATTTTTTTTCTATTTTTTAAAATTTTTTTTTCAAATTTCTTATTTTTGAAGTTTTTTTAGAAATTTTTTTCTTTTGAAAATTTTTTTGAGGTTTTTTTTTGAAATTTTTTTTGAATTTTTTTTCAATTTTTTTGAAATTTTTTTTTGAAATTTTTTTTTGGATTTTTTTTTTTGGAATTTTTTTTTATTATTTTTTTATTTTTGATTTTTTTAAATTTTTTTTTTGAAATTTTTTTTTATATTTATTTTTTGAAATTTTTTTCGAAATTTATTTTTTGAAAATTTTTTTTTTGAATTTTTTTTTCGAATTTTTTTATTTTTATTTTTTTTGAAAAATTTTCGTTTTGAATTTTTTTTTTTGTTTTTTTTTTATTTTTTTGAAAATTAATTTTTTTTGAAAATTTTTTTTTTGAAAATTTTGTTTTGAAAATTTTTTTTCAATTTTTTTGAAATTTTTTTTTGGAATTTTTTTTTGGAATTTTTTTTGGATTTTTTTTTATTATTTTTTTATTTTTTTAAATTTTTTTTTTGAATTTTTTTTTTATATTTATTTTTTGAAATTTTTGTTTTGAAAATTTTTTTTTTGAATTTTTTTTTCGAATTTTTTATTTTTTTTGAAAAATTTTGTTTTTAATTTTTTTTTTGAAATTTTTTTTTGATTTTTTTTTTAATTTTTTTTTTCTTCAAAAAATTTTTTTGAAATTTTTTTTGAAATTTTTTTTTTGAATTTTTTTTTCTAAATTTTTTTTCTAAATTTTTTTAAAAATTTTTTTACATTTTTTTTTCGAATTTTTTTTGATTTTTTTTTTGAAAAATTTTCGTTTTGAAATTTTTTTGAAATTTTTGTTATATTTTTTTAAGTTTTTTAAAAAATTTTTTGAAATTTTTGTTTTGAAAATTTTTTTTTTGAATTTTTTTTTCGAATTTTTTATTTTTTTTGAAAAATTTTCGTTTTGAATTTTTTTTTGAGTTTTTTTTTATTTTTTTGAAAATTAATTTTTTTTGAAATTTTTTTTTTGAAAATTTTTTTAAAATTTTTTTTCTATTTTTTAAATTTTTTTTTTCAAATTTCTTATTTTTGAAGTTTTTTTCGAAATTTTTTTCTTTTGAAAATTTTTTTGAGTTTTTTTTTTGAAATTTTTTTTGAATTTTTTTTCAATTTTTTTGAAATTTTTTTTTGAAAATTTTTTTTGGATTTTTTTTTTGGAATTTTTTTTTTATTATTTTTTTATTTTTGATTTTTTTAAATTTTTTTTTTTGAAATTTTTTTTTATATTTATTTTTTGAAATTTTTTTCGAAATTTATTTTTTGAAAATTTTTTTTTTGAATTTTTTTTTCGAATTTTTTTATTTTTATTTTTTTTGAAAAATTTTCGTTTTGAATTTTTTTTTTTGATTTTTTTTTATTTTTTTGAAAATTAATTTTTTTTGAAAATTTTTTTTTTGAAAATTTTGTTTTGAAAATTTTTTTTCAATTTTTTTGAAAATTTTTTTTGGAATTTTTTTTTGGAATTTTTTTTTGGAATTTTTTTTTGGAATTTTTTTTGGAATTTTTTTTTATTATTTTTTTATTTTTTTAAATTTTTTTTTTGAAAATTTTTTTTTATATTTATTTTTTGAAATTTTTGTTTTGAAAATTTTTTTTTTGAATATTTTTTTCGAATTTTTTATTTTTATTTTTTTTGAAAAATTTTCGTTTTGAATTTTTTTTTTATTTTTTTGAAAATTAATTTTTTTTGAATTTTTTTTTAATTTTTTATCTTTGAAGTTTTTTTTTGAAATTTTTTTCTTTTGAAAATTTGAAGTTTTTTTTTGAAATTTTTTTTGAATTTTTTTTCAATTTTTTTGAAATTTTTTTTAAAATTTTTTTTTTGGAATTTTTTTTGGAACTATTTTTTAATTTTTTAAAATTTTTTTTTGTTTTTTTTTTATTTTTTTTTTGAAAAATTTTCTTATTGAAAATTTTTTTAAAATTTTTTTAAATTTTTTTTTGAAATTTTTTTTTTTAATTTTTTTTTATTTTATTTTTCGAATTTTTTTTTTAAATTTCCTTGAAATTTTTTTTATTGAAAATTTTTTTTTCGAAATTTTTTTTTTAATATTTTTTTTATTTTTTTGAAAATTAATTTTTTTTGAATTTTTTTTTTATTTTTTATTTTTGAAGTTTTTTTTCGAAATTTTTTTTGTATTTTTTTTTGAAATTTTTTTCGAAATTTTTTTTTTGAAAATTTTTTTTTGTGAATTTTTTTTTCGATTTTTTTTATTTTTATTTTTTTTGAAAAATTTTCGTTGAAATTTTTTTTATTTTTTTGAAAATTTATTTTTTTTGAAAATTTTTTTTTTGAAAATTTTGTTTTGAAAATTTTTTTTGAATTCTTTTTCTATTTTTTCAAAAAAAATTTTAAATTTTTTTTTGAAATTTTTTTTTTTAATTTTTTTTTTCGAAAATTTTTTTAAATTTTTTTTTATTGAAAATTTTTTTTTCGAAATTTTTTTCGAAATTTATTTTTCGAAAAATTTTTTTTTGAATTTTTTTTTCGAATTTTATTTTTATTTTTTTTTGAAAAATTTTCGTTTTGAATTTTTTTTTGATTTTTTTTTATTTTTTTGAAAATTAATTTTTTTTGAATTTTTTTTTAAATTTTTTATCTTTGAAGTTTTTTTTGAAATTTTTTTCTTTTGAAAATTTGAGGTTTTTTTTTGAAATTTTTTTTGAATTTTTTTTCAATTTTTTTGAAATTTTTTTTAAAATTTTTTTTTGGAATTTTTTTTGGAACTATTTTTTAATTTTTTTTTGTTTTTTTTTATTTTTTTTTTGAAAAATTTTCTTATTGAAAATTTTTTTAAAATTTTTTTTGAAATTTTTTTGAAATTTTTTTTTATTTTTTTCTTCGAAAATTTTTTTGAAATTTCCTTGAAATTTTTTTTATTGAAAATTTTTTTTTCGAAATTTTTTAGTTTTTTTTTTGAAATTTTTTTTGAATTTTTTTTCAATCTTTTTGAAATTTTTTTTTGAAATTAATTTTTGGAATTTTTTTTGGATTTTTTTTAAAAATTTTTTTAAATTTTTTGAATTTTTTTTTCGATTTTTTTTTTGAAAATTTTTTTTTTTAATTTTTTTGAATTTTTTTTCAATTTTTTTTGGAATTTTTTTTCTTTTGAAAATTTTTTTGACGTTTTTTTTAAAAATTTTTTTGAATTTTTTTTTGAAATTTTTTCCGAAATTTATTTTGAGAATATTTTTTTTTTGAATTTTTTTTTCGAATTTTTTTATTTTTATTTTTTTTGAAAAATTTTTGTTTTGAAATTTTTTTTATTTTTTTGAAAATTAATTTTTTTTGAATTTTTTTTTTTGAAATTTTGTTTTGAAAATTTTTTTTGAATTTTTTTCTATTTTTTTAAAAAAAATTAGAAAAAAATTCAAAAAAAATTTTCAAAACAAAATTTCAAAAAAAAAAATTCAAAAAAAATTAATTTTCAAAAAAATAAAAAAAATTTCAAAACAAAAATTTTTCAAAAAAAATAAAAATAAAAAAATTCGAAAAAAAAATTCAAAAAAAAAATATTCTCAAAATAAATTTCGGAAAAAATTTCAAAAAAAAATTCAAAAAAATTTTTAAAAAAAACGTCAAAAAAATTTTCAAAAGAAAAAAAATTCCAAAAAAAATTGAAAAAAAATTCAAAAAAATTTAAAAAAAAAATTTTCAAAAAAAAAATCGAAAAAAAAATTCAAAAAATTTAAAAAAATTTTTAAAAAAAATCCAAAAAAAATTCCAAAAATTAATTTCAAAAAAAAATTTCAAAAAGATTGAAAAAAAATTCAAAAAAAATTTCAAAAAAAAAACTAAAAAATTTCGAAAAAAAAATTTTCAATAAAAAAAATTTCAAGGAAATTTCAAAAAAATTTTCGAAGAAAAAAATAAAAAAAAATTTCAAAAAAATTTCAAAAAAAATTTTAAAAAAATTTTCAATAAGAAAATTTTTCAAAAAAAAAATAAAAAAAAACAAAAAAAAATTAAAAAATAGTTCCAAAAAAAATTCCAAAAAAAAATTTTAAAAAAAATTTCAAAAAAATTGAAAAAAAATTCAAAAAAAATTTCAAAAAAAAACCTCAAATTTTCAAAAGAAAAAAATTTCAAAAAAAACTTCAAAGATAAAAAATTTAAAAAAAAATTCAAAAAAAATTAATTTTCAAAAAAATAAAAAAAAATCAAAAAAAAATTCAAAACGAAAATTTTTCAAAAAAAAATAAAAATAAAATTCGAAAAAAAAATTCAAAAAAAAATTTTTCGAAAAATAAATTTCGAAAAAAATTTCGAAAAAAAAATTTTCAATAAAAAAAAATTTAAAAAAATTTTCGAAAAAAAAAATTTAAAAAAAAAATTTCAAAAAAAAATTTAAAATTTTTTTTGAAAAAATAGAAAAAGAATTCAAAAAAAATTTTCAAAACAAAATTTTCAAAAAAAAAATTTTCAAAAAAAATAAATTTTCAAAAAAATAAAAAAAATTTCAACGAAAATTTTTCAAAAAAAATAAAAATAAAAAAAATCGAAAAAAAAATTCACAAAAAAAAATTTTCAAAAAAAAAATTTCGAAAAAAATTTCAAAAAAAAATACAAAAAAAATTTCGAAAAAAAACTTCAAAAATAAAAAATAAAAAAAAAATTCAAAAAAAATTAATTTTCAAAAAAATAAAAAAAATATTAAAAAAAAAATTTCGAAAAAAAAATTTTCAATAAAAAAAATTTCAAGGAAATTTAAAAAAAAAAATCGAAAAATAAAATAAAAAAAAATTAAAAAAAAAAATTTCAAAAAAAAATTTAAAAAAATTTTAAAAAAATTTTCAATAAGAAAATTTTTCAAAAAAAAAATAAAAAAAAAACAAAAAAAAATTTTAAAAAATTAAAAAATAGTTCCAAAAAAAATTCCAAAAAAAAATTTTAAAAAAAATTTCAAAAAAATTGAAAAAAAATTCAAAAAAAATTTCAAAAAAAAACTTCAAATTTTCAAAAGAAAAAAATTTCAAAAAAAAAACTTCAAAGATAAAAAATTAAAAAAAAATTCAAAAAAAATTAATTTTCAAAAAAATAAAAAAAAAATTCAAAACGAAAATTTTTCAAAAAAAATAAAAATAAAAAATTCGAAAAAAAAATTCAAAAAAAAAATTTTCAAAACAAAAATTTCAAAAAATAAATATAAAAAAAAAATTTCAAAAAAAAAATTTAAAAAAATAAAAAAATAATAAAAAAAAATTCCAAAAAAAATTCCAAAAAAAAATTCCAAAAAAAAATTCCAAAAAAAAATTCCAAAAAAAATTTTCAAAAAAATTGAAAAAAAATTTTCAAAACAAAATTTTCAAAAAAAAAATTTTCAAAAAAAATTAATTTTCAAAAAAATAAAAAAAAATCAAAAAAAAAAATTCAAAACGAAAATTTTTCAAAAAAAATAAAAATAAAAAAATTCGAAAAAAAAATTCAAAAAAAAAATTTTCAAAAAATAAATTTCGAAAAAAATTTCAAAAAATAAATATAAAAAAAAATTTAAAAAAATCAAAAATAAAAAAATAATAAAAAAAAAATTCCAAAAAAAAAATCCAAAAAAAATTTTCAAAAAAAAATTTCAAAAAAATTGAAAAAAAATTCAAAAAAAATTTCAAAAAAAAAACTCAAAAAAATTTTCAAAAGAAAAAAATTTCGAAAAAAACTTCAAAAATAAGAAATTTGAAAAAAAAAATTTAAAAAATAGAAAAAAAATTTTAAAAAAATTTTCAAAAAAAAAATTTCAAAAAAAATTAATTTTCAAAAAAATAAAAAAAAACTCAAAAAAAAATTCAAAACGAAAATTTTTCAAAAAAAATAAAAAATTCGAAAAAAAATTCAAAAAAAAAATTTTCAAAACAAAAATTTCAAAAAATTTTTTAAAAAACTTAAAAAAATATAACAAAAATTTCAAAAAAATTTCAAAACGAAAATTTTTCAAAAAAAAAATCAAAAAAAATTCGAAAAAAAAATGTAAAAAAATTTTTAAAAAAATTTAGAAAAAAAATTTAGAAAAAAAAATTCAAAAAAAAAATTTCAAAAAAAATTTCAAAAAAATTTTTTGAAGAAAAAAAAAATTAAAAAAAAAATCAAAAAAAAATTTCAAAAAAAAAATTAAAAACAAAATTTTTCAAAAAAAATAAAAAATTCGAAAAAAAAATTCAAAAAAAAAATTTTCAAAACAAAAATTTCAAAAAATAAATATAAAAAAAAAATTCAAAAAAAAAATTTAAAAAAATAAAAAAATAATAAAAAAAAATCCAAAAAAAATTCCAAAAAAAAATTCCAAAAAAAAATTTCAAAAAAATTGAAAAAAAATTTTCAAAACAAAATTTTCAAAAAAAAAATTTTCAAAAAAAATTAATTTTCAAAAAAATAAAAAAAAAACAAAAAAAAAAATTCAAAACGAAAATTTTTCAAAAAAAATAAAAATAAAAAAATTCGAAAAAAAAATTCAAAAAAAAAATTTTCAAAAAATAAATTTCGAAAAAAATTTCAAAAAATAAATATAAAAAAAAATTTCAAAAAAAAAATTTAAAAAAATCAAAAATAAAAAAATAATAAAAAAAAATTCCAAAAAAAAAAATCCAAAAAAAAATTTCAAAAAAAAATTTCAAAAAAATTGAAAAAAAATTCAAAAAAAATTTCAAAAAAAAACCTCAAAAAAATTTTCAAAAGAAAAAAATTTCTAAAAAAACTTCAAAAATAAGAAATTTGAAAAAAAAATTTTAAAAAATAGAAAAAAAATTTTAAAAAAATTTTCAAAAAAAAAATTTCAAAAAAAATTAATTTTCAAAAAAATAAAAAAAAACTCAAAAAAAAAATTCAAAACGAAAATTTTTCAAAAAAAAATAAAAATATTCGAAAAAAAAATTCAAAAAAAAAAATTTTCTAAAAAAAGATTTCGAAACAATTTTTAAAAAAACGTCAAAAAAATTTTCAAAAGAAAAAATTTCCAAAAAAAATTGAAAAAAATTAAAAAAAAAATTTCAAAAAAAAACCGATAAAAAAATTTCAAAAAATTAAAAAAAAATTTATAAAAAAATCCAAAAAAAATTCCAAAAAATAATTTCGAAAAAAAATTTCAAAAAGATTGAAAAAAAATTTTAAAAAAAATTTCAAAAAAAAAACTTCAAAAAAATTTTCAAAAGAAAAAAATTTCGAAAAAAAACTTCAAAAATGAAAAATTAAAAGAAAATTTCAAAAAAAATTTAAATTTTTTTTTAAAAAAATAGAAAAAAAATTCAAAAAAAATTTTCAAACAAAATTTCAAAAAAAAAATTCAAAAAAAAATTATTTTCAAAAAAATAAAAAAAAATTCAAAACAAAAATTTTTCAAAAAAAATAAAAATAAAAAAATTCGAAAAAAAAATTCAAAAAAAAATATTCTCAAAATAAATTTCGGAAAAAATTTCAAAAAAAAATTCAAAAAAATTTTTAAAAAAAACGTCAAAAAAATTTTCAAAAGAAAAAAATTTCCAAAAAAAATTTAAAAAAAATTCAAAAAAATTTAAAAAAAAATTTTCAAAAAAAAAAATCGAAAAAAAATTTCAAAAAATTAAAAAAAAATTTAAAAAAAAATCCAAAAAAAATTCCAAAAATTAATTTCAAAAAAAAATTTCAAAAAGATTGAAAAAAAATTCAAAAAAATTTCAAAAAAAAAACTAAAAAATTTCGAAAAAAAAATTTTCAATAAAAAAAATTTCAAGGAAATTTCAAAAAAATTTTCGAAGAAAAAAATAAAAAAAAATTTCAAAAAAATTAAAAAAAAAAATTTTAAAAAAATTTTCAATAAGAAAATTTTTCAAAAAAAAATAAAAAAAAAACAAAAAAAAATTAAAAAATAGTTCCAAAAAAAATTCCAAAAAAAAATTTTAAAAAAAAATTTCAAAAAAATTGAAAAAAAATTCAAAAAAAATTTCAAAAAAAAACCTGAAATTTTCAAAAGAAAAAAATTTCAAAAAAAAACTTCAAAGATAAAAAATTTAAAAAAAAATTCAAAAAAAATTAATTTTCAAAAAAATAAAAAAAAATTCAAAAGGAAAATTTTTCAAAAAAAATAAAAATAAAAAATTCGAAAAAAAAATTCAAAAAAATAATTTTCAAAACAAAAATTCCAAAAAAAATTTTCAAAAAAAAAATTCAAAAAAATTTCAAAAAAATTGAAAAAAAATTTTCAAAACAAAATTTTCAAAAAAAAATTTTTCAAAAAAAATTAATTTTCAAAAAAATAAAAAAAAATCAAAAAAAAAATTCAAAACGAAAATTTTTCAAAAAAAATAAAAATAAAAAAATTCGAAAAAAAAATTCAAAAAAAAAATTTTCAAAAAATAAATTTCGAAAAAAATTTCGAAAAAAAAATTTTCAATAAAAAAAAATTTAAAAAAATTTTCGAAAAAAAAAAATAAAAAAAAAAATTTCAAAAAAAAATTTAAAATTTTTTTTGAAAAAATAGAAAAAGAATTCAAAAAAAATTTTCAAAACAAAATTTTCAAAAAAAAAATTTTCAAAAAAAATAAATTTTCAAAAAAATAAAAAAAATTTCAAAACGAAAATTTTTCAAAAAAAATAAAAATAAAAAAATTCGAAAAAAAAATTCACAAAAAAAAATTTTCAAAAAAAAAATTTCGAAAAAAATTTCAAAAAAAAATACAAAAAAAATTTCGAAAAAAAACTTCAAAAATAAAAAAAAAATCAAAAAAAATAAATTTTCAAAAAAATAAAAAAAATATTCAAAAAAAAAATTTCGAAAAAAAAATTTTCAATAAAAAAAATTTCAAGGAAATTTCAAAAAAAAATTCGAAAAATAAAATAAAAAAAAAATTTAAAAAAAAAATTTCAAAAAAAAATTTAAAAAAATTTTAAAAAAATTTTCAATAAGAAAATTTTTCAAAAAAAAAATAAAAAAAAAAACAAAAAAAAATTTAAAACAATTAAAAAATAGTTCCAAAAAAAATTCCAAAAAAAAATTTTAAAAAATATTTCAAAAAAATTGAAAAAAAATTCAAAAAAAAATTCAAAAAAAAACCTCAAATTTTCAAAAGAAAAAAATTTCAAAAAAAAAACTTCAAAGATAAAAAATTAAAAAAAAATTCAAAAAAAATTAATTTTCAAAAAAATAAAAAAAAATTAAAAACGAAAATTTTTCAAAAAAAATAAAAATAAAAAATTCGAAAAAAAAATTCCAAAAAAAAATTTTCAAAAAAAAATTTCAAAAAAATTGAAAAAAAAATTGAAAAAAAATTTTCAAAAAATTAAAAAAAAAATTATAAAAAAATCCAAAAAAAATTCCAAAAAATAATTTCGAAAAAAAATTTCAAAAAGATTGAAAAAAAATTTTAAAAAAAATTTCAAAAAAAAAACTTCAAAAAAATTTTCAAAAGAAAAAAATTTCGAAAAAAAACTTCAAAAATGAAAAATTAAAAAGAAATTTCAAAAAAAATTTAAAATTTTTTTTAAAAAAATAGAAAAAAATTCAAAAAAAATTTTCAAAACAAAATTTCAAAAAAAAAAAATTCAAAAAAAATTAATTTTCAAAAAAATAAAAAAAATTTCAAAACAAAAATTTTTCAAAAAAAATAAAAATAAAAAAATTCGAAAAAAAAATTCAAAAAAAAAATATTCTCAAAATTTTTTTTGAAATTTTTTTTGAAATTAATTTTTGGAATTTTTTTTGGATTTTTTTTAAAAATTTTTTTAAATTTTTTGAATTTTTTTTTCGATTTTTTTTTTGAAAATTTTTTTTTTAAATTTTTTTGAATTTTTTTTCAATTTTTTTTGGAATTTTTTTTCTTTTGAAAATTTTTTTGACGTTTTTTTTAAAAATTTTTTTGAATTTTTTTTTGAAATTTTTTCCGAAATTTATTTTGAGAATATTTTTTTTTTGAATTTTTTTTTCGAATTTTTTTATTTTTATTTTTTTTGAAAAATTTTTGTTTTGAAATTTTTTTTATTTTTTTGAAAATTAATTTTTTTTGAATTTTTTTTTTTGAAATTTTGTTTTGAAAATTTTTTTTGAATTTTTTTCTATTTTTTTAAAAAAAATTTTAAATTTTTTTTGAAATTTCTTTTTAATTTTTCATTTTTGAAGTTTTTTTTCGAAATTTTTTTCTTTTGAAAATTTTTTTGAAGTTTTTTTTTTGAAATTTTTTTTAAAATTTTTTTTCAATCTTTTTGAAATTTTTTTTCGAAATTATTTTTTGGAATTTTTTTTGGATTTTTTTATAAATTTTTTTTTAATTTTTTGAAAATTTTTTTTCAATTTTTTTTTCAATTTTTTTGAAATTTTTTTTTGAAGATTTTTTTTTGGAATTTTTTTTTCGAATTTTTTATTTTTATTTTTTTTGAAAAATTTTCGTTTTTAATTTTTTTTTATTTTTTTGAAAATTAATTTTTTTTGAATTTTTTTTTAATTTTTTATCTTTGAAGTTTTTTTTTGAAATTTTTTTCTTTTGAAAATTTGAGGTTTTTTTTTGAATTTTTTTTAAAATTTTTTTTCAATTTTTTTGAAATTTTTTTTAAAATTTTTTTTTGGAATTTTTTTTGGAACTATTTTTTAATTGTTTTAAATTTTTTTTTGTTTTTTTTTTATTTTTTTTTTGAAAAATTTTCTTATTGAAAATTTTTTTAAATTTTTTTTTGAAATTTTTTTTTTTAATTTTTTTTTTATTTTATTTTTCGAATTTTTTTTTGAAATTTCCTTGAAATTTTTTTTATTGAAAATTTTTTTTTCGAAATTTTTTTTTTGAATTTTTTTTTTATTTTTTTGAAAATTAATTTTTTTTGATTTTTTTTTTATTTTTGAAGTTTTTTTTCGAAATTTTTTTTGTATTTTTTTTTGAAATTTTTTTCGAAATTTTTTTTTTGAAAATTTTTTTTTGTGAATTTTTTTTTCGAATTTTTTTATTTTTATTTTTTTTGAAAAATTTTCGTTTTGAAATTTTTTTTATTTTTTTGAAAATTTATTTTTTTTGAAAATTTTTTTTTTGAAAATTTTGTTTTGAAAATTTTTTTTGAATTCTTTTTCTATTTTTTCAAAAAAAAATTTAAATTTTTTTTTGAAATTTTTTTTTTTAATTTTTTTTTTCGAAAATTTTTTTAAATTTTTTTTTATTGAAAATTTTTTTTTCGAAATTTTTTTCGAAATTTATTTTTTGAATTTTTTTTTCGAATTTTTTTATTTTTATTTTTTTTGAAAAATTTTCGTTTTGAATTTTTTTTTTTATTTTTTTTTATTTTTTTGAAAATTATTTTTTTTTGAAAAATTTTTTTTTGAAAATTTTGTTTTGAAAATTTTTTTTCAATTTTTTTGAAATTTTTTTGAAATTTTTTTTTGAAAATTTTTTTTGGAATTTTTGTTTTGAAAATTATTTTTTTGAATTTTTTTTTCGAATTTTTTATTTTTATTTTTTTTGAAAAATTTTCCTTTTGAATTTTTTTTTATTTTTTTGAAAATTAATTTTTTTTGAATTTTTTTTTAAATTTTTTATCTTTGAAGTTTTTTTTTGAAATTTTTTTCTTTTGAAAATTTGAGGTTTTTTTTTTGAAATTTTTTTTGAATTTTTTTTCAATTTTTTTGAAATTTTTTTTTAAAATTTTTTTTTGGAATTTTTTTTGGAACTATTTTTTAATTTTTTTTTGTTTTTTTTTATTTTTTTTTGAAAAATTTTCTTATTGAAAATTTTTTTAAAATTTTTTTTTTTAATTTTTTTGAAATTTTTTTTTATTTTTTTCTTCGAAAATTTTTTTGAAATTTCCTTGAAATTTTTTTTATTGAAAATTTTTTTTTCGAAATTTTTTAGTTTTTTTTTTGAAATTTTTTTGAATTTTTTTTCAATCTTTTTGAAATTTTTTTTTGAAATTAATTTTTGGAATTTTATTTGGATTTTTTTTTAATTTTTTTTTTAATTTTTTGAAATTTTTTTCGATTTTTTTTTTTGAAAATTTTTTTTTTAAATTTTTTTGAATTTTTTTTAAATTTTTTTTGGAAATTTTTTTCTTTTGAAAATTTTTTTGACGTTTTTTTTAAAAATTTTTTTGAATTTTTTTTTGAAATTTTTTCCGAAATTTATTTTGAGAATATTTTTTTTTGAATTTTTGTTTCGAATTTTTTTATTTTTATTTTTTTTGAAAAATTTTTGTTTTGAAATTTTTTTTATTTTTTTGAAAATAATTTTTTTTTGAATTTTTTTTTTTGAAATTTTGTTTGAAAATTTTTTTTGAATTTTTTTTCTATTTTTTTAAAAAAAAATTTAAATTTTTTTTGAAATATTTTTTTAATTTTTCATTTTTGAAGTTTTTTTTCGAAATTTTTTTCTTTTGAAAATTTTTTTGAAGTTTTTTTTTTGAATTTTTTTTAAAATTTTTTTTCAATCTTTTTGAAATTTTTTTTCGAAATTATTTTTTGGAATTTTTTTTGGATTTTTTTATAAATTTTTTTTTAATTTTTTGAAATTTTTTTATCGTTTTTTTTTTGAAATTTTTTTTTAAATTTTTTTCAATTTTTTTTGGAAATTTTTTCTTTTGAAAATTTTTTTGACGTTTTTTTTAAAAATTGTTTCGAAATTTTTTTTTAGAAAATTTTTTTTTTGAATTTTTTTTTCGAATTTTTTATTTTTTTTGAAAAATTTTCGTTTTGAATTTTTTTTTGAGTTTTTTTTTATTTTTTTGAAAATTAATTTTTTTTGAAATTTTTTTTTTGAAAATTTTTTTAAAATTTTTTTTCTATTTTTTAAATTTTTTTTTTCAAATTTCTTATTTTTGAAGTTTTTTTCGAAATTTTTTTCTTTTGAAAATTTTTTTGAGTTTTTTTTTTGAAATTTTTTTGAATTTTTTTTCAATTTTTTTGAAATTTTTTTTTGAAAATTTTTTTTGGATTTTTTTTTTGGAATTTTTTTTTTATTATTTTTTTATTTTTGATTTTTTTAAATTTTTTTTTTGAAATTTTTTTTTATATTTATTTTTTGAAATTTTTTTCGAAATTTATTTTTTGAAAATTTTTTTTTTGAATTTTTTTTTCGAATTTTTTTATTTTTATTTTTTTTGAAAAATTTTCGTTTTGAATTTTTTTTTTTTGATTTTTTTTTATTTTTTTGAAAATTAATTTTTTTTGAAAATTTTTTTTTTGAAAATTTTGTTTTGAAAATTTTTTTTCAATTTTTTTGAAAATTTTTTTTGGAATTTTTTTTTGGAATTTTTTTTTGGAATTTTTTTTTGGAATTTTTTTTGGATTTTTTTTTTATTATTTTTTTATTTTTTTAAATTTTTTTTTTGAATTTTTTTTTATATTTATTTTTTGAAATTTTTGTTTTGAAAATTTTTTTTTTGAATTTTTTTTTCGAATTTTTTATTTTTATTTTTTTTGAAAAATTTTCGTTTTGAATTTTTTTTTTATTTTTTTGAAAATTAATTTTTTTTGAATTTTTTTTGAATTTTTTATCTTTGAAGTTTTTTTTTGAAATTTTTTTCTTTTGAAAATTTGAGGTTTTTTTTTTGAATTTTTTTTGAATTTTTTTGAAATTTTTTTGAAATTTTTTTAAAATTTTTTTTTTGGAATTTTTTTTGGAACTATTTTTTAATTTTTTTAAATTTTTTTCTGTTTTTTTTTATTTTTTTTTTGAAAAATTTTCTTATTGAAAATTTTTTTAAAATTTTTTTAAATTTTTTTTTGAAATTTTTTTTTAAATTTTTTTTTATTTTATTTTTCGAAATTTTTTTTGAAATTTCCTTGAAATTTTTTTTATTGAAAATTTTTTTTTCGAAATTTTTTTTTTTGAATATTTTTTTTATTTTTTGGAAAATTAATTTTTTTTGAAATTTTTTTTTTTATTTTTTATTTTTGAAGTTTTTTTTCGAAATTTTTTTCTTTTGAAAATTTTTTTGAAGTTTTTTTTTTTGAAATTTTTTTTGAATTTTTTTCTCAATCTTTTTGAAATTTTTTTTGAAATTATTTTTTGGATTTTTTTTTTTGGATTTTTTTAAATTTTTTTTTCAATTTTTTGAATTTTTTTTAAAATTTTTTTTAATTTTTTTTTATTTTTTTTTTTTGAAAATTTTTTTTTTATATTTATTTTTTGAATTTTTTTTTTTAATTTTTTCTTGAAAATTTTTTTTTGAATTTTTTTATTTTTTTTTTGATTTTTTTTTTGATTTTTTTTTACATTTTTTTTTAAATTTTCTTTTTGAAAATTTTTTTTTTTCTGAATTTTTTTTAAAACTGTTTTTGAAATTTTTTTTTCTAATTTTTTTTCTAATTTTTTTTTAATTTTTTTAAATTTTTTTAAAAAATTTTTTTAAATTTTTTTTTTCAAATATTTTTTTCTAAATTTTTTTCTAAATTTTTTAAAAAAATTTTTAAAATTTTTTTTCGAATTTTTTTTGATTTTTTTTTCTTTTTGAAATTTTGTTTTTAATTTTTTTTTTTGAAATTTTTTGAAATTTTTTTTTGATTTTTTTTTTAAATTTTTTTTTTCTTCAAAAAGTTTTTTTGAAATTTTTTTTGAAATTTTTTTTTTGAATTTTTTTTTCTAATTTTTTTTTCTAAATTTTTTTAAAAATTTTTTTACATTTTTTTTTCGAATTTTTTTTGATTTTTTTTTCGAAAAATTTTCGTTTTGAAATCTTTTTGAAATTTTTGTTATATTTTTTTAAGTTTTTTAAAAATTTTTTTGAAATTTTTGTTTTGAAAATTTTTTTTTTGAATTTTTTTTTCGAATTTTTTATTTTTTTTGAAAAATTTTCGTTTTAAAATTTTTTTTTGATTTTTTTTTATGTTTTTGAAAATTAATTTTTTTTGAAAATTTTTTTTTTGAAAATTTTGTTTTGAAATTTTTTTTTTTGAAAATTTTGTTTTGAAAATTTTCAAATAAATTTCAAAAACTTTCAAAAAAAAATTCAAAAAAAAATTTTCAGAAAAATTCAAAAAAAATTTCAAAAAAAACTCGAAAAAATAAAACAAAAATTTCAAAAAATTTTTTAAAAACTTAAAAAAATATAACAAAAATTTCAAAAAAATTTCAAAACGAAAATTTTTCGAAAAAAAAAATCAAAAAAAAATTCGAAAAAAAATTTTAAAAAAATTTAGAAAAAAAATTTAAAAAAAATTCAAAAAAAAATTTCAAAAAAAATTCAAAAAAATTTTTTGAAGAAAAAATAAAAAAAAAATTTAAAAAAAATTCAAAAAAAAATTTCAAAAAATTTCAAAAAAAAAATTAAAAACAAAATTTGAAAAAGAAAAAATAAATTCAAAAAAAAATTTGAGGTTTTTTTTTTGAAATTTTTTTTGAATTTTTTTTCAATTTTTTTGAAATTTTTTTTTAAATTTTTATTTGGAATTTTTTTTGGAACTATTTTTTATTTTTTTTTGTTTTTTTTTTATTTTTTTTTTGAAAAATTTTCTTATTGAAAATTTTTTTAAAATTTTTTTTGAAATTTTTTTTATTTTTTTCTTCGAAAATTTTTTTGAAATTTCCTTGAAATTTTTTTTATTGAAAATTTTTTTTTCGAAATTTTTTAGTTTTTTTTTTTGAAATTTTTTTTGAATTTTTTTTCAATCCTTTTGAAATTTTTTTTTGAAATTAATTTTTGGAATTTTTTTTGGATTTTTTTTTAAATTTTTTTTTAATTTTTTGAAATTTTTTTTCGATTTTTTTTTTGAAAATTTTTTTTTAAAATTTTTTTGAATTTTTTTTCAATTTTTTTTGGAAATTTTTTTCTTTTGAAAATTTTTTTGACGTTTTTTTTAAAAATTTTTTTGAATTTTTTTTTGAAATATTTTCCGAAATTTATTTTGAGAATATTTTTTTTTTTGAATTTTTTTTTCGAATTTTTTTATTTTTATTTTTTTTGAAAAAATTTTGTTTTGAAATTTTTTTTATTTTTTTGAAAATTAATTTTTTTTGAATTTTTTTTTTGAAATTTTGTTTTGAAAATTTTTTTTGAATTTTTTTTCAATTTTTTTAAAAAAAATTTTAAATTTTTTTTGAAATTTTTTTTTAATTTTTCATTTTTGAAGTTTTTTTTCGAAATTTTTTTCTTTTGAAAATTTTTTTGAAGTTTTTTTTTTGAAATTTTTTTTAAATTTTTTTTTCAATCTTTTTGAAATTTTTTTTCGAAATTATTTTTTGGAATTTTTTTTGGATTTTTTTATAAATTTTTTTTTAATTTTTTGAAATTTTTTTATCGGTTTTTTTTTGAAATTTTTTTTTAAATTTTTTTCAATTTTTTTTGGAAATTTTTTCTTTTGAAAATTTTTTTGACGTTTTTTTTAAAAATTGTTTCGAAATTTTTTTTTTGAAAATTTTTTTTTTGAATTTTTTTTTCGAATATTTTTATTTTTTTTGAAAAATTTTCGTTTTGAATTTTTTTTTTTGGGTTTTTTTTTATTTTTTTGAAAATTAATTTTTTTTGAAATTTTTTTTTTGAAAATTTTTTTAAAATTTTTTTTCTATTTTTTAAAATTTTTTTTTCAAATTTCTTATTTTTGAAGTTTTTTTAGAAATTTTTTTCTTTTGAAAATTTTTTTGAGGTTTTTTTTTGAAATTTTTTTTGAATTTTTTTTCAATTTTTTTGAATTTTTTTTTTGAAAATTTTTTTTGGATTTTTTTTTTGGAATTTTTTTTTTATTATTTTTTTATTTTTGATTTTTTAAAATTTTTTTTATATTTATTTTTTGAAATTTTTTTCGAAATTTATTTTTTGAAAATTTTTTTTTTGAATTTTTTTATTTTTATTTTTTTTGAAAAATTTTCGTTTTGAATTTTTTTTTTGATTTTTTTTTATTTTTTTGAAAATTAATTTTTTTTGAAATTTTTTTTTTTGAAAATTTTGTTTTGAAAATTTTTTTTCAATTTTTTTGAAAATTTTTTTTGGAATTTTTTTTTGGAATTTTTTTTTGGAATTTTTTTTGGATTTTTTTTTTATTATTTTTTTATTTTTTTAAATTTTTTTTTTGAATTTTTTTTTTATATTTATTTTTTTAAATTTTTGTTTTGAAAATTTTTTTTTTGAATTTTTTTTTAATTTTTTATCTTTGAAGTTTTTTTTTGAAATTTTTTTCTTTTGAAAATTTGAGGTTTTTTTTTGAAATTTTTTTTCAATTTTTTTTCAATTTTTTTGAAATTTTTTTAAAAATTTTTTTTTGGAATTTTTTTTGGAACTATTTTTTAATTGTTTTAAATTTTTTTTTGTTTTTATTTTTATTTTTTTTTTGAAAAATTTTCTTATTGAAAATTTTTTTTAAATTTTTTTAAATTTTTTTTTGAAATTTTTTTTTTAAATTTTTTTTTATTTTATTTTTCGAATTTTTTTTTGAAATTTCCTTGAAATTTTTTTTATTGAAAATTTTTTTTTCGAAATTTTTTTTTGAATATTTTTTTTGAATTTTTTTTTATTTTTTATTTTTGAAGTTTTTTTTCGAAATTTTTTTTTTATTTTTTTTTGAAATTTTTTTCGAAATTTTTTTTTGAAAATTTTTTTTTGTGAATTTTTTTTTCGAATTTTTTTATTTTTATTTTTTTTGAAAAATTTTCGTTTTGAAATTTTTTTTATTTTTTTGAAAATTTATTTTTTTTGAAAATTTTTTTTTTGAAAATTTTGTTTTGAAAATTTTTTTTGAATTCTTTTTCTATTTTTTCAAAAAAAATTTTAAATTTTTTTTTGAAATTTTTTTTTTTAATTTTTTTTTTCGAAAATTTTTTTAAATTTTTTTTTATTGAAAATTTTTTTTTTGAAATTTTTTTCGAAATTTATTTTTTGAAAATTTTTTTTTTGAATTTTTTTTTCGAATTTTTTTATTTTTATTTTTTTTGAAAAATTTTCGTTTTGAATTTTTTTTTTGATTTTTTTTTATTTTTTTGAAAATTAATTTTTTTTGAAAATTTTTTTTTTGAAAATTTTGTTTTGAAAATTTTTTTTCAATTTTTTTGAAATTTTTTTGAAATTTTTTTTTGAAAATTTTTTTTGGAATTTTTGTTTTGAAAATTATTTTTTTGAATTTTTTTTTCGAATTTTTTATTTTTATTTTTTTTGAAAAATTTTCCTTTTGAATTTTTTTTTTATTTTTTTGAAAATTAATTTTTTTTGAATTTTTTTTTAAATTTTTTATCTTTGAAGTTTTTTTTTGAAATTTTTTTCTTTTGAAAATTTGAGGTTTTTTTTTTGAAATTTTTTTTGAATTTTTTTTCAATTTTTTTTTAAAGTTTTTTTTTGGAATTTTTTTTTGAACTATTTTTTAATTTTTTTTTGTTTTTTTTTTATTTTTTTTTTGAAAAATTTTCTTATTGAAAATTTTTTTAAAATTTTTTTTTAATTTTTTTGAAATTTTTTTTTATTTTTTTCTTCGAAAATTTTTTTTGAAATTTCCTTGAAATTTTTTTTATTGAAAATTTTTTTTTCGAAATTTTTTAGTTTTTTTTTTGAAATTTTTTTGAATTTTTTTTCAATCTTTTTGAAATTTTTTTTTGAAATTAATTTTTGGAATTTTTTTTGGATTTTTTAAAAAATTTTTTTTTAATTTTTTGAAATTTTTTTTCGATTTTTTTTTTGAAATTTTTTTTTAAAAATTTTTTTTCAATTTTTTTTGGAAATTTTTTTCTTTTGAAAATTTTTTTGACGTTTTTTTTAAAAATTTTTTTGAATTTTTTTTTGAAATTTTTTCCGAAATTTATTTTGAGAATATTTTTTTTTTGAATTTTTTTTTCGAATTTTTTTATTTTTATTTTTTTTGAAAAATTTTTGTTTTGAAATTTTTTTTATTTTTTTGAAAATTAATTTTTTTTGAATTTTTTTTTTGAAATTTTGTTTTGAAAATTTTTTTTGAATTTTTTTTCTATTTTTTTTTTAAAAATTTTAAATTTTTTTTGAAATTTTTTTTTAATTTTTCATTTTTGAAGTTTTTTTTCGAAATTTTTTTCTTTTGAAAATTTTTTTGAAGTTTTTTTTTTTAAATTTTTTTTAAAATTTTTTTTCAATCTTTTTGAAATTTTTTTTCGAAATTATTTTTTGGAATTTTTTTTGGATTTTTTTATAAATTTTTTTTTAATTTTTTGAAATTTTTTTATCGGTTTTTTTTTGAAATTTTTTTTTAAATTTTTTTCAATTTTTTTTGGAAATTTTTTCTTTTGAAAATTTTTTTGACGTTTTTTTTTAAAAATTGTTTCGAAATTTTTTTTTTGAAAATTTTTTTTTTGAATTTTTTTTTCGAATATTTTTATTTTTTTTTGAAAAATTTTCGTTTTGAATTTTTTTTTTGAGTTTTTTTTTATTTTTTTGAAAATTAATTTTTTTTGAAATTTTTTTTTTGAAAATTTTTTTAAAATTTTTTTTCTATTTTTTAAAATTTTTTTTTCAAATTTCTTATTTTTGAAGTTTTTTTAGAAATTTTTTTCTTTTGAAAATTTTTTTGAGGTTTTTTTTTGAAATTTTTTTTGAATTTTTTTTCAATTTTTTTGAATTTTTTTTTTGAAAATTTTTTTTGGATTTTTTTTTTTGGAATTTTTTTTTTATTATTTTTTTATTTTTGATTTTTTTAAATTTTTTTTTATATTTATTTTTTGAAATTTTTTTCGAAATTTATTTTTTGAAAATTTTTTTTTTGAATTTTTTTATTTTTATTTTTTTTGAAAAATTTTCGTTTTGAATTTTTTTTTTGATTTTTTTTTATTTTTTTGAAAATTAATTTTTTTTGAAATTTTTTTTTTTGAAAATTTTGTTTTGAAAATTTTTTTTCAATTTTTTTGAAAATTTTTTTTGGAATTTTTTTTTGGAATTTTTTTTTGGAATTTTTTTTGGATTTTTTTTTTATTATTTTTTTATTTTTTTAAATTTTTTTATTGAATTTTTTTTTTATATTTATTTTTTGAAATTTTTGTTTTGAAAATTTTTTTTTTGAATTTTTTTAAAATTTTTTATCTTTGAAGTTTTTTTTTGAAATTTTTTTCTTTTGAAAATTTGAGGTTTTTTTTTGAAATTTTTTTTGAATTTTTTTTCAATTTTTTTGAAATTTTTTTTAAAATTTTTTTTTGGAATTTTTTTTGGAACTATTTTTTAATTGTTTTAAATTTTTTTTTGTTTTTATTTTTATTTTTTTTTTGAAAAATTTTCTTATTGAAAATTTTTTTAAAATTTTTTTAAATTTTTTTTTGAAATTTTTTTTTAAAATTTTTTTTTATTTTATTTTTCGAATTTTTTTTTGAAATTTCCTTGAAATTTTTTTTATTGAAAATTTTTTTTTCGAAATTTTTTTTTTGAATATTTTTTTTGAAAATTAATTTTTTTTGAATTTTTTTTTTATTTTTTATTTTTGAAGTTTTTTTTCGAAATTTTTTTTGTATTTTTTTTTGAAATTTTTTTCGAAATTTTTTTTTTGAAAATTTTTTTTTGTGAATTTTTTTTTCGAATTTTTTTATTTTTATTTTTTTTGAAAAATTTTCGTTTTGAAATTTTTTTTATTTTTTTGAAAATTTATTTTTTTTGAAAATTTTTTTTTTGAAAATTTTGTTTTGAAAATTTTTTTTGAATTCTTTTTCTATTTTTTCAAAAAAAATTTTAAATTTTTTTTTGAAATTTTTTTTTTTAATTTTTTTTTTAGAAAATTTTTTTAAATTTTTTTTTATTGAAAATTTTTTTTTCGAAATTTTTTTCGAAATTTTTTTCGAAATTTATTTTTTGAAAATTTTTTTTTTGAATTTTTTTTTCGAATTTTTTTATTTTTATTTTTTTTGAAAAATTTTCGTTTTGAATTTTTTTTTTGATTTTTTTTTATTTTTTTGAAAATTAATTTTTTTTGAAAATTTTTTTTTTGAAAATTTTGTTTTGAAAATTTTTTTTCAATTTTTTTGAAATTTTTTTGAAATTTTTTTTTGAAAATTTTTTTTGGAATTTTTGTTTTGAAAATTATTTTTTTGAATTTTTTTTTCGAATTTTTTATTTTTATTTTTTTTGAAAAATTTTCCTTTTGAATTTTTTTTTTATTTTTTTGAAAATTAATTTTTTTTGAATTTTTTTTTAAATTTTTTATCTTTGAAGTTTTTTTTTTGAAATTTTTTTCTTTTGAAAATTTGAGGTTTTTTTTTGAAATTTTTTTTGAATTTTTTTTCAATTTTTTTGAAATTTTTTTTTAAAATTTTTTTTTGGAATTTTTTTTGGAACTATTTTTTAATTTTTTTTTGTTTTTTTTTTATTTTTTTTTTGAAAAATTTTCTTATTGAAAATTTTTTTAAAATTTTTTTTTAAATTTTTTTGAAATTTTTTTTTATTTTTTTCTTCGAAAATTTTTTTTGAAATTTCCTTGAAATTTTTTTTATTGAAAATTTTTTTTTCGAAATTTTTTAGTTTTTTTTTTGAAATTTTTTTGAATTTTTTTTCAATCTTTTTGAAATTTTTTTTTGAAATTAATTTTTGGAATTTTTTTTGGATTTTTTAAAAAAAATTTTTTAAATTTTTTGAAATTTTTTTTCGATTTTTTTTTTTGAAAATTTTTTTTTAAAATTTTTTTTCAATTTTTTTTGGAAATTTTTTTCTTTTGAAAATTTTTTTGACGTTTTTTTTAAAAAATTTTTTGAATTTTTTTTTGAAATTTTTTCCGAAATTTATTTTGAGAATATTTTTTTTTTGAATTTTTTTTTCGAATTTTTTTATTTTTATTTTTTTTGAAAAATTTTTGTTTTGAAATTTTTTTTATTTTTTTGAAAATTAATTTTTTTTGAATTTTTTTTTTTGAAATTTTGTTTTGAAAATTTTTTTTGAATTTTTTTTCTATTTTTTTTAAAAAATTTTAAATTTTTTTTGAAATTTTTTTTTAATTTTTCATTTTTGAAGTTTTTTTTCGAAATTTTTTTCTTTTGAAAATTTTTTTGAAGTTTTTTTTTTGAAATTTTTTTTTAAATTTTTTTTCAATCTTTTTGAAATTTTTTTTCGAAATTATTTTTTGGAATTTTTTTTGGATTTTTTTATAAATTTTTTTTTAATTTTTTGAAATTTTTTTATCGGTTTTTTTTGAAATTTTTTTTTAAATTTTTTTCAATTTTTTTTGGAAATTTTTTCTTTTGAAAATTTTTTTGACTTTTTTAAAAATTGTTTCGAAATTTTTTTTTTGAAAATTTTTTTTTTGAATTTTTTTTTCGAATATTTTTATTTTTTTTTTGAAAAATTTTCGTTTTGAATTTTTTTTTGTTTTTTTTTATTTTTTTTGAAAATTAATTTTTTTTGAATTTTTTTTTTTGAAATTTTTTTTAAAAATTTTTTTCTATTTTTTAAAATTTTTTTTTCAAATTTCTTATTTTTGAAGTTTTTTTAGAAATTTTTTTCTTTTGAAAATTTTTTTGAGGTTTTTTTTTGAAATTTTTTTTGAATTTTTTTTCAATTTTTTTGAAATTTTTTTTTGAAAATTTTTTTTGGATTTTTTTTTTTTGGAATTTTTTTTTTATTATTTTTTTATTTTTGATTTTTTTAAATTTTTTTTTTGAAATTTTTTTTTTATATTTATTTTTTGAAATTTTTTTCGAAATTTATTTTTTGAAATTTTTTTTTTTGAATTTTTTTTTCGAATTTTTTTATTTTTATTTTTTTTGAAAAATTTTCGTTTTGATTTTTTTTTTGATTTTTTTTTATTTTTTTGAAAATTAATTTTTTTTGAAAATTTTTTTTTTGAAAATTTTGTTTTGAAAATTTTTTTTCAATTTTTTTGAAATTTTTTTTTGGAATTTTTTTTTGGAATTTTTTTTGGAATTTTTTTTGGATTTTTTTTATTATTTTTTTATTTTTTTAAATTTTTTTTTTGAATTTTTTTTTTATATTTATTTTTTGAAATTTTTGTTTTGAAAATTTTTTTTTGAATTTTTTTTTCGAATTTTTTATTTTTTTTGAAAAATTTTGTTTTTAATTTTTTTTTTTTGAAATTTTTTTTTGATTTTTTTTTTTATTTTTTTTTCTTCAAAAAATTTTTTTGAAATTTTTTTTGAAATTTTTTTTTTGAATTTTTTTTTCTAAATTTTTTTTCTAAATTTTTTTACATTTTTTTTTCGAATTTTTTTTGATTTTTTTTTCGAAAAATTTTCGTTTTGAAATTTTTTTGAAATTTTTGTTATATTTTTTTAAGTTTTTTAAAATTTTTTTTGAAATTTTTGTTTTGAAAATTTTTTTTTTGAATTTTTTTTTCGAATTTTTCATTTTTTTGAAAAATTTTCGTTTTGAATTTTTTTTTGAGTTTTTTTTTATTTTTTTGAAAATTAATTTTTTTTGAAATTTTTTTTTTGAAAATTTTTTTAAAATTTTTTTTCTATTTTTTAAATTTTTTTTTTCAAATTTCTTATTTTTGAAGTTTTTTTCGAAATTTTTTTCTTTTGAAAATTTTTTTAAATTTTTTTTTTGAAATTTTTTTTTATATTTATTTTTTGAAATTTTTTTCGAAATTTATTTTTTGAAAATTTTTTTTTTGAATTTTTTTTTCGAATTTTTTTATTTTTATTTTTTTTGAAAAATTTTCGTTTTGAATTTTTTTTTTGATTTTTTTTTATTTTTTTGAAAATTTTTTTTGGAATTTTTTTTGGATTTTTTTTTTGGAATTTTTTTTGGATTTTTTTTTAATTATTTTTTTATTTTTTTAAATTTTTTTTTTGAATTTTTTTTTTATATTTATTTTTTGAAATTTTTGTTTTGAAAATTTTTTTTTTGAATTTTTTTTTCGAATTTTTTATTTTTATTTTTTTTGAAAAATTTTCGTTTTGAATTTTTTTTTTATTTTTTTGAAAATTAATTTTTTTTGAATTTTTTTTTAATTTTTTATCTTTGAAGTTTTTTTTTGAAATTTTTTTCTTTTGAAAATTTGAGGTTTTTTTTTTGAATTTTTTTTGAATTTTTTTGAAATTTTTTTGAAATTTTTTCTAAAATTTTTTTTTTGGAATTTTTTTTGGAACTATTTTTTAATTTTTTTAAATTTTTTTGTTTTTTTTTTATTTTTTTTTTTGAAAAATTTTCTTATTGAAAATTTTTTTTTATATTTATTTTTTGAATTTTTTTTAAAATTTTTTCTTGAAAATTTTTTTTCGAGTTTTCTTTTTGAAAATTTTTTTTTGAATTTTTTTTATTTTTTTTTTATTTTTTTTTTTACATTTTTTTTAAATTTTCTTTTTGAAAATTTTTTTTTTCGATTTTTTTCTGAATTTTTTTTAAAACTATTTTTGAAAATTTTTTTTCTAATTTTTTTTCTAATTTTTTTTTGTTTTTTTTTTATTTTTTTTTTGAAAAATTTTCTTATTTTGTTTTGAAATTTTTTTTATTTTTTTGAAAATTAATTTTTTTTGAATTTTTTTTTTGAAATTTTGTTTTGAAAATTTTTTTTGAATTTTTTTTCAATTTTTTTAAAAAAAATTTTAAATTTTTTTTGAAATTTTTTTTTAATTTTTCATTTTTGAAGTTTTTTTTCGAAATTTTTTTCTTTTGAAAATTTTTTTGAAGTTTTTTTTTTGAAATTTTTTTTAAATTTTTTTTTCAATCTTTTTGAAATTTTTTTTCGAAATTATTTTTTGGAATTTTTTTTGGATTTTTTTATAAATTTTTTTTTAATTTTTTGAAATTTTTTTATCGGTTTTTTTTTGAAATTTTTTTTTAAATTTTTTTCAATTTTTTTTGGAAATTTTTTCTTTTGAAAATTTTTTTGACGTTTTTTTTAAAAATTGTTTCGAAATTTTTTTTTTGAAAATTTTTTTTTTGAATTTTTTTTTCGAATATTTTTATTTTTTTTGAAAAATTTTCGTTTTGAATTTTTTTTTTTGGGTTTTTTTTTATTTTTTTGAAAATTAATTTTTTTTGAAATTTTTTTTTTGAAAATTTTTTTAAAATTTTTTTTCTATTTTTTAAAATTTTTTTTTCAAATTTCTTATTTTTGAAGTTTTTTTAGAAATTTTTTTCTTTTGAAAATTTTTTTGAGGTTTTTTTTTGAAATTTTTTTTGAATTTTTTTTCAATTTTTTTGAATTTTTTTTTTGAAAATTTTTTTTGGATTTTTTTTTTGGAATTTTTTTTTTATTATTTTTTTATTTTTGATTTTTTTAAATTTTTTTTATATTTATTTTTTGAAATTTTTTTCGAAATTTATTTTTTGAAAATTTTTTTTTTGAATTTTTTTATTTTTATTTTTTTTGAAAAATTTTCGTTTTGAATTTTTTTTTTGATTTTTTTTTTTTTTTTGAAAATTAATTTTTTTTGAAATTTTTTTTTTTGAAAATTTTGTTTTGAAAATTTTTTTTCAATTTTTTTGAAAATTTTTTTTGGAATTTTTTTTTGGAATTTTTTTTTGGAATTTTTTTTGGATTTTTTTTTTATTATTTTTTTATTTTTTTAAATTTTTTTTTTGAATTTTTTTTTTATATTTATTTTTTTAAATTTTTGTTTTGAAAATTTTTTTTTTGAATTTTTTTTTAATTTTTTATCTTTGAAGTTTTTTTTTGAAATTTTTTTCTTTTGAAAATTTGAGGTTTTTTTTTGAAATTTTTTTTGAATTTTTTTTCAATTTTTTTGAAATTTTTTTTAAAATTTTTTTTTGGAATTTTTTTTGGAACTATTTTTTAATTGTTTTAAATTTTTTTTTGTTTTTATTTTTATTTTTTTTTTGAAAAATTTTCTTATTGAAAATTTTTTTTAAATTTTTTTAAATTTTTTTTTGAAATTTTTTTTTTAAATTTTTTTTTATTTTATTTTTCGAATTTTTTTTTGAAATTTCCTTGAAATTTTTTTTATTGAAAATTTTTTTTTCGAAATTTTTTTTTGAATATTTTTTTTGAATTTTTTTTTATTTTTTATTTTTGAAGTTTTTTTTCGAAATTTTTTTTGTATTTTTTTTTGAAATTTTTTTCGAAATTTTTTTTTGAAAATTTTTTTTTGTGAATTTTTTTTTCGAATTTTTTTATTTTTATTTTTTTTGAAAAATTTTCGTTTTGAAATTTTTTTTATTTTTTTGAAAATTTATTTTTTTTGAAAATTTTTTTTTTGAAAATTTTGTTTTGAAAATTTTTTTTGAATTCTTTTTCTATTTTTTCAAAAAAAATTTTAAATTTTTTTTTGAAATTTTTTTTTTTAATTTTTTTTTTCGAAAATTTTTTTAAATTTTTTTTTATTGAAAATTTTTTTTTTGAAATTTTTTTCGAAATTTATTTTTTGAAAATTTTTTTTTTGAATTTTTTTTTCGAATTTTTTTATTTTTATTTTTTTTGAAAAATTTTCGTTTTGAATTTTTTTTTTGATTTTTTTTTATTTTTTTGAAAATTAATTTTTTTTGAAAATTTTTTTTTTGAAAATTTTGTTTTGAAAATTTTTTTTCAATTTTTTTGAAATTTTTTTGAAATTTTTTTTTGAAAATTTTTTTTGGAATTTTTGTTTTGAAAATTATTTTTTTGAATTTTTTTTTCGAATTTTTTATTTTTATTTTTTTTGAAAAATTTTCCTTTTGAATTTTTTTTTTATTTTTTTGAAAATTAATTTTTTTTGAATTTTTTTTTAAATTTTTTATCTTTGAAGTTTTTTTTTGAAATTTTTTTCTTTTGAAAATTTGAGGTTTTTTTTTTGAAATTTTTTTTGAATTTTTTTTCAATTTTTTTTTAAAGTTTTTTTTTGGAATTTTTTTTTGAACTATTTTTTAATTTTTTTTTGTTTTTTTTTTATTTTTTTTTTGAAAAATTTTCTTATTGAAAATTTTTTTAAAATTTTTTTTTAATTTTTTTGAAATTTTTTTTTATTTTTTTCTTCGAAAATTTTTTTTGAAATTTCCTTGAAATTTTTTTTATTGAAAATTTTTTTTTCGAAATTTTTTAGTTTTTTTTTTGAAATTTTTTTGAATTTTTTTTCAATCTTTTTGAAATTTTTTTTTGAAATTAATTTTTGGAATTTTTTTTGGATTTTTTAAAAAAATTTTTTTTAATTTTTTGAAATTTTTTTTCGATTTTTTTTTTGAAAATTTTTTTTAAAAATTTTTTTTCAATTTTTTTTGGAAATTTTTTTCTTTTGAAAATTTTTTTGACGTTTTTTTTAAAAATTTTTTTGAATTTTTTTTTGAAATTTTTTCCGAAATTTATTTTGAGAATATTTTTTTTTTGAATTTTTTTTTCGAATTTTTTTATTTTTATTTTTTTTGAAAAATTTTTGTTTTGAAATTTTTTTTATTTTTTTGAAAATTAATTTTTTTTGAATTTTTTTTTTTGAAATTTTGTTTTGAAAATTTTTTTTGAATTTTTTTTCTATTTTTTTTTTAAAAATTTTAAATTTTTTTTGAAATTTTTTTTTAATTTTTCATTTTTGAAGTTTTTTTTCGAAATTTTTTTCTTTTGAAAATTTTTTTGAAGTTTTTTTTTTGAAATTTTTTTTTAAATTTTTTTTCAATCTTTTTGAAATTTTTTTTCGAAATTATTTTTTGGAATTTTTTTTGGATTTTTTTATAAATTTTTTTTTAATTTTTTGAAATTTTTTTATCGGTTTTTTTTTGAAATTTTTTTTTAAATTTTTTTCAATTTTTTTTGGAAATTTTTTCTTTTGAAAATTTTTTTGACGTTTTTTTTAAAAATTGTTTCGAAATTTTTTTTTTGAAAATTTTTTTTTTGAATTTTTTTTTCGAATATTTTTATTTTTTTTTGAAAAATTTTCGTTTTGAATTTTTTTTTTGAGTTTTTTTTTATTTTTTTGAAAATTAATTTTTTTTGAAATTTTTTTTTTGAAAATTTTTTTAAAATTTTTTTTCTATTTTTTAAAATTTTTTTTTCAAATTTCTTATTTTTGAAGTTTTTTTAGAAATTTTTTTCTTTTGAAAATTTTTTTGAGGTTTTTTTTTGAAATTTTTTTTGAATTTTTTTTCAATTTTTTTGAATTTTTTTTTTGAAAATTTTTTTTGGATTTTTTTTTTTGGAATTTTTTTTTTATTATTTTTTTATTTTTGATTTTTTTAAATTTTTTTTTATATTTATTTTTTGAAATTTTTTTCGAAATTTATTTTTTGAAAATTTTTTTTTTGAATTTTTTTATTTTTATTTTTTTTGAAAAATTTTCGTTTTGAATTTTTTTTTTGATTTTTTTTTATTTTTTTGAAAATTAATTTTTTTTGAAATTTTTTTTTTTGAAAATTTTGTTTTGAAAATTTTTTTTCAATTTTTTTGAAAATTTTTTTTGGAATTTTTTTTTGGAATTTTTTTTTGGAATTTTTTTTGGATTTTTTTTTTATTATTTTTTTATTTTTTTAAATTTTTTTATTGAATTTTTTTTTTATATTTATTTTTTGAAATTTTTGTTTTGAAAATTTTTTTTTTGAATTTTTTTTAAATTTTTTATCTTTGAAGTTTTTTTTTGAAATTTTTTTCTTTTGAAAATTTGAGGTTTTTTTTTGAAATTTTTTTTGAATTTTTTTTCAATTTTTTTGAAATTTTTTTTAAAATTTTTTTTTGGAATTTTTTTTGGAACTATTTTTTAATTGTTTTAAATTTTTTTTTGTTTTTATTTTTATTTTTTTTTTGAAAAATTTTCTTATTGAAAATTTTTTTAAAATTTTTTTAAATTTTTTTTTGAAATTTTTTTTTAAAATTTTTTTTTATTTTATTTTTCGAATTTTTTTTTGAAATTTCCTTGAAATTTTTTTTATTGAAAATTTTTTTTTCGAAATTTTTTTTTTGAATATTTTTTTTGAAAATTAATTTTTTTTGAATTTTTTTTTTTATTTTTTATTATTGAAGTTTTTTTTCGAAATTTTTTTTGTATTTTTTTTTGAAATTTTTTTCGAAATTTTTTTTTTGAAAATTTTTTTTTGTGAATTTTTTTTTCGAATTTTTTTATTTTTATTTTTTTTGAAAAATTTTCGTTTTGAAATTTTTTTTATTTTTTTGAAAATTTATTTTTTTTGAAAATTTTATTTTTGAAAATTTTGTTTTGAAAATTTTTTTTGAATTCTTTTTCTATTTTTTCAAAAAAAATTTTAAATTTTTTTTTGAAATTTTTTTTTTTAATTTTTTTTTTAGAAAATTTTTTTAAATTTTTTTTTATTGAAAATTTTTTTTTCGAAATTTTTTTCGAAATTTTTTTCGAAATTTATTTTTTGAAAATTTTTTTTTTGAATTTTTTTTTCGAATTTTTTTATTTTTATTTTTTTTGAAAAATTTTCGTTTTGAATTTTTTTTTTGATTTTTTTTTATTTTTTTGAAAATTAATTTTTTTTGAAAATTTTTTTTTTGAAAATTTTGTTTTGAAAATTTTTTTTCAATTTTTTTGAAATTTTTTTGAAATTTTTTTTTGAAAATTTTTTTTGGAATTTTTGTTTTGAAAATTATTTTTTTGAATTTTTTTTCGAATTTTTTATTTTTATTTTTTTTGAAAAATTTTCCTTTTGAATTTTTTTTTTATTTTTTTGAAAATTAATTTTTTTTGAATTTTTTTTTAAATTTTTTATCTTTGAAGTTTTTTTTTTGAAATTTTTTTCTTTTGAAAATTTGAGGTTTTTTTTTGAAATTTTTTTTGAATTTTTTTTCAATTTTTTTGAAATTTTTTTTTAAAATTTTTTTTTGGAATTTTTTTTGGAACTATTTTTTAATTTTTTTTTGTTTTTTTTTTATTTTTTTTTTGAAAAATTTTCTTATTGAAAATTTTTTTAAAATTTTTTTTTAAATTTTTTTGAAATTTTTTTTTATTTTTTTCTTCGAAAATTTTTTTTGAAATTTCCTTGAAATTTTTTTTATTGAAAATTTTTTTTTCGAAATTTTTTAGTTTTTTTTTTGAAATTTTTTTGAATTTTTTTTCAATCTTTTTGAAATTTTTTTTTGAAATTAATTTTTGGAATTTTTTTTGGATTTTTTAAAAAAAATTTTTTAAATTTTTTGAAATTTTTTTTCGATTTTTTTTTTTGAAAATTTTTTTTTTAAATTTTTTTTCAATTTTTTTTGGAAATTTTTTTCTTTTGAAAATTTTTTTGACGTTTTTTTTAAAAAATTTTTTGAATTTTTTTTTGAAATTTTTTCCGAAATTTATTTTGAGAATATTTTTTTTTTGAATTTTTTTTTCGAATTTTTTTATTTTTATTTTTTTTGAAAAATTTTTGTTTTGAAATTTTTTTTATTTTTTTGAAAATTAATTTTTTTTGAATTTTTTTTTTTGAAATTTTGTTTTGAAAATTTTTTTTGAATTTTTTTTCTATTTTTTTTAAAAAATTTTAAATTTTTTTTGAAATTTTTTTTTAATTTTTCATTTTTGAAGTTTTTTTTCGAAATTTTTTTCTTTTGAAAATTTTTTTGAAGTTTTTTTTTTGAAATTTTTTTTTAAATTTTTTTTCAATCTTTTTGAAATTTTTTTTCGAAATTATTTTTTGGAATTTTTTTTGGATTTTTTTATAAATTTTTTTTTAATTTTTTGAAATTTTTTTATCGGTTTTTTTTGAAATTTTTTTTTAAATTTTTTTCAATTTTTTTTGGAAATTTTTTCTTTTGAAAATTTTTTTGACTTTTTTAAAAATTGTTTCGAAATTTTTTTTTTGAAAATTTTTTTTTTGAATTTTTTTTTCGAATATTTTTATTTTTTTTTGAAAAATTTTCGTTTTGAATTTTTTTTTGTTTTTTTTTATTTTTTTTGAAAATTAATTTTTTTTGAATTTTTTTTTTTGAAATTTTTTTTAAAAATTTTTTTCTATTTTTTAAAATTTTTTTTTCAAATTTCTTATTTTTGAAGTTTTTTTAGAAATTTTTTTCTTTTGAAAATTTTTTTGAGGTTTTTTTTTGAAATTTTTTTTGGATTTTTTTTCAATTTTTTGAAATTTTTTTTTGAAAATTTTTTTTGGATTTTTTTTTTTGGAATTTTTTTTTTATTATTTTTTTATTTTTGATTTTTTTAAATTTTTTTTTTGAAATTTTTTTTTTATATTTATTTTTTGAAATTTTTTTCGAAATTTATTTTTTGAAATTTTTTTTTTTGAATTTTTTTTTCGAATTTTTTTATTTTTATTTTTTTTGAAAAATTTTCGTTTTGATTTTTTTTTTGATTTTTTTTTATTTTTTTGAAAATTAATTTTTTTTGAAAATTTTTTTTTTGAAAATTTTGTTTTGAAAATTTTTTTTCAATTTTTTTGAAATTTTTTTTTGGAATTTTTTTTTGGAATTTTTTTTGGAATTTTTTTTGGATTTTTTTTATTATTTTTTTATTTTTTTAAATTTTTTTTTTGAATTTTTTTTTTATATTTATTTTTTGAAATTTTTGTTTTGAAAATTTTTTTTTGAATTTTTTTTTCGAATTTTTTATTTTTTTTGAAAAATTTTGTTTTTAATTTTTTTTTTTTGAAATTTTTTTTTGATTTTTTTTTTTATTTTTTTTTCTTCAAAAAATTTTTTTGAAATTTTTTTTGAAATTTTTTTTTTGAATTTTTTTTTCTAAATTTTTTTTCTAAATTTTTTTACATTTTTTTTTCGAATTTTTTTTGATTTTTTTTTCGAAAAATTTTCGTTTTGAAATTTTTTTGAAATTTTTGTTATATTTTTTTAAGTTTTTTAAAATTTTTTTTGAAATTTTTGTTTTGAAAATTTTTTTTTTGAATTTTTTTTTCGAATTTTTCATTTTTTTTGAAAAATTTTCGTTTTGAATTTTTTTTTGAGTTTTTTTTTTTGAAAATTAATTTTTTTTGAAATTTTTTTTTTGAAAATTTTTTTAAAATTTTTTTTCTATTTTTTAAATTTTTTTTTTCAAATTTCTTATTTTTGAAGTTTTTTTCGAAATTTTTTTCTTTTGAAAATTTTTTTAAATTTTTTTTTTGAAATTTTTTTTTATATTTATTTTTTGAAATTTTTTTCGAAATTTATTTTTTGAAAATTTTTTTTTTGAATTTTTTTTTCGAATTTTTTTATTTTTATTTTTTTTGAAAAATTTTCGTTTTGAATTTTTTTTTTGATTTTTTTTTATTTTTTTGAAAATTAATTTTTTTTGAAAATTTTTTTTTTGAAAATTTTGTTTTGAAAATTTTTCTTCAATTTTTTTGAAAATTTTTTTTGGAATTTTTTTTGGATTTTTTTTTTGGAATTTTTTTTGGATTTTTTTTTAATTATTTTTTTATTTTTTTAAATTTTTTTTTTGAATTTTTTTTTTATATTTATTTTTTGAAATTTTTGTTTTGAAAATTTTTTTTTTGAATTTTTTTTTCGAATTTTTTATTTTTATTTTTTTTGAAAAATTTTCGTTTTGAATTTTTTTTTTATTTTTTTGAAAATTAATTTTTTTTGAATTTTTTTTTAATTTTTTATCTTTGAAGTTTTTTTTTGAAATTTTTTTCTTTTGAAAATTTGAGGTTTTTTTTTTGAATTTTTTTTGAATTTTTTTGAAATTTTTTTGAAATTTTTTCTAAAATTTTTTTTTTGGAATTTTTTTTGGAACTATTTTTTAATTTTTTTAAATTTTTTTCTGTTTTTTTTTTATTTTTTTTTTTGAAAAATTTTCTTATTGAAAATTTTTTTTTATATTTATTTTTTGAATTTTTTTTAAAATTTTTTCTTGAAAATTTTTTTTCGAGTTTTCTTTTTGAAAATTTTTTTTTGAATTTTTTTTATTTTTTTTTTATTTTTTTTTTTACATTTTTTTTAAATTTTCTTTTTGAAAATTTTTTTTTTCGATTTTTTTCTGAATTTTTTTTAAAACTATTTTTGAAAATTTTTTTTCTAATTTTTTTTCTAATTTTTTTTCTAATTTTTTTAAATTTTTTTTAAATTTTTTTAAAAATTTTTTTTAAATTTTTTTTTTCAAATATTTTTTTCTAAATTTTTTTCTAAATTTTTTAAAAAAATTTTTAAAATTTTTTTTCGAATTTTTTTTTGAATTTTTTTTTTCTTTTTGAAATTTTGTTTTTAATTTTTTTTTTTGAAATTTTTTGAAATTGTTTTTTGATTTTTTTTTTAAATTTTTTTTTTCTTCAAAAAATTTTTTTGAAATTTTTTTTGAAATTTTTTTTTTGAATTTTTTTTTTGAATTTTTTTTCTAAATTTTTTTTCTAAATTTTTTTAAAAATTTTTTTACATTTTTTTTTCGAATTTTTTTTTATTTTATTTTTCGAATTTTTTTTTTAAATTTCCTTGAAATTTTTTTTATTGAAAATTTTTTTTTCGAAATTTTTTTTTTAATATTTTTTTTATTTTTTTGAAAATTAATTTTTTTTGAATTTTTTTTTATTTTTTATTTTTGAAGTTTTTTTTCGAAATTTTTTTTGTATTTTTTTTTGAAATTTTTTTCGAAATTTTTTTTTTGAAAATTTTTTTTTGTGAATTTTTTTTTCGATTTTTTTTATTTTTATTTTTTTTGAAAAATTTTCGTTGAAATTTTTTTTATTTTTTTGAAAATTTATTTTTTTTGAAAATTTTTTTTTTGAAAATTTTGTTTTGAAAATTTTTTTTGAATTCTTTTTCTATTTTTTCAAAAAAAATTTTAAATTTTTTTTTGAAATTTTTTTTTTAAATTTTTTTTTTCGAAAATTTTTTTAAATTTTTTTTCATTGAAAATTTTTTTTTCGAAATTTTTTTCGAAATTTATTTTTCGAAAAATTTTTTTTTGAATTTTTTTTTCGAATTTTATTTTTATTTTTTTTTGAAACATTTTCGTTTTGAATTTTTTTTTGATTTTTTTTTATTTTTTTGAAAATTAATTTTTTTTGAATTTTTTTTTAAATTTTTTATCTTTGAAGTTTTTTTTGAAATTTTTTTCTTTTGAAAATTTGAGGTTTTTTTTTGAAATTTTTTTTGAATTTTTTTTCAATTTTTTTGAAATTTTTTTTAAAATTTTTTTTTGGAATTTTTTTTGGAACTATTTTTTAATTTTTTTTTGTTTTTTTTTATTTTTTTTTGAAAAATTTTCTTATTGAAAATTTTTTTAAAATTTTTTTTGAAATTTTTTTGAAATTTTTTTTTATTTTTTTCTTCGAAAATTTTTTTGAAATTTCCTTGAAATTTTTTTTATTGAAAATTTTTTTTTCGAAATTTTTTAGTTTTTTTTTTGAAATTTTTTTTGAATTTTTTTTCAATCTTTTTGAAATTTTTTTTTGAAATTAATTTTTGGAATTTTTTTTGGATTTTTTTTAAAAATTTTTTTAAATTTTTTGAAATTTTTTTTCGATTTTTTTTTGAAATTTTTTTTTTTAAATTTTTTTGAATTTTTTTTCAATTTTTTTTGGAATTTTTTTTCTTTTGAAAATTTTTTTGACGTTTTTTTAAAAAATTTTTTTGAATTTTTTTTTGAAATTTTTTCCGAAATTTATTTTGAGAATATTTTTTTTTTGAATTTTTTTTTCGAATTTTTTTATTTTTATTTTTTTTGAAAAATTTTTGTTTTGAAATTTTTTTTATTTTTTTGAAAATTAATTTTTTTTCAATTTTTTTTTTTGAAATTTTGTTTTGAAAATTTTTTTTGAATTTTTTTCTATTTTTTTAAAAAAAAATTTAAATTTTTTTTGAAATTTCTTTTTAATTTTTCATTTTTGAAGTTTTTTTTCGAAATTTTTTTCTTTTGAAAATTTTTTTGAAGTTTTTTTTTTGAAATTTTTTTTAAAATTTTTTTTCAATCTTTTTGAAATTTTTTTTCGAAATTATTTTTTGGAATTTTTTTTGGATTTTTTTATAAATTTTTTTTTAATTTTTTGAAAATTTTTTTTCAATTTTTTTTTCAATTTTTTTGAAATTTTTTTTTGAAAATTTTTTTTTGGAATTTTTTTTTCGAATTTTTTATTTTTATTTTTTTTGAAAAATTTTCGTTTTTAATTTTTTTTTATTTTTTTGAAAATTAATTTTTTTTGAATTTTTTTTTAATTTTTTATCTTTGAAGTTTTTTTTTTGAAATTTTTTTCTTTTGAAAATTTGAGGTTTTTTTTTGAATTTTTTTTTGAATTTTTTTTAAATTTTTTTGAAATTTTTTTTAAAATTTTTTTTTGGAATTTTTTTTGGAACTATTTTTTAATTGTTTTAAATTTTTTTTTGTTTTTTTTTTTATTTTTTTTTTGAAAAATTTTCTTATTGAAAATTTTTTTAAAATTTTTTTAAATTTTTTTTTGAAATTTTTTTTTTAAATTTTTTTTTTATTTTATTTTTCGAATTTTTTTTTGAAATTTCCTTGAAATTTTTTTTATTGAAAATTTTTTTTTCGAAATTTTTTTTTTGAATATTTTTTTTATTTTTTTGAAAATTTATTTTTTTTGATTTTTTTTTTATTTTTGAAGTTTTTTTTCGAAATTTTTTTTGTATTTTTTTTTGAAATTTTTTTCGAAATTTTTTTTTTGAAAATTTTTTTTTGTGAATTTTTTTTTCGAATTTTTTTATTTTTATTTTTTTTGAAAAATTTTCGTTTTGAAATTTTTTTTATTTTTTTGAAAATTTATTTTTTTTGAAAATTTTTTTTTTGAAAATTTTGTTTTGAAAATTTTTTTTGAATTCTTTTTCTATTTTTTCAAAAAAAATTTTAAATTTTTTTTTGAAATTTTTTTTTTTATTTTTTTTTTTCGAAAATTTTTTTAAATTTTTTTTTATTGAAAATTTTTTTTTCGAAATTTTTTTCGAAATTTATTTTTTGAAAATTTTTCTTTTGAATTTTTTTTTCGAATTTTTTTATTTTTATTTTTTTTGAAAAATTTTCGTTTTGAATTTTTTTTTTGATTTTTTTTTATTTTTTTGAAAATTAATTTTTTTTGAAAAATTTTTTTTTGAAAATTTTGTTTTGAAAATTTTTTTTCAATTTTTTTGAAATTTTTTTGAATTTTTTTTTTGAAAATTTTTTTTGGAATTTTTGTTTTGAAAATTATTTTTTTGAATTTTTTTTTCGAATTTTTTATTTTTATTTTTTTTGAAAAATTTTCCTTTTGAATTTTTTTTTATTTTTTTGAAAATTAATTTTTTTTGAATTTTTTTTTAAATTTTTTATCTTTGAAGTTTTTTTTTGAAATTTTTTTCTTTTGAAAATTTGAGGTTTTTTTTTTGAAATTTTTTTTGAATTTTTTTTCAATTTTTTTGAAATTTTTTTTTAAAATTTTTTTTTGGAATTTTTTTTGGAACTATTTTTTAATTTTTTTTTGTTTTTTTTTTATTTTTTTTTGAAAAATTTTCTTATTGAAAATTTTTTTAAAATTTTTTTTTTTAATTTTTTTGAAATTTTTTTTTATTTTTTTCTTCGAAATTTTTTTTGAAATTTCCTTGAAATTTTTTTTATTGAAAATTTTTTTCAATTTTTTTGAAATTTTTTTTTGAAAATTTTTTTTGGATTTTTTTTTTGGAATTTTTTTTTTATTATTTTTTTATTTTTGATTTTTTTAAATTTTTTTTTTGAATTTTTTTTTTATATTTATTTTTTGAAATTTTTTTCGAAATTTATTTTTTGAAAATTTTTTTTTTTAATTTTTTTTTCGAATTTTTTTATTTTTATTTTTTTTGAAAAATTTTCGTTTTGAATTTTTTTTTTGATTTTTTTTTATTTTTTTGAAAATTAATTTTTTTTGAAAATTTTTTTTTTGAAAATTTTGTTTTGAAAATTTTTTTTCAATTTTTTTGAAAATTTTTTTTGGAATTTTTTTTTGGAATTTTTTTTTGGAATTTTTTTTTGGAATTTTTTTTGGATTTTTTTTTTATTATTTTTTTATTTTTTAAAATTTTTTTTTTGAATTTTTTTTTTTATATTTATTTTTTGAAATTTTTGTTTTGAAAATTTTTTTTTTGAATTTTTTTTTCGAATTTTTTATTTTTATTTTTTTTGAAAAATTTTCGTTTTGAATTTTTTTTTTATTTTTTTGAAAATTAATTTTTTTTGAATTTTTTTTTAATTTTTTATCTTTGAAATTTTTTTCTTTTGAAAATTTGAGGTTTTTTTTTTTGAATTTTTTTGAAATTTTTTTGAAATTTTTTTTAAAATTTTTTTTTTGGAATTTTTTTTGGAACTATTTTTTTATTTTTTTAAATTTTTTTCTGTTTTTTTTTTATTTTTTTTTGAAAAATTTTCTTATTGAAAATTTTTTAAAAATTTTTTTAAATTTTTTTTTGAAATTTTTTTTTTTAATTTTTTTTGAAATTTCCTTGAAATTTTTTTTATTGAAAATTTTTTTTTCGAAATTTTTTTTTTGAATATTTTTTTTATTTTTTGGAAAATTAATTTTTTTTGAATTTTTTTTTTATTTTTTATTTTTGAAGTTTTTTTTCGAAATTTTTTTCTTTTGAAAATTTTTTTGAAGTTTTTTTTTTTTGAATTTTTTTCTCAATCTTTTTGAAATTTTTTTTTGAAATTATTTTTTGGAATTTTTTTTTGGATTTTTTTAAATTTTTTTTTCAATTTTTTGAATTTTTTTAAAAAATTTTTTTAATTTTTTTTTTATTTTTTTTTTTGAAAATTTTTTTTTTATATTTATTTTTTGAATTTTTTTTTTAAATTTTTTCTTGAAAATTTTTTTTCGAGTTTTCTTTTTGAAAATTTTTTTTTGATTTTTTTTTATTTTTTTTTGATTTTTTTTTTACATTTTTTTTTAATTTTCTTTTTGAAAATTTTTTTTTTCGATTTCTATCTGAATTTTTTTTAAAACTGTTTTTGAAATTTTTTTTTCTAATTTTTTTCTAATTTTTTTAAAATTTTTTAAAATTTTTTTAAAAATTTTTTTTTAATTTTTTTTTTCAAATATTTTTTTCTAAATTTTTTTCTAAATTTTTTAAAAAAGATTTTAAAATTTTTTTTCGAATTTTTTTTTGAATTTTTTTTTCTTTTTGAAATTTTGTTTTTAATTTTTTTTTTGAAATTTTTTGAAACTTTTTTTTGATTTTTTTTTTAATTTTTTTTTTCTTCAAAAAATTTTTTTGAAATTTTTTTTGAAATTTTTTTTTTGAATTTTTTTTTCTAAATTTTTTTTCTAAATTTTTTAAAAAATTTTTTTATATTTTTTTTTCGAATTTTTTTTGATTTTTTTTTCGAAAAATTTTCGTTTTGAAATTTTTTTGAAATTTTTGTTATATTTTTTAAGTTTTTTAAAAAAATTTTTGAAATTTTTGTTTTGAAAATTTTTTTTTTGAATTTTTTTTTCGAATTTTTTATTTTTTTTGAAAAATTTTCGTTTTGAAATTTTTTTTTTTATTTTTTTTTTATTTTTTTGAAAATTAATTTTTTTTGAAAATTTTTTTTTTGAAAATTTTGTTTTGAAATTTTTTTTTTTGAAAATTTTGTTTTGAAAATTTTCAAATAAATTTCAAAACGAAAATTTTTCGAAAAAAAAAAATTTTAAAAAAATTTAGAAAAAAAATTTAAAAAAAAAATTCAAAAAAAAATTTCAAAAAATATTTCAAAAAAATTTTTTGAAGAAAAAATTAAAAAAAATTTAAAAAAAAATTCAAAAAAAAATTTCAAAAAATTTCAAAAAAAAATTAAAAACAAAATTTCAAAAAGAAAAAAAAAATTCAAAAAAAAATTGGAAAAAAAATTTTAAAAAAATTTTTAAAAAATTTAGAAAAAAATTTAGAAAAAAATATTTGAAAAAAAATTTTAAAAAAATTTTTAAAAAAATTTAAAAATTTTTTTAAAAAATTAGAAAAAAAAATTAGAAAAACAGTTTTAAAAAAAATTCAGAAAAAAATCGAAAAAAAAAATTCAAAAACAAAAATTTTCAAAAAAAAAATGTAAAAAAAAAATCAAAAAAAAAATAAAAAAAAAATTCAAAAAAAAAATTTCAAAAAGAAAACTCGAAAAAAAATTTTCAAGAAAAAATTAAAAAAAAAAAATTAAAAAAATAAATATAAAAAAAAATTTAAAAAAATAAATAAAAAATAAAAAAAAATAAAAAAAATTTAAAAAAATTCAAAAAATAAAAAAAAAATTAAAAAAAATCCAAAAAAAAATTCCAAAAAATAATTTCAAAAAAAAATTTCAAAAAGATTGAAAAAAAAATTCAAAAAAAAATTCAAAAAAAAACTTCAAAAATAAAAAATAAAAAAAAAATTTCAAAAAAAATTAATTTTCCAAAAAATAAAAAAAATATTCAAAAAAAAAATTAAAAAAAAAAATTTTAAAAAAAAATTTAAAAAAATTTAAAAAAAATTTTCAATAAGAAAATTTTTCAAAAAAAAATAAAAAAAAAACAAAAAAAAATTTAAAAAAATTAAAAAATAGTTCCAAAAAAAATTCCAAAAAAAAATTTTAAAAAAAATTTCAAAAAAATTGAAGAAAAATTCAAAAAAAATTTCAAAAAAAAACTTCAAAGATAAAAAATTAAAAAAAAATTCAAAAAAAATTAATTTTCAAAAAAATAAAAAAAAAATTCAAAAAAAAAATTTTCAAAAAATAAATTTCGAAAAAAATTTCGAAAAAAAAATTTTCAATAATAAAAAATTCAAAAAAATTTTCGAAAAAAAAAGTCAAAAAAAATTCAAAAAAAAGTTTTTTTTTTGAATTTTTTTTTGAATTTTTTTTCAATCTTTTTGAAATTTTTTTTGAAATTATTTTTTGGAATTTTTTTTCGATTTTTTTTTTAATTTTTTTTTAATTTTTTGAAATTTTTTTTTCGATTTTTTTTTGAAAATTTTTTTTTGAATTTTTTTTGAATTCTTTTTCAATTTTTTTTGGAATTTTTTTTTTTTTGAAAATTTTTTTGAAGTTTTTTTTAAAAATTTTTTTGTATTTTTTTTGAAATTTTTTTCGAAATTTTTTTTTTGAAAATTTTTTTTTTGAATTTTTTTTTCGAATTTTTTTATTTTTATTTTTTTTGAAAAATTTTCGTTTTGAAATTTTTTTTATTTTTTTGAAAATTTATTTTTTTTGAAAATTTTTTTTTTGAAAATTTTGTTTTGAAAATTTTTTTTGAATTCTTTTTCTATTTTTTAAAAAAAAATTTTAAATTTTTTTTTGAAATTTTTTTTTTTAATTTTTTTTTTCGAAAATTTTTTTGAATTTTTTTTTATTGAAAATTTTTTTTTCGAAATTTTTTTCGAAGTTTATTTTTTTTTTAATTTTTTTTGAATTTTTTTTTCGAATTTTTTTATTTTTATTTTTTTTGAAAAATTTTCGTTTTGAATTTTTTTTTTGATTTTTTTTCATTTTTTTGAAAATTTTTTTTTTGAAAATTTTGTTTTGAAAATTTTTTTTCAATTTTTTTTTCAATTTTTTTGAAATTTTTTTTTGAAAATTTTTTTTGGAATTTTTTTTTGGAATTTTTTTTTGGAATTTTTTTTGGAATTTTTTTTTATTATTTTTTTATTTTTTTAAATTTTTTTTTGAAAATTTTTTTTTATATTTATTTTTTGAAATTTTTGTTTTGAAAATTTTTTTTTTGAATTTTTTTTTCGAATTTTTTATTTTTATTTTTTTTGAAAAATTTTCGTTTTGAATTTTTTTTTTATTTTTTTGAATTTTTTTAAAAAATTTTATCTTTGAAGTTTTTTTTTGAAATTTTTTTCTTTTGAAAATTTGAGGTTTTTTTTTTGAAATTTTTTTTGAAATTTTTTTCAATTTTTTTGGAATTTTTTTAAAAAATTTTTTTTGGAATTTTTTTTGGAACTATTTTTTAATTTTTTTTAAATTTTTTTTTGTTTTTTTTTATTTTTTTTTTGAAAATTTTGTTTTGAAAATTTTTTTTCAATTTTTTTTTCAATTTTTTTGAAATTTTTTTTTGAAAATTTTTTTTGGAATTTTTTTTTGGAATTTTTTTTTGGAATTTTTTTTGGATTTTTTTTTTATTATTTTTTTATTTTTTTAAATTTTTTTTTTGAATTTTTTTTTATATTTATTTTTTGAAATTTTTATTTTGAAAATTTTTTTTTTGAATTTTTTTTTCGAATTTTTTATTTTTTTTTGAAAAATTTTCGTTTTGAATTTTTTTTTTATTTTTTTGAAAATGAATTTTTTTTGAATTTTTTTTTAATTTTTTATCTTTGAAGTTTTTTTTTGAAATTTTTTTCTTTTGAAAATTTGAGGTTTTTTTTTGAATTTTTTTTGAATTTTTTTGAAATTTTTTTGAAATTTTTTTTAAAATTTTTTTTTTGGAATTTTATTTGGAACTATTTTTTTATTTTTTTAAATTTTTTTCTGTTTTTTTTTAATTTTTTTTTGAAAAATTTTCTTATTGAAAATTTTTTAAAAATTTTTTTAAATTTTTTTTTGAAATTTTTTTTTTTAATTTTTTTTTTATTTTATTTTTCGAAATTTTTTTTGAAATTTCCTTGAAATTTTTTTTATTGAAAATTTTTTTTTCCAAATTTTTTTTTTGAATATTTTTTTTATTTTTTGGAAAATTTATTTTTTTTGAAATTTTTTTTTTTATTCTTTATTTTTGAAGTTTTTTTTCGAAATTTTTTTCTTTTGAAAATTTTTTTGAAGTTTTTTTTTTTGAAATTTTTTTTGAATTTTTTTCTCAATCTTTTTGAAATTTTTTTTTGAAATTTTTTTTTGAAATTATTTTTTGGATTTTTTTAAATTTTTTTTTCAATTTTTTGAATTTTTTTTTAAATTTTTTTTATTTTTTTTTTATTTTTTTTTTTTGAAAATTTTTTTTTTATATTTATTTTTTGAATTTTTTTTTTTAAATTTTTTCTTGAAAATTTTTTTTCGAGTTTTCTTTTTGAAAATTTTTTTTTGAATTTTTTTATTTTTTTTTTGATTTTTTTTTACATTTTTTTTTTAATTTTCTTTTTGAAAATTTTTTTTTTCGATTTCTATCTTAATTTTTTTTAAAAACTGTTTTTGAAATTTTTTTTTCTAATTTTTTTTCTAATTTTTTTAAAATTTTTTTAAATTTTTTTAAAAATTTTTTTAAAATTTTTTTTTCAAATATTTTTTTCTAAATTTTTTTCTAAATTTTTTAAAAAATTTTTTAAAATTTTTTTTCGAATTTTTTTTTGAATTTTATTTTTCTTTTTGAAATTTTGTTTTTAATTTTTTTTTTTGAAATTTTTTGAAATTTTTTTTTTATTTTTTTTTTATTTTTTTTTTATTTTTTTTTTCTTCAAAAAATTTTTTTGAATTTTTTTTTGAAATTTTTTTTTTGAATTTTTCTTTCTAAATTTTTTTTCTAAATTTTTTTAAAAATTTTTTTATATTTTTTTTTCGAATTTTTTTTGATTTTTTTTTCGAAAAATTTTCGTTTTGAAATTTTTTTGAAATTTTTGTTATATTTTTTTAAGTTTTTTAAAAATTTTTTTGAAATTTTTGTTTTGAAAATTTTTTTTTTGAATTTTTTTTTCGAATTTTTTATTTTTTTTGAAAAATTTTCGTTTTGAAATTTTTTATTTTATTTTTTTTTTATTTTTTTGAAAATTAATTTTTTTTGAAAATTTTTTTTTTGAAAATTTTGTTTTGAAATTTTTTTTTTTGAAAATTTTGTTTTGAAAATTTTCAAATAAATTTCAAAAACTTTCAAAAAAAAATTCAAAAAAAAATTTTCAGAAAAATTCAAAAAAAATTTCAAAAAAAACTCGAAAAAATAAAACAAAAATTTCAAAAAATTTTTTAAAAACTTAAAAAAATATAACAAAAATTTCAAAAAAATTTCAAAACGAAAATTTTTCGAAAAAAAAAAATCAAAAAAAAATTCGAAAAAAAATTTTAAAAAAATTTAGAAAAAAAATTTAAAAAAAAAATTCAAAAAAAAATTTCAAAAAAAATTTCAAAAAAATTTTTTGAAGAAAAAATAAAAAAAATTAAAAAAAAAATTCAAAAAAAAATTTCAAAAAATTTCAAAAAAAAAATTAAAAACAAAATTTCAAAAAGAAAAAAAAATTCAAAAAAAAATTGGAAAAAAAATTTTAAAAAAATTTTTAAAAAATTTAGAAAAAAATTTAGAAAAAAATATTTGAAAAAAAAATTTAAAAAAAAATTTTAAAAAAATTTAAAAAATTTTTAAAAAAATTAGAAAAAAAAATTAGAAAAAAAAATTAGAAAAAAAAATTTCAAAAACAGTTTTAAAAAAAATTCAGAAAAAAATCGAAAAAAAAAATTCAAAAACAAAAATTTTCAAAAAAAAAATGTAAAAAAAAAATCAAAAAAAAAATTTAAAAAAAATTCAAAAAAAAAATTTCAAAAAGAAAACTCGAAAAAAAATTTTCAAGAAAAAATTTAAAAAAAAAATTAAAAAAATAAATATAAAAAAAAATTTAAAAAAAAATAAAAAATAAAAAAAAAATAAAATTTTTTTTAAAAAATTCAAAAAATAAAAAAAAAAATTAAAAAAAATCCAAAAAAAAATTCCAAAAAGTAATTTCAAAAAAAAATTTCAAAAAGATTGAAAAAAAAATTCAAAAAAAATTTCAAAAAAAAAATCCAAAAAAAATTTCAAAAAAAAACTTCAAAAAAATTTTCAAAAGAAAAAAATTTCGAAAAAAAACTTCAAAAATAAAAAATAAAAAAAAAATTTCAAAAAAAATTAATTTTCCAAAAAATAAAAAAAATATTCAAAAAAAAAATTTAAAAAAAAAATTTCGAAAAAAAATTTAAAAAAATTTAAAAAAAATTTTCAATAAGAAAATTTTTCAAAAAAAAAATAAAAAAAAAACAAAAAAAATTTTAAAAAATTAAAAAATAGTTCCAAAAAAAATTCCAAAAAAAAATTTTAAAAAAAATTTCAAAAAAATTGAAGAAAAATTCAAAAAAAATTTCAAAAAAAAACCTCAAATTTTCAAAAGAAAAAAATTTCAAAAAAAAACTTCAAAGATAAAAAATTAAAAAAAAATTCAAAAAAAATTAATTTTCAAAAAAAAAAAAAATAAAAAATTCGAAAAAAAAATTGAAAAAAAAAATTTTCAAAACAAAAATTTCAAAAAAATTGAAAAAAAATTGAAAAAAAATTTTCAAAACAAAATTTTCAAAAAAAAAAATTTTCAAAAAAAATTAATTTTCAAAAAAATCAAAAAAAAAATTCAAAACGAAAATTTTTCAAAAAAAATAAAAATAAAAAAATTCGAAAAAAAAATTCAAAAAAAAAATATTCAAAAAATAAATTTCGAAAAAAATTTCGAAAAAAAAATTTTCAATAAAAAAAAATTCAAAAAAATTTTCGAAAAAAAAAGTTTAAAAAAAAAAATTCAAAAAAAAATTTAAAATTTTTTTTAAAAAAATAGAAAAAGAATTCAAAAAAAAATTTCAAAACAAAATTTTCAAAAAAAAAATTTTCAAAAAAAATAAATTTTCAAAAAAATAAAAAAAATTTCAAAACGAAAATTTTTCAAAAAAAATAAAAATAAAAAAATTCGAAAAAAAAATTCAAAAAAAAAAATTTCAAAAAAAAAATTTCGAAAAAAATTAAAAAAAAAAATACAAAAAAAATTTAAAAAAAAACTCCAAAAAAATTTTCAAAAGAAAAAATTTCCAAAAAAATTGAAAAAAAATTCAAAAAAAAGTTTTTTTTTTTGAATTTTTTTTTGAATTTTTTTTCAATCTTTTTGAAATTTTTTTTGAAATTATTTTTTGGAATTTTTTTTCGATTTTTTTTTTAATTTTTTTTTAATTTTTTGAAATTTTTTTTTCGATTTTTTTTTGAAAATTTTTTTTGAATTTTTTTTGAATTCTTTTTCAATTTTTTTTGGAAATTTTTTTTTTTTGAAAATTTTTTTGAAGTTTTTTTTTTAATTTTTTTTGTATTTTTTTTTGAAATTTTTTTCGATATTTTTTTTTTGAAAATTTTTTTTTTGAATTTTTTTTTCGAATTTTTTTATTTTTATTTTTTTTGAAAAATTTTCGTTTTGAAATTTTTTAAATTTTTTTGAAAATTTATTTTTTTTGAAAATTTTTTTTTTGAAAATTTTGTTTTGAAAATTTTTTTTGAATTCTTTTTCTATTTTTTTAAAAAAAATTTTAAATTTTTTTTTGAAATTTTTCTTTAAAATTTTTTTTTTCGAAAATTTTTTCGAATTTTTTTTTATTGAAAATTTTTTTTTCGAAATTTTTTTCGAAATTTATTTTTTTAAAAATTTTTTTTTGAATTTTTTTTTTGAATTTTTTTATTTTTATTTTTTTTGAAAAATTTTCGTTTTGAATTTTTTTTTTGATTTTTTTTCATTTTTTTGAAAATAAATTTTTTTTGAAAATTTTTTTTTTGAAAATTTTGTTTTGAAAATTTTTTTTCAATTTTTTTTTCAATTTTTTTGAAATTTTTTTTTGAAAATTTTTTTTGGAATTTTTTTTTGGAATTTTTTTTTGGAATTTTTTTTTGGAATTTTTTTTTATTATTTTTTTATTTTTTTAAATTTTTTTTTTGAAATTTTTTTTTTATATTTATTTTTTGAAATTATTGTTTTGAAAATTTTTTTTTTGAATTTTTTTTTCGAATTTTTAATTTTTATTTTTTTTGAAAAATTTTCGTTGAATTTTTTTTTTATTTTTTTGAAAATTAATTTTTTTTGAATTTTTTTTAAATTTTTTATCTTTGAAGTTTTTTTTTGAAATTTTTTTCTTTTGAAAATTTGAAGTTTTTTTTTGAAATTTTTTTTGAATTTTTTTTCAATTTTTTTGAAATTTTTTTTAAAATTTTTTTTTGGAATTTTTTTTGGAACTATTTTTTAATTTTTTTAAATTTTTTTTTGTTTTTTTTTTATTTTTTTTTTGAAAAATTTTCTTATTGAAAATTTTTTTAAAATTTTTTTAAATTTTTTTTTGAAATTTTTTTTTTTAATTTTTTTTTATTTTATTTTTCGATTTTTTTTTTTAAATTTCCTTGAAATTTTTTTTATTGAAAATTTTTTTTTCGAAATTTTTTTTTAATATTTTTTTTATTTTTTTGAAAATTAATTTTTTTTGAATTTTTTTTTTATTTTTTATTTTTGAAGTTTTTTTTCGAAATTTTTTTTGTATTTTTTTTTGAAATTTTTTTCGAAATTTTTGTTTTGAAAATTTTTTTTTTGAATTTTTTTTTCGAATTTTTTATTTTTTTTGAAAAATTTTCGTTTTGAAATTTTTTTTTTTATTTATTTTTTTATTTTTTTGAAAATTAATTTTTTTTGAAAATTTTTTTTTTGAAAATTTTGTTTTGAAATTTTTTTTTTTGAAAATTTTGTTTTGAAAATTTTCAAATAAATTTCAAAAACTTTCAAAAAAAAATTCAAAAAAAAATTTTCAGAAAAATTCAAAAAAAATTTCAAAAAAAACTCGAAAAAATAAAACAAAAATTTCAAAAAATTTTTTAAAAACTTAAAAAAATATAACAAAAATTTCAAAAAAATTTCAAAACGAAAATTTTTCGAAAAAAAAAATCAAAAAAAAATTCGAAAAAAAATTTTAAAAAAATTTAGAAAAAAAATTAAAAAAAAAAATTCAAAAAAAATTTCAAAAAAAATTTCAAAAAAATTTTTCGAAGAAAAAATAAAAAAAATTAAAAAAAAAATTCAAAAAAAAATTTCAAAAAAAAAATTAAAAACAAAATTTCAAAAAGAAAAAAAAATTCAAAAAAAAATTGGAAAAAAAATTTTAAAAAAATTTTTAAAAAATTTAGAAAAAAATTTAGAAAAAAATATTTGAAAAAAAAATTTAAAAAAAAATTTTAAAAAAAATTAAAAAATTTTTTAAAAAATTAGAAAAAAAAATTAGAAAAAAAAATTTCAAAAACAGTTTTAAAAAAAATTCAGAAAAAAATCGAAAAAAAAAATTCAAAAACAAAAATTTTCAAAAAAAAAAATGTAAAAAAAAAATCAAAAAAAAAATTTAAAAAAAATTCAAAAAAAAATTTTCAAAAAGAAAACTCGAAAAAAAATTTTCAAGAAAAAATTTAAAAAAAAAATTAAAAAAATAAATATAAAAAAAAAATTAAAAAAAAAATAAAAAATAAAAAAAAAATAAAAAAATTTTTAAAAAATTCAAAAAATAAAAAAAAAAATTAAAAAAAATCCAAAAAAAAATTCCAAAAAGTAATTTCAAAAAAAAATTTCAAAAAGATTGAAAAAAAAATTCAAAAAAAATTTCAAAAAAAAAATCCAAAAAAAATTTCAAAAAAAAACTTCAAAAAAATTTTCAAAAGAAAAAAATTTCGAAAAAAAACTTCAAAAATAAAAAATAAAAAAAAAATTTCAAAAAAAATTAATTTTCCAAAAAATAAAAAAAATATTCAAAAAAAAAATTTAAAAAAAAAATTTCAAAAAAAAATTTAAAAAAATTTAAAAAAAATTTTCAATAAGAAAATTTTTCAAAAAAAAAAATAAAAAAAAAACAAAAAAAATTTTAAAAAATTAAAAAATAGTTCCAAAAAAAATTCCAAAAAAAAATTTTAAAAAAAATTTCAAAAAAATTGAAGAAAAATTCAAAAAAAATTTCAAAAAAAAACCTCAAATTTTCAAAAGAAAAAAATTTCAAAAAAAAACTTCAAAGATAAAAAATTTAAAAAAAATTCAAAAAAAATTAATTTTCAAAAAAAAAAAAAATTCAAAACGAAAATTTTTCAAAAAAAATAAAAATAAAAAATTCGAAAAAAAATTGAAAAAAAAAATTTTCAAAACAAAAATTTCAAATAAATTGAAAAAAAATTGAAAAAAAATTTTCAAAACAAAATTTTCAAAAAAAAAATTTTCAAAAAAAATTAATTTTCAGAAAAATCAAAAAAAAAAATTCAAAACGAAAATTTTTCAAAAAAAATAAAAATAAAAAAATTCGAAAAAAAAATTCAAAAAAAAAATATTCAAAAAATAAATTTCGAAAAAAATTTCGAAAAAAAAATTTTCAATAAAAAAAAATTCAAAAAAATTTTCGAAAAAAAAAGTTTTAAAAAAAAAATTCAAAAAAAAATTTAAAATTTTTTTTAAAAAAATAGAAAAAGAATTCAAAAAAAAATTTCAAAACAAAATTTTCAAAAAAAAAAATTTTCAAAAAAAATAAATTTTCAAAAAAATAAAAAAAATTTCAAAACGAAAATTTTTCAAAAAAAATAAAAATAAAAAAATTCGAAAAAAAAATTCAAAAAAAAAAATTTCAAAAAAAAAATTTCGAAAAAAATTAAAAAAAAAAAATACAAAAAAAATTTTAAAAAAAACTCCAAAAAAATTTTCAAAAGAAAAAATTTCCAAAAAAATTGAAAAAAAATTCAAAAAAAATTCAAAAAAAAGTTTTTTTTTTTGAATTTTTTTTTGAATTTTTTTTCAATCTTTTTGAATTTTTTTTTGAAATTATTTTTTGGAATTTTTTTTCGATTTTTTTTAAAATTTTTTTTTAATTTTTTGAAATTTTTTTTTCGATTTTTTTTTGAAAATTTTTTTTGAATTTTTTTTGAATTCTTTTTCAATTTTTTTTGGAAATTTTTTTTTTTTGAAAATTTTTTTGAAGTTTTTTTTTAAATTTTTTTTGTATTTTCGTTTTGAAATTTTTTTTATTTTTTTGAAAATTTGTTTTTTTTGAAAATTTTTTTTTTGAAAATTTTGTTTTGAAAATTTTTTTTGAATTCTATTTCTATTTTTTCAAAAAAAATTTTAAATTTTTTTTTGAAATTTTTTTTTTAAATTTTTTTTTTCGAAAATTTTTTTAAATTTTTTTTTATTGAAAATTTTTTTTTCGAAATTTTATTTTTATTTTTTTTTGAAAAATTTTCGTTTTGAATTTTTTTTTGATTTTTTTTTATTTTTTTGAAAATTAATTTTTTTTGAATTTTTTTTTTAATTTTTTATCTTTGAAGTTTTTTTTGAAATTTTTTTCTTTTGAAAATTTGAGGTTTTTTTTTGAAAATTTTTTTGAATTTTTTTTTATTGAAAATTTTTTTTTCGAAATTTTTTTCGAAATTTATTTTTTGAAAATTTTTTTTTTTGAATTTTTTTTCGAATTTTTTTATTTTTATTTTTTTTGAAAAATTTTCGTTTTGAATTTTTTTTTTTGATTTTTTTTTATTTTTTTGAAAATTAATTTTTCTTGAAATTTTTTTTTTTGAAAATTTTGTTTTGAAAATTTTTTTTCAATTTTTTTGAAAATTTTTTTTGGAATTTTTTTTTGGAATTTTTTTTTGGAATTTTTTTTTGGAATTTTTTTTGGATTTTTTTTTTATTATTTTTTTATTTTTTTAAATTTTTTTTTTGAATTTTTTTTTCGAATTTTTTATTTTTTTTTTAAAATTTTCGTTTTGAATTTTTTTTTTATTTTTTTGAAAATTAATTTTTTTTGAATTTTTTTTTAATTTTTTATCTTTGAAGTTTTTTTTTGAAATTTTTTTCTTTTGAAAATTTGAGGTTTTTTTTTTGAATTTTTTTTGAATTTTTTTGAAATTTTTTTGAAATTTTTTTTAAAATTTTTTTTTTGAATTTTATTTGGAACTATTTTTTTATTTTTTTAAATTTTTTTCTGTTTTTTTTAAATTTTTTTTTGAAAAATTTTCTTATTGAAAATTTTTTAAAAATTTTTTTAAATTTTTTTTTGAAATTTTTTTTTTTAATTTTTTTTTTATTTTATTTTTCGAAATTTTTTTTGAAATTTCCTTGAAATTTTTTTTATTGAAAATTTTTTTTTCCAATTTTTTTTTTTGAATATTTTTTTTATTTTTTGGAAAATTTATTTTTTTTGAAATTTTTTTTTTTATTCTTTATTTTTGAAGTTTTTTTTCGAAATTTTTTTCTTTTGAAAATTTTTTTGAAGTTTTTTTTTTTGAAATTTTTTTTGAATTTTTTTCTCAATCTTTTTGAAATTTTTTTTTGAAATTTTTTTTTGAAATTATTTTTTGGATTTTTTTAAATTTTTTTTTCAATTTATTGAATTTTTTTTTAAATTTTTTTTATTTTTTTTTTTTTGAAAATTTTTTTTTTATATTTATTTTTTGAATTTTTTTTTTAAATTTTTTCTTGAAAATTTTTTTTTGAGTTTTCTTTTTGAAAATTTTTTTTTGAATTTTTTTTATTTTTTTTTTGATTTTTTTTTACATTTTTTTTTTAATTTTCTTTTTGAAATTTTTTTTTTTCGATTTCTATCTGAATTTTTTTTAAAACTGTTTTTGAAATTTTTTTTTCTAATTTTTTTTCTAATTTTTTTTAAATTTTTTTAAATTTTTTTAAAATTTTTTTTTAAATTTTTTTTTCAAATATTTTTTTCTAAATTTTTTTCTAAATTTTTTAAAAAATTTTTTAAAATTTTTTTTCGAATTTTTTTTTGAATTTTTTTTTTCTTTTTGAAATTTTGTTTTTAATTTTTTTTTTGAAATTTTTTGAAATTTTTTTTTGATTTTTTTTTTATTTTTTTTTTCTTCAAAAAATTTTTTTGAATTTTTTTTTGAAATTTTTTTTTTGAATTTTTCTTTCTAAATTTTTTTTCTAAATTTTTTTAAAAATTTTTTTATATTTTTTTTTCGAATTTTTTTTTGATTTTTTTTTCGAAAAATTTTCGTTTTGAAATTTTTTTTTTTATTTTTTTTTTATTTTTTTGAAAATTAATTTTTTTTGAAAATTTTTTTTTTGAAAATTTTGTTTTGAAATTTTTTTTTTTGAAAATTTTGTTTTGAAAATTTTCAAATAAATTTCAAAAACTTTCAAAAAAAAATTCAAAAAAAAATTTTCAGAAAAATTCAAAGAAAATTTCAAAAAAAACTCGAAAAAATAAAACAAAAATTTCAAAAAATTTTTTAAAAACTTAAAAAAATATAACAAAAATTTCAAAAAAATTTCAAAACGAAAATTTTTCGAAAAAAAAAATCAAAAAAAAATTCGAAAAAAAATTTTAAAAAAATTTAGAAAAAAAATTAAAAAAAAAATTCAAAAAAAAATTTCAAAAAAAATTTCAAAAAAATTTTTTGAAGAAAAAATAAAAAAAAATTAAAAAAAAATTCAAAAAAAAATTTCAAAAAATTTCAAAAAAAAAATTAAAAACAAAATTTCAAAAAGAAAAAAAAAATTCAAAAAAAAATTGGAAAAAAAATTTTAAAAAAATTTTTAAAAAATTTAGAAAAAAATTTAGAAAAAAATATTTGAAAAAAAAATTTAAAAAAAAATTTTAAAAAAATTTAAAAAATTTTTAAAAAAATTAGAAAAAAAAATTAGAAAAAAAAATTTCAAAAACAGTTTTAAAAAAAATTCAGAAAAAAATCGAAAAAAAAAATTCAAAAACAAAAATTTTCAAAAAAAAAAATGTAAAAAAAAATCAAAAAAAAAATTTAAAAAAAATTCAAAAAAAAATTTTCAAAAAGAAAACTCGAAAAAAAATTTTCAAGAAAAAATTTAAAAAAAAAATTAAAAAAATAAATATAAAAAAAAATTTAAAAAAAAATAAAAAATAAAAAAAAAATAAAAATTTTTTTTAAAAAATTCAAAAAATAAAAAAAAAAATTAAAAAAAATCCAAAAAAAAATTCCAAAAAGTAATTTCAAAAAAAAATTTCAAAAAGATTGAAAAAAAAATTCAAAAAAAATTTCAAAAAAAAAATCCAAAAAAAATTTCAAAAAAAAACTTCAAAAAAATTTTCAAAAGAAAAAAATTTCGAAAAAAAACTTCAAAAATAAAAAATAAAAAAAAAAATTTCAAAAAAAATTAATTTTCCAAAAAATAAAAAAAATATTCAAAAAAAAAATTTAAAAAAAAAATTTCAAAAAAAAATTTAAAAAAATTTCAAAAAAATTTTCAATAAGAAAATTTTTCAAAAAAAAAATAAAAAAAAAACAAAAAAAATTTTAAAAAATTAAAAAATAGTTCTAAAAAAAATTCCAAAAAAAAATTTTTAAAAAAATTTCAAAAAAATTGAAGAAAAATTCAAAAAAAATTTCAAAAAAAAACCTCAAATTTTCAAAAGAAAAAAATTAAAAAAAAAAACTTCAAAGATAAAAAATTAAAAAAAAATTCAAAAAAAATTAATTTTCAAAAAAAAAAAAAAAAATTCGAAACGAAAATTTTTCAAAAAATAAATAAAAATAAAAAATTCGAAAAAAAAATTGAAAAAAAAAATTTTCAAAACAAAAATTTCAAAAAAATTGAAAAAAAATTGAAAAAAAATTTTCAAAACAAAATTTTCAAAAAAAAAATTTTCAAAAAAAATTAATTTTCAAAAAAATCAAAAAAAAAATTCAAAACGAAAATTTTTCAAAAAAAATAAAAATAAAAAAATTCGAAAAAAAAATTCAAAAAAAAAATATTCAAAAAATAAATTTCGAAAAAAATTTCGAAAAAAAAATTTTCAATAAAAAAAAATTCAAAAAAATTTTCGAAAAAAAAATTTTAAAAAAAAAATTCAAAAAAAAATTTAAAATTTTTTTTAAAAAAATAGAAAAAGAATTCAAAAAAAAATTTCAAAACAAAATTTTCAAAAAAAAAATTTTCAAAAAAAATAAATTTTCAAAAAAATAAAAAAAATTTCAAAACGAAAATTTTTCAAAAAAAATAAAAATAAAAAAATTCGAAAAAAAAATTCAAAAAAAAAAAATTTCAAAAAAAAAATTTCGAAAAAAATTAAAAAAAAAAAATACAAAAAAAATTTTAAAAAAAACTCCAAAAAAATTTTCAAAAGAAAAAATTTCCAAAAAAATTGAAAAAAAATTCAAAAAAAATTCAAAAAAAAGTTTTTTTTTTTGAATTTTTTTTTGAATTTTTTTTCAATCTTTTTGAAATTTTTTTTGAAATTATTTTTTGGAATTTTTTTTCGATTTTTTTTTAAATTTAAAAAAAGAAAATTTCAAAAAAAACTCGAAAAAATAAAACAAAAATTTCAAAAAATTTTTTAAAAACTTAAAAAAATATAACAAAAATTTCAAAAAAATTTCAAAACGAAAATTTTTCGAAAAAAAAAATCAAAAAAAAATTCGAAAAAAAATTTTAAAAAAATTTAGAAAAAAAATTAAAAAAAAAATTCAAAAAAAAATTTCAAAAAAAATTTCAAAAAAATTTTTTGAAGAAAAAATAAAAAAAAATTAAAAAAAAATTCAAAAAAAAATTTCAAAAAATTTCAAAAAAAAAATTAAAAACAAAATTTCAAAAAGAAAAAAAAAATTCAAAAAAAAATTGGAAAAAAAATTTTAAAAAAATTTTTAAAAAATTTAGAAAAAAATTTAGAAAAAAATATTTGAAAAAAAAATTTAAAAAAAAATTTTAAAAAAATTTAAAAAATTTTTAAAAAAATTAGAAAAAAAAATTAGAAAAAAAAATTTCAAAAACAGTTTTAAAAAAAATTCAGAAAAAAATCGAAAAAAAAAATTCAAAAACAAAAATTTTCAAAAAAAAAAATGTAAAAAAAAATCAAAAAAAAAATTTAAAAAAAATTCAAAAAAAAATTTTCAAAAAGAAAACTCGAAAAAAAATTTTCAAGAAAAAATTTAAAAAAAAAATTAAAAAAATAAATATAAAAAAAAATTTAAAAAAAAATAAAAAATAAAAAAAAAATAAAAATTTTTTTTAAAAAATTCAAAAAATAAAAAAAAAAATTAAAAAAAATCCAAAAAAAAATTCCAAAAAGTAATTTCAAAAAAAAATTTCAAAAAGATTGAAAAAAAAATTCAAAAAAAATTTCAAAAAAAAAATCCAAAAAAAATTTCAAAAAAAAACTTCAAAAAAATTTTCAAAAGAAAAAAATTTCGAAAAAAAACTTCAAAAATAAAAAATAAAAAAAAAAATTTCAAAAAAAATTAATTTTCCAAAAAATAAAAAAAATATTCAAAAAAAAAATTTAAAAAAAAAATTTCAAAAAAAAATTTAAAAAAATTTCAAAAAAATTTTCAATAAGAAAATTTTTCAAAAAAAAAATAAAAAAAAAACAAAAAAAATTTTAAAAAATTAAAAAATAGTTCTAAAAAAAATTCCAAAAAAAAATTTTTAAAAAAATTTCAAAAAAATTGAAGAAAAATTCAAAAAAAATTTCAAAAAAAAACCTCAAATTTTCAAAAGAAAAAAATTAAAAAAAAAAACTTCAAAGATAAAAAATTAAAAAAAAATTCAAAAAAAATTAATTTTCAAAAAAAAAAAAAAAAATTCGAAACGAAAATTTTTCAAAAAATAAATAAAAATAAAAAATTCGAAAAAAAAATTGAAAAAAAAAATTTTCAAAACAAAAATTTCAAAAAAATTGAAAAAAAATTGAAAAAAAATTTTCAAAACAAAATTTTCAAAAAAAAAATTTTCAAAAAAAATTAATTTTCAAAAAAATCAAAAAAAAAATTCAAAACGAAAATTTTTCAAAAAAAATAAAAATAAAAAAATTCGAAAAAAAAATTCAAAAAAAAAATATTCAAAAAATAAATTTCGAAAAAAATTTCGAAAAAAAAATTTTCAATAAAAAAAAATTCAAAAAAATTTTCGAAAAAAAAATTTAAAAAAAAAAATTCAAAAAAAAATTTAAAATTTTTTTTAAAAAAATAGAAAAAGAATTCAAAAAAAAATTTCAAAACAAAATTTTCAAAAAAAAAATTTTCAAAAAAAATAAATTTTCAAAAAAATAAAAAAAATTTCAAAACGAAAATTTTTCAAAAAAAATAAAAATAAAAAAATTCGAAAAAAAAATTCAAAAAAAAAAAATTTCAAAAAAAAAATTTCGAAAAAAATTAAAAAAAAAAAATACAAAAAAAATTTTAAAAAAAACTCCAAAAAAATTTTCAAAAGAAAAAATTTCCAAAAAAATTGAAAAAAAATTCAAAAAAAATTCAAAAAAAAGTTTTTTTTTTTGAATTTTTTTTTGAATTTTTTTTCAATCTTTTTGAAATTTTTTTTGAAATTATTTTTTGGAATTTTTTTTCGATTTTTTTTTAAATTTTTTTTTAATTTTTTGAAAGTTTTTTTTTAATTTTTTTTGTATTTTTTTTTGAAATTTTTTTCGATATTTTTTTTTTGAAAATTTTTTTTTTGAATTTTTTTTTCGAATTTTTTTATTTTTATTTTTTTTGGAAAATTTTCGTTTTGAAATTTTTTTAATTTTTTTGAAAATTTATTTTTTTTGAAAATTTTTTTTTTGAAAATTTTGTTTTGAAAATTTTTTTTGAATTCTTTTTCTATTTTTTTTAAAAAAATTTTAAATTTTTTTTTGAAATTTTTTTTTAAAATTTTTTTTTTCGAAAGTTTTTTCGAATTTTTTTTTATTGAAAATTTTTTTTTCGAAATTTTTTTCGAAATTTATTTTTTTAAAAATTTTTTTTTGAATTTTTTTTTTGAATTTTTTTATTTTTATTTTTTTTGAAAAATTTTCGTTTTGAATTTTTTTTTTTATTTTTTTTCATTTTTTTGAAAATAAATTTTTTTTGAAAATTTTTTTTTTGAAAATTTTGTTTTGAAAATTTTTTTTCAATTTTTTTTTCAATTTTTTTGAAATTTTTTTTTGAAAATTTTTTTTGGAATTTTTTTTTGGAATTTTTTTTGGAATTTTTTTTGGAATTTTTTTTTATTATTTTTTTATTTTTTTAAATTTTTTTTTTGAAAATTTTTTTTTATATTTATTTTTTGAAATTTTTGTTTTGAAAATTTTTTTTTTGAATTTTTTTTTCGAATTTTTTATTTTTATTTTTTTTGAAAAATTTTCGTTTTGAATTTTTTTTTTATTTTTTTGAAAATTAATTTTTTTTGAATTTTTTTTTAATTTTTTATCTTTGAAGTTTTTTTTTGAAATTTTTTTCTTTTGAAAATTTGAAGTTTTTTTTTGAATTTTTTTTTGAATTTTTTTTCAATCTTTTTGAATTTTTTTTTAAAATTTTTTTTGGAATTTTTTTTGGAACTATTTTTTAATTTTTTAAAATTTTTTTTTGTTTTTTTTTTATTTTTTTTTTGAAAAATTTTCTTATTGAAAATTTTTTTAAAATTTTTTTAAATTTTTTTTTGAAATTTTTTTTTTTAATTTTTTTTTATTTTATTTTTCGAATTTTTTTTTTAAATTTCCTTGAAATTTTTTTTATTGAAAATTTTTTTTTCGAAATTTTTTTTTTAATATTTTTTTTATTTTTTTGAAAATTAATTTTTTTTGAATTTTTTTTTATTTTTTATTTTTGAAGTTTTTTTTCGAAATTTTTTTTGTATTTTTTTTTGAAATTTTTTTCGAAATTTTTTTTTTGAAAATTTTTTTTTGTGAATTTTTTTTTCGATTTTTTTTATTTTTATTTTTTTTGAAAAATTTTCGTTGAAATTTTTTTTATTTTTTTGAAAATTTATTTTTTTTGAAAATTTTTTTTTTGAAAATTTTGTTTTGAAAATTTTTTTTGAATTCTTTTTCTATTTTTTCAAAAAAAATTTTAAATTTTTTTTTGAAATTTTTTTTTTAAATTTTTTTTTTCGAAAATTTTTTTAAATTTTTTTTCATTGAAAATTTTTTTTTCGAAATTTTTTTCGAAATTTATTTTTCGAAAAATTTTTTTTTGAATTTTTTTTTCGAATTTTATTTTTATTTTTTTTTGAAAAATTTTCGTTTTGAATTTTTTTTTGATTTTTTTTTATTTTTTTGAAAATTAATTTTTTTTGAATTTTTTTTTTAATTTTTTATCTTTGAAGTTTTTTTTGAAATTTTTTTCTTTTGAAAATTTGAGGTTTTTTTTTGAAATTTTTTTTGAATTTTTTTTCAATTTTTTTGAAATTTTTTTTAAAATTTTTTTTTGGAATTTTTTTTGGAACTATTTTTTAATTTTTTTTTGTTTTTTTTTATTTTTTTTTGAAAAATTTTCTTATTGAAAATTTTTTTAAAATTTTTTTTGAAATTTTTTTGAAATTTTTTTTTATTTTTTTCTTCGAAAATTTTTTTGAAATTTCCTTGAAATTTTTTTTATTGAAAATTTTTTTTTCGAAATTTTTTAGTTTTTTTTTTGAAATTTTTTTTGAATTTTTTTTCAATCTTTTTGAAATTTTTTTTTGAAATTAATTTTTGGAATTTTTTTTGGATTTTTTTTAAAAATTTTTTTAAATTTTTTGAAATTTTTTTTCGATTTTTTTTTTGAAATTTTTTTTTTTAAATTTTTTTGAATTTTTTTTCAATTTTTTTTGGAATTTTTTTTCTTTTGAAAATTTTTTTGACGTTTTTTTAAAAAATTTTTTTGAATTTTTTTTTGAAATTTTTTCCGAAATTTATTTTGAGAATATTTTTTTTTTGAATTTTTTTTTCGAATTTTTTTATTTTTATTTTTTTTGAAAAATTTTTGTTTTGAAATTTTTTTTATTTTTTTGAAAATTAATTTTTTTTCAATTTTTTTTTTTGAAATTTTGTTTTGAAAATTTTTTTTGAATTTTTTTCTATTTTTTTAAAAAAAAATTTAAATTTTTTTTGAAATTTCTTTTTAATTTTTCATTTTTGAAGTTTTTTTTCGAAATTTTTTTCTTTTGAAAATTTTTTTGAAGTTTTTTTTTTGAAATTTTTTTTAAAATTTTTTTTCAATCTTTTTGAAATTTTTTTTCGAAATTATTTTTTGGAATTTTTTTTGGATTTTTTTATAAATTTTTTTTTAATTTTTTGAAAATTTTTTTTCAATTTTTTTTTCAATTTTTTTGAAATTTTTTTTTGAAAATTTTTTTTTGGAATTTTTTTTTCGAATTTTTTATTTTTATTTTTTTTGAAAAATTTTCGTTTTTAATTTTTTTTTATTTTTTTGAAAATTAATTTTTTTTGAATTTTTTTTTAATTTTTTATCTTTGAAGTTTTTTTTGAAATTTTTTTCTTTTGAAAATTTGAGGTTTTTTTTGAATTTTTTTTTGAATTTTTTTTAAATTTTTTTGAAATTTTTTTTAAAATTTTTTTTTGGAATTTTTTTTGGAACTATTTTTTAATTGTTTTAAATTTTTTTTTGTTTTTTTTTTTATTTTTTTTTTGAAAAATTTTCTTATTGAAAATTTTTTTAAAATTTTTTTAAATTTTTTTTTGAAATTTTTTTTTTAAATTTTTTTTTTATTTTATTTTTCGAATTTTTTTTTGAAATTTCCTTGAAATTTTTTTTATTGAAAATTTTTTTTTCGAAATTTTTTTTTTGAATATTTTTTTTATTTTTTTGAAAATTTATTTTTTTTGATTTTTTTTTTATTTTTGAAGTTTTTTTTCGAAATTTTTTTTGTATTTTTTTTTGAAATTTTTTTCGAAATTTTTTTTTTGAAAATTTTTTTTTGTGAATTTTTTTTTCGAATTTTTTTATTTTTATTTTTTTTGAAAAATTTTCGTTTTGAAATTTTTTTTATTTTTTTGAAAATTTATTTTTTTTGAAAATTTTTTTTTTGAAAATTTTGTTTTGAAAATTTTTTTTGAATTCTTTTTCTATTTTTTCAAAAAAAATTTTAAATTTTTTTTTGAAATTTTTTTTTTTATTTTTTTTTTTCGAAAATTTTTTTAAATTTTTTTTTATTGAAAATTTTTTTTTCGAAATTTTTTTCGAAATTTATTTTTTGAAAATTTTTCTTTTGAATTTTTTTTTCGAATTTTTTTATTTTTATTTTTTTTGAAAAATTTTCGTTTTGAATTTTTTTTTTGATTTTTTTTTATTTTTTTGAAAATTAATTTTTTTTGAAAAATTTTTTTTTGAAAATTTTGTTTTGAAAATTTTTTTTCAATTTTTTTGAAATTTTTTTGAATTTTTTTTTTGAAAATTTTTTTTGGAATTTTTGTTTTGAAAATTATTTTTTTGAATTTTTTTTTCGAATTTTTTATTTTTATTTTTTTTGAAAAATTTTCCTTTTGAATTTTTTTTTATTTTTTTGAAAATTAATTTTTTTTGAATTTTTTTTTAAATTTTTTATCTTTGAAGTTTTTTTTTGAAATTTTTTTCTTTTGAAAATTTGAGGTTTTTTTTTTGAAATTTTTTTTGAATTTTTTTTCAATTTTTTTGAAATTTTTTTTTAAAATTTTTTTTTGGAATTTTTTTTGGAACTATTTTTTAATTTTTTTTTGTTTTTTTTTTATTTTTTTTTGAAAAATTTTCTTATTGAAAATTTTTTTAAAATTTTTTTTTTTAATTTTTTTGAAATTTTTTTTTATTTTTTTCTTCGAAATTTTTTTTGAAATTTCCTTGAAATTTTTTTTATTGAAAATTTTTTTTTCGAAATTTTTTAGTTTTTTTTTTGAAATTTTTTTGAATTTTTTTTCAATCTTTTTGAAATTTTTTTTTGAAATTAATTTTTGGAATTTTTTTTGGATTTTTTTTAAAATTTTTTTTTAATTTTTTGAAATTTTTTTTCGATTTTTTTTTTTGAAAATTTTTTTTTTAAATTTTTTTGAATTTTTTTTAAATTTTTTTTGGAAATTTTTTTCTTTTGAAAATTTTTTTGACGTTTTTTTTAAAAATTTTTTTGAATTTTTTTTTGAAATTTTTTCCGAAATTTATTTTGAGAATATTTTTTTTTGAATTTTTTTTTCGAATTTTTTTATTTTTATTTTTTTTGAAAAATTTTTGTTTTGAAATTTTTTTTATTTTTTTGAAAATAATTTTTTTTTGAATTTTTTTTTTTGAAATTTTGTTTGAAAATTTTTTTTGAATTTTTTTTCTACTTTTTAAAAAAAAAATTTAAATTTTTTTTGAAATTTTTTTTTAATTTTTCATTTTTGAAGTTTTTTTTCGAAATTTTTTTCTTTTGAAAATTTTTTTGAAGTTTTTTTTTTGAAATTTTTTTTAAAATTTTTTTTCAATCTTTTTGAAATTTTTTTTCGAAATTATTTTTTGGAATTTTTTTTGGATTTTTTTATAAATTTTTTTTTAATTTTTTGAAATTTTTTTATCGGTTTTTTTTTGAAATTTTTTTTTAAATTTTTTTCAATTTTTTTTGGAATTTTTTTCTTTTGAAAATTTTTTTGACGTTTTTTTAAAAATTGTTTCGAAATTTTTTTTTAGAAAATTTTTTTTTTTGAATTTTTTTTTCGAATATTTTTATTTTTTTTTGAAAAATTTTCGTTTTGAATTTTTTTTTTGAGTTTTTTTTTATTTTTTTGAAATTAATTTTTTTTGAAATTTTTTTTTTGAAAATTTTTTTAAAATTTTTTTTCTATTTTTTAAAATTTTTTTTTCAAATTTCTTATTTTTGAAGTTTTTTTAGAAATTTTTTTCTTTTGAAAATTTTTTTTCAATTTTTTTGAAATTTTTTTTTGAAATTTTTTTTTGGATTTTTTTTTTTGGAATTTTTTTTTATTATTTTTTTATTTTTGATTTTTTTAAATTTTTTTTTTGAAATTTTTTTTATATTTATTTTTTGAAATTTTTTTCGAAATTTATTTTTTGAAAATTTTTTTTTTTGAATTTTTTTTTCGAATTTTTTTATTTTTATTTTTTTTGAAAAATTTTCGTTTTGAATTTTTTTTTTTGTTTTTTTTTTATTTTTTTGAAAATTAATTTTTTTTGAAAATTTTTTTTTTGAAAATTTTGTTTTGAAAATTTTTTTTCAATTTTTTTGAAATTTTTTTTTGGAATTTTTTTTTGGAATTTTTTTTGGATTTTTTTTTATTATTTTTTTATTTTTTTTAATTTTTTTTTTGAATTTTTTTTTTATATTTATTTTTTGAAATTTTTGTTTTGAAAATTTTTTTTTTGAATTTTTTTTTCGAATTTTTTATTTTTTTTGAAAAATTTTGTTTTTAATTTTTTTTTTGAAATTTTTTTTTGATTTTTTTTTTAATTTTTTTTTTCTTCAAAAAATTTTTTTGAAATTTTTTTTGAAATTTTTTTTTTGAATTTTTTTTTCTAAATTTTTTTTCTAAATTTTTTTAAAAATTTTTTTACATTTTTTTTTCGAATTTTTTTTGATTTTTTTTTTGAAAAATTTTCGTTTTGAAATTTTTTTGAAATTTTTGTTATATTTTTTTAAGTTTTTTAAAAAATTTTTTGAAATTTTTGTTTTGAAAATTTTTTTTTTGAATTTTTTTTTCGAATTTTTTATTTTTTTTGAAAAATTTTCGTTTTGAATTTTTTTTTGAGTTTTTTTTTATTTTTTTGAAAATTAATTTTTTTTGAAATTTTTTTTTTGAAAATTTTTTTAAAATTTTTTTTCTATTTTTTAAATTTTTTTTTTCAAATTTCTTATTTTTGAAGTTTTTTTCGAAATTTTTTTCTTTTGAAAATTTTTTTGAGTTTTTTTTTTGAAATTTTTTTTGAATTTTTTTTCAATTTTTTTGAAATTTTTTTTTGAAAATTTTTTTTGGATTTTTTTTTTGGAATTTTTTTTTTATTATTTTTTTATTTTTGATTTTTTTAAATTTTTTTTTTTGAAATTTTTTTTTATATTTATTTTTTGAAATTTTTTTCGAAATTTATTTTTTGAAAATTTTTTTTTTGAATTTTTTTTTCGAATTTTTTTATTTTTATTTTTTTTGAAAAATTTTCGTTTTGAATTTTTTTTTTTGATTTTTTTTTATTTTTTTGAAAATTAATTTTTTTTGAAAATTTTTTTTTTGAAAATTTTGTTTTGAAAATTTTTTTTCAATTTTTTTGAAAATTTTTTTTGGAATTTTTTTTTGGAATTTTTTTTTGGAATTTTTTTTTGGAATTTTTTTTGGAATTTTTTTTTATTATTTTTTTATTTTTTTAAATTTTTTTTTTGAAAATTTTTTTTTATATTTATTTTTTGAAATTTTTGTTTTGAAAATTTTTTTTTTGAATTTTTTTTTCGAATTTTTTATTTTTATTTTTTTTGAAAAATTTTCGTTTTGAATTTTTTTTTTATTTTTTTGAA